>JAQPZY010001679.1:2435000-3635000 GCA_029931535.1 Margaritifera margaritifera | reverse complement strand
TAGTTAAACCTACTGTGTTGAGGTTAATGATGATCAAACTCTCAAACCTGTTAATTTACATGACTAAAATTGTTATTACATTAATAATGTTATTGCCCACAAAATTTAATAGAATTTTGTATATTTTTTCGTTTGGTTACCATCCTATAATACAAGCATGTCTTAATATAAGCATATAGTTATAGTTTATTCAGCTCAGCATCACGAATGAAATCAACGCCGGTTGCTCAGTGAATTTTCTTAAGTGTCTCGAAATGTAGCTAAAATTACCGTTTCTGTTTCGCGCATGATTTGAACACCATTTGTATTGCCTTACAGAGCAACATCACTCACTTGATACGTGCTGAAAAAGAGTGGCCCATTTACATGTAATTCACCTTGTTGGTCTTGGAGTCATAGAAGAGTCCATTTTTGATACAAGACTGAGCGTTTATGGGAGCTGGTCCTGTGCCACAGGTTAAACAAACATCGTCTGCATTATCTAGTTTTCTTGAAACTATTTTAAATTTTTACTTAATGTCTGTTTGATATAATTTGTCTATCGAGTAAGAAGCACTTTGTACATGTATAGGGATGCAACTTCCAAAAATCATAAGGGAGGCAATTCCATTATGACCGAAGGTAGCCCAGATCTGCCAACTCTTACAATTTGGATATAAGTCTCACTGAAATGACCATTACATTACAGACTTGTGGAATAATAATAAAAAATATGAAAATACTATTGCTGCAGTATAATCTGGATAATGGCTTGTTTGGGTTTGATCGTATCTCGGTTTCATATTAGATTCATTGGAGTTGATCAGTGAACCAGACTAACTTTACAGGTGTATGCTTTGATCAGTCCATGTTTTTTGTGCAGAACACCTGTATAATTAAGATGTTGCATATAGCATTTCTCAGAATATCCAACAACGAAAGAAAACATTGAAGCTGAAAGGGACACTCGGCCTCATAAAAAGTTCAAACAGCACAGAAGTATAAAAAGAAATGTTCAGGTTCTTGGGGGAAAAAAGCAGGAAAGGCAACAATTATCGTTTATTGGACATTGTGTCGTAATTATTTGAGTATGTCTCATTATGGGAGAGATGACTGCCATCAACATGTGAAATTTGAAATTTAACGATTATGTTAAGTTGAGAGATCTAGCAAGAAGCCATTGAGCTCCATGTGGTTTGGAACTGCAATTTCTGAAAATATACTGGATGTATTTAACGTCTTTGTGTACTTTACAAACTTTTTGGTTCAACAAAATGTCTGCCTTTGCTGCATCAGGACACACCATCAGAACACACTTCTGAACTTTTCGATTGCATGTTTTCCAAGTTGACAATAGCAGTACATGATATTTCATTAAACCTTACTGAAAATTTGTTTAACTTTCAGAAAAATATTGACTGTCTTACAAAGAAGGTCTTGTTTGGGTTGGCAGGTCTGGTAGCTGAATATAAAAGCTGATCATTCCTTTGGTAATAATTGACTCTTCAGTAGGTCATGGTCGCATCAAAGAAATTCACATGTAAAGTGAACACCCTGTTTCAACATGTATCTAATGAGTAGTGTTGCGCTGTATGTCGATATGAATGGTGTTGAAATCATTTGTGCACAAAATAGGTAATCTTATCTCCATTTGGAGCTACTTGAAAATTCACCGAGCTACATATGTGTATATCATTCGTGATGCTGAGCTGAATGAATTATAGCTGTTACACTACATTCATTCTGAAATACCAAGTGGTGAATAAATGGACTAATATCAAAATCATACTATGGTACATGTAGTTACATTGATCAGTTGGGCTGTTTTTGTATGGTACTGGTACTTGCTACTGGGAAAACAAGGTTTAGTTTGGTGTTTTACAGCACAGCAATACAAGTACATTATTTAGTGCAGAAGCAATTGGAGCAAAGTGTCTTATCCAAGGACACAACACAGTAACCAATATGGGTAGATCCAATAGTAGGAGTCAAACCAGCACCCTTTCAGTAGCAAGTCTGGCACGTTAACCACTGATCCACCTAAGTTCATGCCTCCATTTGTTGCCTCTTGCAACATAGAGGAGGACACATCAGGCCAATTCTACATCCCCAAGGGGTGGAAAAAACAACCTTTGGATCATTCCGTATATACCCACGTATAAGTCACGTCCAAATTCAAACAACATAGACCCTGATCTGCTGTTGCATAATCAGCCGGCAGATCAGGGTCTGTTGTTTGTTCTACTGATTAGTCCTTACAAACTGCATAGACCCATATCTGTTGCCGCATTATGCGACGGCAGATCTGGGTCTATGCAGTTTGCAGTTGGTGTCGGTTTATATGCGAGTATAGACGGTAAAGCATACTGTATATACTCACCTATAAGTCAGGTCTAACTGCAAACAACATAGACCCTGCTCTACCATTGTATAATGTACTGGCAGATCAGGGTCTGTTTTGTTTGTTCTACTGATTACTCCAAACAAATTGCATAGTCCCAGATCTGCCAGCACATTATGTGATGGAAGATCTGGGTCTGTGCAGTTTGCGGTTGGATCTGACTTGTACGTGAGTGTGCACAATGCATATCACAGGGTCAAATTAGGAGATTTACAAACGTTGAATATGAATTTTCGCTTCCAGTTTGAGGATTTTCATGTACTGAATTTAGTGTGTGTAGAAAGGCTACCAATAGAAATAATGAAACAAATTCTACACATTTATATTTTAACAGGACTATGTATCTTACATTCAAAATAGTACATAATTCAAGAAATCATCATAACTGTTTTTACACAGTAAAGCATGTAACATCATGTAAAGCATATAACATCATGTAAAGCATATAACATCATTACTTTTTCTTGAGAACTTGGAGAAGTATTGTAATCTTGGTTCCAGTTAGGTAAACTTTCAGCATTGCTACTTATTTATAGAAAGCACATGATCACATCTACAACATGCTCAGTAAAAGTGTGTGTGTACATACATACATACATACATACATACATACATACATACATACACATACATACACACAAACACCACTGACAGGATACTTGAAAGACATCACTGATGGGACACTTGAGCATGTTAAAGGTGAATTGTTTTTTTGTTTCCCATCCTAACTCCCATATTTGATTTGTGTCAAGAGTCAGTAAAAGTAGTAGTTAGTTTCTTTTAATAAATAGTTTTATGATGAGTGGTTACTTTTAGAATGAAGATTTTAAAGCAGCAAGCTGAAGTACTGTCTGAACAAAAAAAACACAGCCACATTTCAAACTATTTCAGTAACATAAAAATTCTGATATACTGGTGATTTTGTTTTATCCTGCACTGAAAGTTGACCGAAAAGATTGAAGATGTAACCAGATTTGAAACAAGTTTATTTAACAACGGTGGCATTAGCAGTAGAAACTGTTAGATATAAACAGTTCTGTTTACTGACAAATCTGATACATGACACCGTCACAACCATCATAGTATTGTTAAATTTACGTTGTAATGTAATTCGGTAAATTGGCGAATATCTTACCTAGTGTATAGTTTCTCATCAATTGTGCATAATTTCTCTGAAGTCTTCAATGAGGATTCTTGCAAATTAACAATATGGACGCATATAGTGCAAAACCATCAATTTTATCGTAATGTTTATATGTTTAGAAAAGGAGACAGGAGTTTTCAAACACTGATGGGAGGGACAGGAGACATTGCTGATATGGGAGGGACCGGAGACATTGCTGATATGGGAGGGACAGGAGACATTGCTGATATGGGAGAATTGTCCTCCTGCTTGAAATCTAAAAAGAGAAACTTCCACAGTTAGACTCAGTATAAAAAAGAAATTAAGAAATAATTTCATCATGATAAAAGAGGTAATTAAAATGAAAAAAATTACATTTACATTTTATTTGATCTAAACTTGAGCACAAATATCACCTACTGCTTGGCACCATATAGCCAGTATTGTGCTGAGGTGCCATAAAACGCTACTACATACATCACCTACTGAGGTTCATTGTTAAAAATTTATGAGACATACAGGTACTGGATTTGTCAGTTTATTATGGTTAAGGGTTTGATATAGAGCTATATAAAATAGCAGATACCCTCAGTGTTATCACTAAATGATCATTTAATGAGTTTAAAGTTACATGTGCTTGGTAGTATATATTAGTCATGATTCACACTAGATTTATCTTTTACTCAGACTAGAGACAGGCCACAAAAATGTTGGCAACACATTATGTACCATAGATAAACTATGGGGCACAGATTTTCAGTATTTTGCTCTCAAAGGAAACACATTTGATGTCAGTACCTGATATCGTCATGGGTAGTTTGATGTCAGTACCTGATATAGTCATGGGTTTTATTTGCTGCCATTATGTACAAGTCTAATTGAGGGATAATATTTTATTGTCATAATGATATTCATTCTGTTTATTTGGACAAAGGACAGCAATCTGATCTCCTAATTAACTTTCATGATGACTAAGGGAGATAACTATGCAATGGAAGGCAATTTAGTTCAGAATGGACCTTTGAAGTAGGTGGAATCCAGAATGTAATTATTTTAGTCGCAATTTGATCAGAGATAGAAAATTTTAGTTTTAATGCATGCTTTTCAATAGAAGTATCAATGTTTGTGTAATTGCGACCCCTGAATATACAAAGAGTTATTATTTGCTCCAGGATTCACCTCATACAGTTTAGATACCACTGTAAAAAACTTTTATTCAGAAAAATCCAGTCACTGCAAATAGTGGTGATCAGTGTTCTTGAAACTTTTACCTTGAGACTTTTAACCCTTTGTTGGTCAACGTATTGTAAATTGTACCTACTGAAAATACATGCCTTTAAGTTGGATCCAACTGCAAACTTCATATACCCAGATCTACTGTCACTTAATGCACCAGCAGATCTGTGTCTATGCAGTTTGTTAGGCCCAATCATTAGAACAAACAACACGGACTCTGAGCTGCCATCGCATAATGTGCCAACAGATTGGGGTCTACGTTATTTGCAATTGGACTTGACTTAACAGCAGGTTAGAGTCATCCTCCTCTTAAAATATTAAAAAGGTTGCCTTATTCGAGGTGTGGCTATCATAATGTAATGTATATTTTGTTAATGTTTAAATTCCCCGCCCTACTGTTTCACCTAAAATACATGGAAGTTATCTTTTTCAGTGAAAAACTGAATCTTTATAAACAAAATGAAACACCCCTCTTCATGACTGAACTACCGTATGTACCCACTTACAAGTCAGATCTGACAGCAAATTGCACAGACCCAGATCAGCTGTCGAATAATGAGCCAGCAGATCTGGGTCTATGCAGTTTGTTGGGACTTAATCAGTAGAAAAAACAGCATTGACCCCAATCAGCTGGAATAGTAATCAATGGCAGATCATGGTCTGTGTTGTTTGCAGTTGGACCAGACTTGTAAGCAAGTATAGATGGTTCATAAGAAAAATAATCCTGAATATGGTCCTTGTGAGGCCTCTCGATCACTGTCTTTACAATTCCTCCAATAAAAGAAAGGAAAATGTTTATCAAGTTTGGAAATGGTGGTCTTTTACTGAAAAAGTAATGGATATTAATGGCAAAGCTTTTATCACCTTGATCAATATTGTGTTAATTGGTGATTTAAGAAAGTGTGGGATGCATTAAGTTTTTGAAACAGGACACCAGATGGAATAATTTCAGCTCTTATGATGACTCCTCAGCAAATGAATAAATTATTAGGTATATTTAAATTGCCAGTTGATGCTATAGTTCTTGATGTCATGCAAATCATATCTGTTACTTATAGAACAACAAGATTTGCTGTTAGGATTTGCAGTGTTGATTTTTTTAAAAAACGGAATATTAAAGAAAAATGTCAGGAAGAATGTCCCAGTCAATATCTACTGGATAGATCATAGCTAAGTATTTACCTGTTATAAATTACTTTTGCTGTATGTTGATGTTTGGAGAACTGGGTTTTTAAAAAAAGAGCAAAACAAACCCCCATAATTCCTTGGTTTACATTGAAACCTGTGTAAAAGGACCATCTTTGGGTTTGGTTTTATGGGTTTAACGCCATTTTTCAGCACATGATAGGCTATATATGGCGGCTAGTATATCTGGTGGAGGAAGAACCGGGGAAAATCCCGGGAAGCTACCGGCAAGCTTTCTCACATAACCACATTGGCCGAGCCAAAGACTTGAACCCACGCGGACAGAGGTGAGATGCCAGTGATCGGTAAAGGTGAGCGCCTTAGACCACTCGGTCACCCGGGGCCCCGCCATCTTTGGGACTTGTTTGTATAGAGAGCCAACTGTTCATATGGAGGTTAGTTTTAAGTGAAATGTATTATATTGGGCCTTGAAAAAAGATGTGACAGATGGCTGGCTGTTATAGCAAGTTTGACTGTTGTTTTATTTTGTTGGAAATAAAGCTGTAACACTTAAATTCTTTTTCCTAGGCCTGAGAGTGTGTACTTTTGGACAATGCAATATGCATCAGTTTAAACATTCATGTTGCTAGGCAACTGAAATTAGACAAGTTTTCAACAGTCCTTAACTGGATTCCTGTGAGACATAATGTGCATCAGATCTCAAATCACTTCATTAAATATTTATAACCCCCAAAAAAAATTAAAAAAAAGAAAAAAAAAATGCTGAGTAAATGGGAGATGAGTGCCCTTCCCAAGGACACACTGTGACAGCCAACCAGGGCTGGCCTGGGAGGGTATCAAACCTGCAACCCATGGATTACAAGTCTGGTGCTCTTCCAACTGAGATACAATGCCCCCCCCCCCCCCCAAAGCAAATATTGGTGTTGCATTCATGTTTTTTTATTTATTATTTTTCATTCAGAACATTGCTTGAATGTATCTTCACAAGAAATGTAATGTTAATTACATTTACTAGAGACAATTCACACAATTTAGATCAGATTAAGGATTGATTATGCCTACTTATCCTACACTATTTGTCAAATAGATTCATATATACAAGCTAAGCTGTAACCTGTGCTGATCTAAACAGGGTGGGAAGTACTGCTTCTTGCCATTAGTAAATGTATATATATATATATATATATATATATATATATATATATATATATATATATAATATATATATATATATATATATTTATGTATACCTGTGGATTACACTCCCCCAACTGATAACAGCATAGACCCAGATCTGCTGTTGCACAACTTGATGACAGATCAGGGTCTATGCTCTTTGCTTAAGATCATCTGTAGAACAAACATCATAGACTCAGATCTGTCATGACATAGCTTGCTGACAGATCAGTGTCTATGCTCTATGCTTAAAATCCTCTTAAGAACAATCATAGACTCAGATTTGTTGTCACATAGCTTGATGACAGATCAGGTCTATACTCTTTGCATAACATCATTTGTAGAACGAACAGCATAGACCCAGGTCTGCTGTTGCACAACTTGATGACAGATCAGGTCAATACTATTTGCATAACATCATCTGTAGAACGAACAGCATAGACCCAGATCTGCTGTTGCACAACTTGATGACAGATCAGGTCTATACTCTTTGCATAACATCATCTGTAGAATGAACAGCATAGACCCAGATCTGCTGTTTCACAACTTGATGACAGATCAGGTTAATACTCTTTGCATAACATCATCTGTAGAACAAACAGCATAGACACAGATCTGCTGTTGCACAACTTGATGACAGATCAGGTCTATACTCTTTGCATAACATCATCTGTAGAACGAACAGCATAGACCCAGATCTGCCATCACATAACTTGCTGACAGATCAGGGTCTATATTTTTTTTCTAAAATCATCTTTAAAAAACAGAATAGACCCTGATTAAATGACAACAAATCTGGGTGTGTACTGGTTGTTGTTGGGTAGACCCTGATTAAATGACAACAAATCTGGGTGTGTACTGGTTGTTGTTGGGTAGACCCTGATTAAATGACAACAAATCTGGGTGTGTACTGGTTGTTGTTGGGTAGACCCTGATTAAATGACAACAAATCTGGGTGTGTACTGGTTGTTGTTGGGTAGACCCTGATTAAATGACAACAAATCTGGGTGTGTACTGGTTGTTGTTGGGTAGACCCTGATTAAATGACAACAAATCTGGGTGTGTACTGGTTGTTGTTGGGCTCACATTGTACACTAGTAAATGTAGTGGAACATACTTCAGGACTAGGTCAGGCCATTGTGAAACTTGTGGCCTTAAATCAACAAAAAAATAAAATTTAAAAATGGATAAATTATTGTTTCTCTAATGTGATATTAAGAACTTGACTTTAAATTTATAAGTAGTTACCATATATACTCGAGTATAATTTTATACCAACTGCAAACTGCATAGACCCAGATCTGCCATCACATAATGTGCCGGCAGATCTGGGTCTATGCAGTTTGTAAGGACTAATCAGTAGAACAAAGAATATAGACCCTGGTCTGCTGGTGCATTATGCGACGACAGATCAGGGTCTATGTAGTTTGCATTTGGATCCAGCTTATACCTGTGTATATTCTCATTTTGAACACTGCTGTTTTACTGGCACAAAATATCACTGTCCCAAAGATGTACAGCACTCTGTCACTATAAGACCTTTCATTATGACAGTTCTTGTGACAAGGCAAGTATGGTCATGGATACCATTTTATTATGTGATAGTAAAATTATAGGTATCATGTACTTTATTATAAGACAGTCTCCCTGTAAGGCGGTGTACCATATGACTGCCATGGACACCCTTATAAGGAGGGAGTACTGTATGTTATATTGCTTCTTGCTCCACCAATGAACTGTTGGCTTTTAGGCAATTTAATTAAAAATGAGATCTACTTTCTTCACTTAATAAGTAGATCTGATAATCACAGATATGAAGTCATGTTCTGTTGACCATCGGATTCACCAATTAAATTACAGCTTTCATATTTATGAAAGTGAAAAATGTCATTTGGCATATATTGTTACTAAAATGAACTCTTCGTAAAATGAAATGCAATATTTTATCTGATAGGCTACTAAAAATAAGTCAACCAGGAACTGCTAAAAATAAGTCCACAATGAATTACTAGATCAGCAGAACATGAACGTTTATTGGTGCCTGTCAGATCTCCATTATGACCGAGATCTCTGTTTTAATCAGATTGGGCTGTTAGATAACATGCACAATATGGCAACTCGGGGGTTAGATGTAGGGTACAAATACTGCATAGTGCTTAGGGGTCTTGTGGCAATTTATGGACTGGTCAGTCACCCCTAAAATGGTATATCGACATCACCTTCACTTCTGTCCATATACCTTTTTAGGGGTGACTGAGCAGTCCATATCTACCATAAAGCCTTCAGCTCACTACAATATTTATTGTATACAGCGCTCCCTCAATAACTCACACCTGGATAACTCGCGAACCCTCTTATAACGTGGGGGCAGGCGTGGATCGCATTTTTTAAAACTAGAAAATACAACAAAATTCGCCCCTATTTGTTGAACGTGAAAAAAATCATGATCAAAATTAGTAAATGAAACCTTTATATACCGTCCATTCTATCGTCGAAAACAGTAATTAGTAAACGGAAATTAGAATCAACATCATGAAATTTTCAACTTTTAATAAGAAGTCATATATTTTGTTCAATTTTCTTTCCAAACAACATTCTCAGTACACTGTAAATAACAATATTCGACGAAATTTCGATCAATGATAATGTCACTAATGCCTACTAGTGGTATCACTTAAAATAATAAATCCCAATTAAATAAGTTTTGTCAAGTGAAATTTGTGTTTTAGTTCTGTCTTTTAATTCGGTTTCAGTGTAATCATAAATGCAATATGCCCTCTTGTATTCAAACGTGAAAAATATCATTCAACTGTCACAGATATGTCCGCAAGCGTTCCGTGAGAACTCAATTAAAACCGACCGTTTTTTAATCTCCGACTTGTGGAAGTATTTGTTGTGTTGTTACACTCAATTAAAATCACACCTGCTTTGTATTATCATGTTAATTACGTCTTTTGTATCAAATAAAATAAAAGGGATGGAATAAAAGAAAAGTTAAAAGCAAATCCTACCTGCGTAAGCGCTAGTGGTCACGGCTGTGTGTCAGGTCAACTCATTTAAATTGATCAATCGAGCACTGTTATAAGTATTATCATGTAAATAATATAATAAACCTACCTTAAATTAGCCTACTCATTCACAAATGTGAACAAAGATAGTAAGGCAACCAAGCGAAATGAGTACTTGTACTTCGTGAATAAAGAGCCGTTTCACAGATACGGTTCACTACAGAGAAGCGAGTTCCAGTGTTTGTATTAAACTTACAATTTCTAAATTGCCACTCAGAGATTTCCTCAAGAATGAGAAGAAGTTTCACTATTACTTGCAATGAAATCACGGCATCCATATTTTGTTAATACAACAATAAATAATTTAAGGTTCGACGTTGACGGTTGTTTCACGAAATAAATGTCCCTAGTTTTTGAAAAAAAGCAATCTTGTTGTTTTATTGTGAATTAAGAACAACATAAAGCAGTGACATAATACACACTGTTTTCGTGTACACGTGTTGTCGATACCGCTTGGACTAATGTTGTTAATGATCTTTCAGCAATTGGGTACCTTGAAAATAAAGGTAATTTATACAAAATGAAAAGGTGAACAACTACATTAGAAAAAAGCTCTTTATTGACATTTATTCCCAATGCAATTATAAAGCAAGTATTCAGCCATTAAACAACCCCGTTACCCCCCCCCCCCCCTGCAGTTTTCTCAATGTCCAATGGGGATGGCAGCCCCTTCTTAACTTTTTTGAGATCCTTTGGGAACTCGCGCCCTCACTTATAGTGCAGTCTATGTTTTTGGATCCCGTTGTGCGCAAGTTATCGAAGGAGAGGAGTATATAGGTTGCTGATCTTACATTATTTTTATTTTTTTTGAGTCCAAGGAGATTTTTTTTGTTTGACTGTAATGGTTGTCATTTTCTGTTTGAAGTGTCTCATCTATTGTTGTTTTTAACTGTCTGGAAGCATTAATCTGAGAGGGGACACATCTATGTCATCTTTACACCAAGACAATATTCTAGTTGTTGTCATTACAGGAGAAAAGTATAAGCCAGTTTTAGAAAACTTAGATTGCTAACATGGCACAGATTTATGTTAATGGGAAAAAGACAGGTTGGTGATATCTCAGCTAGATCACAAGTTCAAAATACAAACAAACCATTATACCATATATATTCACATGTGAGTAAACACAAACAAACCATTATACCATATACATTCACATATGAGTAAACACAAACAAACCATTATACCATATATATTCACATATGAGTAAACACAAACAAACCATTATACCATATATATTCACATACGAGTAAACACAAACAAACCATTATACCATATATATTCACATGCATGTCAGAGTCAGCTGCAAACAATATAGACCCAGATCTGCTATCACATAATGCACTGGCAGATCAGGGTCTCTGTTTGTTCTGCTGATTATTTCTTACAATCTGGATAGACCCAGATTTGCTGGCACATTATGTGATGGAAGATCTAGGTTTATGCTGTCTGCAGTTGGATCTGATTTATATATGAATATATACGGTAATGTCTTCTGTTTTTTCTAATTTTGGAATGTCCTGAAAATCAAGCTCATTTTAAAATTGTTCTTTAAATCCAAGCATAGAAGCAAAATACATTTTCCCAGTTGAACTTGGACTCGTCGCAAGCAAGTTCTCTGAAATTCTTTTGCATTAAAGGTATCTTATTGTTGAGAACTTGTGGAGAAACTTACTATTATATATTCTCTTACAAGTCAAGTCCAACATAGACCCTAATCTTCTGTCGACTTGTATGCGAGTATAGATGGTAGTATTAATGCTTAGCATGAAGATATTTATTAAGGTTTCATATGGTTGTTTCCCTGGATGCCTCCCTGAGTGTCTCCCTCGTTGTACCCCTGGTTGTCCCCTGTGGCTCGGGGATATAGCATAGGCTTCGTGTGCCCTACTACATCTTGCAAGAGGCACCTAATCGAGGCAGCTTTTTTTGCCCTGGGATGTATAATGTTCCAGTTGACAAGGTCTTGGAGTTTTAAAAAGAGAGTGGGAACAGCATGTACCCACATCTGCATAGAGAGTTATTGTGAGGGAGTACTGTAGAATACACAGCCAATTGGGAACAGTGTGTACCCACATCTGTATAGACAGTGTTATTGTGAGGGAGTACTGTAGAATACATAGCCAACTGGGAACAGTGTGTACTCACATCTGCATAGACAGTGTTATTGTGAGGGAGTACTGTAGAATACACAGCCAATTGGGAACAGTGTGTACGCACATCTGCATAGACTGTGTTATTGTGAGGGAGTACTGTAGAATACATAGCCAACTAGGAACAGTGTGTACCCACATCTGCATAGATAGTGTTGTTGTGAGGGAGTACTGTAGAATACACAGCCAATTGGGAACAGTGTGTACCCACATCTGCATAGACAGTGTTATTGTGAGGGAGTACTGTAGAATACACAACCAATTGGGATCAGTGTGTACCCACATCTGCATAGATAGTGTTATTGTGAGGGAGTATTGTAGAATACACAGCCAATTGGGATCAGTGTGTACCCACATCTGCATAGAGTGTTTTTGTGAGGGAGTTCTGTAGAATACACAGCCAACTGGGAACAGTGTGTACCCACATCTGCAGATACATTATGTATATAAATAAGTCAGTATCATTGGCAGTAGTTCCAAGACTTTTTTTGCTGGGACCCTAAATTGGCCACCAACAAGACCTCCCTCAGGTTTATGATAGGATTTAAGAATTTTCTTTTGATGACCCTTCACGACCCTACTGATGACCCCCCCCCAGCAACCCTGATTTGGGTCGCAACCTTAGGTTGGGAACTGCTGATCTGTGGTCTTAGTTTGAAATCACTAGAGAAGACTGATCAATATGACCTACCATAGCATTATGCAGACTGTCTGATCTGGAGCAGTGTTGCTGGCAATTTGTTGCACTTAATATATGAGAAGTTACAGCAAGTATCGCCTATACTTGTTTACAAGTCAGATCAAACTGAAAACTGCATAGACCCAGTTCTGCTGTTGCATAATGTGGCAGCAGATCTGGGTCTATGCAGTTTGGAGTTGGATCCAACTAATAAGCATGTATATACGGTAAGTAGTGCGGACAAAGTTCCTTGCATGGATAGCCTGTGATTATGATTATGATTGTGGTCATGGAAGTACATTCAGATACTTAACTAAAACTAATAATAGACACCACAGTTTAATTTAAGTTTTATTCTTTTTAGGGTGTACAGTACACAAACATCAGCATATGCAGTCAATAGGGTATACAGTACACAAAAATCAGCATATGCAGTCAAAATTGTGTACAGTACACAAACATTAGCATATGCATTCAAAAGGGTGTACAGTACAAAAAAATCGGCATATGCATTCAAAAGGGTGTACAGTACAAAAAAAATCAGCATATGCATTCAAAAGGGTGTACAGTACACAAACATCAGCATATGCATTCAAAAGGGTGTACAGTACACAAACATCAGCATATGCATTCAAAAGGGTGTACAGTACACAAACATCAGCATATGCATTCAAAAGGGTGTACAGTACAAAAAAATCAGCATATGCATTCAAAAGGGTATACAGTACACAAATATCAGCATATGCATTCAAAAGGGTGTACAGTACAAAAAATATCAGCATATGCATTCAAAAGGGTATACAGTACACAAATATCAGCATATGCATTCAAAAGGGTGTACAGTACACAAACATCAGCATATGCATTCAAAAGGGTGTACAGTACACAAACATCAGCATATGCATTCAAAAGGGTGTACAGTACAAAAAAAATCAGCATATGCATTCAAAAGGGTATACAGTACACAAATATCAGCATATGCATTCAAAAGGGTGTACAGTACACAAACATCAGCATATGCATTCAAAAGGGTGTACAGTACAAAAAAAATCAGCATATGCATTCAAAAGGGTATACAGTACACAAATATCAGCATATGCATTCAAAAGGGTATACAGTACACAAACATCAGCATATGCATTCAAAAGGGTGTACAGTACAAAAAAAATCAGCATATGCATTCAAAAGGGTATACAGTACACAAATATCAGCATATGCATTCAAAAGGGTGTACAGTACACAAACATCAGCATATGCATTCAAAAGGGTGTACAGTACACAAACATCAGCATATGCATTCAAAAGGGTGTACAGTACAAAAAAAAATCAGCATATGCATTCAAAAGGGTGTACATTACACAAACATCAGCATATGCATTCAAAAGGGTGTACAGTACAAAAAAAATCAGCATATGCATTCAAAAGGGTATACAGTACACAAATATCAGCATATGCATTCAAAAGGGTGTACAGTACACAAACATCAGCATATGCATTCAAAAGGGTGTACTGTGCACAAACATCAGCATAGGCATTCAAAAACATTGGATTTGCATACATCTAAACTCAAACTTTGAACTATACAAGATGGATCTATGGAGTAAAAGATACAAATGAACAAAAATAAAGTTAGCAGATTTTGGCACAGTGACTATGGTGGTACTATGTGTGATACAGCTAGTCATGTGATCAGTGAATAATGTATTGGTACACTTACATGGAATGTCATAGTATAATCAGTATTATAAATGATTACATGACTTCCATTTAAGTAACCCTCCTTGACAATATTTGCCTTAAGTGATTGGTACAATTCTCTGCAGTATTTGCAATGGTTCAGTCAGAAGAAAAGCTTTTGTTCAATACTGTATTTGCAGACTATTCAAATTTTGTCCAAGACTCATACATTAACTATTTGTTATGAAGTCATATCCAAATTCCTTTTGTATAACTATTCCAAGTTTTATACCTATTGACAATGGTCGGTTATGAAATAATAGGTTTGGAGTTCTGACTCAACACGTGTCTGATGGAATTATTTGTACCTGCCAACATACGGTCTTTTGAACAGGCTCTGATTTAGACATTGAACAAGTTTTTTCCTTCATTTGTTCTGCAATTTGATTGGAATGGACAAAATTTGCTGTATCAATCTATTTATCCATCATTTTCATGTTAAAGTGATTTTGAGGCTAAAATTCTAAAAAGTGAGACAAAAGCAAAAACCAGTATCCCCAGTATCAAAGCATCATCTTTTCCAGAACCGATTAACCTTTATACTGTCTTTTTGAGTTTTTTTCTTCCCTTTATTGATAAATTACATCATAGCAATTTACAATTGTGCTTGAGAGATGATGATGATGATGATGATTATTATTATCATCGGATCAGTCATCTTAAGATTCAAAGAACAGTTTGCTGGTGGATCTTTTGTTGTAAAAAAAATTCCCCAACTCCATTGCTTTGTTAAAAATACCCTAATCATAATGAGAGATAAACAAACCCTACATGTATAAGAAAACTAAATGTTTCGATTTGTAAGATTAATCATCATTATTATTAAACTCAGTCAGTCTAGTCAGATATTTTGCATTGGAGTGAGAGTGCTTTCTTTTCAGATTTCTGCATCATAATTCATAATTTATGTAGGGATGCTTAAATGATAAATTGCTATTAATTCTTATTTATAAATTCGAGAAAGATACATTGTCATGGCAACAGTTGGATGACAGAAGCAGCTGTCATGCCCGACTTAGCATCAAGTTGACATGTTTGCCCCCAGATGTTAGCTTTTCCCAGGTATGCCAGGAATGTGGTTATCAATATCCTTCCTGTGGCCAGATAACACAGCTGCTGTGTTGTCCTTTTTCAATATTAACTTTTTTTTAATTGCATTTTGACATCCAACATGCTACAACATATAAATGCTTGATGACAGAGTCCAAAAGGTCAGTTAGGTCTGAAGCCATAATTTTCTCTTGATGATAGACTTGTACTTAATAAATGACCTTTATTATGAACAGTATACCAGTCTAACACTTTCCTCTATAGTATGGAAATTGGATGATTTAAAATACAAAATCTGTCAAGTTACAATAATGACTCAAGGGATGCCATTAACTGCCATACATATATCAGATTTTTTAAAAACCATATTAATATATGAAGCAACATCTGTCATCGTGTTGGATATGCTTGGAATGTCTAGAAGTCATGTCCGAGATCTCAAACCTTTATTACATTAGAGCCTAATCAAGATCAACTGTGTCAACAACTGAAAAATTCTTTCAAAAATTGGGTCAGTTGATTAAAAAGAAGATTCATGTTGTGTAAGCATCATGTATCAGTTTCAGTTATTTGTTTTCTAATGGACCAGGCATTTTGCAGGGGTAGTGGAGCAGACATTTTGCAGAGATAGTGGAGCAGACATTTTGCAGGGGTTTGTGGGATTTTATCAGGATCTGTTTATAGGACTCACAGTACTAATTCAGCTCCCATAGTAATCCTATGTAAACACCATGATATTAAAAATTCATTAACTTTAAATTTCTGAATGCTCATGATCAAACCTATATTTCTCAGTATAGATCCATCCTTGATGCAATCTTCTGTGTAGAGAAAACCACATGAACCATGTAATTTTTTTGATCTGCGTGTGTTTGAAATATGTTTTTAATAACACATCTAAAGAACCAGGTGCTAATTTCAGTAATGAGTGTTCCAATGTGAAGTCTGTAAAAGGACTGAAATTTCATCAATTAAACATTGTCTCTTTTTTCAGTTACGTATAGGATTAGCTCTCAAAAGATTCTTTTTACTAAAATGTTACTTTTTATTATCGACCAATCATGGCCAGCCAAACACATACATACTCTATTTTATGTTCACTCATTTCAAGACTGGTTCCCATTCTTCCATACAACTAGTACCATGAGTCCTATAGTGTTAACATCACCAGATACAGTGTACACTAGGACATATAAATTCCCAGTTGTTACAAATGATAAGGAATACAAACAACTACAAAACTTATTCCATAATCCATAGGATAATAATAATAGGAGCTCATTTGGTCAGCATACCAGTCTGCCATGAGGCCTTCATTTACATGTAAAGGATGTACAAGTCTTACAAATTGGGGTGTCTTAAGACAACAGTGCAATTAAACTAGGTAATTGATCTGCTACCATAATAAAACATGTACAAGTCATTACAGATGTATACATACAGTATTCATATAAAACATAGTATTGAACCTGTATGAACATTACAAGTGACTATATGAAAGTACATTGTGTTTAAAAAGAAAAGTACTGAATTACTCAAAATCATACAAGTCATTGTTTCTGTCGATGTTGAATAACGGCAAGATGCTTTTTGCATGTGTACTCCATAAAGCTTCAGCATGGATGCCGTTTGGTACGTCATTTATATTACCGTATATACTCACGTATAATATCCAGGTCCAAATGCAAACAACATAGACCCTGATCTGCCTACGCATAATGCGCTGGCAGATCAGGGTCCATCTTGTTTGTTCTACTGATTAGTCCTTACAAACTGCATAGACCCAGATCTTCCGGCGCATTAGGAGATGGCAGATCTGGGTCTATGCAGTTTGCAGTTTGTATTAGCTTATACGTGAATATATACGGTAATGTATTTCAGAACCTACATATGAAGAAAAAAACTTTAACAATGGACAATGTATCTGAGAGGAAGAAAATGGCACTGTTTAATGTGTGTCTTAAAAGTGTAATCCCTTCATATTTGCATACTTAGTGGCTAGGTATAGTACTCGGGATGCACTTACAACATTTTTAAGAACACAACAGTATTGATAGATTTGCTATATGCATGTAT
Organism: Margaritifera margaritifera; assembly: GCA_029931535.1. Taxonomy (NCBI): domain Eukaryota; kingdom Metazoa; phylum Mollusca; class Bivalvia; order Unionida; family Margaritiferidae; genus Margaritifera; species Margaritifera margaritifera. Next base: position 3,617,176 of record JAQPZY010001679.1, on the reverse strand, counting down.
AATCAATGACAGATTGGGGGGGGGGGGTCCAGGAAAAAATAGTGCACGTTTACTTTTTAAAAAAACCCATAGAAATGTGACCATTTTAAGTGAAGTGAACTACTCCCTTTTCAGAATCAAATCCTTATAGAAAATATCTCAATTCACCTGGCATAATGCTTGAAAAAAATCTGGATTTCTCTACAACTGGAATGAAGGTAATAATGTATATACTTAATTACAAGTCGAGTCCAACTGCAAGCCGCACAGATCCAGATCTGCCATCACATAGTGTCCTGGCAGATCTCTGTATGCAGTTTGTAAGTAGAACAAACATGGACCCTAATCTGCCAGGGCATATATGCAATGACAGATCAGGGTCTATGTTGTTTGCAGTTGGACTTGACTTAAAAGCAAGTATATATACTTTATTGTATCATTTTAAAGCATCTCCTTGTTGCAGTTGCAATTTAAATAATACTTGGATGAAATATTGTGCATGCATTGAGTGCTGGCCTATTGACATGGCATATATGACTATCAATTTCTTCCTTTTGACCTTGACCCAAATTTATTTGATCTTCAATTGTGTTATATCATAGGAGCTTTCAAAACAGATTGTGATTCATACAAGTACCATTGTTTCTAAGTCAGGTCCAACTGCAAACAACATAGAACCTGATCTGCCATTGCATAATGCAATAGCAGATCAGGGTCTGTGTTCTTTATTCTACTGATTACTCCTAGCAAACTGCATAGATCAAGATCTGCTGCTGCAAGTAGACCAACAAGTTCTCTGCCTTTTTTTTCCTCACATGACTGGAGAACAACTGTATGAAGACATGATTCCTACTGGAGGGTGCATTTGCTATACAGGTGGATTATTAGGCCACTCACTAGTAATTAACAAATTTATTTTGAGTCCCCTTTGTATCCAAATGGTAAGTATAATCCCTCTTCTATTCATTCATGGCATTAAATTCGTTAGAACACTCTTTAGTATTAATCCCTGTCAGAACAGAACACCTGTGTATTCAGCGGCTGTTGACCTTGGATTTGAATTGCGGATGCATGCATTGAAAGCAGCATCACACCAAGGCAAGAGCAATGCACCTTAACCATCTAGCGAAGCCTACATCATCATCTTTTTTAAAGAATACTTCTGACATAAGGTGGTTTAGCCAGGACTAATGGCATTTATTTGTGATGTCAAAAGCTATTGTTTGTTGTCTCCCTTACAAGAATGTCCACAGTCATTGTGGTGAATGAATCAGTCTTTACCAGTATGCACACCATTATTTTGACAGTAAATACAAGTCACTTTTGTTAATTATTTACCATGACCAAAGAATATTTTCAATAATACTTAATTTATGTGCATAAAATTAGTACTGCAAAATAAAACTCTAAGCTAGATGACAGCATGAAGGATAAATACAGAGTTTTCACCTCTTTCAAATGATGAATCATTTCAAAGGACCTGAATGCAAAAATTCCCCTTATACTGGCCATACTACGGATGACATCCCTATATTGTGTACTGATACTTCAAATTCTTTAAAGAAATTGGTAAAGATAAGTGTGAATTGACCTAATGTGTTAAAGATTGTCATGTTAATATGAAAGATGCAAAAATATATGTACAATTAGCAATAAATCCATATTAATAAAAAATATACCTACAATTAGCAATAAATCCATATTAATAAAAAATATATGTAGGATTAGCAATACATCCATATTAATATGCTCACAGTCCTGATAAATATTCCAAGGTCTATAAAATAATAAAATATGTAAAATGTGGAATTTTGACAAAATTATGTTTGCTATGACCATTATGTGTACTACTGCTATTTTTGACCTCAATGCCACTCTTTGGCGTGGATAATTAAAAGTGTATTCTGCTGTTATTTTGATTTAAGTTTTGGTCCTTACTACAAATTAATTTTTTAGTCAAGAAAATAAAAGGAATTGTAAAGTGCAAATAATTTTGAAATTGCATTTTAATCATCCTAAATTTCTGCTTTGCACTTGAATAGTTCTCATTGGCTGTATTAATCTGAAAACAAATCACTAAATGTTAATAATGAAACACTAAAATCTGTTGTGAATTTAGGATACAAAACAAAATTAATATAAAAAAATTAAAAATTATCCATGATGTTTATACCTTTTTATGTCGGGTCAAACTGCAAACAACCTAGACCCTGACTTGTCATCATATAATGCGGTGACAGATCAGGATCTGTGTTTGCCTTAATTATTACTCCTAACAAGCTGCATAGATGCAGATCTGCCATCACATGCGATCGCAGAGCTGGGTCAATGCAGTTTGCAGTTGGATTGGACTTCTGCACAATTATATATAGTATCAAAAGATATAATGAAGCTTGATAACACAGTTTATTTGCTGCTGGTCAATATCTGTGAAAATTGTAACTTTCGAAAATGCCAAATTTGCCAAGTTAGTAAAAATTTCAGGGCATAGCTAGTGTTTTGATGGTTAGGAGTTCATAGAGAGCAAAGGACAATGGATCTGAATAAATATGCTTTATAGTATTTTCCTTTGTTAGTTATTTCTATTGATTATTAATCTATTGATTATTAATTTGTCCATCAAAAATTTTAGTTTGTTGATCAGTAGTTTTATATTGTTGATTAATCCATATCATCATTCTGTTGTAGCATTGGAAATTTGCCAGGTAGATTATTGTCTATACTTGCATAGAAGTCAAGTCCAATTGCAAACAACATAGACCCTGATCTGCTATTGCATAATGCACCATCAGATCAGGGTCTATGTTATTTGTTCTACTGATTAGTCCTAACAAACTGCACAGACTCAGATCTGCTGGTGCATTATGCAGTGGCAGATTTGGGTCTGTTCAGTTTGCAGTTGGACTCGACTTATAAGTAACTCTATATGGTGGTGTTTTGTCAAGTCACTGTAATAATTGATCAGGATTCTATTAACAGAATTTGTTTTGATGATCTCATTATAAAGGAATTCCTAGCTCATAGGCTATCTAATGAGCAATACAATGTTAAATAATGAGGCACCTTTTCTTTTACCTGTTAATGATATTGTAGATAGGTATATGTACTTAACACATCAAGTACCTACAGGTGTTAGAAAGTCACACCTACACCAAGACCTAGTGGTCACTTAGTAGTTACCTATATGGATCATATTACTGGGTTCAGTGTAACAGATGATATACAGAAGGTATTTGAAGTTCTCCTTATGAGGTCCGAGTCAAACAGGCCTGGTCATAATCCAGTATCTACTGCTATTTAATTTTGTGATTGTATGTGTAAAGTAATTACCGTATATACTAGTGTATAATCCAATACCAACTGCAAACTGCATAGACCCAGATCTGGGTCTATGCAGTTTGTAAGGACTAATCAATAGAACAAACAAAATAGACCCTGATCTTCCGGTGCATTATGCGCCGGCAGATCAGGGTCTATGTTGTTTGCACTTTGACTCGGAAGATACACGAGTATATACGGTATGTTTAGTGCCTATCGGTTAGATTAAAATGCAGTCCATTGAAAATATGATTTGCAAGTCATATTTTTACAAATTAATTTTTTTTCATCCTAATTTAATCAAATTTTGCTTACATTTTGTGTTCGAATTTAAAATTATTGTGCTGATTGAGGTTGACTTACATAGAAACTGTTTCTGCGACAATGTCAGTTAATAACAACTTCACTTCATGCAGAACTATTCTGATGCAATTCCTCTCATAGTAAATCATATACTGCAAATTAAATTAATCCAGAATATTTATCATACAAACCAATTGTTTATATACCAGAGTTATATTCAATTAAGATAAAAGGACAACTTTAGAAACAATTATCTTTGGTGTGCTTGGAAATATAAGGCATGTGTCTCTAATGATTAGCCATCTGGATTTCTCTAAAAGCCCAATCCTTATGTTTAACTTTTTAGGTCATCACCTTTTACCTCTCTCTCTCTCTCTTCAATTCATTCACATACAATTATACTGTACTCTCAACAAATTATACTGTACATACATATTTCAAATATGCATGACTTGCAAAATGTTCAATCATCAAACATTTAAAACACTTTTTAGTAGGGGTGAAACGATTCATTGCTGTATCGATGCATCGATACTTTTGCCATATCGATACACGTATCGATACAAGAGGTGAAGAATCGATACAAAACGATATCTACCCTATATAAGTTACTTTAATCATCAGCAGTCATAAATAATTATTAGTCATTTGCCTTCTTATTCTTTAAACTGAAAATATATAATGTATTGTATTGTAGGCTGTGTATCGTGAATCGTATCGATATGCGGCACAGGTGTATCTTTTCACCCCTACTTTATAGGTCATGGACTTTTACCTACCCCCCCCCCCATCTCTCTCTCTCTCTCTCTCTCTCTCTCTCTCTCTCTCTCTCTCTCTCTCTCTCTCTCTCTCTCTCTCTCTCTCCATTCATTCACATACAGTTATACTGTACATTCATATTTCACATATGCATGACTTGCAAAATGTACAATCATCAAACATTTTTAAAAAATCTAGCTATTTCCAAAACCCTTCATCTATCTATCTATTGATCGTTCAATCCATTTATTCATCCATCTATCCTTTACTAACTATTCTATTCTTTGACTACCAATTCAAGCCCTTCCTTTTTTCTCATCTAAATATCTATCTCATCTAAATATCAATCTCATCTAAATATCTATCTCATCTAAATATCTATCTCGTCTAAATATCTATCTCATCTAAATATCTATCTCATCTAAATATCAATCTCATCTAAATATCTATCTCATCTAAATATCTGTCATCTAAATATCAATCTCATCTAAATATCTATCTCATCTAAATATCTATCTCATCTAAATCTCATCTAAATATCAATCTCATCTAAATATCTATCTCATCTAAATATCAATCTCATCTAAATATCTATCTCATCTAAATATCTATCTCATCTAAATATCTATCTCAGTACATATGTATCTAGATCTACTGACTATGCATGTTTTGATAACTGTAATTATTGGCATATGTAGCTAACATGCAAATAAAAGATCAAAAAAACAAAATAAACTTTTTATTTGTAAAATGCATATACTACAATTTGAAGAAGAAAAAAAAAAACATCCCACATTTTATTTTTCCTTATTTTTTAACTTTCCTATTTTGGGGCAAGCTCAAATCTCCCAAGGCAAGTTCAGTTTTTTGGGCAAGCTGACTTGTACAAAATTTTGGAGCCCAGATGAGATGTCAAGTATAAGTGTTGCCTAGTATCATTTGTTTTTGTTTTTTGTTTTGTTTTTGTTTTTAAATTGGTTTATGTGCTTAATATTTTTAAAACAATACGTAAAGTAAATAGTTAATGATGTATATAGTGTACTTTAATTATTTCAAGATAAATTAAATGCATTTGAGATGATTTTTTTTATCCAGATTTGTTACTCTCTGTTTACATTATTGAAGGCCTTGATGAAAACCGGGCTAACCTTGTTACTAAAAATAGAACCCCATCATGTCATCACAAATACTTCCCATGTATGTTATATGACCATATAACTGGTATGAATTTTCATTCATTTCATTATCTTGTACTGTGATATTTAGGAAGTAAAGTGTTTTGTATGTCATACTTTTTAACATGCTTTATTTTATAGTTTTACGTTATGCAAAATATATTCTCATATTCCTTTGGCTGTTGAAAATGTTTAATTAGTTACCAGATAAAGATTTTAAATGTTTATTTGATTCTAACTCATTGATGCATCAATTGCTATCAGGATGGTAAAGGGAATCAATTGTATTGTTACTTATGACCTATGACCTTCCTCTGATGAAACTGAAAAATAAAGGAATATCTAAAGAAGTTTATTTCAAACCCTTTGCAACTTGCAAACAGATGTACAGACTGTTCAGCAAACTGACAGACTCTTGCGAAGAAACTGCAATGAGCTATTCTGTCCCACTGGGGTTAAAGTAATGAAGTTTTGTTTTATCTTGTATCAAAGGGTCAATTTATGAAAAAGAATAAAAACAGAATTTATGAAGTTTAGTTAAAAGCTGAGGGAGTATTAACCAGGTAGATACAATTTGAAAACACTCCCTATAACTCTGCTGTGAATATAAATGATTAAAGACATGCAGAATTGTTTCCCTTGTACCAGTAACAGAATAGTCATGCTCCTGTCTTCAAGTCATTTTCCAAAGCCTTGTAGGAATTAGGAAACAAAACACAGAAAAAAGTCACTGCCTGCTGTAATTACAAATATGTAATTGATAACTTGAATAGCTTTCTCTATTTATCTCTCTCTTTTGGGTTGGGGGATGGGTCCTTAGGAGACAGGTAAGTTCATCATCAGGTAAGAACAGGTGAGAAAGCATACTTGTATTACCTGGAGCATTGCACTGAGTGTTCCATACTTGTCCACTTCCTTAGGGGAACATTTGTCCTGACATCTTTCATTAGTTTGCATCTTGTTTCACATTGTCCACTGTGTAATTGTAAGGGCATTTCTTTTGTTTATTCTTGGATCAGTTACTTGGCCACAAATGAGACATTCTGCACTTTACAACCCCAATTGCTGGTGAAAACAACAGCTTAGTTATGCATGGATCCTTGAAGTGATGCTACTAATACCAAAACACAAGCTTGATATCAAAATGTATTAAAAATTTGGCAATTTATAAGAGTATATAGTACTCAGAACTCTGGTATTTATACTGTTATAGTAATCTGTAATGGTATATAGTACTCTGAACTCCGATATTTATACTGTTATGGTAATCTATAATGGTATATAGTACTCTGAACTCCGGTATTTATACTGTTATGGTAATCTATAATAGTATATAGTACTCGGAACTCCGGTATTTATACTGTTATGGTAATCTATAATGGTATATAGTACTCGGAACTCCAGTATTTATACTGTTGTGGTAATCTATAATGGTATATAGTACTCGGAACTCCAGTATTTATACTGTTGTGGTAATCTATAACGGTATATAGTACTCGGAACTCCAGTATTTATACTGTTGTGGTAATCTATAATGGTATATAGTACTCGGAACTCCAGTATTTATACTGTTGTGGTAATCTATAATGGTATATAGTACTCTGAACTCCTGTATTTATACTGTTATGGTAATCTAATGGTATATAGTACTCTGAACTCCTGTATTTATACTGTTATGGTAATCTATAATGGTATATAGTACTCTGAACTCCTGTATTTATACTGTTATGGTAATCTATAACGGTATATAGTACTCTGAACTCTGGTATTTATCCTGTTATGGTAATCGATAATTATATATAGTACTCTGAACTCTGGTATTTATACTGTTATGGTAATCGATAATGGTATATAGTACTCTGAACTCTGGTATTTATAATTTTATGGTAATCTATAATAGTATATAGTACTTGGAACTCCAGTATTTATACTGTTATGGTAATCTATAATAGTATATAGTACTCTGAACTCTGGTATTTATACTGTAATGTTAATCTATAATGGTATATAGTACTCGGAACTCTGGTATTTATACTGTTATGATAATCTATAGTAGTATATAATATTAGTAGTATATAGTACTTGGAACTCCAGTATTTATACTGTTATGGTAATCTATAATAGTATATAGTACTCTGAACTCTGGTATTCATACTGTTTGCGAAAATGCTTTTCTTGGTAAATATCTCGACTCGTTCTTACTTCATTTACTTAATGACCTTTGCCAGTATATACTAATACAAGGTAGAATGTGACTGTCTGACCAATTTACTAAAGTATCACAGGTATATACCATTAAGGTACTGAATAAATGATTTTTTGTTTTTATTGGTTTTAATGCCACTTTGAACACATGTATTTATATTTATTTTATGCTAGTCTGTAAATGAGTGGAAGAAAAATAAGTTTGATAATTCACTGGAATGAATTGTCAATTTTATTTTTTCACTCTGGTCAATAGACCTCTATAACATTATGACCAAAGAATTTCATCTGCTGTCCTGACAATTGCTTCAGCTAGTGGTAAGCATGGGACCTGTCATGCAGGAGTATGAAATTCAAATTCCACAATATACGTAATTCTTTTTTACAAAATTCATGTGTTTTTTTATTTATCTTGAATTGGTCAAGAGAATTGTGTTACTACTCGTTATTTCTGTGCAAATACAGACAAAACATACCAAAACATAAACGGTAAACAACTGACATTATCAGGATAGCATAAGAAATCTGTTACTTCAGTCTGTTAATACTTTAGCTAGCCAATATGTTTAAGCATAAAATAAAAGGAAAATTTGCTTGTTCCGAGTGAATATCAGATATATTTCATCTCATAGGTGAAAATACAGAGTTTTTCACTCACTCCATGAAATATATCTATTATTTTCCTCGAACAAGAAAATATCTACATCATGCTGAGGAAATGGGAACTAAGTGACAATATTGGAATAACATAACGTGCATCAATATTTATATCGTGTTCTTACTTGTGGTAATTAGCTGCTGTCAGCCCATTAATAGTGGGAATGGTGTGTTCGTAGACTTAGGATAAATCACGGATTCTCTTTATAATGAGACATTTAGTTTTACGACCATTCGTTGCGAAATTTGTAGCTCGTTTAGTAGGTGTAAAGTGCGTAATATAGAGTTAAGTAATTACAGTGTAATTTGGAATTATTTAGCTCGCAAGGAAATATTTTACAAGTAATATCCTACTAAAATCTGCCTCACATTAAATGTTACATAGGTGTGTGTATGTGAAGAGTGCATATATGGAAATAATTTGGTTATAGAATTTAGGCTTTGTGCATTTTGGTTTGTATATTAGAGATAGATAAATGTCTGCAGTTGACACAATTTGTCCATAGGTTTATCTAAGCATTCAGCCTAGAAGGTCTGCAGAGAAAATGCTTTCTTTGAAAGGCTAGTTTCAGTTATAAGCTAGGGTCAACCATAGTGCAGGTAGTCCGCACGTAGAACTAGAAGGATTCATATTGAATTAAATGTATAGCAGGAAAAGCCTCTCGCTTGTTTAATTCCCCAACCGATGCGCATTTACATCAAATACCGGTATGCACTACAACATTGCCATGCATTAGTTATTTAATCACAGCAGAAAGTAACTGAGGAATTAGGTCTTTGGATGATACATTGCAGTATTTAATTTTGTCCCATCAGTGAAATTTCATAAAATTAACACTGAACAATGTGAATGAAAATGATTTGATGAGAACAGAGTAAGATTATGTTAGAAATGTACAGTTCTTGAAATATTTCGAAGAGCAAAAAAATGAAGTTTCTTCGCCCTGATTTAATTTTTCTGAGAATTTTTCAGTGAAGTATGCTGTTTAATATTCTCAGCTAAGATAGGGGGAAAAAAATGCACATAAAAGGGGTATTTGTGGATATTATGCCATCCCTTTGTAATTAATTGCAGTATGCTTGGTTGAACATGTTCTGTAGATATTTGCTGCACATATTCTGCAGTATATAGATTTTGAATGGTATGCTGCAACTATATTGTGCAAACACCTGCAGCAAATATTTTGCAAGACTCAGTATGCAGTCACATTTACCCTTTGCAATCTCTTTCCTACAGAACTAAGTTGCAAGTAATCTAAAAAGTGCAAGAGCATTGCTGCACGTACAACTTGGGTTCAATAAAGCCTCCACCCAATGGGCTTCACAGGAAGTCATGTCGTCAAATACATGTTGTCTTGATAAAATGTATACATGTAAAAGACTGTCAGAAAGTTCTACCATGGGAAATCTCATAGACTTCCATTTAATTGACATTGACTTCCATTTAATCGACTATTTGTGAAATTATTCCAAAACATTAACCTAATTTTATTGGAAATATTATGGTAGTGGCTGCTGTGAACCACCACATTAGAAACTGCTTGCTCAGTATCAAATTTTTATGTTCAAGTATTGTATCATGTACTTCATTATAAGGCAATCTCACTATAAAGCATTGTATTATGTGGCTCAAATGGACAGTTATATTGAGGGAGTACTGTATCATGTACTTCATTATAAGGCAATCTCACTATAAAGCATTGTATTATGTGGCTCAAATGGACAGTTATATTGAGGGAGTACTGTATCATGTGTTTCATTATAAGGCAATCTCACTATAAGGCATTACATTATGTGGCTCAAATGGACAGTTATATTGAGGGAGTACTCTATCATGTACTTCATTATAGGGCAGTCTCACTATAAAGCATTATACTCTGTGGCTTCCATAGACAGTGTTATAATAAGGGAGTACTGTATTTATGGATCCATTAATCAATTACAGATTTTGATTACTTTTATAACCTGTTCAGATCTGAATTGATTATTTTATCTTTCTGAATTTGTTTGAAGAGTTTTTATTCTGGTTACTGATATTTTTCCTTCCTTTTTTTTGTGTGACATAATAAGTACATTTTTCATATCTGACGATGTAGTCGAGAACTCTGTTCTTCATATCATATATACTCGCTTATAAGCCGATACCAACTGCAAACTGCAAAGACCCAGATTTGACATCGCATAATGCACAAGCAGATCTGGGTGTATGCATTTTGTAAGGACTAATCAGTTGAACAAACAACATAGACCCTGATCTGCTGGTGCATTATGCGACGGCAGATCAGGGTCTGTGTTGTTTGCATTTGGACCTGGATTATACTAGAGTATATACAGTAATCTCTCGTACAGTCTGAATTGTTTAGGATCATTAAATTCTATTCTTATGATTTCGATCATTAAAACTGTCTCTTTTAATCGGGAAAAGGAGGAAATAAAGACATTAAAACAGTTCCAAGGATGATGTTACTCACTGGTGACATAAAAGTAATGCCAAGGATTTAGAAAGTAGTTCTACAGTTTTCTGACTTTTCCAAATTTCACTCATGTTGATGCTGTTGAGAGAGGCATTTGTGAAATATGCGTAGGCTTGCCCCAGTAGCAGCAAAAGATGTAACACCGAGTGTTTGGGCATTTTCTCAATAGTTTTTTTCTTTTCAGTCCTCAGAGCAGTAGCAGCATGGTGACATCCCCAGTCTCCCCAACATACAGCAATCTGCAGGAGCATCCGAGACGGCTGCCCCCACCACCACCCAAACAGGCTGATGAAGGTGAAGAATCACCCCCAGCATTACCACCCAGAAGCTATCGTATTATGCCCAATAGCACCTCAGACTCAGTGCTTCTGAGACCGCGGGAAAATCTACCTCGATCAGAAGACAAGAAAGATGACAAACTTGAATCTCGACCACTTCGCCACAAGTGGGATAACTCACCAAGGGAGGACACATATGCAGAACAGCTCAGAAAGCAGGCACGGAGATTGTCTGAACATCGGAGTGGGTATCCTCAGCCTACGAGCATGAGCATCTTGACAACAAAGACTCCTATGCATACAACACAATCGTACAAACAAGAACAGGCTCAAGCTCTTGAAGCCACATCTATAAAGAGTATTCAAGGTCAAGAGTCTGCCCCTGGGGTGGGACTCAATTCTTCTACATTGCCAAGTCCTGGGGATTCTGAACCCCCACCTCTTCCTCCTCCAAGGGATGTGAACAAAGGGGAAAATGTGGAGTCCTCACGTGACCCTGAATTCCCACCACCACCTCCTGAACTGCTGCAAGACTCGACAAATGAAAACAAAGGAGTAGACCATAGAGCCCCTGAAGAAGGGTAAGATATTTTAATGTTAAACATATTAAGTCGAACAAACACTTGTAAAACAATTTGTTGCTCCAACTACCAGGGATGTGGAATAAGCAATTATAACATCTAATATCCCTCTGTCCTTAGGTCTCTGCCTGACTTAAATTTTGTATTGTTACCCAGAAGTGGTTGGAGGCACAATATTGAAATTTGGTTCACCTATATGTTATCACTGGAAGCTGAGTGTTTTGTTGTGTGAATTTCAACTCAAATCTTCAAGGACAAGATGGGTTTAACTAAACCACCAACTTGGTTAAAATCACATGTCCTTTTCACTTTTTGGCACCCCAGTTATAACTCTAAAAACTTTTGGAAAACCTGTGGAAGGAACCCTGCACCAATTCATCATCACCTGTCATTATGCTCTTTATGAACTTTGATGCTCAACCTCTGATGTCAAGGTCATAGTGACACTCTGATTTAAGGTAAGATGTCCAGCTTTTCTGAGTTTTCATTCAGAAAACAAAAGGTAGAGTATGAAAAGTTTTTAGGATTTACTTACCGTCTGTACTCGCGTATAATCCAATACGAACTGCAAACTGCATAGACCCAGATCTGCCATCACATAATGCGCTGGCAGATTTGGGTCTATGCAGTTTGTAAGGACTAATCAATTGAACAAACAACATAGATCCTGATCTGACAGCGCATTATGTGATGGCAGATCAGGGTCTATGTTGTTTGCATTTGGACCGGCTTATACATGAGTATATATGGTACTTTTATGATCATCATGCTGCTTGGTACTTTTATTAAATGCAAGAGACGAGAAAGGAATACAGTTGCCAGTAGCAGTCAAGTAGTAACTATAATAGTACATAAAAAGTAGTAACTATAACAGTACATAAAAAGTAGTAACTATAACAGTACATAAAAAGTAGTAACTATAACAGTTCATAAAAAGTAGTAACTATAACAGTTCATAAAAAGTAGTAACTATAACAGTACATAAAAAGTAGTAACTATAACAGTACATAAAAAGTAGTAACTATAACAGTTCATAAAAAGTAGTAACTATTCATAAAAAGTAGTAACACTAACAGTTCATAAAAAGTAGTAACTATAACAGTACAGAATAAGTAGTAACTATAACAGTTCATAAAAAGTAGTAACTATAACAGTTCATAAAATGTAGTAACTATTCATAAAAAGTAGTAACTATAACAGTTCATAAAAAGTAGTAACTATAACAGTACAGAATAAGTAGTAACTATAACAGTTCATAAAAAGTAGTAACTATAATAGTACATAAAAAGTAGTAACTACAACAGTTCATAAAAAGTAGTAACTATAATAGTACATAAAAAGAGCTTATCATGGGTAGAGTTGTCATCAAGAAATTTGACAAGAAAGATCCCCCATCCCACCCCAATATCTGTATAATATTTGGAAAGTGTGTCTGTTGATATTACAGTAAAGCTTGTCTTGAAAAACCACCCCTTCTGCCAGAAAATTGTAGTCTCTCAAAACAGGTTTTTATAGTATTTCATAATATCTATACAATATTTATAAGGCGTGTCTGTTGATATTGCTTCCTAATACAAACTTAATTAGTAGCATTCAGGATACAACTTGTACTCTGCAGGAAATTTGTTCCTTATCAGACATCCATGCATATCCTGTATTTATCATAATAAACAGGCAAGAAGTACTATTAAAATTGAGATACCCAATAGGTTTACTAAATGGATACATACCTATTAGTGATTCTTAGTTCAGGGTGAGTGGTTGGATCCAGAAGTACATCTGCTGTGTGTGTTGGGAGAAAAGGTTTATTGGTTGGAAGAAGCGGTGTGATGTCCCCATAGATCATTTTTTTTAAACATAAAATATATAAAATAAACTGGCACTTCCCTTAATCCACCCCTAATAGTGATGTATATAGTAGATTCTTATGTATCAATAGTAGCCTGTATTCCAGTATTTAGATATTTTGTGTAATGCATACTAATTGCATAGTGCTGGGATATAAACTGTATTGTGGGAGTCAAAACACACATTCACTTACTGGAAACATATAACAAATAAGTATCATGGCTCTTACACAGGACATATTGATGGCTTTACATTTCAAATGTTTATGAACACTCCTAACGTGCTTCCTGTCCCAGTCATAAGCTGAATAATATTTCCCAGTATACATCAGAGGGAAAGAATTTACAGACGGGGTGATGCAGCATTGTTGGATTTTAGTTTCATACTAAAAATTTTAATATCTATCAGCAAGGTAACTTGTCTAATTTTTGTTTGAATGCACTCTTTCTCATTGATATTTTGTTAATTAGTGGAGTCTTGTTAGCTCACCTGTAGGAATTACAGGAAAGTTTAAGCTCTGACCTCTGACCCCACTGTTGTCTGTATCGGCATTGGCATCATCAGTATAGACAGGTTACAGTTTGTGTTTAAGATTTTGATTATGGCTTACATGCATTTTAATTTCATTGTTGTGTGTTCATTAGCATATTCCAGGCCTGTGGGCTTACATGCATTTAAATTTCATTGTTGTGTGTTCATTAGCATGTTCCAGGCCTGTGGGCTTACATGCATTTAAATTTCATTGTTGTGTGTTCATTAGCATGTTCCAGGCCTGTGGGCTTACATGCATTTAAATTTCATTGTTGTGTGTTCATTAGCATATTCCAGGCCTGTGGGCTTGGGGATGTAGGATAGACCCGATGCACCCTCCAGCATGTTGTATAAAGCAACTAATGGAGGCAGGAGTCACAGTGTGTCAGTGGTTACTGTGCCAGATTCATGACAGAAAGGGTGTGGGTTCGAATCCTACCACTGGATCAGCCTGGGTCAACTATCATGGTGCGTCCTTGGGCAATGCACTCCAATTGCCCAAGCACTAAATAACCTATGTTTGTGTTGCTGTGCTATAAAACACCAAATCATGCCAATCATTAGCATATTCATGACTTTTGTGTTGTACTTTATTTTAAAGCCAACTTTATGGATTTTTTTCACTATTTATGAGGAAAAGTTTGAGGTTAAAGTTGTTCTATGTAGAGAGAAGATTAAAGTTTGTGTTATAGGTGTTTATGGCTTGTAGGTAGGAACTAAGCATTGTATTTCACTTTTTGTGTTAAATAGGATGTGTCTGACTTTATTGAATATTTCTTTTTATCCAATGTTACTGATTTTTAAGCAATTTATGGGGAAAAGTTTGAGGTTTAAGTCTGCATTCACGGTAGACAGCATGTTAAATTTTGTGCTTAAGGTTTTGTTAATGTTTATAAAAAGAAACTACGTATTTAAATTTCACTTTGCTGTGTTAAATAGTATGTACCATAGATACTTGCGTATAAGCTGGGTCCAAATGCAAACAACATAGACCCTGATCTGCCATCGCATAATGCGCTGGCAGATCGGGTCTATGTTGTTTGTTCAACTGATTACTCCTTACAAACTGCACAGATCCAGATCTGCAGGTGCATTATGTGACGGCAGATCAGGGTCTGTGCAGTTTGCAGTTGGTATCGTATTATACGTGAGTATATACGGTATTTGAATTTCACTTTGCTGTGTTAAATAGCATGTGCCTCATTTTATTTAATACCAAGTGCCCAATTTTACTGATTTTTTTTTGCAATTGAAAGGGAAAAGTTTGAAGTTTATGTTTATGGTTTGTTATATGTAGACAGCAGGTTAAAATGTGGATTTAAGGTTTTGGTTTATACATATGCAGGAAGAAAGCATTTAAATTTCACTTCTGTCTATTGATAAGCAATTTCCAGACTGTTTTTGTTAGATTTGGCTAAGCCTTCAGTGGGAAGTGAGACATTTTTGCACTGTTGGTGGCAGAGGCATCAAATGGACGAGGCACTTGATTCCAATTGTCTCGGCACTAACCTTATTGTATTGCTGTGCAGCAGAACACCAAACCAAAACCATTTTAGGTTTTTCATTTGCTTATATTTCCTTGATGTTTTGATGGATTCTGTTCATACTTGGGATGAATCATTGCAAAGCAAGGCATTCTGCAACATTTAACACAATAACCTTGGTTTCAAGGTCCAAGTAATAGAAAATTTGTGTAAGGTTTTGATTATTGTTTTTCATTTGCCTATATATCCAAAATCTCATTATTGATTCTGTCCATGCATGGGATGAATTATTAAGCTTGACTATTTAATCTGCAAGATACTTCCTAACCCTTTTGACCCTGGGGTCACATGTTTTAAGGCTGGGTTTCAGTTGTGGGCTCAACATGCAGACTCTGATCTTATTCCAATTTATCGTGAAAAATAGGAGATTACATTTTTTTGTTTTATGTTTGCTAATATCAGTTCAGTGTTTTAAAATCCTATTTCTTGTTACTTTGAGGCCAATTTTTAGCTCCAAAAGAGCTTATGGGATGGCATGTTGTCTGTTGTCCATCCATCCATTAGTACATGTACAAGTTTGTTATAGCTACTTTTCCTAAACTGGTTGGAGGATTGCCATGAAACTTTAAACATGCATCCATTCCAAGGACTGGTTGCTCATGAATAACGATGGTGTTGCTCGGACATCCACTGTGGTGGCCATCTTGAAAATCTTATTGTTTCTCCTCCTGGACAGATGGTCATATCAGCATGGGGTTTTCACTAAAAGAATTCTTATGATGTGTTGTCTATATGGCTGCCATCTTGAAAATCCCCCCACCCCTCCCCCGTGGCCAGCTTGAAAATCGTGTTATCTCTTCCCTTCTATCGACATGTGGTTTTCACCAAACGACTTTATATAGATACAGTGTATCTAGTATCTAGTTGGTCCTAAATGAAAATGGTTCTGATCTTACATCCAAAATGATCACCATGATGGCCATCTTGAAAATCTTGTTGCTACTTCTCCTGAATGGATGGTCATATCAGCATGGTGTTTTCACCAAAAGACTTGTTATGATGTCAAGTTCAACCTAAATGAAGTACCAGTCTTGCATCCATTATGGCTGCCATGATGGCCATCTTGAAAATCTTGTTAGTGCTCAAGAATATCAGATATGGTCTTGTCTTCGATTCCTCAAAAACATTTTTGGTCAGTAGAGCATCAGTCCCTTTGAGGGACTTATGTTTGCTTTGCTTTCCAAGGAGACAAACCATTTTTTTATGATCCACAATGAATTTGAATATAGTGTTAACCTCATCTGCCTGTCCATCAATATATGCATCTCTTGAATATCTTGGTTCAGGTTTCATTACTTTAGGTCAGTTTGTTTTCAGACTTGAAGGGTTTAGTAGTTTTGTTTGTGGATTCATCTGGGAGAGAATGAAACCGTCATGCCAAAAGTAAGTCACTATGATGCTAAATTTCATGCCTTAGTGACTTCTGTTACCTTTGGAATGGTCAGTGTGGCGTACAACTTTGAGTGTACAGTCATATTGGTTTACGGATCCATTATGTTGAGTACTACGTGTACATCATCACATCAAAAGTTGAGTCATGGTGATTTACATTTCATCTATTGATGACTTTGAGCTTTGTTTTTCGGTCAGTTTCTCAAGCAGTCTTGTAGGATTATTTAACTTTGTGTGGATACAATGGTGTGTATGACACCATCATTAAAAAGTAGGTCACTATGACCAATATTTCATGATTTTCTTTGGACAAAGTTGTTTGTTTGGGATCAATGTCTCTTGCACTATAGACTCTACATGTACATTTATATCTTTTTTTATCATGATGAGTGGTATTCTTGTAAATCCACAGTTTTGCCACCTTAACTTTGTCGTCTGCACTGTGCTATTATATTTTCCTTGGACACTTACATTATATAAATAAATGTTTTATTATGTGTTCCTGAAAACATTAACATGTTTGTATAGCTGCTTAACCAGACATGAGCTACACCATGGAATTTTCAATTCTGGATCTTGCTCTTATTTAGCTTTAGTGATCACTCATTATTTACCAGCATTTATTATAACAAATTCCCATTTTTTTCTGAATTACTTTTCTTTTCAAAGTATTAAATCATTGATTTAATGACAGATTCTGTATTTGCATAAATTTAGTCTCTTTTGTTATTAATTCGACCTCAAAATAAATTAAATTTTTGTTGATATTAAGTTTGACTTTACCTTGAAAATACATTACAGTAGTTACCATCAAAGACTTTACATTACAGCTCGGCCAATTACCACAAACCTTGAATGTTTTCATTGCCCAATATATTGTTTTAAAATGGATATTAATTGCTATCATAAAGTTTTTTTTCACCTTTAGCAAATTTGGCCATTGCTAGCATCAACATAGACATGAATGGATCTCCACTAAAAGAAAGTTGTTGGCATGTTTTTCAGTTTTTTTCTTGGTGAAAAAGCATGCAAGGATTGTGCATGGGAGTCGAGATTTGGGGTGGGGGTGGGGGCATTAGAAAAAAAATAATTGTGGGTAACCCATGATTCCACACCCAGGGTGCAACACTGCAGTACAGGACTTTGAAATTTAATTTTTTGCATCGTTTAGACAACCAGATTTAGGAAGTCAGATTAAAAAAGTTTTCACTCTTGAATTTATGCATTTAAAACAAGTAACCAAACTGCCCAATGTAAAGGTGTTTGTTGACCATATGTCCTCACTGCCTGATGTAAAGGTGTTTGATGACCATTATGTCCTCACTGCCTGATATTAAGGTGTTTGATGACCATTATGTCCTCACTGCCTGATGTAAAGGTGTTTGATGACCATTATGTCCTCATTTCCCAATGTAAAGGTGTTTGATGACCATGTGTCCTTACTGCCCAATGTAAAGGTGTTTGATGACCATGTGTTCTTACTGCCCAATGTAAAGGTGTTTGATGACCATTATGTCCTCTTTTCACGGAATAACATTAGCAAGTATGAGGCACTTTTGAAACAGTCAAGTCAGAGCCTATCACTTAGAATTCTATGTGCATAGAATTTTCTTTCTTGCAAGTAGTCACAGTGGCTCAGTGGTTAATGTGTTAGACTTGCAATCAAAAGGGTGCAGGTTTGAATCCTTCCATCACATCAGCTTGGGTCAGCTACTGTGATGTTAGTCAAGGCACTTTACTCCAATTGCCTCAACACAAAAAAACTACCGTATATACTCGCGTATAATCCAATACCAACTACAAACTGCATAGACCCAGATCTGCTGTAGCATAAAGTGCAGGCAGATCTGGGTCTATGCAGTTTGTAAGGACTAATCAGTTGAACAAACAACATAGACCCTGATCTGCCGGTGCATTATGTGGTGGCAGATCAGGGTCTATGTTTGCATTTGGACCTGGCTTACATGCGAATATATATGTTACTTGTGCTGCAGTGCGGTTAAACATCAACACTAAACATATCTTTCATGCAAAACCAGGAATAGTTTTGAGGTCCATCATTGAAGTGTTGTAAGCTTAAGTAAACACTCATTGAAATATTGATGTTAGCAACCACCATCAAAGGAGGGAATGTCATCTTGGATTGCATTTTGGTCTCACATGCATTAGCTGATAGCAAGGTGCCAACAGTTGCTTTGGTTTTTGATTGGATGAAGAGATATAGGATACCTCTCCTTGAAGGAATCTTAGATTGGTGTTCTCATTAGCAGCTGGCTTAAAAACCTTTTACTTTGAGAAATTGTAAAAATTTTACATTTTTTTTACTTTCTTGAAATTAATCCATCCTTGTATTTTTGAAACTTTGAATTTGAGCTGGCTGATTGAAAAGATAATGAGAAGTATGTTGAGATGCAAGGAGAGATTTCTTGGCTAGTGGTCTCATTAGAATTACAACATGTCATTAAGGAGTTGCTTGGTCTTGGATCATGGATAAAGTGCCCGAGAATTTAATTTCTTGCCATTTAGGCTTGGCACTGTGGCAAAGTTACTGTTAATTGTCAAATGGTAACATCTTCACCTTTAGTTATCAAGTATTTAAAATGTATGTACAATATATACACTGGTATCTTTCAAAAGAGGCAAGTTTGTTAATCACCCAATCCATATTGTAAAAATGTGAGAACAATGATTAAAAGATAAAATAAAAATCAACTGATTTTACCATCCTCCAAAAGTTTGATGCAGCTGTTACAGACTCTGGGGCATCCAAATGGTGAGAAGTGCCATTACCACTTTTTGGCATTTGTAATCCTAAATGCTTTGATGCTAAAGCAGAAGAGAGGAATTTCATTCATATTATGATTTCTGTTTTCTCCATTTCCTTGGTCATAAAAAATAATTTTTGTTTGTGTGTGTAGTTCTTGCTTCAATCATCTATAATATATAATCTTTACAAATATTTACTGGTTCTTCCCTAGATTTGCATGAAATGAGTTATTCAAAGAATATTCATTATCACAGAAATGAAGGATTATCTGTCTTGCATTTCAAAGAAAAGGGGATACAATTCTAATACGGATGTGCAGGGTTTTCCTTGAAACAGAAATCTCACATCCCTGACACAAATTTCTCTTTAGGGACCCCTATTAAAAATTTTTAGGAGTCCCATGGATTTCACATTTGAAAAATTTCTTTTTATGTTTTCCACAAGATGGACCCATCAGTTTCGCTTCATGATCTTCATCTAGAAGGCTCAAGAATCCAGGGGACCCCATAATTTAATAATAGCTCAGGGAAAACCCTGGATATGTATTACAATATAGGAGACTTTTATTGGTGGAGAAATCTTAGCAATTTAGTGGTCTGAGAATGAGATCTTGAAAACATATCCCCTCAAAATGTATCCTCTCTATATTAGAGCATGTTTAGATCCATAAGCTGTCAAATATAAGTCGCCAAAAATAAAATACTCCGGTTTGGAACAAAATTGCCAGATTTTACATCCACAAAAAGAGAACTGCTTTATGGTATTTCTGATCTGATAGATGTACATGTGTATATCAGAATTAAACAGACACTGTCCCATGCACCTCTTGGTCAAGTAGTTAATGGGTCTGTTCATGGCCTCATCATATCTGGGAGGTCAGTTTAATTTATGATTACTCAAGTTCATAGTTTGGGTGGGAATTTCCTGTCTATATTGGATAGTAGTTTACAGTATATTTGTGCATTTGTATGAAGTTTTGTAAAGTTAGTATAGTTCATTAGTGGATATTGATGATGAAAAGATACAAGTAACAAGAAAGAGTGAACTATTTCTGGAAACTAGCTCAATTTTAATTGGTCTTGCCAATTATCTCAAACGAACAAACCCCACAATGCACCTTTAGTCAGTCAAAATTATTACATTTTTCTCAGGAAAGTGTGAACTGAACCATTTCTTTCATAATTGTAATTTCTGTCTTTTTATTGTGGAAAATTTAAGATTCTCAGGTGTTACTATGGCAACAAAGATGTGGAAGCTGTGTACAGTTTATCTGTATACAATTTTGATTACATATGTAAACAAGTCTGCTTATATTGATATGAGCATATGTATTTAAATGTGAAAATCTTAGTTTTATGACTCTGGGTCTTAAAAAATATGTAACAGAAAGAAAGTGAAACCAACAATGTAAGTAATATCAACAAGCAATTTATTTACTTCGAATACGAAGTGAAAGTCAAGAGATACTTTCAGTATTTTGAATCAAATTCCAAATAATCCTAAATGTCCAAAATTATAGAATGTTCCAAATGAGTTCCAATAGTCTTCAGTGTCCTGCTATAACACAATGATACAACCCAGAATGTCTTTGAATGAGTTCACAAAAGTCCAAGGTAATGTATTAATTCAAAAGTCAATGAGCACTTTAGTAATTCCAATGAATATATTAAGTAAATAATTCCTCTCAAATTATATCTGATTTCAATGGCACAAACTAAAAATCTGATCTCAAATGGATACCCACAGACATGTAAAACTGGAATGAATTATTTGTTTACCAAATCCCTATTTATACACATTTTCACTTGACCTGGTCAACAGGATGTGAAGCAATAAAATGGAAAAAAAAAAAACAGTCTAACTGTCGACAAGACTGGCCTTGAACTCAGATGCTTGTAAACATTCTATTTACAAGTGACCAAAATCTAAGTACAACTAAACTTGATGGACAAGATTAAAACACATTCTAGATCAAATATAGATAACACTGAGTATGACATGAGAGTATTACAGAATTTAATAATGCCTATCTGTTGAGTGCATAACAGAATTCAATACATGCCTATCTGTTGAGTGCATAACAGAATTTAATACATGCCTATCTGTTGATTGCATAACAGAATTTAATACATGCCTATCTGTTGATTGCATAACAGAATTTAATACATGCCTATCTGTTGATTGCATAACATAACTACAATTATAAATGGCTGCCCATTTGTTGTTTGGCATTACTGCTAGTAATACGTTGACCTTTTTGGGGGAGCCACTGTGGCTCAGTTAGTGGAGTGTCAGACCTGTAATCCAAGGCTCACAGGTTCAATGCCCATCCAGTCCAGCCCGGGTCGGCTTTCTCTGTGTGTCTCAGGGAGAGGCACTTAGTTCCCATTTCCTCAGCATTATAAAGTCAATAACGTGTTAAAAGTGCCATTCAGACCAACAAAAACATGAACTTTTTGGACAACTATTTTAATAGATTGATATTTTGTTGTACTGTACATATTTGTCATTTAGGTTAGTGTTCTTTTCTGGGAGCCACAGTCACTCATTGGTTAGCATGCTGGACTTGTGACAGAAATGGTGCGGGTTTGAAATCCTACCATTGGACCAGCATGAGTCAGCTACAGTGGTGTGTCTTTGGCCAAGGCACTTTACTCCAATTGCCTCGGCACTAAATAACCTACTTGTGTTGCTGTGCCGTAAAGCACCAAACCAAACCAATCTTTTCTGGCCCTTCTTAGGAACTATTTTCAGCCAAGCATGTTTAGGATACTCATGTTATTTAATATAAAAAAATGAACAAAGCCAAATTGTCTGATAAACAGTTTTAATTATGAATGATATTCAAATTGCCTGAAAAACAGCTTTAATTATGAATGATTTTCAAATTGCCTGATAAACAGCTTTAATTATGAATGATTTTCAAATTGCCTGATAAACAGTTTTAATTATGAATGATTTTCAAATTGCCTGAAAAACAGCTTTAATTATGAATGATTTTCAAATTGCCTGATAAACAGCTTTAATTATGAATGATTTTCAAATTGCCTGATAAACAGTTTTAATTATGAATGATTTTCAAATTGTCTGATAAACATCTTTAATTATGAATGATTTTCAATAAACTTCTGATTGATTATATCATATTGAAGCAAATGTTACATAGGTAAACATTGCTAGACTGTATATCATTTCACAAAAGGTTCTAATTTTTGTGGAGAATTTGTGTTCTGTTAAGTTTTATAGTGTTTACTGAGGTTGTCTTACAGTGCCTATGCTGTAGAATTGGTAACTACTAAACCAGCCATTTCAGAGGTGTTATCAGATTATAAACTACAGGGGCTTATAGATAATCCTGGCATCCTTCAGGCAACTCTAGGGAAAATCACTTTTAAGTTTTGGAAGAGTTAATTAAGAAACACTGTCATTATTTTCTCAGTGATGAATGAGATCATCTGAATACAGATTTTGTACAGGCGTGCAGCTAAGCTTTACAGTTTTTAATTTAAAATGATATATGTGAATTTGGTATTATTTACAGAAACTAATTGTGATAAATCAAAGAGTTCTTCTGTGCATCCACATTTTTAGGAGAGACGTGAAAATATAACTACCATTTATACTCTCGTATAAGCCGATACCAACTGCAAACTGCGTAAACCCAGATCAGCCATCACATGATGCGCCGGCAGATCTGGGTGTATGCAGTTTGTAAGGACTAATCAGTAGAACAAACAACATAGAACCTGATCTGCCAGTGCATTGTGCAATGGCAGAGCAGGGTCTATGTTGTTTGCATCTGGACCCAGCTTATACGCGGGTATAGTTGGTAAGACAAATCTGTAAAGTACAGGAAACATATGGTTTGATGGGAAATGTTTTTAATTTCGTTACAAAGACTTGTGTGGATAATGTAAAAGTTTTCTTAAGAGTGACTGATCAGCTTTGAATCTGTATGTAGATACTAAGTTATTGGAACCCAGACTGTACTTGCTGACCTCAGGAAGGGTGGTTGTGGTGTTATATAAGCTTGTTATCAAAACTATTGCACTCACTGTAGGTAACACAGCAGCAAGTGAAGCAGTCTGCTAACATAATGGGCCCGGGGGGGGGGGGGGGGGGGGGTGGGGGGGGGGAAGGGGACTGTATCATCTAAGATGCAAGTCAGATCCAACTGCAGACAACATGGACCCTGATCTGCAATTGCATATATAATGTGTCAGCATTTCAGGGTCTATAGTTAGCTCATAGAACAGAAGAGCTTATGGGATGGCCTGTTGTCTGTCATCTGGCCGTTATCACCAGTTTGTTTTTGCTACTCCACCTAAACTACTTGTTTGTTATTGCTACTCCACCTAAACTACTTGAGAGAGTTTGTTATTGCTACTCCACCTAAACTACTTGAGAGATTGTTATGAAACTGTACACTGACATTGATTCCAAGGTCTAGTTGGTACTAAATGAAAATGGTGCTGCTCAGACATCCAATATGGCCACCACAGAAGCCATCTTGAAAATCTTGTTATTGCTGCTACTCCTTAATGGAAGGTTTTCATCAGCATAGGGGTTTTCACTAGAAGAATTCTGATGATGTCTACTTGGTCCTAAATGAGACTGGTGCTGATCTGACATCCAGTATGGCCACCATAGCAGCCATTTTGAAAATCTTGTTATTGCTATTCCTTCTGAGCAGATAGTCATATCAGCATGAGGTTTTTACCAGAAGACTTCTTATGGTGTTGGTCAGAAATGAAAATTGTCCTAATATGTGATCCGGTATGTCTGCCACAGCAGCCTTGAAATTTTATCGCTACTCCTCCCTGTTGGAAAGTCATATCTACATTGGGTTTTCACTGGACTACTTCTTCTGATGTCTACTAGGTCCTAAATGAAAATAGTGCCAATCTGACATCCAGTATGGCTACCATAGCAGCCATTTTAAAAATCTTGTTATTGATACTCCTCCTAAATGGAAAGTCATATTGACATGTAGTTTTCACCAGAAGACTAATTATGATATCTTGTTAGTCCTGAATGAAAATGGTGCTGATCTGACTTCAACTATGGCCACCTTGGCAGCCATCTTGAAAATCTTGTTCCTACTCCTCCAAAATTTATGATCTCTACTTGGTCCTAAATGAAAATGGTGCTCCGCAGACATCCAGTATAGCTGCCATGATGAACATACTGAAAATTCTGGCACTAATTCTCCTGAAAGGATGGTTATACTGGTATGGGATTTTCACCAAAAGACTTCTAATAGTGTCTAGTTTGTCCTAAATGAAAATGGTACTAATCTTGCATCAAATACGGCTGCCACAGTGGGTATTTTGAAAATCTTGTCACTCAAGAATATCGGAGATGGTTTCAACACTCAGCAGTTATAAAGAATAAATGGTTTTATCTTGAATTCCTTGAAATTATTTTTGGACAGTAGAGCATCAGTCCCTTCCAGAGACTCTTGTTTGTTCTGCTGATTAGTTCTAACAAACTGATAGACCCAACCAATGCATTATGCAACCGCAGGTTTGGGTCTATGCTGTTTGCTGTTTGATTCAAGTATATACATTAAGTGGACTGAATGGATGTAGAGGGAATGTTACTACACCCACTGCTTGATTTGGTCCTGTCGGTCTCATGGTTCATTCTGGAAAGTTTATTAACAAGATTATGCAAAAACCACTCAATGTTCACAAATTAATTTGGTGGGCATGTTTGTATCCATATGTAGATGACCTGATTAGTCCATTACAGCAATTGTTGTAACTATTTTACATATTTTGTAAGTACCGTCTTTACTCTCGTATAAGCCAATACCAATTGCAAACTGCATAGACCCGGATCTGCCGTCGCATAATGCACCGGCAGATCTAGGTCTATGCAGTTTGTAAGGACTAATCAGTAGAACAAACAACATAGACCCTGATCTGCCGGCGCATTATGCGATGGCAGATCAGGGTCTATGTTGTTTGCATTTGTACCCGACTTATACACGAGTATAGATGGTATATCACTGTACACTTATAAGTTATATGGCTTTCTTGAATAGCATTATAGTGAGGGACTACTGTAAAATTAACAGCATAGACCCTGATATGCCAGCACATTATTAGATGGCAATCCTGATATGCCAGCATATTATTAGATGGCAATCCTGATATGCCAGCACATTATTAGATGGCAATCCTGATATGCCAGCACATTATTAGATGGCAATCCTGATATGCCAGCATATTATTAGATGGCAATCCTGATATGCCAGCATATTATTAGATGGCAATCCTGATATGCCAGCACATTATTAGATGGCAATCCTGATATGCCAACATATTATTAGATGGCAATCCTGATATGCCAGCACATTATTAGATGGCAATCCTGATATGCCAGCACATTATTAGATGGCAATCCTGATATGCCAGCATATTATTAGATGGCAATCCTGATATGCCAGCATATTATTAGATGGCAATCCTGATATGCCAGCACATTATTAGATGGCAATCCTGATATGCCAACATATTATTAGATGACAATCCTGATATGCCAGCACATTATTAGATGGCAATCCTGATATGCCAGCACATTATTAGATGGCAATCCTGATATGCCAGCACATTATTAGATGGCAATCCTGATATGCCAGCACATTATTAGATGGCAATCCTGATATGCCAGCACATTATTAGATGGCAATCCTGATATGCCAGCACATTATTATATGGCAATTTTGTGTCTTTGCTGTCTAGTTTGATATGTGCTAATATATACTGATGAATATGGTAGTAACAACTATAGTGGTGACTGATGCAAGGTTTGCAATTTTCTTTGCATTTTACTTGTACATTGATAAGTAAGTACGATATATACTTGCTTATAGGTTGAGTACAATGGCAAGCAACATAGACCATCGCATAATGCGCCAGCATATCAGGGTCTATGTTGTTTGTTCTGCTAATTACTCCTAACAAGCTGCATAGACTCAGATCAGCAGGCGCATTATGTGATGGCAGATCTGGGTCTGTAGTTTGTTGTTGGACTCAGGTTATAAGCAAGTGTATATGGTAAACAATGCACTATTTTCTCATGACAGGGGTGCCTTGATTGTTTAATGTAGATCCAGAGTTGTTGTAAAGTTCATGGAAGAGGGTTATTATTTTCAGACAGTTAGTCAAAGCATCAAGAAATGTGTTGCTTCCATACATGTAATACTTGATAAACAGCTTTCAAGGCAGACATTTTTTTCATTGGGTGGTGTTGATGGGGATTTTCTAAAAATGTGCTGTAAATTGAGAAATTCTTTAGGGCGATTTCTCATTTTCCTAGCATTGGACCAGATGTTAGAGTGTGCATCAGGGAGTCTTCCTGGTGATCAAGAAGGTATCATGTGCACATGTTGCACAAAAATGAAAACTATGCAGGCATTATCTGATTGAAAATAAACCCCTTAAAGAAAAATTATTGAGAATGGTTCCTATTACAATTATCTTTATCTTGTTCTTAATTCTGAATTAATATTTCAGATAGTATTGACACTTCCAGATGCCCAGTAATATAGTCTCCTTAAAAAAAAAAGGAGAAACAAAACATTTGAGGTTCAGCCACTTTGGTTTTAATAAAGACTAAAATATCTCCTCAGCTATCAAACACTCCCAATGGACACAAAAGTTGTATACCGGACTATGATCTACAAAAGTTGTATACCAGACTATGATCTACAAAAGTTGTATACCAGACTATGATCTACAAAAGTTGTATACCAGACTATGATCTACAAAAGTTGTATACCAGACTATGATCTACAAAAGTTGTATACCAGACTATGTTCTACAAAAGTTGTATACCAGACTATGATCTACAAAAGTTGTATACCAGACTATGATCTACAAAAGTTGTATACCAGACAATGATCTACAAAGTTGTATACCAGACTATGATCTACAAAAGTTGTATACCAGACTATGATCTACAAAAGTTGTATACCAGACTATGATCTACAAAAGTTGTATACCAGACAATGATCTACAAAAGTTGTATACCAGACTATGATCTACAAAAGTTGTATACCAGACTATGATCTACAAAAGTTGTATACCAGACTATGATCTACAAAAGTTGTATACCAGACTATGATCTACAAAAGTTGTATACCAGACTATGATCTACAAAAGTTGTATACCAGACTATGATCTAAGCTATGTGCCTGTTTAGTATCATTCTCCAACAACAAGTTTTTAATAGGAAATTTCCTCCCCCACTAGAATAATGTATCCTAGCTTATGTCTATAACAGATAAAGAAGGCTTATGTTACTCATTAGAAGCTATCAGGAAACAGTCATTGAGCACTCTACATGCATCCTTGATTACTTTTTTATATAATTACATCCAGTTTTACTGCAGATAAGAAGTAACTAACTGATTTTTGCAGGAAAATTTCTTTGCAGTTCTTTGCTGGTTTAATCCCCAAGTTTGTGGTAGTTTGTGAAATTTTTCCCTTCTTGCTTTTCTTTTAGTGAGGGTGGCAAAAGACAATAGTGTGTACTGATTGAGTTACCCTCTGGAAATAATAATAATAATTATAATAATAATAATAATAATAATAATGAGAACTTTGTATAGCGCCTAATCTTTAGAAGCTCTAAGCACTTTACAACATTAGGTAACACCTAAAAAACATATATAATGATTTGATTACGAAAAACAAACACCATGAAATTAGGAAACAAAAACATGCTGAAAATAGTTAAGGTAAGGAAACATTATCAAGTCTATAGGTCTATTCTTGCAGTCGAAATAGGTGAGTTTTACGAGCACTCTTGAATGAGATCACTGTGTCTTTGTGTCTAACTTCAGTGTTAATAATTCAATATTATTATTATTATTATTATTATTATTATTATTATTATTATTATTATTATTATTATTATAAATATCCAATTAATACAGTCTTATAATGAGTACTTTTGTACCTGTGATTCTTATGGAACATAAATCATTCATTTTACTGAGACACTACTGTAATAGGATACTCCCTCACTATAAGACCCTTCATTATGTGGTAGTGAAGTTACACCTCTCTCTTGATAAAAAGTCACGCACAACCGGGTCCAAAAACCTGGACTATGGCATAAGCTAGGCGCAAGTTACTGAGGGACCTCTGAAAAATTCAGAAATGAAGGACATCAACAGTGGGAAGGGGAGAGGAGTAAGTGGTTGAATACTCATTTAATAATCATGTTTGTAATAATTGTCAACAAATCGCTTTTCTCATGAAGTTCTTTGCTTTTCTGTAAAAATTATCTTTATTTTCTATATATCCAATCTCTGAAAGATCATTTACAACAATACTTCAAGTGGTTTCAACACATCACGTGTACCAGTGAAAACATTTTGTATTACGCCACTGCATTTTGCGTGCAAATGTGGATACATTCAAGTGTTACTGTAGATTCAGAATAAAACAAGATTTGTTATTTAAAAAAAGAGTGACATTTATTTAGAGAAACAAAAACATTGAAACCCCGATTTAAAAAAAAAATATTGTAATATTTTAAAAAACAGATGATGTGATACAAATTGCAAGTTATAGCAGAATTGCTGCCCATCCTTGAGCAAACCGCTGAGTGCCAAATCAGGAATTTTAAGTTCACTATAAACTTTGAAACTCGCTTCTCCATAATGAACCTATCGGTCAAACTAGGATGCCTTTTGCTTGTTACTTTGCTATCGTTGATCACAAAATTGCTAATGAGGATGACAAACCACTTATTAATGTTAGATACTGTAATTATGTAACATGTACTTACGGTGTTCAAATAGTCAATTGAAATGAGTTGACTTAACACAACCGTGACTGCTAGCTCTTACACAGGTAGGATTTGCATGCCTTTTAACTACCCCTTTAGTTTATTTGATACAAAAGACTGATTGACGTGATAATACAATGCGGGCCAACTTCAATTGATTGTAACAATGCAACCAACACTTCTGCAAGTCGGAGGTCAAAACACTGAATTAGCTTCGCATGGAACATTCAGGGGCATCGCTGTGACGGTCGATTGACACTTTTCACTTTTTAATACAAGAGGGTATATTCTATTTATGATGACTACACTGAAACCAAATTAAAAGATAAAACTGAAACTGAAACACAAATTTCGCTTGACAAGACTTATTATAATTGGTATTTATTTCTTAAAGTATCACCAGTAGGCATTACTGACATTTTAATTGATCAATATTTTGGTTGTATACTTTTATTTACAGTGTATTGAGAAAATATTTTTTTTCAAATCTAACAAAATATGTGATTTCTTATTAAAACTTGCAAATTTCATGATGTTGATTCTAAATTTCTGGGCACTAACCTTCATTTTCAATGATAAAATGAGTCATTTACCAATTTTTATTGCGATTTTCTTCACATTGAACAATTAGGAGCCAATTCTTTTGGTATTTTATTGGAAAAAAATTAATCCACGCCTGACCCCGCATTATAAGTGGGTTAGCGAGTTATCGAAAGGAGAGATGTATGTATAATATACTTTATTAATAAGTGGTCTCATTATAAGGCACTATACTTTATGACTCCCATGGACAGCTTTATAATGAGGGAGTACAGTATATGTAGCGCATTTCAAGCGAACAAAACCCTGATCTGCTGACAAATTATTCAACAGCAGACCTGTAAATCATAAAACTTGGAGCTTGAAATTGAGTTTCCACTATCAGCCAATCAGAAATTCCCTTTGAAAAGTAATGTTATTTGTGATTGGTTGAAACAAAATCTCAAGCTCAAGAGTTGTATGATTTCCAGGTCT
The DNA here is from genome assembly GCA_029931535.1 of Margaritifera margaritifera. Classification (NCBI taxonomy): domain Eukaryota; kingdom Metazoa; phylum Mollusca; class Bivalvia; order Unionida; family Margaritiferidae; genus Margaritifera; species Margaritifera margaritifera. The sequence goes on along the minus strand of JAQPZY010001679.1, from coordinate 3,586,544 downwards.
GATCTGGATCTATGCTGTTCACAGTTAAGTACTGTAGTACATGGGTCACGACAGTATTAAAAACGCATTCCAGGCCTGATCTGGGCCTATGCTGTTCACTGTTGAGTACTGTAGTACATGAGTAAAGATGGTCTTTAAGACACGTTCCAGGCCTGATCTGGGCCTATTCTGTTCACAGTTGAATACTGTATGACATGATTAAAGATGGTATTTAAGACACATTCCAAGCCTGATCTGGGCCATGCTGTTCACAGTTGAGTACTGTAGTATGTGGGTAAAGACAGTATTAAGAACACTTTCCAGGCCTGATCTGGGTCTAATGTTGTTCACAGTTAAGTATTGTAGTACACGAGTAAAGACAGTATTAAAGACAATTTCCAGGCCTGATCTGGGTCTGTGCTGTTCACAATTAAGTACTGTAGTACAGATGTAAAGATGGTATTAAAGACACTCACCAGACCTGATCTGGGTCTATATTGTTCACAATTGAGTACTGTGGTATATAGGTAATGACAGTATCAAAGACATTTTCCAGGCCTGATCTGGGTCTATGTTGTTCACAGTTGAGTACTGTAGTACATAGGTGATGACAGTATCAAAGACACTTTCCAGGCCTGATTTGGGTCTATGTTTTTCACACTTGAGTACTGTAGTACATGGGTGATGACAGTATCAAAGACGCTTTCCAGGCCTTATCTGGGTCTATATTGTTCACAATTGAGTACTATGGTATATGGGTGATGACAGTTTCAACGACACTTTCCAGGCCTGATCTGGGTCTATGCTGTTCACAGTTGAATATTGTAGTAAAGACAGTATTAAATACACTTTCTGAAATTAAAATTCAAACTTCAGAAATCCTGTGTGTTTATTCTAATAGTACCATTGTCTTTCGGTGTTTCTGTAAAACTTAAAATTAGAGTTCATACTCCATATTTACGAATTTACTATAAATAATACTTTGCCCATCTTGAAAATATGTACAGGCACCAACTAAGCCAACAGTAGAATCTTGTAATTTCACTAGTTTACTTTGTAACCGATAGTAGTATTTTGTTGCATTCTGGTAAATACACAAGGTTATGACTTGGGGTCACAGACAAGTTTATTGACAAATTTACTGATTTTTGCTAAGTCTGTATAACCTTTGGAGCTTAGATTTGCTGTAGAGCAACTGACTTGGCATCAGAGAAAAGGTTGCTCTTGAAAAACCCTTGAATTTGGTGTCTGATCTTGAAAACCCTTGAATTTGGTGTCTGATCTTGAAAAACCCTTGAATTTGGTGTCTGGTCTTGAAAAACCTTTGAATTTGGTGTCTGGTCTTGAAAAACGCTTGAATTTGATGCCTGGTCTTGAAAAACCATTGAATTTGATGTCTGGTCTTGAAAAACCCTTGAAATCATTTTATCAATCGATAAGTGACTAAATGAATGAAAGAGAAACTTTGATTGGCTCATTCACATTCATTCAGTTGGAAAGGTCATGTTGGGTCACATAGGCAATAAAACGTTACTTGCACTCTCAGTGATTTGTTAAGTGTGTTTATGCATATTCATGAGAAATGAGGAAATTGCGGCATAGGCGGCCACAGGTGATAAAGGACTGTAAAGGATTGTCACCCGTGGCTTGTAACGGTGAGAATTCCAATCTTGCCACAAATTGTGTAATAATAACATGAATAATATTGTGATCATGCCAAGTTGTATATGAGTGTATATTAAACACAAGAGAGTGTTATATAGTGATCTATTATTTATGCATAGTGGTATGCTTTATTTTTGTCTGGAGGCAGAGAACAAGCACCTGCATTTGGCTCCAGAATTGGTAGCAGCCTTGATGTTGATATTATGCAGTACCCTAAGCCTCATTACCAAAACCACAAGGGAAGATTGGCTCATTCCATACAATGCTTTTATTATAACTGATGCTTCTGTGATACGAGAAAGTTCTCATTTGTATGTTTCATTCTAAAGCCGTTGAACAGTTGGAACTGGACATTACAGACTATTTAACAGACTTGTTTAATTTGACACCAGAGTTCTGAGGTTTATGTTGAACTGCAATGGAGGAAAATGTATGACGCTGGATTTTGTATGGACTATTTAACAGACTTTTTTAATTTGACACCAGAATTCTGACGTTTATGTTGAACTGCAATGGAGGAAAATGTATGACACTGGAGTTTATGAACTATTTAACAGACTTGTTTAATTTGACACCAGAGTTCTGAGGTTTATGTTGAACTGCAATGGAGGAAAATGTATGACACTGGATTTTATGGACTATTTAACAGACTTGTTTAATTTGACACCAGAGTTCTGAGGTTTATGTTGAACTGCAGTGGAGGAAAATGTATGACACTGGATGGATTTTCATTATATCATTGAAAAAGTCATAAATTCATGGATTGTTTAATCTGCATAATGGATGACTTTTGGACCTTTGCACTACAATTGTCTACTTATTTATTAAGACCTTAAGAGTGATTTTGAACTGATTTTGAAGAGTTTCACTTAATTCTCAAAACTTTTGCATGGAAATAATTATATGGTTGGTCTAAAATTCTATGAATCTTCAGGTAGTGTGAAATTATTTAATGGAATTAACACAAATTTCCAAAATAAAATAGTGTTCCTTCTAATTTAAGAGTACTTTCTGGGACCCTACTTGCTGCTGGGAATAATTTAATTAGATAAGGAAGGTCTTTGATGCTGAAGGATCTATGGACAGAAATCAGGGAACAATAAAAAGGAAAGATCAAGACGTGTTGTTAACCCTCTTTGGGAGCCTTTTAAATTCTCTTAGATTTTTGTTCGACTTGCAGTTGAATTAGTATATGGATCCAAAAGGAAACAGCATTACCTGAAGTACATAGCAGGGACTACATTGTACTGATTGATTTAACTGACCCCATTAACTTCAGCTAATTTATCAAGAAGCATGGTTTTATAAAATGAACAGGATAAACTGAGTAAGTTCAGTGAAATGAGGACTTTCTTTATGGTCTGTTGGATAGTTGATATATAACCACGTGAAAGTTGAAAAGCAATTTTGTCAGAAAACTGGTTTACACAGCGAACCAGGATAATCCATCAAGTTAATATCCCAGTATGTTCAATTGGAGAAACACAAAAACATTAGGAATAATGATACAATAATTGTTTTCTGGTCTGTTGGATAGTGTTTAATATAATTGAGATGCATGTTTACCTGCAGCAGATAATCTTGCCAGACCAGTAGTTTACAAAGCATTTGATTGATAGTACATGTATTTAGCCGTCAATTCACCTGTTTTGTATAGACCATTTCAACATGCATGTACGGGAATTTTGTGAGGTGTGTATTCTGTGTGAATTTAAATCCCATAGTTAGTGACAGCTGATGCAGAAAATAGGCCTAGTTTACCTCTATCCACTCAATTGGTCAAGGGGAGGAGGAAGATCTTATCATGTTTATCTCCATGGTTAATGGCAGCAGATTGGTATCAAATTGTTCACATCTTTCAACTTGTTCACATCTTTCTCTCAAAACCGACACCAGCAATCAGTGAACCATTCAACATTCAAATTTCAGATCTAGAAGTATAAACTTGTTGCTTCATATTCACCAAGGACATCCGTTTTTCTTTTGGGTTTTTTTTTTTTTGGCCCCAGGTTAATGGAAATTAATGAGCCCTGACTCTTCTCAATGTATCCCGGCACTGTGTCAGTTGTGCCTCTTATCTGCTAAAAGATGGGAACATTACTATCAGTGACTGAGTGGATTTTAGCAGTTCCAGTGAAGGCATCTGTTTCTATAACTACTTTTGGAGCATCAGCACACAAGTTCAGTGTGTCGTCTGTTACTTATGGAACAAAGAACAAAAGAGATCAAGATTTGTATCCATTCCTATTTTGTTTTTAAAAATTTGTGTATGTTAGAATAGCAGTTTTTAACCAAGGTGTGAAGCAGACGACACTCAAGTGAATCAGTATTTTTAAATTTCTGGCTGAAGTTGCTTACAGTTTGCTGAAAGTCTGCACTCTTACAAGGCAGGTGGTGTAGATATTGGTCTGACTCATGGATTTGACTAACCTATACATCAAAAGACAATATTCAGACTGACCACCTTTTCCAGTTTCTGCTCCATTATCACTGTATTGTCATGTTTGGACACAGTCAGCAATAATGATGTATATATTTCAGAGGTGGGGAATCAGGTAGGAAATATTTTTGGTAGTCAATTTACTGTTTTCTAAGTTTATTTTTATTCTACTAAATCTGTCTTGTGAATCATAAATGACATGCTTGATTATTAACCATTTTGGAGAGCAGGTCATAGAATAAGTCATAAAGTATGCAATTGTGTATTTACTTGATTATGTGGACTCATACACAGTCACTTATGATATCCACCATAGTCAGATAGGATGTAGACTCTGAAACCAGTCAAAACATTTTATTCATTGAAGTTGTGTAGTTTGGTTTTTGACCTATTTAGCGAGACACTTAACCATGGTGCTTTTATTATATATTTCATAATGAGATATTGAAATGTGTCAGTGTGCGAGGAATTCATATTGTCACAATAGCGATAAAAGTGATATTGGCAAAATCACGCTTGTTACTACTTTAGCGTGCATGTCTGTCCATTTATCCATCTGTCCACACCCAAAATTAACTTTAAAGCTAAGGTTTTTTAATGTGGTCAGTTTCTCATGTACAGTTGACCTCTGATTGGTGTTACTTGATATGTGGATACATCTTCATGTGTGCAACACTAATTTACCAATAGGTCAGGGCAAACTTGATATGCAAGCCATAGTCAGCTTCTTATGTTATTTAACAGTTGCCTTTGCACAGTTTGGGCTACTCTGTTTTTTTAAAAGATAGAAAAGCAGGGGTTTGAGCGGAGTGGACATGGACATGTGCTGATTTTCAGTAGTGACAAATATAGAAAAAATGCCTTCCTTAAATGAGTACCCTATATACTTGTGCATAAACCAGGTCCAAATGCAAACAACATAGACCCTGATCTGCCATCTCATAATGCGCCAGCAGATCAGGGTCTATGTTGTTTGTTCTACTGATTAGTCCTTACAAACTGCATAGACCCAGATCTGCCAGCACATTATGCGATGGCAGATCTGGGTCTATGCAGTTTGCAGTTGGTATTGGCTATACCAAGTATAGACGGTAATCAAAATGTCATTTTAATTTAATTCTTTTCACATGGTCTTTGACCATTGACAGAGATGGCAAAATACACGTGCTGGGTTAGAAAAAGACATAACAAGCAATGCTAAACATAATTGTAAAAATAAAATCTGTTATTACTGTAATAATTAGGAGTCCATATGCTTACACAGAAAATATAAAAAAATGACCGTTTCCTGCCTAACAGCAAGTATCAAATCTAGCCAACAACGTGATCATAATTGATTTGTTGTGAATTGTGGTCCTTGTGCAATGCAGGCTGCATTTGTACCCAAAGCTAACAAAACAGTCAGATAGCGGACACGGCTTTTGGTATCTCAGAAATCATCTGTTGGACAAAAGAGACGATTTGAAGCGTTATATGTAGGGAAGAAATTTGTAAAAAGTTACTAATATAAATTGTCGTAAAATTTTTAGTTATTATGGCTTTTTCATCTTTAGTCTTAACTTCTGCAGATTGGCACAGAATGGAAAAAATCCATGTAAATCGATGTTTTCCGCCTGCAAAAATATATTGTAAAAAGAATATCTACGTTTGTTTAGTAGATAACAATAAATATTTCACCCGTGTAGTAGAAACATTTTGTATTGTTACTCCTTGCTGCACATATCTTCTGTACATCTAATATAGGGAGAGAGAGTATGTTGGGTTGTATTGAATAAATAGTCATGGATAGGTGTTGTTACATGTTGATATCCAAGGCAGATTTTTTGACTCCATTTTGGGAATCTTACGTTGAGGGAGGGGGTACTTATCTCCCTGTACTGTTAGCTTTGGTTATATATCCTCCTTATGATATACTTATCTCCTCAGAGAGTAGCCTAATGTCAGTAAAGCTTGATTTAATGGCTCTATATAGTCCAGTTCATGGCTTGGGTTAAGGCAGTGGTGGATAGGGCAGTGATAACCATGTTTCTCCAAGAAAATCTGAAACTTCAGGTTGCCAAATTCACTAATCCCCTGCCTTCTTTGAGAGATATAATTAAGTTTTCTTGGCATAGCATCTGTACATTTTAATATTGATATTTCCTTGGTGTTTTCTCAGTGAAGTTCGTGCTTTATTTTTGTGTAATATTTGAAAGAAAAATGCATTGCCATAATATAAACTTTAAAATGGTTGGTATTATTCATATTGTGACACAAAGATTTTATAGTTTTTGAGATTTCTTTGGTAGTGACATTACAGGTTTTTAATTAATATTTGAATATTGGTTATAGAGATCCAATTATTTTGCCACCATCATTAAATTTTCAAAAGCATGAACATGCACTGATTGAGTTATTTGATTGAACATTAAATTTGTATGCGGTACATGCAGTGTTCTTTATAATGATGTTCCAGCGAGTCATACAGGTGACATGTTACAGGTGACATGTTATAAGTGAGGGAGCCATATACTGAGGGATGCTCCAATAAGACCGTGTCATAAAAGTACATAAAACACACAAATCATGAATTTACAGATGTGAAATCACATAATTGATTCTTATTGGCCAAGAACTAAAATTAGGTGAAATAATTCCAGAATCAGTAATAAAACAAAATTCAACCAATTTAATGGGATCCATACCATATCAGTGTTATAAGAAGGGTAGAGTGTTATAAGAAGGGTAGAGTGTTATAAGAAGGGTAGAGTGTTATAAGAAGGGTAGAGTGTTATAAGAAGGGTAGAGTGTTATAAGAAGGGTAGAGTGTTATAAGAAGGGTAGAGTGTAATAAGAAGGGTAGAGTGTTATAAGGGTAGAGTGTTATAAGAAGGGTAGTAGTATACTGGGGGGCTTATGGTGAGGGGTAAAAAAGACATCTTCTGATCATGTTCTTCATGTCTTTGTTAGGGATATTATTTCTCATGACGTTTTGCAGCAAATTCAAAATCAGCAATTCGTCTCATTTTAATTTGTTATCATTATCAGGGTTTCTGTTTGACTCCTTATAGGGGGAGTCCATCACTCTGATACATGTATGCTTGAAAATCTAGTTCAGGACACCCTACGTTTTGAATATTATAATATAATTAACATTGTGAATCTTAATTGGGCATTAATATAAGGACTAAATTGTGTGCTTTATTTCTTTTTTAACCAAACATCCAATTAACTACATCCAGTTACAGCTTCAGTATCATGCACGTGCTCTAAGGTTTTCCAGGACTTGACATTTATTACAGCTGATATTTAGATGCCATTTAAATAATAAGCCAAAAATCTGGCTCTAGCTAATTTAGATCAACAATATTTGTGTAATTTCCTCAACCTGTATCCAGCTGTTGCCTTGGTTTTCAAGCCATACTTATGTCTTCTACATTCAATACTTGTTCCTGCTGCTGATGATGTTAATTCCAACACTTCTCTGCTAATACTTGGCCCATGTTAGCTTGTTAATGTGCCAGCATTTATCTGATTGGGATGTGTATATATGATCATTATTAGTATTCAGTGTTGAATCTTTCTACCGAACTCACCTGTGCCAGGAGTTTGTGCTAACTCTTTCTTTAGGAGAGATGCTGCATACAAAATCTCTCCCCCCCCCCATTTTCACATCTTAAACAGCTTTGAAATCTCTCATAATCACATTTAAATTAAGGAAAAGTTTTAAATCTACTTGCTAATGAAAGTTATGCAATTAGATAATGAACATTAAAACATAAATATAACGGTCTATAGAAACAAATTAGGAAGGCTGATGAAAATTCCCGATTTTTCTCAATAATTCCAGATTTTTTTTACAGAGGATTCGAGGTTTTATGTTTGTGGGTTATCACATGGATGGATGAGAATAAATTTCAGATTTCTCCTAATTGAAATCCACAAGGAGGACTGAATGAATTAAGTCAACTGTACTTATGATATAACTGCCTTACTTTCATGTATGGATACCATTAGACATGGTGGTACAGCACTCCCTCATTATAATGCCATAGAGTATACCACCTTATAGTGAGACCACCTTATAGTTAAGTACATGATACATATAATTTTAGCATCACATAATGAAATGGGATCCATACCTGCTATATACCGTATATACTTGCGCAAGAGCCCAGTCCAAATGCAAACAACATAGACCCTGATCGGCCATCGCATAATGCACCAGCAGATCAGGGTCTATGTTGTTTGTTCTGCTTATTTGTCATTACAAACTGCATAGACCCTGATCTGCCGGCACATTTTGCACCAGCAGATCTGGGTCTATGCAGTTTGCAGTTGGTAATGGATTATACACAAGTATAGACGGTAACAGGAAACATATTAAAATGAAAGGTCTTATAGTAATGGAGTGTTGTAACACTTTTCTGATATGAACATTATACAGAGTTCACTGTAGGATTTTAAAAAATGGAAGTCTGGGGCCATATTTTTCCCAAAACAGGGAGTCCAGTCCATAGATACAGTTGACCAGAGTCTGAAAACATAAGAGTCGAGGATCAGAAACTGAAGGTCCTGGAAGCAGGGTCTCTCAATACAGAGACCTCAGAATGTATTGGTCAGCACATTGGGACCATCAACAAGGACTTTGTATTTAAGTTTTGCTTCCAACTTTTTCAATGTACATAACACATATTCGAAAATGCCATTCACAGGAAAGAAATAGTTTGCAGAATCCTCGTGTTTTCACATATAGTCACAAGTTCTGATGACTGTTCTGTTGGTGTCTGGTTATATACGTGATTAATCTTTAAAAAGCAAAGGATTGTTTGGGAACTATTGCAGGGTGATTAAGAAATTCAGAAAGTTTACACCTCTGAAAATGCACCCTGTGATAATATATATAGATTGAAGTTATTCTTAATTGTAGACAAGTGAACAAGTATATACTTGCGTGTAAGAGGATCAAACTGCAAACTGCATTGGTATGTGCTGGCTGGCAGATCTAAGTCTGTGTAGTTTGATAAGAGTAATCAACAGAACAAATGACAGACCCTGATCTGCTGGCACATTATGCAAAGGCAGATCAGAGTCTATGTTGTTGGAAGTTGGATCTGATTTGTATGTGAGAATATACCGTAACAGCAGAATGTAATGTGAATTTAAACAGATGTTGATTTCTTGGCTTGATCAGGATGTTCCCTTTTCTCTGTAGTAGTATAATTAAATCCGATGTTAATTTCCTGTGTTTATTAGTACTCCCCATATCTATGTTGGAATTGGCACATCTTTTGACCTGTACATCCCTTTAAAACATTAAGATGTAGGGATATGATTGGGTTTTTTTTCAGGTAATTAGACATGACTGATGGGGATCAGTATGTTTTTACTCGGAAGTTTAGTTGTTGATTACCTTATGTCAGTTTCAGCATATACTCAGATTAATAGGAATTTCTTAACAAGCACTAATAGACATAGATTTGTCAATAGAATTTCCAGTAAGTATATCAGGGTTTATGATGCTGATACAGGTAAATGAAAATATGCATGTACAACAAGTTCTGTTGAAATAATGAGAGAATTATGAGCAAAAATTAAAACTATCAAACATAAATACAATGAAACCCCACTATAGAACACTTCGTTATAACACGAATTCAGATGCAGCGTGATCATAGTCTGGCTCCCACAATTTTACAATAATTTCACCAGTTTATTGAAGTGACACAAAGTCTTAGTGCCAAAATAACAAGAGTTCGATTTAATAATTTGACAGGATGTGTTGTATTCTTGTAGGAAAAATGTCTTATCACCGTGTCTTTCTTTATGTGAATAAAGATGTAAATAATTTCTTTTTTGTGAATGTTTGTTTCAATTGTCAGTAAGTAGTCAAACACTGCACTTTGATCTTGGCTTATTTTTGAAAGACACGAGCTCTTTAAAAGCTGTCACTTGTTATCTAATTATTATTGAACTATCAACAATAAGGGCATTAAGTCTTCATTGTCTTTGATTTTTGTCCTGTGTACAATCGTTGCATAGTCCAGGCTAGAAAAATAGCCAACAGATGTGTGCTTGGTCAACCTGCCAAGCACCAAACAATGTGGTGGTCAAAAAAAAAAAAAGGTTTCTCACCCAAATTTATGGATCAGTTAATTTACCTGCCAAATTAAGTAATTGCTAATCATCAGTGTTGCTTTCACAGCATAAAGTTGTTGAAATTATCAGGCACTGCTTTATAAAATAATAATAAAACTAAGCTGCTTTCATGTACACGTGGCTTAACCATGTTGTCAAACAGTCATCACACAACTATTCAATCAGTGAATTGTATCATCCTTCCCAAATGACTCCACTTCGTTAACAATTGTTCACGCTGTAGTTGAAGAATTTCATACATTAATGAGATTCATATGGATTCTAGCAGAGAAAATTCTATTTGAAACATACACAGACACCGCCTAATGACCTCAATACATACAAGTGCATACATACTGAACCGTAAATGTTCTTCATCTTTCCCTACATTATTATTGGATTTTTGTTTTGCATTGAATTTAGACACATCATGATTTATGTTGAAATCTTCTTTGTGCATATTTTCAATAACATTATTATGGATTCACAGTTATGGATGCAATAACATCAGACAGTGAGTACATGTATCGATACTTTAACAAAAGTATTAATCCTGTATACATGCATGTACCAGTGCATGGTGATGTGCTTAAAATTGAATATTAAATATGTAATCACTGTATTTTCACAATTTCTTGTTTAATATGTATTGATTTAAGATGGTAACTGTGCCATTGAAATGCAAGCTTGGTGCCTCCACTTCCTTGCTTATAATCCCTCCCCACCCCCACCTCCACCTTCACCCCCACCCCCACCCCATTTGGACAGCCTATTTTCTTTAGTTAAGTGACTTGTCATGTTATTGCCTGATACATTATATAGTACAGTAGTACTCAATGGACCATGACCATCGTGCTATAGCAATGTTTCATTGCCTGATACATTACATTGCACAGTAGTACTCAATGGACCATGACCATCGTGCTATAGCAATGTTTCATTGCCTGATACATTATATAGTACAGTAGTACTCAATGGACCATGACCATCATGCAATAGCAATGTTTCATTGCCTGATACATTATATAGTACAGTAGTACTCTATGGACCATGACCATCGTGCTATAGCAATGTTTCATTGCCTGATACATTACATAGCACAGTAGTACTCTATGGACCATGAGCGTCGTGCTATAGCAATGTTTCATTGCCTGATACATTATATAGTACAGTAGTACTCAATGGACCATGACCGTCATGCTATAGCAATGTTTCATTCTTGGTTACTTGTACAGAGCAACAAAGGAGAATTTAAAACCAAAAATAGATGATAAAGCTGGCATGAATTTCCATATAAACTTGCTTATAAGTCGAGTCCTACTGCAAACTGCACAGACCCAGATCTGCCATTGCATAATATGCAGGCAGATCTGGGTCTATGCAGTTTATGTTTTGTTTTGTTTTTGTGGGTTTTAATGGCACTTTTAACACATCATTGGCTATATCATGCAGAGGAAATGGGAGCTACCGGTAACTGAATTTTCCTAGGACACACCAGGAGAGCCAACCTGGGCTAGCCTGGACAGGTATTGAACTCAAGATTCTTGGATTAAGAGTCCAATGCTGTACGAACTGAGCTACCACTGCTCCAGCAGTTTGTTATCAGTAGAACAATCATCATAGACCCTGATCAGCCAGCACATTATACAATGGCAGATCTGGGTCTGTGTAAGTTTCCAATTGGACTCGACTTGTAAGCAAGTACACTGTATATACAGTACATCCACATAATCAAATGCCAGTCAGTATGTGATTATTTGAATCATAAGATTTTAACTTTAACAAATTCAGAAAATTTAGCTCATTGCTAAGGAACCTAAATTTCGTAAAATATGCTTATTTATATTGCACATTAGGGACTATGCTAGAATGCACCAATTTGGGATTCACACGTAATTGTTCACAAATCACACGGAAAAATAAACCGGATGCATGAAATTGCAGATCACATTTTCAAGTAATACCTGTATTTCTTCATTAAATTTCTCCCATCTTCAGAAAATTTTCGAACAGACGCTGGAATTCACCCCCTACATTTTCAGTTCTAGAATATGCCCTGACACATGATATAAATACATATGTTACTACTAACATGGAAATTTGTATACATTTTGCAGTCCATCTAATTTGCCAGAATTTTATGGTGGTAAAAATCTACCAATTTACTGTAGTTAGCCCTTACAATGAAGGTTAACTCCACAGATGCTGTTGCCCAACCACAGCTAGGTAAACTGGAGCAAGGAAGGTCAAGTACCTTGCTCAAGGGTTATCAAGGGCACAACAACAAGGGTTATCAAAGGTACAATGAGGGCCATCAAGGGTACAACAATAAAGGTTATCAAGGGCACAAAAAACAAGGTTTATCAAGGGCACAGCAATAAGGGATGTCGAGCATAACAACAAGGGCTATATATGGTACAAAAGCAAGGGTTATCAAGGGCACAACAACAAGGGCTATATATGGTACAAAAGCAAGAGTTATCAAGGGCACAACAACAAGGGCTATATATGGTACAAAAGCAAGGGTTATCAAGGGCACAACAACAAGGGTTATAAAGGGCACAATAACAAGGGCTATCTAGAACACGACAAAAAGTGGTATCAAGAGCACAACTACAAGGGCTATGGTGAAACTTAAACAGATATGACAGTCTAATCTGGAGTCTTCAGTGCCTGTCATGAAACCACCTTTTCTCTGAATAGACTTCTGACATCCATCAAATCCATGAAGATGTTGAAATCGAATAAAACACACTTATGTTTTATCTTCTGGATTCTTATAGGACATGCTAGTATCTATTTGTATTTACCAAGATTTGCTGTCATTATTAAAAATAACAGTTCAAAGATTATCTTAATTTTAGCCTCTTCCTCTTTGCTTTCACTTGATCTTTAACAAATTCACTTACTGTTTTGTTTGGCAGGTGTGCTGATGATTCCTATGGGTCATACAAAACCAGGACTTACAACAGAAATTTGGGAACATACAAGAGAACACAATCAGATAGCAAAGTTGTGCAAAATATTACAGATAAAACAAATTACAAAGACATGGCAGAAGTTCCGAATAAACCACCAAGGAAAAAATTGGAGCAGTCACAGGAAAATTTAGTATCACAGCATTCCAATTTTAGAGATAGTCCACAGCCACAGGTTGAATCTTCGTCATCCAACCTTGATGGTTCAGAACCTGCTGTCCCTACATTCCAAGCTTCAGAAAGTTTGCCAGGAAAGACAGTGCAAAAGTTGGTGGCTGAACCACTCCAAGTTAGCAAAAGGACTCTGGACAATTCCAATCCTGGAGGTTTTCTGAAAATATCTCCAAAAATATCAAGCTCTGACTCTGTCAACACAAGTGGTAGTAACAGTGGACAAGGGGACAGAAAGTCTGTCCAAGATAGGATACGGAACATTGAATATTTCCATCATTCTCCTAATTCAACTCCAAACAGGAACAATATTCCCAAAACAAGTGCAGTGAATAATGTTAAGAATATGTTTGAGAGCATGTCAGGATCACCCGATGAAAGGGAACGGAATTCACTGGTTAAAAAATCCTCATTCAGTAAAGCTCAGAATAGTTACCAGGAAACAAAAGGAAGTAGTGAGAAGCCATTAGAAAATTCTAGGACTGGTGGTGAACAAATACTTACACCTAGACCAGAAGACCTGCAGTTGCATAGGAGAAGTTCAAATGAACAAACTCTTCCTGTAAATAGATTGACTCCTCAACATTCTGATAGTCTTTTAAATCAAGTCACAAGACAGGATCAAACTAGTCCACCATCTCAGGAAGGCATTAGTAACTCATTCCCTGTAAGACAATCATCTGGGGACTTAAATATTCATAGGAGAAATCAAGTAACTGTGGAAAACTGGACAGAACAAACCATACAGTCAAAATTGAATGCTCCCCATTTGTCTTCATCTAGACTGGTTCGCAGTCAACTAGATGTTAGAGCAGATGCTGGTCCGCAGACTAGAGAAAGGACAGAGTCGGGTAGTTGTCCACCAGGTTCAAATAATAGCCAAGAAAAACCGGTTGAGAACAGTGTAGCAGACTCACTATTTAGATCTCGGCTAGACTCTAAAAATGAGGGCAGATTGTCATCTGCTAGGCCTGCACCACTGGACCTTAATCAGCAGAAAGGTAGTTCCAGTGTTCCTTCACAAAATTCTCAGGACAGTGACGTTATTTCACCACCCAATGAATTGCCTTTTATTAGATATGGAAAAAGACCACATCCTGGTTCAGGAAATAAAGCAGAGAGACAGTTAGCCATTTCCAGTGGCAGTAGTGGTAAAGCTTCTTCCTTGCAGGGTGAAAAACAGCTTAACAGTCCAAATTCAAGTCAGCAACCAACTTCTCCTTTGGAATGGCAACAGCAATTGCAAACCATTCAAAAGTATAATGAACAAAGACAAAGGACTTCTTTAAAATCAGAAGAAGGTCTTACAGAGGAGAACAAAATGAACAAATCAAGTCAGGAAAGTGTCTCACAGAATAGTGCTCCAGGAGAAATTTCACAAATTGTGACTGTTCACCGGCGTGAACCTTCACATGAAGAGCTTGAGTGTGAAAAAAGGGCAGAAGAACTTGTTGTAGTGCTAAAAGACTCGGACAAAACTTTAACAAATGTTCTGAGATCAGACAATAAAAACAGAATGGACTATATGGATGGATTATTCACCATACCTGTAGAGATGAAAACACCAAACAAATCTCATAGCTTTAGTCATAAGATTTCAGCAGAAAAGGATGCTGGAAAGGTTGATTCTGAGAAAATGGACACCAAGAAAGAAGAGGAAAACAGGTAATTAATAATCAGTTTTCAGTGTGTAGGAGATATTCTAAGACATGTGGTTTTCAGTGTGTAGCAGATATTCTAAGATGTGTTTTTCAGTGTGTAGCAGATATTCTAAGATGTATGGAAAGGAATTTAAAGTCTGCTTAGAGGGGCCAGAGGCCTTTGATTCTTCCGAAGATCATGCTTTATCTGTTTATAATTAAAATCTGGTTGGTGGATCTGAAATTGTTGGTACAAGAGGTCTCCCTTGTCTTTGGTACAAGAGGTCTCCCTTGTCCTTGGTAAATTTCAGGTCTGTTTAAAGTGTCTTATGATTTGCATATTCATTATATGTATAGCCTTCTGATTGGTATCGTTAGGAGATTTTCATAACAGTCAATTGTTGTAAGTAAAATATCTGTTGTCAACTGTTGTAAGTAGAATATCTGTAGACAATTGTTGGAAGACTTTAGTGGTGTGGTTCAAACAGTATTTTCATGTCCAATAATTGAAAACCGCAGTATACAGAATGTTCGGATTTACCTTTGTGAAACAAAAGTTATCCATAACACTATTACGGTATTTGATATTTGTATATCTTCCAGGAGAAATTTAGTAGTAGTACTCCTAGGTTTCTCCAGTTCCCTCCATGGTCACCTGTTGTTAAACCCTATACTTACATGCACACATATATATATATAACCTACCAATATGTTCCCTCCACTGCTCTCTTCCTTCCCAAATGCATTGACCTGCACTTGATGATCTGATGATCTCAAAATGCCTTATTATGTGGGCTTGTCTGGTCCATATCATCATCTAAGAAAACTTGTGTAATTTTACAACATGGATTTGGAACAAGTCAGACATCTTGATAAGCAGCATATTTGTATATTTTATGCAGACCATTCGACAAAAAATTACACATAACAATTTAATTTGAAGCATTTCGTCCAAGGTTGTCAGCATGTTGCACCTGACATTAGCACAGTCCATGTTGTATGATGTCATATTCGATCCATATAAACTATACTATCAGTTCAAATTCCAGCTATTCATTGCACCTTTGAGATGATAGTACTTGGTCACTGTGAGAACACCATTCTATAATAGAACCATATAATCAAGTGCACCCTGTACTATTATTGCTCACTACAATAGAACCATATAATCAAGTGCACCCTGAACTATTATTGCTGACTAAGCAATTTGAACACATTCAGAGAGGCATTATTAACATCGTGATGATTAAGACTCGACCTTGTAGCGCAAGTTTTGTATTTTGCAGTGTTCACAAAATACTGCATTGAATTGTAAAAAATCCCAAACCAGGGAGTAATATATCCAGTTTATTACATTTTTTTCTAGTGCGCTGACAAGTATTGACTATATGAGCCATTAGTGGTCTTGGGACGATTTTAGTCTCTTTCCAGAGTTTTAGAAATGATTCTACATTCAGATTATGATTATGTGTTTAGACATATATTTTGTCATGTTTGTGTGAGGGTTCTTTTTGTTGTGTTTTTTATTTACAAAAACTATGCCATAAATTCCTTATTTTACAGTCCAAAGTCTCCTCTTCCATCCACGTACTATGTATCTTCCTCTAAGGCACGGATAGAGATTGATATGCGTCACCACAAGGAAGCTAGCCTCGAACTGATAGAGGACATCAGAGACAATGATGCACTGGTCAGGAAGAAGGTAAAGCATTTTAAATACAAAAGAGACCAGGGTCACGCTACCAGGTGAAGTGGGCAACTAAGTCGAGAAAAAATTTAAACTCCGCCTTCTTCTATTAGGAAAGCAGAAATGACTTCGCCCTGTCAGCCTTGGCAGGTGTTCATATCAGTTGCATAAACAAAACAAACTCTTGCACATTCACAGACATGTGTTTTAATAGCTAATTGACCAATTACCTCCCTCCCCCCCCAAGATATCGCTGCCCGATTTCCACAAGTTATCATATGATGATGAGAACTTAACTTGTGTTTCGAAACTAAATCATCTATATGTAAATAACAATTTTGTGTTTTGAGAATAGAATTGGTGAAAGCATTTTCTAATGTATGAAGATTTTAACTGCCGTGCTTGCATTATTTTCTTCATAAAATCAGTTTGAAACCATAAGTGAACCTGCTAAGGAATAATAATGGCTGACATCGCTGTGTCTTGGAAATATGTCTTCATTAGACTGTCTGTTTTCATAATTCACTAGACACGTACATTTAACGATATTATACAATTCGTAGAAAGCAAAGTGCAACTATTATGTGATAAAAGATTTAGCCTAAAAATAAAAATGTGTACGTCAGAAACGTATGGGACAATGCTTGTGGAATCAATAAGCGCTGTAACTTTAAGGTCAAGGTTGTTTTCTTACATCACTTATTTTTGTGAAAATACGAGAAAAAGTAGCAAAGAAAAAAAATATCCAACCAATGCATGACATTATTACGTGTGCATAAACAAATATTATAACCATACATTTTCAATCCTATCTAGGGAATGTTGTAACGAAGCTATAAAGTGAGTGGTGATATGAAGAAAATCCCAGTTTCTATAAATAAATGCATCTATTTTTAAAAACTTCACCAAAAAATGACAGTCAAAAGATTCCCATTTAATTTAGAATCAGCTCCCTCAAAATGAAGTTGTAAAATTGAGATTACTCATCAGTGACCACTGCGGTTTGAATGGATGAACACTATGATGAAGAAGACACATGTACATGTGCTCTCATTGCATGTTTTAGCCTAATATAGGGGTTGTTTCAAACTAGTTTAGAAATGTTTTCGACAGTCATTTTCTAGTGACGAAACTAACAAAAAAATAAAATTTGTTCTTTATGTGGTAGTTGCTTAAGTATTTGTACCTATTTGTAATTACATTACTGTAATCTAGATACTTCTGGCAGTTAAAACTAATTACAATGTATAGTTTCTGCTATGCTTTTTGAAGTCATGTGGCCAAAATACATTGCATATTTCTCTCCATTTAAACATACACACTTTCAAATATGAAGACACTGCATATGAATATGAGACATTCATACACTTACAAAATGTGTTTATAATATACATACAACATAGAGAGTTTTCAACTTGAAGATGAAATATTGCTTAAAACAAATGATAAATGCAAATATTATGCATAACGAGAAATACAGGTCACAGTTCAAATAAGAGAACCAGAGCATGCACAAACACACACACTATATATATATATATATATATATATATATATATATATATATATATATATATAGTTATAGTTATAGTTATTTATTTATTTATTTATTTATTGTGTTTCTTGCTATGCTGCCACTCCTCCCTATTCTGCTTTCACTTCTCCCTACTCAATCCAAAAGGAGAAATCACTTCTCCCTAAAATTCAAGTCTAGCATGTCGATTTGAGTATTGTCCATGGTGGGAGAGATGATTGCCACCACCATATGATTTAAAAAAAAGAACAGCAAAGATTTTGTCAAGCTGAGATGTAACATAAAGACATTGAACTCCATGGGATTTTAAACGACAGTTTGTGGAACTGAACTGCAGGTAATTAAGGCTTAAGTAAACTTAGTTGAACATATTGTTGCATTCACTGTGTCTGCCTGGACTTCTAAACTTTTCAGACTTGTGTTTTCCAAGTTGTCAATAGCAGTACATGTTATTTCATTACACCTTACTGAAAAGTAGTCTTAGGGGAAAATAACAACTGCCATACTGATAAGGTCTGAGAGTTTTACAAATTGTCTTTTTTAATTGAAGTGTCCTAGTTGTCTAAATGTTTTTGACCAAATATACAACCATGATGGAGGAATGTATGTTGAGCTTTAAGGTATAGATATTGTTCTTCTTACATGGTTAAACCTGACTTGAAAGACCACTGTTCCGACAGATTCTTGTCCTTTATATGAATTTTTCTGAACAAAACACTTGATTTTGCACTCTAAATGTTTCCTGTACATTTACCTATGTATTCAAGTCACTGACAATACCCCAAGAACTTGTACATTCTGGCTTATAGATCTAAAGACATCTTTAATGAACTAAGTCAAATCAACAAACTAAGTTTAAGAAAATATGTGAACAGGTACTACAAAATGTAAATTCATCTGGTTGATAATTCACACTTTTATTTTGTGATAATGTTCTTAATAAACCTTGAAAAAAGATACAATTAGGAAAAAAATGTGACTTGTCCCTGTTTTGGACAAGTGTCCTTTATGAACATGTAATCTTGAAGTAGAGATGTAATTTAAACAGGTTTCACAGTAATAAGTATGATTCAGAAGTACACTACTAACCATGTAGGTGATACTATGCGGTGTAAATAAGTTCAACTAGACTGTTCCCTTTTGTATGCTAGAGTCAAATCAGTTGAACTAGACTTACACCAGGGCCAAATCAGTTGAAGTAGAGTAATGTTCCCTTTTGTATGCTAGAGCCAAATCAGTTGAAATAGACTTGTTCCCTTTTGTATGCTAGAGCCAAATCAGTTAAAATAGATTTGTTTCCTTTTGTATGCTAGGACCAAATCAGTTAATATAGACTTGTTCCCTTTTGTATGCTAGAGCCAAATCAGTTAAAATAGACTTGTTCCTTTTTGTATGCTAGGACCAAATCAGTTGAAATAGACTTGTTTCCTTTTGTATGCTAGAGCCAAATCAGTTGAAATAGATTTGTTCCCTTTTGTATGCTAGGGCCAAATTAGTTGAAATAGATTTGTTCCCTTTTGTATGCTAGGGCCAAATTAGTTGAAGTAAACTTGTTCCCTTTTGTATGCTAGAGCCAAATCAGTTGAAATAGACTTTTTCCCTTTTTGTATTCTAGAGCCAAATCAGTTGAAATAGTTCCCTTTTGTATGCTAGGGGCAAATTAGTTGAAGTAGACTTGTTCCCTTTTGTATGCTGGAGCCAAATCAGTTGAAATAGACTTGTTCCCTTTTGTATGCTAGAGCCAAATTAGTTGAAGTAGACTAATGTTCCCTTTTGTATGCTAGGGCCAAATATGTTGAAATAGACTTGTTCCCTTTTGTATGCTAGAGCCAAATGGTGCAAGATGCAAGATTTAGCAATGACATTATCTTTTGTCTGTCTATCATTTTCTGTCAGTCTGTCTGTCCAATATAAATGTTTAGGGAAAGCTTTTTGCAGTTGTTATATCTTAGCTTGCTGAATTTAGGTTCGCCAGTGGTATGAAAGATCCTATGTGAACCTTGGGCAGAAAAGATCAGATGTGCTGGTCAATGATATGCATGCCACAGAGTAACTCTGTGTTATTGTGCATGCCACAGGGTAACGCTCTATGTTAGTGATGTGCATGCCACAGGGTAACGCTCTGTGGTAGTCAGTGATGTGCATGCCACAGGGTAACGCTCCGTGTGAGTCATTGATGTGCATGCCATAGGGTAATGCTCTGTGTTAGTCAGTGATGTGCATGCCACAGGGTTATGCTTTGTGTTAGTCAGTGATGTGCATGCCACAGGGTAACACTTAGTGTTAGTCAGTGATGTGCATGCCACAGGATAATGCTATATGTAGGTCGGTGATGTGCATGCCACAGGGTAACACTTAGTGTTAGTCAGTGATATGCATGCTGTGGGTTAATGCTATGCATCACAGGTAAGACTTCACATTTCAAATTTAATTTCTTTTGTTTTTTTTTTAGGAGGAGTTGTTACAGAGTATGATGAAAAAACTAGACATTCTGAAGGAGGAGAAACGGGATATAATGGAAGAAATCTGTGAAAATGAGGGACTTGGAAAGAAGGTAGGGCAGCAATCATTGGATCAAAGTGATGTCAAGTCACAAATGTTGTTTCCTTGCTGTGGACTCATTAATTCTTGTATTAATTTTTCCTTCACTCAGCAACACAAGTAATCTACTTGGGATGTTTCATCCTGATTAAGAACTCATGATAATCTACAGTAAGTAAGATCAGTATTGTCACCTTCTCCTGTTGTCACTGGATTCCTTACAGATCTCACAACTATCTTTATTTCTATCAGCATCATTTTGCTGAAAAAGGAGCCTCGGTGATCTGGAGAAAAAGAAATCTCAAGGAGATAACTTTTGTTTCCCTTAGTCGAGAAGAATTTATGATTGATCTAAATGCTGTTTTCACTGTAATATTTGCATATACTTTTTAAAAACACACACAATCCTTTTTGGTAAAAACTCTCATAAAAGTGTACCATATATTGAACCTGGGATACACATGGGAGCAAAGCAGCTGCTTAAACTCTCGTTACTCATCCCAATTTTCTTGGAACTTGCTTCTGTGCACACCTGGGGTCTGCCTACACTTTAACTATGAGAGTGAAATAAATATCAAAAACAAATCTTACACGTGTTTTATTAAGTGCAGCCATGTTGCGAGAGAGAATGCACCTCAGAAGTGAAGAGTAAGCTAACTCTTCTAGTATGTATATACACGTGATGGCAACCTAGTTTGGACATTGTTCGTGTGTGCTTATTATAATGGGAATGAACCTCATCACAAACTTTATTCATACAGTGATATTTTTTTAAAGTATATAGCAAGTATTACATCTTGGGTACATGTTAGTACCATTAGGATAAGATCATATGTGAAACAAATGCTTTTTTTGCATTACTGATTTTGTCTCATCTTATTGGGAAACATCTCTAAACTGTTTCGTCTTAAGAATCCAGCAGTGATAAATTTGAATGACGATGAAATTTGCAGTGATAATCAGCTAATTATTACAGCAAAGGCAGAATAGGGCCATAATTAAAAATTCTGCCACATGTACTTCAAAATAGAGATAAATTAGGATATTGTCTCAGTATGACTTGGAGACATCGTTGCACAATGCAAATGCAAGCAACAAGCCGATAGGCTTTTTTTCAGCCATGGCTGCCGTGTGCAGAGGTTTCCTGGTTCTCATGAATACCCATAAACCTGCTTAACCAATAACTGTGAATGCAAGTAAAATTTCTCACCATTCTGACCCAACATGACCTTCCACAATTTCTCTTTAAAAAAAATCAATTATCAATCCTTAAAACGGGCACTTTCACTGATGTGTAGAAGATTGCTGCATTGTTTAGTTAATGATGTATTTTTGTTTACACATACCCACGAAAAACAAGGAAATCTTGGCACAGGCAGCCATGGGTAATAAAGGAAAGTAGCAGATTGTTGCCTGTGGCTTGCATTGATGGACAAGGAGAAGATTGATATGACATCTGGAATCCAGTGTGGTTAATATCACATTTATGTTTGTGATATGAATTATGTCAATGCATTTACATGTGCTTTTTTTCATTGCATATTATCGATAAAGTTGTATATAAACTGTTATAAGGAAAGACAGTGACATGATAATAATGAAGTATTACATTTAGACAATAATTAAAGATGATAAAACATAAAGGGAAATAGTAGGTCACAAAAGATGTCTTTGAAATGTTTGTTTTCCATAGAGGGATTGACTCCTTTTCTTTTTTATTCTCCAGGTGACCCAGATTGTGGAACAGAAGTGTACCAGTCAACATGAAAAGGAGAAATACAAGTCTTACGTAGAAGACATTGAAAAGATAGTTCGGCTCCTACTGAAGCTGTCAGGATTACTGGCTCGAGCAGAAAATGCTGTGCAGAGCTTGCCAACAGATGCAGATGATAAAGTTAAGGTATGCATGGATAGGTATTCTAATACATCCGTGAATGTAACACACTTTCTGATTGATCAGAAGTCAAAATTTACAGCAGTAAAATCTAGTGTAATGTCAGAAATTTGGATGCCTTTGTGATGTCATCACTCCTATGACATATTGGCAGTGGGAATTACATTTTGGGCTATATTCTGCAAATTGTCCAGATGTGTTGGAATGGGGCAACAGTCTTGTATACAGTGATATCACTAATTTTTGTGGATTTCGTAGTTGCCCCGAACAACGAATTTAAAGATCCAACAAAAAATTAGCCACATATGATAAAGGAGCCCCCCCCCCCCCCCCCCCCCCCCCCCGCATTTTCGTACTGTGTATTATATTGTAGAAATCAAGAAAGCTGTTTGATAAATCGACATCATTTCTGTAATCTGGTAATACAATATTAGCTTTTACATGTGTTTGTTTATTTAAACCCTTGAAAAAAAAAAGAATTATAATGCATTTTATATTGTTTCAATGCACACATATATATACGGTATCCTGTAGCTGTAATTTCCACTCACTGTCTTAAATCAATATGTTGTGACATAAGTAAGGATAGAGAGAAATGAGAAAAAACATAAGGTATTCAAACACTAGTATTGCTGAAAATGAAAGAAAGAATGATAAATGATACTAGTATATGAAAATTAGATTTAATATTTATTCAAATCAATTCTTGATTCAGGTGAAACTGTCCAAAAATTTAATCCGCATGAAAGCATGTCTCATCTTTATCCATGCATGCTTAATCCCAATGAACAACATGACTGTAAACTACTGGAACTATCACTTGAAGTACAATTACTAATGAAACACTAGGTATATACACTTATTACTGCTCACACTTCACTGATTTTCTGACAAAACCACTGATCAGTATTGTGTTAATCAGGTCTGTCAGTACACACAAATGTTTGTCGGGTAAATAATCCTGAAATTGATGCATTCAACAAGTCCAGCATTCTCAAAGCCATGGATAATTAGGTCTAATCTTTCAAATTTTTGCATGAGCTGCACTTATCCATTCAGCATGAATTGACTTGATTGATGAAGCTTTAAGTAAAGTCTAGTGGTTGCAGTTGGTTCATACATGAGGCAGGCTCAAGCAAAGGAGTGATTCCATTGTTTTTCAATTTAGTTAGCATCTTCACACCTGGATGGGGGACTCTGAACACATCAAATGTTGACACTGCTTGTCAACTGCATTGAGCAAGGGGCAGCTGGTCACGTGTTTGGTTCACATGTGGAATGATGACATTATCTGAACTGATGGGAATCTAAGTTGAATTTTACCACTGTGATGATAAAACCACG
This sequence comes from Margaritifera margaritifera, assembly GCA_029931535.1. NCBI lineage: Eukaryota > Metazoa > Mollusca > Bivalvia > Unionida > Margaritiferidae > Margaritifera > Margaritifera margaritifera. The sequence goes on along the minus strand of JAQPZY010001679.1, from coordinate 3,562,554 downwards.
ATTAATGTCTTCAAATCATCAAATACAAGACTCATTCCCTGATTACTCTAGATACAAAAATATTCAGTTTGATAGTACAGTTAAGTTTTGCTGACAACTCAACTTTCTAATGTCATTTATTCAATCTTAACTGTCTCTTTTGGAAATGTCAGGTAAAACCATCAGTTGGATTAATGTATGTGTTTAATGCTAAATAAATTTTCCCCATCTCCTGTGTTGTATTCATGAGATGGCAAGAAAATTTTACTTGTTTCTGATAAATGGCTGTCATACTGTCTTTATTCTTATTCTTTATTCCTTTATTCTTAGGAACATCCTAGTCTCAGTTTTTAAATTCTTCAGAAATATAGTATTGCATCATAATATATTTATCATTGCTTTACTTTTTTGTTGTTGATGTTGACTCTGTGTATGATTTTAATTATTCTATTTTAATTCAGAAAATGACCCTGGAAAAGCGAGAGAGATTGTATACCCAACATGAGGAGGCAAAAGAATTGAAACGGGATGTTGATCGTAGAAGTCAGCAGGTGGCGAGCTTCCTAGAGAAATGCCTGGATTCCTCAGAAATGGACGACTATAACTACTTTGTCAGCATGAAATCAAAATTAACGATTCAGATGCAGGAGCTCGAGGACAAAATCACCCTCGGCAATGAGCAGATACAGGCACTTCAGAAAAGTATTCCGCACAGGAAGTGATGAGATGATAGCAGTGGCCCTCGTTGATGTGATTTAAATTGATGCCGTCTTCTTAATAAAAATGAATTAATGCAATTAAAAAGAAGGAACGTTTTTCAATTTTTCGTTGCATTCTGCTTTGGAGATTTTCGACTTCAAAGGAAAATTAGTGCTTTTTACTGAGCTGCCTTGATTTTGAAAGAGAAACGAGAGGATGGTCCATATATATCAGTTTACGAAATAATGTAATGGAACTATGTCAGATATTGGACATATTCTCTCAACATTCTGACAATTTGGTCTTGCAATTCATCATGATAAAATCCTTGCAATTCATCATTATAAAATCCTGTCATTTTAGTGACTATACACCATGTTAATGGTGACTTTTATCAAGCCATATATTTTAGCACAGTGTTATATTCTATCATTGAAATGGTACTTTCCACAGAGTGAATATATATCTTTTAGTTCTAAGATTATTATAGGAAGTTGATTTCTTTTCACAGGAATTGAATTATGTTGAATCAAAAATATTCTGCTGCCAGTTTATTAGATCTGATAAAAGTATTGATGAATGATTTTCTAATCAGAAAAAATTAACATGGATGTAGAAAATTTAAGATCTCTTTGAAATAAGTTTGTATTTTGTGTATAATTAAGAACAAACTCGTTTTTGGTGAAGTACGATAAGAACAAATTTGTTTTTGGTGAAGTACAATCAATCACACAAATACATTTTTAAAATGTATATTATGTGAAGGGAGGCAACTCTTTTGTTACTTTGACATGGGTAGTTAAAAGAAGTTTGCAGTCAGTCACTAAGCTCTGTACCTAAATAAATAAATTTGTGAACTTTGTTCTCAAAGTTGTGTTTCACGTTGAAGTTGATTTGCTTGGACCAGGTCCAACACATACAAGCATCTATATTATGTATTCTCCTATGAGTGATGATGTATTCTCCTATGTTTGTCAGGTATACACATAGTGATGATGTTTTCACCTATGTTTGTCAGGTATACACATAGTGATGATGTTTTATCCTATGTTTGTCAGGTATACACATAGTGATGATGTTTTATTATATGTTTGCCAGGTATACACATAGTGATGATGTTTTATTATATGTTTGCCAGGTATACACATAGTGATGATGTTTTAAAGGGTTTTGTGGTCACATAGATCTATTTTAATCTGACAGAATTTACATGATTGTGAGCAGTTCATCAGATAGTTTCAGTGTTCGTCTCCTTTTCCATAGAAACAAGTTAAAAAGTATTAAATATTTTTTGAACTGTATTTGTAGGATAATGTAAATATGTGTGTAAATAATCATGTTTGTTATCTTTGTAATTGAAAAGAAAAATGTAGGAAAAGGTTCTTTAAATAGGCATCATATTTTATGGAAAAAAAAAACATGAAAAGTGAATCCGATGTGATAGTAAGAATAGGGAACAGGAGTGCTATGTTTGGGTGGTTTTGTTTGCATCTTGCTTCAAATCCTATCCCAAAAAGTTTTTACTGCAATATTTTTACGATATTTTGGCCCATCATTTTTAATTGTCATATAATTAGAGCAAATATCATTATTCTAAAAGTCTGGACTTGAGCAGGCTACAGTACCTTGGAAATTTTAATTTATTTATCAGCCATTTTTCTGTTTTTGATGTTGTTCTTGTCCTCAATTTTTTTGTGCATATTGAAAGTCATGTACAGATTCTCAAGAAAGCTATATTTTTAAGTATCATGAAATAAGAAATAGATGGGAACCATTGGGTAATTTCATCACCACCTCTCTAGAGTTAGAGTTAGGTATGCTTATCTGTGTGTGTGTGTGTGTGTGCGTGCGTGTGTGTGTGTGTGCGTGTGTGTGTGTGTGTGTGTGCAGTTTACAGTGTGTCCTGAAACATTAATCTGAATGGATGTGTATTATTTTTTTACCATTATTTATAAAATAATACAAGATATTGATGGTTTCAGATTTTACTACAGTATTGAATTGAGCAACATGGACATTTGTTGTTAGAGCATTTGTAGAAAATATGTTAAGCGCCTCACAATATGCAGACATGAAAAGTTGGATTATTTGTTAAATAGTTGTCTATTTATCTACGCAGAGATTCAATTATTACAACATAGATGCAGAATTTATCACAGTATATCCCATAAACTATTTGTTAATTTGTGGGAAATATTTCACAGTTTTAAAAAAATAATAGGTTAAAGTGTTTCTGTTATTTTCACATGCTTTACTATTCAGAATTTCACAACAGGTTCCACTTTCATAAAATTTCTCAGCTGGTGTAATGTCTATACTGCTTGAAAGTCGATCCCAACTGCAAACAACGTAGACCCTGATCAGGGTCTATGTTGTTTGCTCTACTGATTACTCCTAACAAATTGCATCGTCCCAGATCTGGTGGCACATTATGCAGTGGCAGATCTGGGTCTGTGCAGTTTGCAGTTCGACTCAACTTACAAGCAAGTATATACGGTACATTCTAAACTTTAAAGTAATGTTGACCCTCTGTAAAATTTATACAGTCATATTTAAGGTCAGTATCTTGAAGTTAAGCCACTAAGTAACCAGCTTGTTTCAAAACGTAGGTTTAATGCAATTATCCTATTACCTTTTTCAAATAATCAGAATGCAGAATTAAAGCAGTTTTGCTCAAACTTTAGATGTTTAAAATATGAAAGCGGGACCAGGTGTTTTTGTTATAAATTACTCACTTCAAAAGGAGCCAGGTGTTTTGGTTATAAATTACTCGCTGCAAAAGGGGCCACAAGGATTACTCACTGCAAAAGGGGCCACAAGGAGTAACCTGTCTGGAACAAAGGCTTAAAGAGCTCAATTCATGGTAATTTAGTGATTCATTGGAGTTTGCTAAATAACACCTTAAGAATCGAATTCCTTTTTAAGTCTCCAGTGTATGTTTGAACTCCGCAAACCATGTACGATGACTAATCCAAAATAATAATTCTCTTCATCAAATGGAGAAGAAAAAAAAATATTGAGCTGTCTCAAACATTTTGACACCTGCATTGGACCAGAACCGTTCATCTGTGCACTGTTTGGGACCAATCAAGGTGGTATGCACAATTTTTGCTTTTGTTCTAATGTCCATCTGTGTCTAAAGTGCCTTTGTGACTTGGCCTGAAATAATTTTGTTCACTCGGCATGTGAAATTCTTCTATTTGATACCAGCTTACTTACTCTGAATTGATTTAGGGATAAAATGGAAAAAAATTGTTTGAACAATGCAAGATGTATTTATATTGAATATGTAATAATCAATATCTGTGTTGAGTTCAGTCGTGTAATGCTTCCTTCAAGTCGCTTAAATTGGTGCCTTGCATCCTTTAATTTATTGTCTTGTCAATATGTATGGTACACTCGATGTCATTGCCTTTATTGTTTTCATCATTCATAGTAACTGTAATGCAACAAACCATTTCATACTACATTGACAATGTACTACAGGAATAAACAGCTGTGTGTAACCCATTCATCAAACACTAGAATTGTTTGTGTTGTATCTTTCCCTCTCTCTTGTCTGCAATAACTGCAATATTTCTTTGTAATGTTCAAAATATAGGGTCATTTCCTATTGATCTTTAAACTTTTTAGGTCTTTATGACCTTGGTTCCATGTCATGCTACCAATTTCACCTGGTCAGGATGCTTGTCTTTAGTCCGGACCATATTTTGGTTTAGGTCAAAGTGACCTACTTCCCAGAATGTGACTTTTTTATAGGGAAGAATTCAACTGGAGGCAAGCTTTTCTGTCATGTGAAAACCTTTGTAATAAATATAATAAAGTTTCTTTGGTTTAGTTCTTAACACTAGTTGGCTATTAAATTATCTAATTGGCTATTAAATTATCTTTTATTTTAAAAAAAACAACAACATCAAAATGTTTTGTTTCTGTCAGGTGTAAAGCAACGCATGGAAATGCAACTCATTGTTCTCTCTCAAGTACTGGAGTTTTGTAGTAGAAAGGCCTCTAATAGACAAAATCACATTCATCTGTTTATCCTTGAAAGTCCTTGAATTTATTGACAAACTCAAATTATTGAAAAACTCCTTTAATTTTTCCCAACACTCCTTGAATTTATCTTGGTGATTACAAAACATTAAAACTCGATGTGTTATTTACATATTTTCCAAAAATAATGAATATGAATATATATATAAATGACACAAGACACAGATAGTTACCAAATGGAGTAGCACTGTTTGCTATAGTATCATGCTAATTAGTTATGTTTTTATTCTACTATTGTACCTATTTATGCAGTGATAAAGTAACTTATGGACAAAGGTCTGTTCCCATTAGAAAAAATACTCCTTGAAAATTTGTGCAAGTCTTTGAAAACTCTTTGAAAAACAACTCTCAGGGGCTGGATGAACCATGAATAAATAACAAATAACAAAGGTAATTGCAGTGATCTGGAGAGGGGCAGATGGGAGGGGGTTGAAGGGGCACTGATGATAAGGGTGGGGGGGGGGGGGGGGTCTTTGCACAGATGGAAAGATGTATAACATGGATACAAACATTTCTAGCACTGTTCTTCAGCAGTAGGAGCCAAAGAAATAGAAAAAAATAGCAAGTTCTATTTATATATTTTAAATAGCAAGTTCTATTATATATTTTAAATAGCAAGTTCTATTTATATATTTTAGTGTTAAATATAGAAACATACTGGCAAAAAAAATGTTCATATATTTTTCATTCCTATATTTTCACATGTGAATAATATAGGATTTCCCATCATGCCATTCGATACTTTGTGAGCTAGAACAAATAAATAGAAACTGTATCACATTTCAGACATGGACATTTTTGCTGAAGAAAATTGACTTGATGCTGTTCGCGTCTCTATGAAGTTAATTCCCCTTACTTGACAACAGCGATAAATTCGCTGTGATGCATTGCTGAATCGGACTTGCTTTGTGGTCAGATATGATCAAATAGATTACAAAATGTCAAAAATGTAATTTACTGTGACAGAATAGGTCATTCCAATCCTACTGCTCTCTTAAGTCCCTGATATTTATATGATCAATCTATGAAAGTGAAGTGAACTTACGAAAAGGGGGGTGGGTGTTGTGCTGAAGAGTGAGTATAATCTTCTAAGCTCGATTCTGGGGAAAGTTTGGTATATAATAAAAAAATAATTATTTGCCTGTGTAAATCTGGATATATTTTATCTTGTGGTACCAAAATGGATACATTTTAACTTGTGACTTCACCAGTCGTTAAAATATCATGTTTTTTTGTACCACACGATGAAATATAACCATTAATGTAGCAAAAGAAAATATCCTCTATATTCTTTGTTTCAGGATGCTTTAACAAAATTAGTTAAGCATCTTGGAAAAGTTTCAAAAGTTTTTGCTACCAAATTGGAGGTATAAAATAGAGAAGAAATCATTCAAAAGTTTTTGCTACCAAATTGGAGGTATAAAATAGAGAAGAAATCATTCAAAAGTTTTTGCTACCAAATTGGAGGTATAAAATAGAGAAGAAATCATTCAAAAGTTTTTGCTACCAAATTGGAGGTATAAAATAGAGAAGAAATCATTCAAAAGTTTTTGCTACCAAATTGGAGGTATAAAATAGAGAAGAAATCATTCAAAAGTTTTTGCTACCAAATTAGAGGTATAAAATAGAGAAGAAATCATTCCAAGTTTTTGCTACCAAATTGGAGGTATAAAATAGAGAAGAAATCATTCAAAAGTTTTTGCTACCAAATTGGAGGTATAAAATAGAGAAGAAACCATTCAAAGTTTTTATACCATGACTATGAAAGTTAAAGAGTATTATAGTTAAACATAAATGTATTGGCAGCTAGTTTTGTTTCTGGAAAATAACTTGTGTTTTAGTGAACAGATTTTAGCATAACTTAATATATGTATCCCCCATGGAAGAACTGAGTTGATTTTGGGGTCAGTAGTGCCAAGGTCAAGGTAGGTTTTGCCTATGCATTTCATTTTCAGATGATAAAAACTTATGTTCTAGTGAACAGATTTCAATGCAACTTAATGTATGTGCTCTTCGTGACCCAAGAGAAAACTCTTGATTTTGGGGTCTGTAACTCAAGGGTCAAGGTCCATGTTGCTAAAAATAGATTTTGCTTATTGATTTCATTTCCAGATAATAACTTAAGTTCTAGTGAACAGATTTTCAGCAACCTGGTATATGTTTCACTTACCCCAAGAAAGAACCCTGTTGATTTTGGGATTGGTATTGCCAAGGTCAAAGTCAATTTGCAAAAATTAGAAGTTAGCAAGAGTGACCTTGACATTGGAGCTACCAAACACAAGGTCAGGGTCACTGTTGATAAATAGATTGTGATTCATTTAATTTCTGGATGATAACTTAAGTTATAGTGAACATATGTCAATGCAACATGGAGCATGTGTTTCCCTTAGCCCAAGAATGAACCCTGTTGATTTTGGTGTCAGTAGTTCCTTGATCAAGGTCACTGTGAATAAAAATAGATTTTGTTTAAGTATTTAATTTCCAGATGATAACTTAAGTTCTAGTAAAAAGAAGTAAATGAAATTTACTACAGTTGTACACCTTATCCCCAGAAAGAATTCTATTGCATTGAGGGTCAATGTGTTGATTTTTGCTGGTCATTTTATTAATCTTTTTATATCTTTGTGACCTTGGTTCCATGTCATGTGACTAATATCACCTGTCAGGATGCTCATCATCAGTCTGGACCATATCTGCTTTGGGTCAATGTGACCTACTTTACAGAACATGAATGTTTAGTATTGTTGTACCCCTTAAGGTCTATGTCGCCATCACTCTAATTAGATTTGGCCCATGCATTTTATTTCCTGACAATAACTTAAGCACTACACATTGCATTTGTACAAAACTTTGAACATGCGTTCCCATCTGCCCAAGAAAGACCCCCAATTGATTTTTGTTGGCAGGGTTGTACTATCAAGGTCAAGATTACTTTTTAATAAAAAGTGCATCTTATCCTTTCTTCCAAAATAAGCAGGCTGCATATCTTTATTTATAATCATATCTGCTACAGATGTGGTTGCATACAGGGTAACCTCTCAATTCTTGTCAAAATTTTAGGTCAGGAACAAATCCCAAATGGGTTGAAGACTGATCAAAGAGAAACATGTCTGTACATGTCTTTTCATGTGTACATAAGTTACACTTCAGAAAATACATTGAAACAACAAACCTTATATTGGTTGCTTATTATGTACCAATTGTAGTACTCTTGTCAAGTTTAATTACTGGTAGCAGCTGCCAAATTTTTGGGCATGTCGGCAAAGAGGTTATACACTAGTGACCTGGTCGCTATGGAAATCACACTGTTGCCAGAGAGACCACACTGAATGCAATTTTGGTAGAGCATATCCTAGCATGCACAGCGTGTACTAGCAAGCATTTTACAAGATTTAATCCAATTTGGCCCAGCAAATGTTGATGGATAGATGAAAGATGAACAATAGATGCAGGGCCATGTTAGCACCCATATGGCCATATGTCTGGTGATCTTATGCACTGAGACAGGAAGTAGTGCAAATGAGAAAGAAAACTAGTGCTAATGAGATAGAAAAGTAGTGCAAATGAGATAGAAAAATTGCAATAATGGTGTAGAAAAGTGGTGCTAATGAGATAGAACAGTAACACTAATGAGATAAAAGTAGCATTAATGAGATAGAAAAATCACTAATGAGAAATTATTGCTAAGGACATAGAAGCATTAATGAGATAGAAAAGTAGCACTAATGAGATAAAAAAGTAGTACTAATGATATAGAAAAATAACACTAATAAAATAGTAAAGTAGTACAATCGAGATAGAAAAATAGCACTAATGAGATAGAAAAGTAGCACTAATGAGAAAGAAAAATAACACTAATGAGAGAAAATTATTGCTTAGGACATAAAAGCATTAATGAGATAGAAATAAGATTTTAAAAAGTACCATTAATGAGATAGTAAAGTAGTACAATTGAGATAGAAAAATAACACAAATCAGAAAAGTAGTACTAATGAAATGGATTGCAGTACGTGATAATTCTTGTGTTGCTGTTGTTTTCGTTCACTCCAGTAGTGCATATTGCATCATGCATTTGACAGGTATACACCTCATGATGGTCATCATGAAAGAGAAAAAAGGCACCTTGAATGCATCAATACCACAGTCAATTCTTCAAACAGTCCTGACACCAAAAGACACTTTTGATTGATATTCTTTCAGAAAACATTGTTATTTCCATCCTTACCAGGAATAGTGTTTAAATTTTGAAGGACTTGATCACATTTATATCTCATATAGTCTCGATGATGTTGGGGATCTCTCAGTATTTCTTCAATGGAAAATTCTACTCATATATGCAACCTACATGATGCAGAGTTGCTGAACTAATCTCACTCTATTAGATTCTTTGCTTGCTTAAAGTGGCACATGCATTATGCTAATTACAATGCAGTAAGGAACTATAAAAAGCAAAGTTGAAAAGTGTTGACAACCTCTCTACAAGTAGGCTTTGATACATGTAGAGTGGTGACAGCCTCTCTACAAGTATGCTTACATACATGTAGAGTGTTGACAGCCTCTCTACAAGTATGATTACATACATGTAGAGTGTTGACAGCCTCTCTGCAAGTATGGTTACATACATGTAGAATGTTTACCTCTCTACAAGTAGGCTTAGATACATGTAGAGTGTTGACAGCCTCTCTACAAGTATACTTACATACATGTAGAGTGTTGACAGCCTCTCTACAAGTAGGCTTACATATATGTAGAGTGTTGACAGCCTCTCTACAAGTAGACTTACATACATGTAGAGTGCTGACAGCCTCTCTACAAGTAGGCTTACATACATGTAGAGTGTTGACAGCCTCTCTACAAGTAGGCTTACATATATGTAGTGTGTTGACAGCCTCTCTACAAGTAGACATATATATGTAGAGTGTTGACAACCTCTCTACAAGTAGGCTTACATATATGTAGAGTGTTGACAGCCTCTCTACAAGTAGACTTACATATATGTAGAGTGTTGACAGCCTCTCTTCAAGTAGACTTACATATATGTAGAGTGTTGACAGCCTCTCTACAAGTAGACTTACATATATGTAGAGTGTTGACAGCCTCTCTACAAGTAGACTTACATATATGTAGAGTGTTGACAGCCTCTCTACAAGTAGACTTACATATATGTAGAGTGTTGACAGCCTCTCTACAAGTAGACTTACATATATGTAGAGTGTTGACAGCCTCTCTTCAAGTAGACTTACATACATGTAGAGTGTTGACAGTTGACAGCCTCTCTACAAGTAGACTTACATACATGTAGAGTATTGACAGCCTCTCTACAAGTAGGCTTAAACATAATTGGACACTGAGTGTAGATCAAACAGATTTTATTTCCTTGAGTTAAAGCTGGTTGTTTACTTTGGACTGGAATAGATTGGCATCAAATCCTTACAAGATACTGGAAGCAGATGCACAATTTCTACGTCCAAGCAGAAAATACCTAACAAAATGGAGACATTTTTTTTATATAAAAGTAACTATTAAATGACCATCAAGGTATTAAAGCATGCATCAAAAAATAGTTGAGAGTGCATCCTTTCCACTGGTATAGGTTTTGTGCCACACAAAGCATTGATGTCAAATTAGCTTCAAATCGATGAGGGATCTAAATGCATTAGAGGTGAAGTTAATCACCTTCTGTCAATTGAGAGGGGTGGGGGGGGCGGGGAGAGTTATGTGCAATTTTACATATCCTTACAAAATAGAGACAAATGCCTGTGCTGAAAGGAGCTGAATATAGTATTGGACAATTAAAAACAAAAGTGAGATTGTAAATAGAAGCTTCTGCAATGCCCATCTTGAAGAAAGTGGTTTCATAAATCTTTAAGGTGATGAATTTTGGAAATTAGACATTTATTTATTTATTTATATATCAATTTTTTTTTGTTTAAAAAGGGTCCATAGTATGACCACATTATATCTAGAATCATGCTATAAAGAACAGCACTATAACAAAGGAGAGCTGTATGTATGTATGTATATATATATATATATATATATATATATATATATATATATATATATATATATATATACATACACACACACAGACACATGCATGTACAGAGGATTTTTTGTAACCTCTTCTTTGGCACTGTCTGTAAATCAAGGTTTTTCTTTTCAAATACCACATACATTCTCAAAATATGGGCTTGCATTTTGCATTTGAACCGGATATTTTTCAAACCTTCCATAACAGACAAGTGCAAGACATAATGTTGGTCACTTTGTATCATGGCACATCGATAGATTGCATGTTATAATTGTCATCATCATAATCATCATCACCATTATCAATAACCTGGATTCTCCCTCTACATTCTACTAAATTTACAAGCAGAACAAAATGTTTTATATAATGAGTTTTTCATCATTACCCAACATATTTCAAACAAGGGAGATAATTCATAGTCTTTTATGAGGACATCACAAGTATTCTCCCCTGAACTGTAATACATTTTCATTGCTAAATAAGAAAATCGAGTTCTCAGTCATTTATTATTTACAGTTCTTGGTGTAAATGTTATATAGACTCATGTAATTGATTTTATAATGTTGTTCATATCATCTTGAAAACACATTTAAAAAACTATTGGATCAGGTTTATGATACTCCCAACTTCAAGCAGCAAGCAGTATACAAATTATCCAGCCATGTGTTTTCTATCCCTTCATGGTTGTAACTCCTTTATTTTCATACCCAGAGATAAAATTTGCATTGTGGGTGCATCTTTGGTTGAACAGTATGCTGAACAAACAAATGTGTCACTGTGACCTACTATCAAGTATTTATTCAAAATTGCCGAAACAATTGTGTATGGACTTTAGTTCAAATGCCTTGTCAGATACTGCAACTGATCTGCATTAAGGGTGCATCTTGGGATGAAGGTATGTCACATATCAGTAATGGGGCACTATCAGATCTGCTTTTTAGAATTTACTGAGCATTGCCTAAAACGTGTTTGGGCTCTCATTCCAATTACTTTTTATTTGTCACAGCTTGCTTCGAGGGCACATCATGGGATAAAGGTGTGTCATGCACAAAAACTGGGTTGCTCTGACCTTCTTTCAAGGATTAATTGAGCTCTGTTTACAAGATACTGACTTGTGTCCAAAAACAGAGATATTTAGTAAGCTACTAACAATGGTGATTTTCTCAAGAAATTTAAATTCTATTTGTATTTCTATTTGCTCTCTCTATTGGTTTTGTTTAATAAATTTTATTGCATTTAATGGGGTTTTTTCCTCAAAAAAAGCCTAATCATATGATATAAAATAAGAAAATAATAAACAGCAGTTCACCCTTTTTCCATATTTCTGTAGTTTCCCATGAAATCCATAGCTTGGAACTTCATATGCTTTCCAAATATATTCAATTGTAAGCATCATGTATCTTAAGTCCACTAAATGTTAACATTCTGCTGGAGAAATCACCACAGATCATGAGAAAATTACAGCCCACCTGGCTTATCATTCAGCATGGGCTTATCACTGGATAAATATGGTAAGTGCACTCTTATTTCTGGTATAAAAATGAGAGTGCCAACTTTACAAGCTGTTGGCAAATATTTACTAACAATATTTTTGCCTGATAAAACCGACCTTCCTTTTTCACCAATTTATTTTTATGCTGACCCCTGGTCTTATCATGGAAGAAATACTGTACTGTAAAAATGCTTGAATTCTTGACCTACAGATTGTATACAAAGCTACGGAAATAAGAGAATTGTGTATACAGTGTCGTGTATAGTGTCTTGTGTATACAGTGTCTTGTGTATACAGTGTCGTGTATGCAGTGTCTCATGTATATAGTGTCTTGTGTATACAGTGTCTCATGTATGCAGTGTCTTGTGTATACAGTGTCTTGTGTATACAGTGTTGTGTATGCAGTGTCGTGTATGCAGTGTCTTGTGTAGTGTCATGTATGTAGTGTCTTGTGTATAGTGTCTTGTGTAAACAGTGTCATGTGTATAGTGTCATGTATGCAGTGTCTCGTGTATAGTGTCGTGTATGCAGTGTCGTGTATGCAGTGTCCTGTGTATACAGTGTCTTGTGTATACAGTGTCTTGTGTATACAGTGTTGTGTATGCAGTGTCTTGTGTATACAGTGTCGTGTATGCAGTGTCTTGTGTATACAGTGTCGTGTATAAAAGTGTATACATTGGACATACCATATATACTCCCCTTATACACTGGATTTACCCCATCTGCTGTCACATAAGGTGCCAGCAGATCAGTCTATGTTGTTTATTCTACTGATTACTACTAACATCTAGGTCTATGCAGTTTGCAGTTGGACCTGACTTATAACAAGTTTATCCAGTATTGTATGTGCTTATACTAGCATTGTTAGAAACTATGCTTTTAAAACAAAAGCACTTTGAGCCAAGATGTTTCTGGATTGATTTGAAAACTCCAGAGATGTAATTATAAAGAGTAAAATGGAAATGTAATAAAGTCTTTACATAAAATGTGAAACTCTATTTGTTGTAAATATGTAGTTGTTTTTTTTGGGGGGGGGGGGTAAAACTAATTTTAATTATGCAATACTTACCTGTCGCTATTGTTAGCTTATTCCATTTTCGTGCTGAAAACCACCATCCGTTCGATGTGAATACATCCTCCCTGAATGGAGAAAAGGTAAGAATGACCATTGCACTCCAGTCTGTGCCTCGTTTAGGCTTGCCTAAATACGTCATCTTTTTCATAGACAATGATTACGCAAGACATCAGAGCAGGTTGGGAGGAGGGCATTCGACAATAGCGACAGGTAAGTATTGCATAATTAAAATTAGTTTTACCCCCCCCCCCAAAAAAAACTACATTTTAATAGCAGCAATTACTTATCCTGTCGCTATTGTTAGCTGAATTTGTCAGTTAGGTGGGTAGGCTGATGCTCTAGTTAAACTGATCAAAAACAGAGACAAATGTAATGTACTTGCCGTGGAGAGAGAGGTACATCTTATAGAAGTTTGGTGTCTCTTTGAGCCACATGTTGTGCTACAAAGATGGGCCCCAGAGGAAAATGCCTGTGCTCTGTTGTGCTAATGAGCAGAGATAAAAGGAGGAGAAGGCAGTATGAGAACGCCAGAAGCTGCCTTCATGATGTCCTCTTAGGGGGAGAGATTAATGTAGGACCATGAGGCATCAACGGCTCAAACCTCATGAGCTTTTAGTTTCATAAGGGAAAGGTCTCAGTCAGTAACAGACTGATACACTCTTTTGATTGTAGTGACCAGGAGATGGTGGCAGCTGAAAAGTCTACAGAGTCCTTAAGAAGAAGGAAGAGACGTTCCCTACCCTTCCTTTTTCCTTTGGAGGCATTAAAATAAAACAGAGAGCCCTCACAGGGGGATAAGAGTCTATCTGAATAACCCCCTACACAGATTTGACTTAGACTGGGGATCTCTATAGGTAATGGAGCTACCGAAGGTGATTGATTTTTAGCGAGAAATCCTGGTTGGCAGAGGATGGAGACAGAATCCTAATTCCTGTTAACCTGGAGATAGCCAGTGTCAATCGACAAGGCATGAATCTTGCTCACTCCATGGTTCATAGTGGGTTTTGGTTAAAGACCACAAAACACAAAAGGATTCCATCTGGGCGTAAGAGAGCGGGAGACGGGTCTCTGGAGCTCAAGTACTTAATATGATCAGCAAGGTATGAATCTGAATCAATTGCCATGCCCTGAGAGAATTTAAGTGTGTTGGAGATGGCAGCTTGATAGCCCTTGATAGTTGATACTGAACATCTTTTGGTCTCAAAAGGGAACAAAAGGAAATCAGCAATGGAAGTTACAGAGGGGCAGATAGGATCAACATGTTTCCTACTGCACCAATCACAGAAGATTCTTCACCTGGCATCATAGCCCTTGGATGTAGGAGCTCTCCTGGCTTGAATGATGCAACTGGGAACTCAGCCTGGAAACTTGTTCTGGTGGAGAGATCGCTTGAGATGAGCCAAGCGTGAAGGTGGAGAATGTGTGGGCTGTTGTGGAGAAGGGAACTCCCTGTGTTGAGACAGGAGATTCCTCTGGTAAAGTAGAGACCTGGGTCGATCGATCAACAGGTCTAGCAGATCGTTGAACCATGATCGCTGAAGCCACAATGGAGCAATTAGGAAGATCTGCACAATGGAAGTTCGTACTTTGGCAGAACTTGAGGTAGCAGTCGGAATGGTGGGAAGGCGTATGCGAATAGCTGATCCCACAGGAAGCTGAATGCATCCACTGCCCATGCTCTCTGATCCAGGACTGGAGATACGTAAAAGGGAAGTCTGTTGTTGAACATGGTCGCAACAGGTCAACTAAGGGTCTTCCCCAGACTGTGAACAGGGACTCTGTTATGGAGCAGTGAAGAGACCATTCCGTGAGGATGGCTCGATCTGTCCTGGACAGGCTGTCTGCTAATACATTCTTCTTGCCCGGAATGTGGCGAACTCGGATTGTTATTTCCTCTGAGGCTGCCCACAGGAGGAGGTTGCAGACCTCCAAGCAAGAGAAGGAGCATGTGTGCCTCCCTAATGTTACGACGGACATGTTGTCTGAAGAGACCATGATGCAGCAACCCCTTACTCTGTCGATGCATCCTTGCAACGCTAGAAATACTACTTCCATTTCTAGGTTGTTGATGTGGAGGGATGATTCGGCCAGAGTCCAAAGACCCTGGAGAATTATGCCCTCTGGTTCAAAAGGAGCACCCCAACTGGAATCTGACGCATCGGCAAACAGATAAGAGTGGGGGTCAGGTGCATGCATTGCGACCCCAGCCAGGAATCTGTCCCGATTCATCCACCAGAGCAAGTGGTGGTGAAAATTCTATCCTAGTGGGATCGGGGTTGATAGAAAATCTCTGTGGTTTCCACCTTGTAAGGAGGATGAACTGTAAAGGGCGCATATGGAGATGTCCTAAAGGAACTAAGTCAGCAGCAGCATTCAAGGTTCCCAATAGGAATAGATAAGGGCGAGCAGACAACGATGTTTTTTGCTCGTAACGCCTCTAGAAGAGCCAGGATTAGATCTACCCAATCCAGGGAAGGCGGACCAAGTTTGGTTTGTGAGGAAGAATGGAACAGATCCTGATGAAGGGACTAAACCTGTACATTGTGGATCAGCCAGTCGTTGAAATACTGGAGAATCGATGTTCCCAGTAATCAAAGGTAGGCAGCAACCACTCCCATAATTCGGGTGAAGACTCTGGGTGCGGAAGAGATTCCGAACGACAGAACCCGGAATTGAAAAACTTCCTGCTCTAAGCAAAAACCGGAGATATTTGCGGTGTGAAGGAAAATTCAAGATGTGCAAGTAGGCATCCAGAAGGTCGATGGAGACTGCCTAATCGGACGGACGATGTGCATTCCGAATCGATGAGGTTGTCTCCATCTTGGAGATTAATCCAGAAGAAACTGGTTGAGTGGGGAAGATCGATTATGATCAGACATTTCCCACTTTCTTGGTGACCAGGAAGATTAGGGAGTAGAAGGATGAAGACCATCTCGACTGCCCCTTTCTGCAAAAGGGTGTGCATCTCTGGGGGTCCTTGATAGCAGGGGTTGTTCTCGAACTGGAGTTGATAACCCTCGTTCAAATTGGAGAGGACCCATCCATCGTCCATGATGCTTGACCAAACCTCTGAAAAAAGGCCTAGGTGAGCACCTACAGGGACGTTCGGGAGGGGGATGCATGTCAGGAGAAGGGTTAGATCCCTAGGGCTGTCCCCTCCCCCTTTCCTCCAGTAGGAAAGGAAGGAGGATTATAAGACTTTCTCTTTTGGGGTTTGTGGTGACCTTGACGCCATGGACCCGACGTACGAGGAGGTTTAGTTTGAGGTTGCAGCTTGGGCTGGGGTTGCGTCTGCTTGAAGAACTTGGCGGATGGCCCCTGAGGGCGATTCACATTAACAGACCTCTTCCTCTACTTCCAACTAAGAGGAAGGGGTGGGCCTGAGAGGTGTCAGTGCTGCTGTTTCTGTCTTGAACACATTTGAGTCAACGAGAAAAGAGAGGACATTGTCATCATCTGGTATACTGTGAGTCTGGGAGTGGTGGGCATCGCTATGTCCCTCGATGTGGAGGGGGCATAGGAGCACTCTGCACCATGGCCCTTAGTTCAGTGCGAGTTCCAGTGGGTAGGCCAGACCACCTGTCTACCCTGGATGATGTGACACCTGTAGCCTTCCACATTGGGGCCACCTGGTGCGGAGGTGATGGCGGGACACGTTAGCCGCAGCATCACCTCGACTTTGAGGGCATGGTCCAGTAGTCCATGGGTGCATAGTGGGCCAAGGGCCTTGAGGTGGAGGGCCCCACATCCCATAAGGATACATTGGGATAATAGGGTTGGGGGGGATGTCGATCCATTCCCCGTCACGAGTCTGAGCCCAGTGGGCAGACTCCCAATCCTGCACAGGATGGGACAGTAGAGGTGGGTACTCAGTCCGAACCCTGTCCCCATACCATGAAGCCGACGAGTGATAATCAGAGAAGAAATCATCTTGACTGTTATATCACTACCCCGAAAGTGATGGGAGCGGTGCATCACCTCCCGAGACGAGGGAGCAACATGTTACCATGAGCATGAGATGTGTTTAGTGTTGCTCTACCTCCCTAAGTGAGGGAGCAGTTCGCTGTCGCAGTGCTCTACCTCCCAAACGGGAGGGTGCAACCTGCTGTTGCGGTGCTCTACCTCCTTAACGAGAGGGCGTGACCTGCTGTTGCGGTGCTCTACTTCCCTAAAGAGAAGACGCGACCTGCTGTTGCGGTGCTCTACTTCCCTAACAGGAAGACGCGACCTGCAATTGTGGTGCTCTACTTCCCTAACGGGAAGGCGTGACCCGCTGTTGCAGTGATCTACTTCCCTAACGGGAAGGTGCAACTCGCTGTTGCGGTGCTCTACCTCCCTAACGAGAAGGTGCGACCCTGTTGCGGTGCTCTACTTCCCTAACGGGAAGGCACGACCCGCTGTTGCGGTGCTCTACTTCCCTAATGAGAAGGCGCAACCTGCTGTCGCGGTGCTCTACTTCCCTAATGTGAGGGAACGACCCACTGTTGCGATGCTCCACTTCCCTAATAGGAAGGAGCAACTCGCTATCTGAAGCACATACACTGTCTTGAACGTGAGAAGTGTTCATCTTCTCCCTGTGGGCGGTAGGCGATCGACTCCTTGAACTTCCAGTCCCTCTTTACTAGAAGGACTCGCAGGTCGCCAAAGAAGTTGGTCCCAATTTCTGAGACCTAAGAGAGAATCCAGAAAATTCTGAAGATTAGTACATCTGGAATCAACTAGATTCCAGGTGCCAGAAGGTCATAAATTGAAGGTGTGTGACCTTCTTCTTCTTCTTTTTTTTTTTTTTTTTTTTTTTTGCACTTGGAGCACTATATCCAGTCTGGGTGAGTGTCACAAGAGCCCTTCTTGTGGCCACACTTCGCCACAGACTGTTCTGACATTATTTCTGAAAAAGAGAAGTAATGACAATATTTAATAAATGTCACAATAAACTCACCTCATTGTGTCACGCTAAACTCACCAGTTTGTATGCAGCGCGTACCTGTATGCACAAGGTAAATGGGTACCTCTATGCACAAGGTAAATGATGGATCGCATACACCAATGTGTATGCATTAAGTACCTGTATGCACGAAGTAAATGATTAATTTAACCTCATAGAAATAAACCGGTCTTTTCCTGTCGAAAATTAAAATATTTCACACTGAGTTTTATTTAAAGAATATGCAGACACATATGAAATGATCACGCAATAAGTGTTGCAGTTTTACATTATTAATAAACGTTTGAAAATTTACCAATAATAGTCACTTTTTCTTATGAAGAGAGAGGAATACGCTGTCCTCTATGTTAGGCAGAGCCTGTTGTTATTTTTCAAAACACAAAGACTTACCCGTACCTCAGTTGTATATCAGTAAATTGGGTGCGTGTTTCCAACCACAAGGGGTGGAATACATTTTCGAGGTATCCTTTGACACCCATTAAAGAATGAAGTTCTGAATGAAAATGGGGTAAAGTTTACAATAAATATACGAAACGGATAGTGCAACACCAAGACTTATTATGAACTGCAGAATGGAGACCGCTACTGTGGTAAGTTGCTGCAGGCACAATTTTTTCTCTGGTGCTGTTCTCAGGCAAACGTCTACACAGTATGGCGTCTGGAAAAAGATGACATATTTAGGCAAGCCTAAACGAGGCACAGACTGGAGTGCAAAGGTCATTCTGACCTTTTCTCCATTCAGGGAGGATGTATTCACATCGAACGGACAGTGGTTTTCAGCACGAAAATGGAATAAGCTAACAATAGCGAAAGGATAAGTAATTGCTGCTATTAAACTGTGTATCAATAAATGTTATTAGTATTCTTAGTTATATGTTTGTACAGTGAAGATGTAATGTTGATACTGGAGTACAAGTGTATCGAATGAAGTTGATGTTATATGCCACTAAATGAAAATTAACAAGCAGTGTGATAAATTGTTGTTTATTATGAATATATGTAATTTTCTTAGAAAATGCATTGGTTTTCTGTACAAATGTTTCAAAAGGTAAGGTGAAAATATGAGTAGTCATTCTTGTATTTAAATTAATTTCAATCACTAATGTCTAACATATTTGGTTAATGAAAATCTAATTTCTCAATGCGTCAGAGAGAACAATATATAAGCTGACACTTGAAACAAGCAAACGCTCAGACACCAGTTTGTCAAAGAGAACTTGGCTGTTATTACTTCACATCTTGAGAACCAATTTATTCACAATATATTTATATTTCTGGTTTCACCTGACACATGACTAGGTCTTAATTGAGTAGAAATTGGCCATTTTCAATTGTTTATGCTCCATATATATATATATATATTACCTATATCAGAATCCAGTTTCTTTGTGCAAATACTTTTACTTTTAATTCTGTTACAAATACTTTTTAAAAAGTGTATCAAAGATTCCTTGTGATGAAAATTCTACACCTCCATAATTGCTCTTTAAGATTTATCAATTAGAAAAAAGAATATCACACGGCAATCTCTTCTCAATTAAGCCAGCTTATAAGTAACAGAAATTTAAGAAGGTTTCTTTTTTTGCTAGTAACATATAATCTTAGGTCTCTGTAAATTCACACATTACCAATGCATTCATGCTAATAATATTGAGAAAAATATTTGATCAGTGACTTTTCTAGTTTTGAGACAAAAATATAAATCTACATTTACTTTGATTATATCATTCCTGAGGTTTATTTCTATTTATAAATATTAAATCTAGCATGTGAATGATTTACAGTATTCCCCTACAATATGTATATTTGAATCTATGATCCATGTACATTCAATAGTGACATGAGAGTTGTCTCCACTTTATTAATAACAAAAAGTGGAATGATTCTCTAGCTGTGTCAGATGCAACACTGGAATCTGATTATTATGATTATTTAAAAACAATAAAAACCTGTACCATCTCCTTCAATACTTGTATTTCATGCTCATTTGATTTTCAGACAATGGCTTAGAGGTTTTGGCACATGTACATAAAATGAATCTCTACAAATGCATATACTAGTACTTCTAATGTACAACTTGATTTTTGTTAACATATTTTGAATAATATACCTTAATATTGATGTCCCTAACTGTTGAATTCCTTTAAATTTCAAATATGTATCCAGATTAAACAAAATTTACTTACAATAATATCATAATCTTAGAGATAACATTTTACTTTTTTTTTTTTTAAACTGTTGTGACATCATGATGCAAGATCACACATAAAAAACATCATGAAAATATAAAATTGTTTTATCAAACTTCTAAACAATGAGATAATATTCATATATTTCTAGATGACCATTGTGTCACTTGTATAATATAGTTGGTTGGTTGGTTTTTAACAGCACTTTCAACACATTATTGGTTATATCAGGCTGAGAAAATGGGAGCTAAATGTCTATCCAAAGGACACACTGAGGCAGCTGATCTGTGCTCACCTGGGCAGGTATTGAACCCACAACCTTTGAATTATGAGTTCAGTGCTCTACCAACTGAGCTACCATGGCTCCTAAAGTTGTAAAGTATATATCTATTCTCTTTAAAGATCTACTAAAAGATAAGAAAGCAATGAACCTATAACTTTTGGACTAGATTTCTGAAATCAGTCACAAGAAAGGTATCAATGGACATAAAGACACATGCATCTGACACAGCCAGACCGGGCTGTTATAAATACAGATTTAATCTAAAATAACAAATTAGACAAGATGCTACACCCATATAACCAGTCTTTGACACCGTGGCTAGTATTGTAACAACCACAAATTTCAGCTCCTTAATTTACATAGTGTTCTAGCACATGGGCAACTTTCTGTCGTCTGTATCATTTTAATATAGCACATATTATTATCTTTGATTTAAAGAAATAGAACCCACATAATATATATTCTAAATCTGGTTTGGAAAACTAAAGAAAAAGTTACATAACAGTGGTGTAAACATTTTGCTTCATATCTTTCTTAAAATAAACTATGTTGTAAAAGAAAACAACAGTCCCTCGAATGGACTGGCACTCTATTGGCCAAAAAGAATGTCCAGGAATTCAAGATACAACCATTTCTTCTTTTTAATTGCTGAGTGATGAAACCGTCTCTTATGCTCCTGAGCGATAAGATTTCCACTGTGGCAGTCATATTAGATGTAACATCGGCACCATTTTCATTTAGGACAAACCAGACACCATTCGAAGACTTCTGGTGAAAACCTCATGCCAATATAACCATCCAATCAGGAAAATTAGTGACAAGACTTTCAAAATGTTCATTGTGGCAGCCATATTCTACACATGCTAGGCACCATTTTTATTTTGGACCAACTAGATATAAGAAGTCTTTTGGCGAAAACCCTATGTCAACGTGACCATCAATTCTGGAGGAATAGCAATAAAAAGATTTTCAAGATGGCCACCATGAGGCCATATTGGATGTCAAATCAGCATCATTTCATTTAGAACCAACTAGACACCATAAGTCTTCTGGTAAAAACCCATTTAGGAGTAGTAGAGATGGCTGCCATGGCAGCCATATTTGAGATCAGATCGGCACCATTTTCATTCACGACCAACTAGATATCATCACTATGCTGGTGAAAACCACACATTGATGAGTTTCCATTTAGGAGGAGAATGTGTGTGTTAAGTTTCATGGGAATCCTCCGAGTATTTTAGGAGGAGTAGCAATAACAATATTGTGCTAATGGATGGACAGACATCAGAAGTTGAATGAGAGGCCATCCCATAAGCTCTTCTGGTTTATGACCAGGAGAGCCAACAAATGTACAGCCATAAATGTGGCACAATCAATTTAAAATGAAAACTTTGTATAAAGTATCATTTGCATAACAATTCATTGTCATGGTTAAAACAAAAGATCTATTGTAAAACTGGTCATAAAAAGCTGTTGTGATTTACCAACAATAACAAATACATGGACTGACAGAACAGAATAAGTTACCTACTAGTGACCAATCATTACTGAAAAAAACATTTCAGATAGTATAGATATATATATCATCTCCGATTCTTTTTCTCTTGCTATATCAAACACGCCATAAAAATGAATAACACTAATAATTCATAAATAAATTGCTGCCATAAAATTACTAAGAATTTATATCACATTATTAAAGAATTTTACATGAACAATGTTTGGGTTTTTTTCAATGATCTATTGTCAATGTAATAATTGTGTATTTTAGGCAAACACTAATTTGTTCTTCAAATTTAAAGTCATGCTGACTAAGTATCTCAATATCTATTTTCTGTGAAACATGCAAACATAGCATAACAAAGTCTTTTAAATCATATATATATATATATATATATATATATATATATATATATATATATATATATATATATATATATATATATATACATACACACATATACATACTTATATACACATATATATATATATATGCATACACACATATACATACATATATACACATATATATATGCATACATACATATACATACATATATACACATATATATATATATATGCACATACATACATGTATTTGTTCATAGAGGGTGTACAGAAGAATAAATGATTTCTGTGTCTCCATAAATTTGTACAAAAATAGACCATATAATTTGAAAATGAATTGTCCAAAAAATGATTGTGTAACATGGAATGAGCCATAAGGAGTATATATAGAATTATGAAGTTCATTTAATATATGACAGTGACAGATATCAAACTTGAACATAATGGGTACATATTTGGCTTGCTATTAGTAGAAGTACTGTTTTGCAAATACTTCATCCATTGATATAGTAGAAGTACTGTTTTGCAAATACTGCATCCATTGATATAGTAGAAGTACTGTTTTGCAAATACTGCATCAATTGATATAGTAGATATTCTCTGTATGCTGTAAATCTTTCCACTTGTTTTTACACTTGTGAATCTTACCTTTGATTCATTCTCAGTTATTCATAAGAAAGAAAACCTATTACATTAACTTAACATCTGGAACAAATTGGTCTCAGGCAACGACATTTGCAAATTCAAACACAAAAATTGGCTAGGTCCTCAAATGTACGAATTATCACATTTGCATACAGATCTGTCACACCTATTATCATGTGATATATTCAGATCTGTCACATATGCATTATCACATGACACAGTCAGATCTGTCACACATATGCATTATCATGTGAAATATTCAGGTCTGTCATATATGCATTATCACAAATCATATTCAGATCTGTAATTCCTGCTCTGAGCTTGAAGAAGTAAATGCCATCCTGTTTGTGGCTATATGAGGTCCCCTGGGGATATTTCCCCCTGAACTATGAATAGAGTTTGACATGCCCCGCCCACTATTTACAGGCGATATTGAGGGGCTCCTCGTTGCTAGAGGTGAAAGTGATGGAGTGAAGGATGGTGTAAGAGCTGGGGAAGTAAAGCTTGACTCGTGACTGATGGGGGATCGAGGCAAGCTCGGTAATGATGTATTTATTGTGCTAGTCCTTGTACCTATTGAACTATTACTGTGGCTAGACTGATTGGAACGTGAGGAGGGTTGTGATACTGCCATGGGAGGGGCATTTGTGATGATTGGAGGGGGAACCATTCGTACTGGAGGTTGAATGGAGGTATTAATTTGCCTGCTCTGAGGCACAGTTTGTACTGGCTGCTTTTTTGGCTGTAAGCTATCATCTTTTAGTCTTGCTATTTCAGCGAAAACATGTGCGAGGGGCTGATACTGAGGGCCCCAGTCCAATAAATAGTCCCAGTTGTATGACCCGCTGTATTCCTCCTCACTGTTTATCACACTAGATAGAGAGCCTGCCATCTGAGGCTCAGGCTCATGGAACCCCATGTCTTTGTTCTTATCAATCATTGCAACTTCTTCATCTGTGGACACGTCCAGTTTTGTGTAGTCAATGGCTCCTATTTCCATGCCATCACACTCGCCACCTCCCTCTTCAGAAAACTGATGCATGCTCTCCACTGAGTGAGTAAGTGCCCCTGATTTGGCTTTGGAATTTATCTTAGCATTATCTATACCTAGCCGTGCCAGATATTCCTGATGGTTCAACACTGATGGCTCTGAAGCATTGTCATCATCTGGGATGCCTGAATCTTGCATGGCTTTCCTAAATCCATTTGAATCATTCAAGAATGCAGAATTGGAATTAATCCTACTAATTTCCTCATCCTCATCCTCTTCCACTGACCCGTGTCCACTGGATCCAGAATTATGAGAATGGGGGGACATATCAGCCGAGGCCATGTTCTCTGAGAGGTTGCTGTAGTTTAACTGTTCACCATATGGTGGGGGTCCATTAGCTGTAGGTACAAAGTCAAAGTCTGTATCATCACCTTCATATCCTGTTGTACTGGTTCTAGAAGGAGCTTTTTTGCGCAAGTAACGATTTCGAACCAAAATAAGGACAATGACCACAACAAGAATGATTGCAAGAATGACAACAATGATAATAATAATGAAAGCCACACCTAGTTCATTAGGTGGGCTTGCAAGTGGCATGACCTTACAACCATCACATGTTCTGTCAATCAGAATCTTAATGTCAGTTGTTGCAGTTCGAGAATTCTCCATTCCGGAATAAGCCTTGATGGTAAGTGTAACTGAATCAGCAGTAAAAGCACGCTTCGATCGATGAAGAATCTCTCCATTATTAAAATCCTCAGATGACCTTTTTTTCCTCTTTGGTGGATCACTATTGAATTCCAAACTTACAATAATCTCCCCTGTGTTCATATCAACCTGGAAGTAATCATGTGATGGGATAATCCTGTACACCACATGCCCAGCTTCACCACCATCCTCATCTGTGGCCAACACTTTCCCGATTACTGTTCCTCGCTTGGCATTTCCTGCAATCTTAAATTGAGAACTCACATTTGCAAATACAGGGGTATACTCATCAACATCTAAGACATTGACAAGAACAGGTACCTCTGTTTGCAAATTACCAGCATCTTTGGCCTTCACTGTGAAGTTGTATATCAGCAATTTGTCCGATTCATAATCAAAGGCAACATTTGCCGTAATTAGGCCTGTCGTGTTGTTGATACTAAACACACTAGTTCCTGTAAGCGTGTACTCCACACGACCAAATGGACCTGTGTCACCATCGTTTGCATGCATATGGTATACAGGTGCCCCTTCACGCAGATTTTCATCAATACCAAGAAAGTACAGCTGAATTGGGAATTTTGGGCTAAATTCGTTGACATCGGTGACATTGATGAGAACGGTTGTGAAAGAAGACAACTTAGGATCACTCTGGCTACAAGGTTTACAGTCCATAGCCCTGACAATCAGCTTGTGGTAAGTGTGACTCTCATAGTCAAGTCCAGCTTTTGGAGTTATCAACATCTCCCCTGTCATTCCATTCACAATGAAAAGTCCATCATCATTCCCAGATGTGACAGAATAATATATATCAGCATTTTTGCCAATGTCACTATCATTGGCAGTAAGAGTGAGGAATACCTTTTCACTGGCATAGCCCTCACTGAGTGTGATTTGGTACTCAGCTTTATCAAATACTGGCACCTGATCATTCACATCCAGAACATCAATTCTTACATAAGCACTGGAGCTACGAGGTGGCGAACCACGATCTTTTGCTACAACTGTCAAATTGTACAATGACACAGTCTCTCTATCTACCACACCATTCAGAACAATGTTCCCCTGCTTGGGCTGGATTCCAAAAACGTTTTTGTCATTTCCTACTGTGATCTCATAGTTGACATCTTTATTTCGACCAGATTCATCCATGTCCCTAGCAAACACCCTGAGTACAGTGAAGCCCCTCTCTGCATCTTCGCTGACATTAGATCTGCAAGAGGCAAAGGAATTATTAAAACATAAAAACTCTCTCAAAAACAAAACCAAAAAAATACAACAAATCACAAAATTATCCTAAAAGTTTGCAAATTTAGCAAAGAAACTGAATGTGGGAAAATGTTACTTGAGGTAAACATGTATGAAACAGAGTCAGTGATTTTGAAGATAATTAGTTATATGGGCCTTTACTGGCAGGCTGTCAATGAATATTTATCAGCTTAATGGGCCTATCCTGATTTCTATATAATTTCACTCATTTATATGAATATTTTCAACTTTAAATGAGCTATTTGAAATGATTGTAGAAATGGTCCATTTCCCCTGCTTATTTTAATCGCTGTTTAATTCATAACTTGCAAATATTTTATGCAGCAAATATGATGGATTTGCATTTTTGAAAATTGTGAAAACTGAATACCATATATATTCACTTATAAGTCAGGTCCAACTGCAAACAACACAGACCCAGATCTGCCTTTGCATAATGCACCAGCATATCAGGCTCTATGAAGTTAGTCCTAACAAACTGCATATACCCAGATCTGCTAGAGCATCAATCACTGGCAGAACTGAGTCTATGCAGTTTGCAATTGGATCCAACTTGTAAGAGAATAATATAGTGTACTAATTCACTGGTTATAAATTGTTCAGTCCTGCCAGTTTCAGGTCTGTCAGTTCAGCAGTATTTGATTTTAACATTAATATGATACACTTTCAGTGTAATAACTGTCCCACTTTCCGCAATCACCATATGATATATATTCAGTGTCCCCACTTTCTTCTGTCATCAAATGATATAATTCAGTGTCATACCTGTCCCACTTTCCTCTATCACCATATGATATATATTCAGTGTCCCCACTTTCTTCCGTCACCAAATGATATAATTCAGTGTCATAACTGTCCCACTTTCCTCCATCACCATGATTCACATATACATGACCAAGTATTTAAAAAAACTTTTAATTGCAACTCAATTTTCCCAGTTCAAATCTGGCTGCTGAACTTCTGTGAAGTGTATATCTGGCAATGATGAACTACTTACCTGTACTCCGCATTGTCAAATTCAGGGGAATACTTGTTGACACTTGTAATCTGGATGTGCACTGCTACAACCCCAGAGAGGGAGGGGGTACCACGATCCTCTGCTATCACTACAAGCTGTACTATCTCCTGGTTTGGCTGGTACACAACAGTCTCATTTGTATAGATTACACCTGAAATTTTAATCATAATATTCTTCTTTTAAGTATACAAAACATCTATACAGCACTCCTTCACCATAATGCCCATCATTATAACACCATTCCTGTTATAAAGCAGGTATGACCATAGATCCTATTTCACTATGTAGTAGTAAAATTATGTTTAATGTACTTCATTATACAGCAGTCTCATTGTAAAGCAATATACTCTATGAATTTTTTTCATGGATCTCTCTACTGTAGTTGAATATTTATCACAGTGCATGAATGGCCCATGTACTTTTTTATTCTTGTTCTGTGAGACAATATGAAAAGATCTACATGGAATTTTGTCTTAAAATCACTTAATACGTCTTTCATTCATTTGCCTCCCTTCTAAGTTTCTTATACAGGGTTTGTTCTAGAACACGTGATTGTGGGACTCATGCTAATTTCTAATAACAGTACCATGAATGGCACATTATATGCCCACCCCATGTTAAATCACCTTCTCTGTAGCTAACTGAAATTTTTGCACAGAAACCACATTACTTTTTTCAGTCAGTGACCTTTGCCCTTTTGACCCCCAAATTTATAGGCTTCTTCCTTACCCTATGTGCAAGACATCTACAAAGCTTGAGCCAGGTCTGTGTTGTAGCAATAATATTATTGTGTTGAAACCATTTTTCTTCCTTCAGTCAGTAACCTAACCTTTGACCCCCAAATCAATATCCTTCTTCCTTACAAAATGCATGCCATCTACAAAGGTTTGATGTATGTCATGTAAAACTAATGTTATTGTGCAGAAACCATTTTTTAATTCATTCAGTCAGTGACCTTGACCTTTGATCTTTTGACTTAAAAATTAACAGTTTTCTTCCTTATACTAAGTTCAAACCAACCACAAACATTGGTAACCATTGATGATAGAGAACTAAAGTTATGGTGCAGAAACCAGTTTTCTTCTTTCAGTTGCAGTGACCTTGACCTTTGACTTTTTAACCCTGAAATCAATCGGGTTTTTCCTTACCCCAAGTACAAACTATCCATAAAGTTTGGTAATTGTAGATGGTGGAAATTTTGAGTTATCTTGCAGAAACGGTTTTCCTTCTTTCAATCATAGTGATATTGACCTTAGAGCTTTTGAGCCTGAAATTGATAGGGTTCTTCATTACCCCAAGTGCAAGACATCCACAAAGTTTGGTAACTGAAGTTATTGTGCAGAAACCAAATTGGTAAGAGGCAGACAGACAGACATCATAAAATAATAGGCTCTGCCTTATGGCAGAGATATACAAAATTGTACTGAAAAATCAACAGAATGTACAAAAATCACACATCAAGTCCTACCTTTATTTCTTTAGTAAATCCCACTTGTATTCAGAAAGCACCCCACCCCCCCAGTTTCAAATGAAGGGGGGAATTTCACCCCTAAATTTTCAGTTATAGAATAGACCCTGTTTATAGCTTTAACGTTGTAATTAAGCTCCACAGTTTTACCAACACTTCTATGTTACATCGCCATTTGACCCTGGGTGTGCTTGACATGATGTTTCATGCTTGTCCCATTTACCTCATCTTTCAAACTGAGAAAATTGGACAACACTATTTAAGTGCCTAGTTATTTGTATATATTGTATATATTTTTATTTTTATATATTGTATATATATTTATTTTTATATATTGTATATATTTTTATTTGTATATATTGTATATATTTTTATTTGTATATATTGTATATATATTTTTATTTGTATATATTGTATATATTTTTATTTGTATATATTGTATATATTTTTATTTTTATATATTGTATATATATTTTTATTTGTATATATTGTATATATATTTTTATTTGTATATATATTTTTATTTGTATATATTGTATATATTTTTATTTGTATATATTGTATATATTTTTATTTGTATATATTGTATATATATTTTTATTTGTATATATTGTATATATATTTTTATTTGTATATATTGTATATATATTTTTATTTGTATATATTGTATATATTTTTATTTTTATATATTGTATATATTTTTATTTGTATATATTGTATATATATTTTTATTTGTATATATTGTATATATATTTTTATTTGTATATATTGTATATATATTTTTATTTGTATATATTGTATATATATTTTTATTATATGTTTGGTGAAGAAATAGAAAAATGTATCAGTGTGAGAAAAACTTATATCACCACAATCGCAATAAAAGTGGTACTTTTATCCAGGACCAAAAGAACTACTTTTTATGAATTATCTCCCCTTAGCAAAGATTTTCTGCAAGAGCAAAGAGTTTACACAAAATTTGTTTAAAAAAATGACTAGTTTTCTTCCTTTATGTTACAAAACAAAGTATAAAATATTTAATATGGTCTTATGAGCTGCTTTTGGAATTCTGTACATTGCTTTGCTCATAACTGCCATTCCAACCAATGACAGTTTCCTAGAATGGAATTACTGGTGGGGTTTATATGTAACACAATGGATGTGCCTTTGAATGGCATAATTTTGTAAGCTATGTCATGGTATGTTTTTGGCAGTTGTTAATTTTGGTGTGGGCTGATTTTCTGGCCCATGTAGCTGAAGTTAAGCCACCATTATATGTGTACTATATGTTAAAACTGCCACCATGTTGTCATAGGTATCATGGTACCAATTGCACAAGCCCAGGGGGGCGGAGCTTAAGGTGTAGGGAACATTGTATTCAGAAATAAACAACAAAACTAGCTGTGATTGGTGTTTTATGTAAGAGTTGTAGTTTCTGTCTGGCTTTAAAAAAAGTTGAGTTTCTTAGCAACATGTGAGATTATGTTAATTCATTTGTAGATCAATTTTTGTATTTTTTATGATTTTTTAAAAATGTGATACACATCACTGAAAATGTGTATGTTGTGACTGGATAACTCTTACCCCTATCTAGTTCCAGCAGAGTTATCTCTCTTAAATGCAATGGAGTACCTGGTTCTGTCCTTGTCAAATTGACAATCTAATATTGCTCTCTATGACAGTGTGTGACACGCATGCTAAAGTAGGAGAGAAGGTATATTTATTTCACCAAACATTAACATTAAGGTCATTGGAAAAACAATTATTAGTGTGATACCAGCAAGAGTGTGCAGGTTCCAACCTCCTAGCTGATTTCCATACAGTAAATTTATCTTTACCATTTGTTTAGTTTTATTAGAAAGTTTTCTTTTTTCGTTTTATTTATTATTACAGAAGGAATTACTATGCAAATGACAGTAGCACGTGACTATTCAGATGCCAAAAATCAACATTATGAAAACACTGAACTTTCAAGGGTAAATGGAATGCATAGTGACCACATTAATGAGAAAAAGAATGGGGTAAAATTATTTAAGCTTGTGCAAAATGAACTCTCTTCACCTATTCTTCAGGACATTGACAGGAATACATTTTTAACATGCATGATTCCATTTGAAAACAACCTAATTCTGTAACTAACAGAAATAATTTTTAAACCTTTTAATTTGCAATTATGTTATTAAATTTGAACAATTTTACTTAGAGTTATTATTTATCACAAAAAACTAGGAAGACTGAATTTTTGAACCTCATCACAGCAGACCTGTCAACTTTAATTAACGAAAAACACTGAACTCATCTTTTCACTCATTTGGATCAATGGAATATCCTCTGGACTTTCAATTTGTTCTTTAAATTAGTACCAATTATCTGGTCAATCAATTATCTAGACAATAGCAAATGTAGATAATCAAGTTTGACTGTACTGTCACGAGTGAAAAACCCAACTGTTACCTGTATCTGAGTTGATGTAGAAGCCCCTGGATGGAGTCACACCGAGCTTGTATCTGATCTGAGCATTGACACCAGAGTCAGCATCCGTAGCATTCACACGCATGACTTGTCTACCTGGTGGGGTGAGTTCCTCCAAAGTTACCTAAAATTAAGAAATTTTGTATTTGTAGATTATATGACATTCTATATATACCTGCTTTAAGTCCAGTCCAACCACAAACAACAGAGACCCTGATCTGCCATCACATAATGCGCTGGCAGATCAGAATATATATTGTTTGTTCTACTGATTACTCCTATAAAAAAAACAGCATTGACCCAGATCTACCAGTGCATTATGTGATGTGCAGTTTGCAGTTGGACTACATTTACAAGTGAGTATGTACAGTACCCTTAAAATATTTAAATGTAAGCCTACCCTGAAAATAAACCATCAAAAAATAAGCTGCATAATATATTTAATATGCGAGTAAGTTAACATGCAGAGAAGGTGAAAAATTTATATCGGCAGAGAAGAAGCACAGATATTCAAAATAGTATGTCAAACTTTAATTGAATGAGAGTCCCTTGAAGTGACTGATGTTCTACTGGGCGAAAAGAATTTCCAGAATTCAAGATAAGACCTTCATTTTTTAACTGCCGAGTGTTGAAACTATCTCTGATATTCTTCAACAACAAGAAGATTTTCAAAAATTAAATGTAGCTGCTGTGTTGGCCATACTGGATTTCAGATCAGCACCGTTTCCATTTATGACAAACTGAACATCATAGAAGTCTTTTGGTGAAAACCCCATGTCAATCTGACTTTCTGTTCAGGAAGAGTTGCAATTTCAAGATTTTCAAGATGGCTGACATGAAGGAAGAGTAGCGATAAGATTTTCAAGATGGCTGCCATAGACGCCATATTGGATGTCTGAGCAGCACCATTTTCATTTAGGACCAATTAGACCATGGGATGAATTTGTGTGTAAAGTTTTATGGCAATCCTCCAAATAGTTTAGGATGAGTAGCGATAACAAACTTTGCTAAAAGATGGACAGACGATGGACAAGAGACCATCCCACAAGCTCTTCTGGTCTATGACCAGTAGAGCTTAAAAAAAAACAATAAAAAAAAAAATACAAATGAATAATACGAGTTATTTTCGAGTTTTAGGGTATATCATATCTGACTAGTTGAAGCATAGATAACCTAAATTAATAATATGGAACATAAATCAATTTTACTGCGTAATTTTAAAAAAATTGTTGTAATCATCATAAGGTTCAACCACCTCTGCATATTTCTCAACACATTTCTGTGCAATGTGCATGCAAAATGACCTAGAGCAACTTTCATAGCTCGTTATAACTTTTTATTACACCCACCCACCACCTTAATTTTAACCGCACCCCTACCCCCACCTTATCCATGAATCGTACCCCAAAATCTGTTATACATCCTATGTTCTACGTCTTACATGCCATTCTGCTACAAATGAATGTGCAAGGTTTGGTCAAAACATATTTACAAATGTCACTGTAAATTTCAGTTTTTGTATATACGATCTCTGAACTCCTTCTAAGGACCCCAAGACAGAGGCCCAAAAATTATACCTCTCATGCAATTGGTCATCACATGAAAAACCTATGTAGCAAATCTGGTGAATTACCATTCAGTTGGTTATCACATGGGAAACCTATGTAGCAAATCTGGTACATTACCGTTCAGTTGGTTATTACATGGGAAACATATGTAGCAAATCTGGTGCATTACCATTCAGTTGGTTGTCAGAAACTAATATAGCAAATCTAGTGTATTACCATTCAGTTGGTTATCACATGGGAAACCTATATAGCAAATCTGGTGCATTACCAATTCAGTTGGTTATCACATGGGAAACCTATATAGCAAATCTGGTGCATTACCATTCAGTTGGTTATCACATGGGAAACCTATATAGTAAATCTGGTGAATTAACATTAAGCAGTTTATGAGGAGACAGGGTTATGGATAGACAAATGGATGGATCATAATATCCCCCATGCTTTTTAAAAAGCTTGGCAATAACTAGGTCTATTGCAGCAGTTAAGGCCACTTACTAACCAGTCTAGCCCATCCAGACCTTTTAGTCCAATAGTATGTGTGCCTAACTGCAATGCAGGAGACCAGAGTTTGAATTCAACAGCACCTATACTTTCATTCTTCCTTTCTAAACCAAAGGATACAAATATTAAAATTTCTGATTCAAAATATGTACCAATGTACATCAAGTGTTAGATATCTTACTATTGCAGCACCAAAACCTGCAAAGTTTAAAATTCCAAACTCTAAAAAAGTACCTGATAACTCTGCTGTGAGAACTCCGGAGCATTATCATTTTCATCTGTCACATAGATGTCCAGTGTTGCATAGTCCACATATACGGTGTCTGAAGCCTGAAATGAAAATTAGTCAAGTTTATTTAACTGCTTAAAAGATGTGAAATGGTTTGCAAAAATGCTGGTCAACCTCATCAGCCTAGTAAGTACATTGAGTATTAAATTAATTCTTTTGTTTCTGAAAAATCAAATTTCCAATTTTTCTGAAGTCATTTTGAACATGCCATGCAAAATCATTATTTCATGGCAAGGATCTTTGTGGATTAAAAACCCAGAAGGAATTTGTTTTTCCTTTTATTGTGTCCCCTCCCCCATCCCCTTTAAGAATATGCATCCATCTAATAAGACCACTGGTGAACAACAAAAAGGGGTAGGGGGAGTCATAAGAAGGTGCAACTTCACTTAAAGTCAAATAATTTGATTCCGAATCAAGAATCATTTTCTAAAAAGTGATGTGTTTTTCAGAACTAAAATCCATGGTCTATATATGAATGCACGATTGTGGGATTACCACTAATTTCTAAAAAGTTGCACTGAAAAATCAACAGGATGCAAGAAAATCATGCATTATAATTTCAAGCTTAATGTTTTTTTCTTCATTAAATCCTGCTAGATTCCACCCTTTTTTTACAATGGAGGGAATTTCCCACCTAAATTTTCACTTCTAGAATATACCCTTAAAAGCATAGTAAATCCCAGTCAATGATGTGCAATTGCTCAAGGTTGTCTTGTCTTTTTTAAGCAAGCAGTCATAATTATTATTTTAAGGGTGCATATTAACTGGAGAGGAATTTCTACAACATTATGACCTTATTTCATGAAGAAGAAAAAACTTTCTTGGCAGCTCTCAAATTCCAAAACATATGGCATAATTCACAAAGACCAGTAACCTGAGTTTGAACCATATAACTGGTAATTTATTGGCAGAAGTCTTTATTTTCACTTTTTTATGATCTGAATAAGATTCCAAAAGCTAAAATTTCAAATTATACCCACATCTATAAGTTATGACTGCTCCCACAGCTAAACCACAAAAATCAAAATTCCAAATAATTACAATACAGATTTTCATGCAAAACATTAGACTCCCTTTGTGTCAAGCATTCCTTTTATTTAGCTAAGTAAACAAACTTTAACACTGAGATTAATCTAAAATTTTACAATTCAGGTGTGGACTCATGTGTGTATGGATGGACATACAGACATGCACAAGATGATTGCTGTGTTTAGCATACACCAAGGTGTGGTTGACAAGAATACACAAATTGAGAGACCCCAAAATTACCTGTAATAAAATCTAAGTCTTATATGTATCCTTTATATGCCTTTCATCCATCCTTGGATACACTAATTTCTTATTAAATGTTTTTTAAAACAATTCTTGTAATGCCAGTTTTCATTAATTTGATGTCATGCCTCTCTATGGAGACTTGTTTGCAGCATCCAAATTTATGTACTTCTTCACTGCATCTCCTTCTAAGCATTTACATCACGTTTGATGCGTATCTGCCAAGGAGTGTAGAGGGAGAAAGCATGATTGACAAAGAGTATCACAGTATCCCCAAATTACTGACGAAAAGAAAGAAGAAAAAAATCAGAGATTTTATTAATGGTATATGGGTCCACAAAATACACCTTTTTTATATATGGTGTATCTTAATCACCATACAGTCTGGCAGTAATAAATATGCATCATTATCCCTTATCATCCAGGGAATTTTATCTTAGTGGTCATCAAGGGCTGATATAATGAGCCCCTGTCCCTATGGAGAAATATTTTTAAGTCATGCAGAATTACCAATCTTAGAAATGTATTCCTTATAAAAAAAATTCCTAACGAGTTTATTCCACAATGATGGGACCAAGCCCCATTCTCAATTAGCCTAGAAAAATCACAGTACTGCTGTCCCTCATTATAATGACATTCCCTATAATGTGTTTCTAGATACAGTGTGGTACTGCTATGAACCCCATGACCAAAATTATAAAATTTTTACAAAAATAAAAATAAATATAAAACATTTAGAATTTTCAACACCCATTAGCTGAAAAATGCATATGAAAACCATTGTACTTGAACTGGTCGATAAAATGTATGGCAACATGGGTTGAAATAAAATAACATGAAGCTTAATATTATATCTTTGTTTCCTTGTTAAAACTTTATTTGACAAAATCAAAGGCATAAATACCATGAAGTTAAAAATTATATTTAATTTACATAAACTAAAATTATTACTACATCTGACTGGCATTTTATTTATTCCCCTCACCCCACCACAACAAACACATGCATTCATCTAATTTTGATCATTCTCGCTATCCCATGGTTCTGCACATAATGCAGTTGGCAGTTATGGACCCCACATTATAATGAGGGAGATCTGTAAAACCTAAAGATTAACCTGCAGTCCCTAAACAAATGCTCCCAATGGATCTATTCCTCCTTAATGGGCCCAAGTCCCTTTCTTGGTCAGCATAGAAAAATCACAATATAATCTGAAAACTAACCTGCAGTCCTAGGGTGTAGTGTCTGCGTCTTTCATGATCCAAAGCCTTTGCAAGTCGAATCTGTCCACTGAACAAGTCAATGCTGAACATGTTGTCTGGGTTACCTTGCTCAGTGAAGTTGTATGTGACAGCAGGATTCTGGTCAACATCATTGGCGGTGACACGATCAATCACTGAACCAACCTCAGTATCTGCAATGATATCACCCAAGTAATTTATTTTGTAGCAATAACACTTAATAGCACAGCATAAATAAGGTCATCAACAAAATTGAGGTCTTTTTAGATTTGCACACAATTTATATCTTCTTCAAATTAATCTTTCGGTCACAACAACAGCACCACCATTGCTCCTGTATTCTTTAGTTGCCTCTTACAACATGCAGAAGGCTGCATCAGACCTATTCTACATCCCCAAACCCACACAGTTTGCATAAACCAAGTTCGCATTCAGCACACTTCACTAAATTCCTGTACTTAGACTCTTTCAACAAACAAAAAAATATTTCCCTTACACAAGCAAAACACAGAAATTATTTAATAAACAACTGAATAAAATTATGAATCCATTTGTGTGTATATGCTGTATATACTTGCTTATAAGTCAGGTCCAACTGCAAACATAGATCCTGATCTGCCATTGCATAATGCGCCGGCAGATCAGGGTCTATGTTGTTTGTTCTACTGATTAGTCCTTACAAACTGTGTAGACCCAGATCTGCCAGCGCATTATGCGACAGCAGATCTGGGTCTATGCAGTTTGCAGTTGATATCAGTTTATACACGAGTATATATGGTAATACATACAGCACATTGGAATTTATTAGTGTTTTTTGGTCAATTTCTATGATTTTAAAATGTAAAACTTTATCACTATTATATGAGTTTTAACTTCAACAGACTGTGACAGCTGTAATGTTTATACTAACTTAACAACTCCCTACATACATTACTGTGTGCAATATGAATCGTCTTGATCCATACATTACTGTGTGCAATATGAATCATCTTTGGCCATACCTTCGCTAACATTGACAGGACCCTTGGGTGGAAACTTTGGTGGATTGTCATTAATATTGACAACAGAGATTTTCAAAGTGCAAGTGCTGGAAAGGACTTTTTCTCCATTGTCAACTGCTTCTATTTCTAGTTTGTAGGAGGACTGGAACTCGTAATCAATTACAAGATTGGTCTTTACGATGCCGCTGTAGGGTGAGTCGATTATAAAGGCATTGTCTACATTTCCTTTTTTAATGCTGTAGGTGATCTCTGCATTTCGTCCAGTGTCTGCATCTGTGGCAACAACCTGAATATAAAGGAAAAAATTTGTTTATAGTTTACCAGAAAAATGATATGATACTAATTTTCAAATGTTACATTTAAAAGTTATAGCTGTACCGAAAGATCATGAAGAATAACAAAGATAAAAAAAGAAATAATATATCATTTCAATAATCTACAGATGTGACCCATCTATTTTAAAAAGAAATAATATGTAATTTCGATAATCTAAAGATATGACCCATCTATTTGAAAAAGAAATAATATGTAATTTCGATAATCTACAGATATGACCCATCTATTTTAAAAAGAAATAATGAGTGATATGTTTTGAATAAGAATACCATTCAATAGACGGAGACACTAAACAGCTGTACATTGCACCTGTTGTGACTACAGCACTCCCTCAATATTATGGTTTCCATGGGAACCTTATAGTGAGACTGCCTCATAATGAAATACATGATACAGAACTCTCATCATAATGCTGTTAATGCATGATACAGAACTCTCATTATAATGTTGTAAATGCATGATACAGTACTCTCTCATTATAATGCTGTAAATGTGAGCCACAGAGTATATCACCTTATAGTGAGACTGCCTTATAATTAAATACATAATACAGTACTCTCTCATTATAATGCTGTAAATGCATGATACAGTACTCTCATCATAATGCTGTAAATGCATGATACAGTGATCTCATTATAATGCTGTAAATACATAATACAGTGCTCTTTCATTATAATGCTGTAAATGCATGATACAGTACTCTCATTATAATGCTGTAAATGCATGATACAGTACTCTCTTATTATAATGCTGTAAATGCATGATACAGTGCTCTTGCATTATAATGCTGTAAATACATAATAGTGCTCTCTCATTATAATGCTGTAAATGCATGATACAGTACTCTTGCAGTATAATGCTGTAAATACATAATAGTGCTCTCTCATTATAATGCTGTAAATGCATGATACAGTACTCTCTCATTATAATGCTGTAAATGCATGATACAGTGCTCTCTCATAATGGTTTAAATGCATGATACAGTACTCTCTCATTATAATGCTGCAAATGCATGATACAGTACTCTCATTATAATGCTGTAAATGCATGATACAGTACTCTCTCATTATAATGTTATAAATGCATGATACAGTACTCTATCATTATAATGTTGTAAATGCATGATACAGTACTCTCATTATAATGTTGTAAATGCATGATACAGTACTCTCTCATTATAATGTTGTAAATGGATGATACAGTACTCTCATTATAATGCTGTACATGCATGATACAGTACTCTCATTATAATGCTGTAAATGTGAGCCACAGAGTATATCACCTTATAGTGAGACTGCCTTATAATGAAATACATAAGGTACTCTCTCATTATAATGCTGTAAATGCTTGATACAGTGCTCTCTCATTATAATCCTGTAAATGCATGATACAGTACTCTCATTATAATGCTGTAAATGCATGATACAGTACTCTCATTATAATGCTGTAAATGCATGATACAGTACTCTCATTATAATGTTGTAAATGCATGATACAGTACTCTCTCATTATAATGCCGTAAATGTGAGCCACAGAGTATATGACCTTATAGTGAGACTGCCTTATAATGAAATACATAATACAGTACTCTCTCATTATAATGCTGTAAATGCATGATACAGTGCTCTCTCATTATAATGCTATAAATGTGACACAGAGTATATCACCTTATAGTGAGACTGCCTTATAATGAAATACATAATACAGTACTCTCTCATTATAATGCTGTAAATGCATGATACAGTACTCTCATTATAATGCTGTAAATGTGAGCAACAGAGTTTATCACCTTACAGTGAGACTATCATAATTAACTACATGATATATATAATTTTACTACCATGTAATGAAATGGGATCCATGATCATACATGCCTTATAACTAGAACTGTGTTATAATGAGGGGTCTGATTGTGAGGGAGTGCTGTATTTATAACTTTTGTGTAGCCATAAAATACAGTATGTAAACAAATTTATCAAGACAAAGTGATCTGTATCCCAACCTGAGTGACAAATGTATTTCTGGGCATCTCTTCCCACACTGCCGATACATAGCGGTCCTGTGTGAACTTAGGTGCATTGTCATTGGCATCTTGTAGATTTACAGTCACAGTAGTGTATGCATAGTTTCCAGTGACGGTTGCAGCTACAATTAGCTTCACTATAGGGTCTGACTCAAAGTCAATGGCATCTGAATTGTTTACTGTAATCAGACCACCTACAAATGCAAAATTTTACAATCCATAATTATTTAGTCATGAGATATCAAAATATCAAAAAGGTGAACTCTACTGATACATATTTTAATGGGTTAATTTCTCTGAAACAAATCGAATGCAATTAAAAAAATGTTGTAAAGTTTCGAAGTCTAGTAGAGTAAACTATCCAGGCACATTGGGAAACATGGATTTTGCCTGGATAATTGATTGATGCTTGATTATCTGGATTACAGACAATTTATACAGAATAAATTGTGTGTTGGTTGGTTGGGGGGGGGAAGCACTTCGATGGTCCATATGTACAAAAAAAAACAGGGGAAGTGGCACACAGCTAATGGACATTTTACTGTATTTGTAATCATGATCTTATGTCATAGCAAGCAAATGGTTTATGTACGATAAAGATTGGAATTTCACAATGAAAACTGTTAAAAGTACTTTATATAAACAAACATTAAAATCTCATGAAAATGGGATGGGGAAATGACTCTCATTTGTATTATTTTATATGGAAAAGGGAATGAAGAAAGAAAGAAGTCTTTGCTTATTATTGGTGACGA
This sequence comes from Margaritifera margaritifera, assembly GCA_029931535.1. Classification (NCBI taxonomy): domain Eukaryota; kingdom Metazoa; phylum Mollusca; class Bivalvia; order Unionida; family Margaritiferidae; genus Margaritifera; species Margaritifera margaritifera. The sequence goes on along the minus strand of JAQPZY010001679.1, from coordinate 3,522,403 downwards.
TGAAAAACATGGATATTAACATCAACTGCTAAGATATTCTGAATAATACCGGTAGAAAAATTTAAAGACTGCCCAAAAATATTGAAACAATTTACAAAGAGGTGTCCTTCAAGGATGCATTCAGTTTGTGCAAAATATAATCTCAAACAATACATTCCATTTTTTAAAAATACAAGCTTTCAACACTGCTGATATGAAGCAATATCAGTAAATAACTGAAAGCATATAAACAGTTAAAAAATGTAAAGAATGTCATGCAACAGACCAACAATCTGGCTCAATATGTGTACTATATACAAGCTAGAGAATCCATCAATTTAGGTTTACAATCAGCAGTACAAGAAAAAAAAATATCCTAATTGTATACATGACAGAAGATTCTTACCTGAATCAATTTTAAAAGCATTGTTCTGGTTGCCACTGGCAAAGGAGTAACTAATGTTTCCAGTCCCATGATATGTAGCCTGTACCCTAATAACAGAGGAACCAAAGGGTGAATCCTCATTGAGATCAACCTGGTAGTTCAATGTGCTAAAGCTCAGGGTCTGTGTGCCAGAGCTGCCAACTGTGATTTCCACCACACCTGGAATAAATAAGAAAAAATATTTTATATTTTTGTTTGAAACAACATGATCAAATATTAATTCTGCAGTTAATTCCTGAAGATCAACAGCTTTTATAATTTGGTAGCACTGTATATATTCACCTACAAGTCCAACTGCAAAATGCACAGACCCAGATCTGCTGTCACATAATGCACCAGCACATCTGGATTGATGCAGTTTGCTAGGAGTAATAAGTAGAACAAACAACATAGACCCTGATCTGCCAGTGTGTTAAGCAATCAGGTCTATGTTGCTTACAGTTGGACAGCAAGGATATATAGTATTTGCACTCTTTCAGCTGAAAATTGACATATTTTGATACAGAGCTAGTAGGAAGTGTTCAGCTTGTGACCTATGCCAAAGTGTGATACAGAGCTAGTAGGAAGTGTTCACCTTGTGACCTACGCCAAAGTGTGATGCAGAGCTAGTAGGAAGTGTTCACCTTGTGACCCATGCCAAAGTCTGATGCAGAGCTAGTAGGAAGTGTTCAGCTTGTGACCCATGCCAAAGTGTGATACAGAACTAGTAGGAAGTGTTCACCTTGTGACCCATGCCAAAGTGTGATGCAGAGCTAGAAGGAAGTGTTCAGCTTGTGACCTATGCCAAAGTGTGATACAGAGCTAGTTGAAAGTGTTCAGCTTGTGACCTATGCCAAAGTGTGATACAGAGCTAGTAGGAAGTGTTCACCTTGTAACCCATGCCAAAGTGTGATGCAGAGCTAGTAGGAAGTGTACAGTTTGTGACCGATTCCAAAGTGCGATTTAGAGCTAGTAGGAAGTGTTCAGCTTGCGACCTATGCCAAAGTGTGATACAGAGCTAGCAGGAAGGTTTCAGCTTGCGACCTATGCCAAAGTGTGATACAGAGCTAGCAGGAAGGTTTCAGCTTGTGACCTATGCCAAAGTGTGATACAGTGCTTGTAGGAAATGTTCAGCTTGTGACCTATGCCAAAGTGTGATACAGAGCTAGTAGGAAGTGTTCAGCTTGTGACCTATCCCAAAGTGTGATAGAGTGCTAGTAGGAAGTGTTCAGCTTGTGACCCATGCCAAAGTGTGATACAGAGCTAGTAGAAAATGTTCAGCTTGTGACCCAGAAATGTGGTTGCTACTGGACAGCAGTCTTCACTTGGGGGTGGACAATGAGAGTCTGTACTGCCAGATTTTTCAGTTTTCTCAACATCTGTGACCCTAAACTTACCTGTCGAACTCAGTGGTGTGTTGCCCTGATCCCTAGCAATGACTTTCAGATTGTGATATCCCACTGCATTGATTCCCAGGATCTGAGTTGTCTTTATATTTCCAGAGAGAGGCTCTATGATAAAAAGATCCGAAGTTCTCGAGTTGGTATCCGGGCTAATACTATAGATCACTTTTCCATTAGATCCCTCATCCTTGTCATCTGCCCTGACTGTCAGCACAGTCTGTCCCGATGGTGTGCCCTGGGATACATTCTTGGTGTATGGCACCTCCTTAAACACAGGTGCATTGTCATTGAAGTCACCAATTATGATGTCCACTCGGACCTTCTCTGTCCTGCGATCGAACTGACCTCCATCACTGGCTATCACATCAAAGCTGTAGGAAGACTTCTTCTCCCTATCAAACCATCTAAAAGACAAATGACAAAAAATTTGGTTTTAGATGTTGAATTAATGTTTATGACAACAAGTGCCTGAAGTGTGTACCACAAGGCAGTCCAAGTTCAGTAGATTTTTTTAAAAGTTCCTGCATCAAATTCTATTTAGATTTTTTTCCTAGGATGAAAGATTTTTGAATCAGTTACCATGAATAATTTTCTAATGGCACAGGCAGCAAAATATATGGCATAAACAATTCTTATTCAATAAATAAATATTTCTAATAACTTTTAAACATAAAATTAATGAAAATGTAACAGCATTAAATTTCCTGATATGGTGAAGTTAAATACAACAATAACTGAATAACTAAGTAATAACAAACAACAATAACTGAAGCAAAATATTAATCTAGCCAGGCCAACAAAAACTGAGTAGAGCTAGGTCAAGAATAACGACACACTGATCACAAACAAGGATGATTATTGCTGCACTTCACATCTGCCTTTTTCAATGATAAGTATGAAATTACTCAGTTTACTGAAAAATATTCTAAACAAAAATACCTGTCCAGTTCAAGAGTACTTAAAACTATGTATTCAGTTACATTAAATGGCAAAGCAGAATACTGCCAATACAGTTTATAAACTCTAAAAACCAATTTATATGAAAGACAATATGCAAGCAATGATGCATGTCCTGACATTTCATGTTTCTACTTACCCTGATGTGGTGATGACACCAGTGTTTATATCTATTCGAAACAGCCCCGCATCAGTGTCATTATTTAGGGCATAGGTCACATTTCCATTGCTACCCTGGTCAGGGTCAGTTGCAGAGACAGCCAACACTAAGACTCCTATGGCGACATTTTCTATCAATGTAGTACTGTAACGATCACTACTGAATTTTGGATCATTGTCATTCTGGTCGAGGACGCGGATGACCACAATACAGCTACTGGAGAGAGTTGGGTTACCACGGTCACTGGCTGTAACTGTCAATGTATAATCAGCAACAAGCTCTCTGTCCAGTCTAGTGCATCCAAGATTACCAGATGTGGGATGAATCGAAAATTTGTTGTCAGAGTTTCCAGCTAAAATGAAAAATGCATAATGAATGAAGAATCTGCATCAACAGAATATAAAACATATCTTAACCATCCTGTCATAGATTGTAAATCAAAGTTGTATGTCCCCACCCACAAACTGACATGGAGAAATTTTCATCAATTTCAGATCTCAAAAGTCTTTGGGAAATGTCATTAGAACTAAGCTATTATCAGCTTTACTATATTTTTCTTGACCTTTAAGTGTCTGCATTAACAAGCCATGGAAGTCACAGAAATGATACTGATAAATAGTGCTGGCAGTAGTGAGTTAGTTTGGTTTGGTTTGGTATTGTAGGGCACATAAACACAAATAGGTTATTTAGTGCCCGGCCAATTGGAGTTGTATGCCTTGCCCTTGGACACACCACGGTAGCCAACCTAAGCTGATTTAATGGTAGGACTTGAACCCACACACTTTTGGTCATGAATCTGGAACACTAACCACTGAGCCATTGCGGCTCCTGCCTCCATTAGACACATTTTACAACATGCTGGAAAAACAATACTAGCAAGAACAACCTCAATGGCAACTAATAAAATTCAACAAATGCATTATTGCAATGAGTGCAGCAACTTTCAAAAAAAAAAGGTGCCAAACCTTTGATCATTTTAATTGGACAAAATCACTAAGCATTGTGGCAGTGACTTTGTCAAGATAATTCTATCAAGCCTATTTTCAAAACTTTCTTTCCTTTATATGCAACACAGAATAAGTAACAATAAATGATTTAATTATAAATCAATTCAAATCTGGACAGCCTTACAAAGCTAATGTAATTGATTTGATACCCATATATGCCTTAATCTGCAGATACTCCTCATTCAGTTAAAACTCGTATAAAATGTATCCACTTCTAAACGCACATATCTCAATCCCAGCATGTCTCGTGAGAGGGAAGCAACTGCTGCACTCTGCCCAGAACTTCATGATTTTCCTGGACCTTAACCACTAGATGTGCCTGGTGTCTCATTACCTTTTAACATACCACCATGTGTGCCTGGTGTCTAATTACCATGTAACTTACCACCATGCATGCCTGGTGTCTCATTACCATTTAACTTTGTGGGTTTGATATGTCTCAAAAAAATGGATTTTATTTGAGTTTTATTTGATGCAACCATACTGGAAGAGTGAATGAACCTCTATAATGGAGACATCTCAACACAGACAAAGGGAGTTATGTACGTAACATGGGATGGGGAATCCCAACACAGACAAAAAGAGCTATTTCTGGCACTTCTCACCCCTATTTCCTACATACTGTTTTTTTTTTTTCTATCATATTATGTTAACATGCAAACCATGAAGAGAATGCTGTATGACTTGAAACTTGTACAGTTAATCAAATAATTGATGTTTGAAACTAAATTAATTCCCTACCTGTGATACTGTAGGTAAACTGTCCATTGATGCCAATGTCTGCATCATGTGCTGCAAATGTGTAGAGGACTTCTTGGACCATATTCTCTGGGACCTCAATGGTGTAGCGTTTCTCCTTGAAGACAGGCGGGTGGTCATTCACATCCGTTACATTGACTATTAGGGTAGACATGTCATACTGAACTGGATAACCTTTGTCCCGTACATAGACTAGAAAAAAATTGTTAAATCGATCTATTAAAATGCTTTTGGCTACCAGCAAGAGTTTAAAATAAATCGTCATGAAATTTGACAAGAATATTTTACTTGGACTTTGGGTCAGGATTGTCTAGTCAACTACATTTATCCTGCTGCTGACAGATTTTATGCACAATTTGAGACAATTTGCCTACAATCTTGTCAGCTACACCACATTATGGAAACTGCAAGCAGAAAATTTCGATCCTGTTATGTCTTTCTCTTGCTGAAGAGAATCCATGTGATGATATACTTTAGTAATAATTTGGAATAACTCATAAAAATCTTTCTTGGTACAAAGATTAATGTTCCTTTACCTGTTATAATGTAGGAACTTCTGCTTTCACGGTCAAGGATTGCTTGCGTGGTGATGACCCCTGTGTTGGGATCAATGACAAATTTGTCATCCGCAATTCCTTCTGGGATCATGTAGCTAAGTTCCTGGTTGACCCCTACAAAAAGAAAACGCACAAATCTCAAACAACATGCCTACTTTAAGAACAATATACATGTATCTCCAATAAAACTTTTCGAAGAATTAAATATACAGAATTGAAAACAACTTTTCTGGCATAGGACAAATCTCTAAAAATCCACTTGCCCAGCAAGGCAAGTTCTAAACATTTTGGACTTGCCCAGAATAAACTCTTACTGAACCAGCTGTTATAGAAATGTAAAAGTTGATCATGTTAATGACCTAAATTCAATCATACAAAAGGTTGTTTTCCAGAATTTATTTTGTTACCGTTCTAACACCAGTTGTAAGTAATTACATACTGAGACCAGTCTGCTTTCCCTCTGGTAAGTGCTTACATTGAAGAGTATGAATGAAGTGCTTGTATGACCTTGATCAAAACAAATGGAAAACAAAGAACCAGTATAAAGTATGGTTGGTTGGTTGTTATGGGTTTAACGCCATTTTTCAGCACATAATAGGCTATACATGGTGGCCAGTACATTTGGTGGAGGAAGAACCCGAGAAAACCCCGGGAAGAACCACTGACCCACAGGAAGCTACTGGCAAGCTTTCTCACATACCCACATTGGCCGAGCCCGAGACTTGAACCCACGTGGACAGAGCTGAGTTGTCAGTGATCTGTAAAGGCGAGCACCTTAGACCACTTGGCCACCTGGGACCCCCGATAAAGTATGGACTTTCAATGAACAAATTTGGCAATGTTCTTAACAGAACATCTTTTTCATTAAAGAGAAACACTGCCACTGGTCAGCCCCCTGAATCAGCACTCAGGTGAGTGAATTTTCAACCCCTGATAAACGATTATGTAGCTGACAAAAGTGATCCCTTATCATTAGGCCATTCCATGGTAAAAGACTACATAAAGAGTACTGTATGTACTCGTGTATAAGCTGATACCAACTTACTGCATAGACCCAGATCTGCCGTCACAAAATGTGCCAGCAGATCTGGGTCCATGCAGTTTGCAAAGACTAATCAGTAGAACAAACAACATAGACCCTGATCTGCCAGCATTATGCGACTGCAGATCAGGGTCTATGTTGTTTGCATTTGGACCTGGATTATACGTGAGTATATATGGTACTGAATGCAGGTCTGAAAGAAAGTTGCATTTTTTGAAGGTCTACAACCAGTAAGTTTTACCTCTTTAAATCTTTGTGGTTTTGTGCATGCAAGTCATATTCCTAATGTTTGAACTTTTCTTTATTGCAGTTAACTTGTGTACAAAATAAAAGGATGAGTACTTTTTTTTATAGATATTCACTACTGAGAAACCCCACTATAATATGCTTTGTACATGTATATCACAAATTTGGACATAACCTCACCAATCTCTCCAAACTGATTTTTAAATTACTTGAGTTTTATTGCCAAAGTAAATGAGAGTTTGATTTGTTATCCTGGCAGGATGTGTTGTATTACTGAAGAAAAACATTGTCAAAGCTCTTTGTCTTTCTTTAAATGAATAAAGTTATTAAAAGTTTATATCTGTGAATATTCATTTCAAGTATGTCAATAGTCAGTCACTGCACTTTCTTAACTGGTCATTTTGTAAAGAAGTCAGCGATTAAAATTTTTAGGTGACAGTTCTTGATCTAATTTGTACTGAACCATCAACAATATAGCTACCGTATATACTCGCGTATAAACCGATACCAACTGCATAATGCGCCGGCAGATCTGGGTCTATCATTTTGTAAGGACTAATCAGTAGAACAAACAATATAGACCCTGATCTGCTTGTGCATTATGCAATGGCAGATCAGGGTCTATGTTGTTTACATTTGGTCCAGATAATACACGAGTATATATGGTAATCATTCTTCTTTGTGTTTGCCTTCCTTAATTAAACTAGTGTACACACCTTGCACCAAACAATGCTGTTGTTAAAATAAGTTTATCACCTGAGCTGATAAATCAATTAATTTACCTATCTAATTATGTAATTGTAGATCATCAAAGTTAATACCACTGAGAAAGTTTGTTAGAACAATTGGTACCTGCTTTAAAAAATATTTTTAAAAAATCACAAAATGAAAGCTGCCTTCATGCACATGTGGCTTGGCCATATTGTCAGACTACTGTCACTCTATCAACTGATTGGCAGCTGAAAATCAATCACTTAATTGGAAAACAACAACTCTATCCTCAATGTCCGTCCTTAAATATTTGGTATGAGATATTTTGTGCATGTACATAGAATTTCATAAGTTTGTGAGCGTTTTTATTAGCAAAGAATTATGTATTCCAATTTGAATGGAATCTAGTGGAGAAATTTCTAGAGTTTTAAATTTATCAACACTGCTTAGTGAACTTGATACATATACATGAGCGCTCAATCTTTTCTTACGTTATTCTGAGAACAATGTTTTGCATTGAACTTGGATACATTATAATCTATGCTGGGATGATTAAAAATGAGGCTTCTTTGTGCACATTTTCAATGAAATTAATATGAATTCACTGTTAAGGTTGCAATAAGACTGGTTTGAAAGTACACATGTACTTTTTAAATATTCATGCTATTCAGTTGCTATTTTTGTTACACATGTATGTAGTGACATATTTCCACACAGGCAGACTAGGCCCAGGCCTTTGACGGCAAAATTATGATGGCATTTAAAAAAAAAACATAAAAACCCCACTGAAGTGAATAAAAATACAAAAACATTTAATGCTGATGCTTACACCAACAACAGTGACAACAACACTGGTGCAAAAGTGTTGTCTTTCCATGTCTTGCTATCTGCTAATGCAAGTGAGAAGAAAAAAAATCCAGCTATTAATTGCCAATATTATTAAGCTACCTTCATCCGGGTCAGTGGCCCTGACTGTGGTGACAAATGATCCAGCCGAGGTGTCCTCTGAAACATTTGCCTTGTAGATAGACTGCAGGAAGTGTGGTGAGTTGTCATTAACGTCCATGATTCTAATGGTCAAAGTGATAGTGGAAGCACGAGCTGGAGTGCCATGGTCAGTTGCACCAATCACCAGTGAATATTGGGACACTGATTCACGGTCCAGCTGCTTGGTAATGGTAAACTGACCTGTAAAACAGGAAATTAAAATTTCTTAATTTTGCAATTATTAAATGTACCACCATCATCCAACCGATCAATTACTATCTACACAAATGTAAATTTCAGGTTATGATATTTTATTGATTTTTAGCTGGTTATTATCTTTCTTTGTATCTCTCTGAGACTGTCTGAAGCAGTCTCTTTGCTCTGTTTCAATTAAAATATTGTCACGATGGCATCAGTTTTAAAACTTCCTGCTTGTCCTGCCTACCAAAGGTTTTTGACACTTGTTTCAAGTTGCTGGCCCTCAGTCCTAAAGCTGCTTCTAACGTTAATTTTGATTGCTGAATGCCAAGTATTCAACCACTCCTACTTCAGTTTTGCACACTTTGTGACCTGCTTGCCATTATAAGGAAATAATGGAAGGGGGGGGTGTTACTTTATTTTCACTAATTTTGCAACCTAGTCACATTATCTTGAAAACTGATTCCCAGATCCCATATTCAATAAACTTCCTGAGAAGAAACTCAAAGTACAAAATAGCTGGGTTAGACTCGGATATTCATAAGTTTGATTCCTCTACAAACATGCTTAATTTAAATTACATACATATATTGTAACTATAACACCTGCTTTAGGGTTTTGAGCCATAGCTTAAGATTTTTTTTCCTCCAAAAATTCTGAGAACATGGGGAATATAAATAATAATAATAATAATAATAATAATAATAATAATAACAAAGCATTACAAAAATTACAACAAATCAAATGTGTTGCATCTCAAACAAGAGTCCCTTGAAGGGACTGATGCTCTACTGGCTGAAAAGAATTTCCAGGAATTCAAGATAAGATCACTTCTTCCTTTTAAATGCTCAATGTTGAAACCATCTCTGATATTTTTCAGCAATAACAAGATTTTTAAATTTAGCTGCTGTGATGGACATATGTCAGATTGACAACATTTTCATTTATGACTAACAAGACATCATAAGAAGTCTTCTGGTGGAAACTCCATGTTGATATGGCTTTCCATTGTGGAGGAGTACAAATAACAAGATTTTTAACATGAGTGCCATAGTGGAAATATTGGAAATATTGGATATCAGATTGGCACCATTGTCATTTAGAGCCAACTAGATATGATAAGAAGTCTTTTAGTGAAAACCCCATCTTGACATGACCATCCATTCAGGAGGAGTAGCAATAACAAGATTTTGAAAATGGCCACTGTGGCAGCTACATTGGACATCAGATCAGCAACACTTTCATTTAGGGCCAACAAGACATCGTAAGAAGCTTCTGGTGAAAACCCCAAGTCAAATATGACTTTCCGTTCAGAAGGAGTAGCGACAAGAAGATTTTCAAGATGTCCACTGTGGCAGCCATTCTGGACATCAGATCTGCACCATTTTCATTTAGGACCAACTAGACATCATAAGAAGTCTTTTAGTGAAAACCCCATACTGATATGACCATCCATTCAGCAAGAGTAGTGATAACAAGATTTTGAAGATGGCCACTGTGGCAGTCATATTGGATGTCTGAGCATCATCATTTTCATTTATGACCAATTAGACCATGGGATGAACATGTGTGTAGAGTTTCATGGCAATCTTCCAAGTAGTTTAGGAGGAGTTGCAATAACAAACTTGTTCTAATGGACGGACCATGAATGGACGACAGAAAACAGACCATCCGATAAGCTCTTCTGGTCAATGACAAGTAGAGCTAAAAGCCAAACTAAAAAATTTATAAAACTTTAGCCACATTAACACTTTCTCTCATATACGTTAAATGATCTTAAGATTTTTTAATTTTACTTTTTAGAGTTTCATGGTTTCCAGAAACAAACTGGGCAAAATCAATCTGGCATAAATATGGCTGTAACTGTATGGTAAATTATCAGATCTTAAAATAACTCAATTAAATCTAGAACTTTTTCTTACCTGTCTTAGTATTTAATGAGAACATTCCATCCTCGTTCCCAGATTGCATGGTGTAGCTGACAACATTGTTTCCACTGTTGTTGACATTAGAGTCTATATCCACAGCAATGAGAGAGGTGACAAGAAATCCAATGGGCTCATCTTCAGACACCTCCAGGGTTCCTATGTTCTGAAAGACAGGTGCATTATCATTCTCGTCCAGTATTAAGATCATCACTGTCAGGGTTGTGACCATCTGACTCTGAGGGTTTGGTGCCCCATCAAATGCCTTTACAACTAGTGAAATGTCCTGGACTGTTTCGTAATTTATAACTTGTGACACCTTCAGCTGACCATTTGCTTGATCCAAGGCAAAATATCCAGCGGCAGAGAGATTCTGAATTTGGTATGACACAGTTCCATTTCGTCCAGAGTCTGCATCTGTGGCAGTGAAAATATGGACAATTTGTCCAATCCCTGAATTTTCACGGACCTTCAAGAAGAGTGGATCATAATCAAATACTGGAGCATTGTCATTTAGATCAATAATATGAATACTGACACTGATGGTGTTACTCTTTGGATTGTATACACTATTATCCACAGCCTTAATACCAACTGAATGAGATGAGGATTCCTCATAGTCAATTTCTCGTATTGTTGTAATTTCACCTGTCTTGTGATCCACGGCAAACAATCCAAATGTGTTCCCTGCAATGATGTAATATGAAACACGCCCGTTTTCTCCGCCATCTTTGTCATAAGCCTCAACCTGTCCTACAACTGACCCGATCTCTATATTTTCCTCAATATAGAAGGTACTGTTATACGTGGAGAAAATTGGTGCTTCATCATTGTCATCGCGAACTCTAATCTCAAATGGATGTGACACAACATTGGGTGGGGTGCCACCATCAGCTGCTACAATACTGACATTGAAGACATTTTTTGTTTCATAGTCAAGGACCTCCTTTGTCGTAATCCATCCAGTCTTAGAGTTGATGGCAAAATACTTGAGCGCAGTCTCATCACCAACTGCAATTAGACATTTTGTAAATACTATAATGAAGCTCATTGTATTGTCTTTTATTATTTGTATACATTTATAAATTATTTTTTCAGGTGTATCAATAATAATATATAAAAGAAATTATTGGTAAGTATAATTTTTTAACTCATTCTTTCGTATAAAAATTTTGCAAAGTTTAAATAAAAAGTTCTTTGTATTAAAACTTAAAAGACATTGAAAAAAACTAGATCTCTGTGTTTGCAAAACATTAATCCCTGCACTTCCCTGTTTTGACTTCTTAACCCTGAAGTTTAAATCTCTTAGGTAGGTACCTTACAGTAAGAACTGCCCCATGGCCATGTGTCAGTTGCATATTTGTTTTTCATGCTCATTAAGTATACATATGGTTATATGATGGGTATCTCAAAAGGGGTTTAGCACCTTGGTAGATAAGGATGGACCCTAGGGCCAATCCAAGTTGCATAGACCCTAGGGCAAATCCGAGTTGCATAGATCAATCTATCTTTTCATGTCCAGCAAGTGCATATATGGTAATTGGGTAGTTTTTATGTTATGACTCAGGGCAAAGTCCCTGTGGGGTAGGGAACAACTCTCATGGCATGAACAGGTCTCAGTCTGACATGTGCTGACTCTTAGGTCCATGATCACAAAAGCCTCTTCTCAAATATGTGAGATGAACAACTCCGGAATTACACCCCCCACCCCCCACTCCCATAAGTAAGATCAAAATTTTACAAGTACTGGCACAATCTACACCCACAGGACTATAATTCACTGAAGTTTCACATGTCTAGCTGTAACAGTGTACAAGGAGTTCAAGGAATTACACATGTACATTCATTCGAATGGATGGATGGATGGGCTATATCACAACATCCCCCTGGGTCTCTGTAAGTGGTGTATGAAAAATTTGAGGGTACCTAAATTACAGACAGTGCTGTAATAGTCGTAGTAAATACTGATCCAAAATTTCTCACTTAACTGGTCTGGTTACATATCAATCACTCCAAATACTCAGCATCACTCAAAAGACTCACTCAGTTGAATGTAACACATTCTCTTGCGTACAACATTAAGAAAATATGAAACATCTTAAAACTCAAACAAACACTTGGACTTGAAGTACTTCATGTTTATTTGAAGTCCTACTGTACCAGTATTTCAAGCCATCAAATGTTTTAATATACAGGAAATGTATGTGCCGACTGTGTATGGATTTGTATGTGCCGACTGTGTATGGATTTGTATGTGCCGACTGTGTATGGATTTGTATGTGCCGACTGTGTATGGATTTGTATGTGCCGACTGTGTATGGATTTGTATGTGCCGACTGTGTATGGATTTGTATGTGCCGACTGTGTATGGATTTGTATGTGCCGACTGTGTATGGATTTGTATGTGCCGACTGTGTATGGATTTGTGGTTTAAAGCTTTTTGTACTGGGTGTTCTGTAAATAATTAACACTTTATTGAGTGACTTGATCTTGTACAATTAATGATCATATACAGTTTGCTAAGTTCAAATGTTTGACAAAACAATGGAAAGAATTACTGCCTTTGGATAACCTTACCTATTGTTCTGGCAAATGTTTGATTTAAGCAAACCACGTAACAGAATGTATAGTGTATCTTGTATTGTATAGCCTAAATTGCTGTCTAATTTGTCAAATTGAATTTTAGTGATGACAGTATATACATGTATTTATGATATTTATGCCACATATATACCTAGACAGTATATACATGTATTTATGACATTTATGCCACATATATACCTAGACAGCATATACATGTATTTATGACATTTATGCCACATATACACCTAGACAGCATATACATGTATTTATGACATTTATGCCACATATATACCTAGACAGTATATACATGTATTTATGACATTTATGCCACATATATACCTAGACAGTATATACATGTATTTATGACATTTATGCCACATATATACAGTGAGAGTAAGTTTTGCTTTGTTTTTGTAAAAACAAGTCAGGAACTGTATATACTTGCTTGTAAGTCCAGTCCAAATGCAAACAACATAGACCCTGATCTGCCACTGGATAATGCACTGGCCAATCACAGTCTATGTTGTTTGCTCTACTCATTACTCCTAACAAACTGCACAGACTCAGATCTGTCGGCACATTATGCAACGGCAGATCCAGGTTTGTACAGTTTGCAGTTGGACTCAACTAACAAGCGGGTAGAGATGGTAATCTTGATCTAATGCAAATAAGCCTTCTTAGTACATGTAATTTACCTGGCCCGCAGTCTTGAAATTTTCTTAGCACAAAAAATGAACTTGTGTTAAAATTTTTACAAGTTTTGATTTTCTGTAACTTCACTTTAGAGTCATGAAAATTTCACACTATTTTATTTTCAAAACTCGGTGATCTTTCAAGATTCTTTAAAAAAAAATTAATTATGGATTTTTTTTAGTCCAAGTTTAATTTTTTTGCTCAGTAGGTTTTGTAACTATTGGGCCAGGGCTCTGCAGAATATGATGTGTCAACTGCTAACAGTGATACAATGATGTATAAAAATGTCGTACAAACACCGGGACATGTAAATCTAAAAATTTATTTTGGACATTTGCCAAAGATGCCGTCCCCTGTTACTAAAGTGATACTGTACATTTCTCATTATCTGCTGATGCAGAAGAGACAAAAAGGAATAATTTTCTATAATAAAGACAAAATGCTGAAGGTTTCCTTCAATTTTTGGGTGTTTTTTTTCATCCTTGGTTTTAATGGCACTTGTAACACATTACTGGCTATATCATGGTGAGGAAATGGGAGCTAAGTGCCTTTCCCAAGACACACCAAGACAGCATAACCAGGCTGGCCTGGGCAGGTATCGAACCCACAACCCGTGGATTACAAATATGACAATCTACCAAAGGAGCTACCATGGCTCCTGGCTAACCTTGAAATAAACATCAACAATAATATAATGCAAATCTAAGGTTTGACACAAGATGGATAACCAGACCTTTAAAGATGTAACAGCTCTTTGTGAGTTTTATTGTTACAGAAGTAAAAAGCTGTCAACTTTCTTTATTCTTTCTTCAAAGAGCATTAAAGTTAGCGAACCCTAGTCATCATCTGATGATAATAATAAGAAACCTTGGATCTATACAATAAAATGTAATGCAAGAGAATTTAATTGTATAATCTTTCTTTACTTTCTCAATCTGCTTTTATAATGGCTGCATATGCGGCCTTGTTACTGCAGAAACTGAATAAAATTATATAAAAATGTCTACAACCACAAGATCAAAGGCAGCCGAATTTTCCAGACAGGCTTGGATTATCACTTGCCTTACCCCTTCATCTACCACTGAGTATACATATTGGTCTTCATTCAGTGTTTGCTAGCATTTATGTGCACTCAACTGCGCAGTACAGATCCAGTGGACCCAGATCTAACAGTGCATGACACACCAGCAGATTTTGATTTAAAATGTTTGTTCATGAACGTAGACCCTGACCTGCATGGCACATGACACACCAGCAGATCTGGGTTTATGATGGTTGTCAAACTTATAATTCATACAGCAAAGACTCTGAGCTGCTTGGCAGTTTACATACCAGCAGATCTGGGTCTACAATGGTTGTTAAACTTATGATTCAAACAGCATAGACTTTGATCCACTTGGCACATGACAGCAGATCTGAGTCTATGATGTTAAATTTACAATTTAAACAGTATAGACCCTGACCTGCTTGGCATATTATGTGATGGCAGATATCAGGTACCATATATGCTCTTTTGTAGTTGTGTTTGTAGTTGTGTATGTATTACAAATAGGTAAACATGGTAGAATGAAATGAGTACACATTTTATTTAAATGTTAACTTGTACTAAAGACTCTGATGAATGGTATAACAGGTCATATGTACTGATGTGAGATTTAACTTTCAAAATTCCATGGTATAACAAGGTCATATATGCACTGATGTGCGATTAAACTTTCAAAAATTCCATGGTATAACAAGGTCATATATGCACTGATGTGTGATTTAACTTTCAAAGTTCTATGGTATAACAAGGTCATATATGCACTGATGTGAGATTTAACTTTCAAAATCCCATGGTATAACAAGGTCATATGCACTGATGTGTGATTTAACTTTCAAAATTCCATGGTATAACAAGGTCATATATGCACTGATGTGAGATTTAACTTTCAAAATCCCATGGTATAACAAGGTCATATGCACTGATGTGAGATTTAACTTTCAAAATCCCATGGTATAACAGATCATATGCACTGATGTGAGATTGAACTTTCAAAATCCCATGGTATAACTGGTCCTACGCACTGATGTGAGATTTAACTTTCAAAATCCCATCTGAGGGGGTTAATTCACCATGGTAAAACTTTACGAAGTTCCTGCCCATACATATTGACAATAATAAAATAATAATAATAATTATAATAATAATAATAATAATAATATCTGTATTTTCTGAGGGTAACCCAATTAGTTTACAAATCAATCTCCTTTGAGATCCTCTATTAAATTCAAATATTTTGAAGTAAATGTGAACAGATGCATTACAGCAGTTTTTTACAATTTCATATAAAGAGAAATTAAACAAGCGGGAAAAGAAAACTTTGAAGAGAAAAGAAAAGGGAAGAAACTGGCAGAATGAAAGAATGTACTCATTAATCATATAGATGCATCACGAAACCATTTTCGATGGGATTTCTAATTTCAATTACAGTAAAATCCTACCCAACACTTTAAGACCACCTGACTACAACAACCAAAATTTCATAGAACCAAGTTTGACCTCATTACTAAGACCACCTGACTACAACAACCAAAATTTCATAGAACCAAGTTTGACCTCATTACTAAGACCACCCGGTACTAAGACCTCTTTATAAAGTTCAAAAGCAAGTCCATAGAGTGGTCAAGATTTTATAGTACTTCTTTTCTCTTACTAGTATTTCTAATTACTGTATGTACTCACGTATAAGCTGGGTCCAAATGCAAACAACATAGACCCTGATCTGCCATCGCATAATGCACCAGCAGATCAGGGTCTATGTTGTTTGTTCTACTGATTAGTCCTTACAAACTGCATAGACCCAGATCTGCTGGTGCATTATGTGATGGCAGATCTGGGTCAATGCAATTTGCAGTTGGTATCAGCTTATACATGAGTATATACCATAGGAAATTGTAGTTGAAAGCAAAATGGCAGATCATTAGTACAGTATATTATGGCTACCATTGTAATATGAAGAAACCGGACTTAAAGCACTACTCCATCTGAAAGTATAAGAGGTCATACGGCTCAACAATGAAAAACCCCTCTTTATTTTTCTCATTTCATATTCTACAAAAAGGACACATACATGTACATATGAAAATCAAACTACTATGGTCCCACGAGTGTATAATTTTAAACATTTATTATCCTGTATAAGTGCATGTCAGCTTGGCACCATTTTCATTTAGGAAAAACAAGGCATCATTTAGAAGCCATCTAGTGGAAACCCCATGCTGATATGACTTTCTGTTTTGGAAGA
Organism: Margaritifera margaritifera; assembly: GCA_029931535.1. Taxonomy (NCBI): domain Eukaryota; kingdom Metazoa; phylum Mollusca; class Bivalvia; order Unionida; family Margaritiferidae; genus Margaritifera; species Margaritifera margaritifera. Next base: position 3,505,485 of record JAQPZY010001679.1, on the reverse strand, counting down.
GTAACGCTAAAAAGATATTCAAGATGGATGCCATGATGGCCATATTCAATATCAGATTGGCACCATTTCTATTTAATACCAACTAGACATTATAAGAAGTCTTTTGGTGCAAGCACAATGTCAATATAACCAGCCATCCAGAAGAAGTAGTAATAACAAGATTTAAGATGGTCATTGTGGCAGTCATATTAGAAATCAAATCAGCACCATTTCCATCTATGACCAGCTAGACATCATAAGAAGTCTTTCGGTGAAAACCCCATGCTGATATGACCATTCATTCAGGAGAAATAGTGACAACATTTTCAAGATGGTCACTGTGGCAGGCATAATGGACATTTGAATGGCACATCTATTCAGGAGGAGTAGTGTTGATACGACCATCCATTCAGGATGAGTAGTGCTGGCCTTAATGGACAGCAGATTGACACCATTCTTATTTTGGACTAACTATAAATCATAAGAAGTCTTCAGGTGAAAACCCCATTGCAATATTACTTTTCATTCAGATGGAGCAGCAATAACAAGATTTTCAAGATGGCCTCTGTGGTGGCAATATTAAACATCAGATCGGCACCATTTTCATTTAGGACCAATTAGACATCATAAAAAGTCTTCTGGTGAAAACCCCATGGCAATATTACTTTTTGTTCAGGATGAGAAGCAATAACAAGGCTTTCAAGATGGCCACTTGGTGGCCATATTGGATATCATATCAGCACCATTTTCATTCAGGACTAACTAGGACCAACTAGACATCTTAAATCTTTCTGTGAAAACCCTATGTTTGTATGACCATCAATTCTTGAGGAGTAGTGATAATATTTTCAAGATGGCTGCTGTGGTGGCCATATTGGATGTCCACATTTTCATTTAGGACCAACTAGACCATGGGATGAATGTGTGTGTAAAGTTTCAATGCAATCCTGCAAGTAGTTTCTTCAGAGTAGTAACAACAAACTCTGCTAATGGATGGATGGATGATGGACAACAGACAAAAGACCATTCCATAAGCTCTTCTGGTCTATAACCAGTAGATCTATAAACTGTCTTATTCTCTGATAATTTCCAACATCTCAAGGTGTACATCTTCCAAAAGAGTGAATTTACATGGTCTATGATCTCAACTGAAATACTGTGATTTCAACTCCATTTGATCAATCAAGTACCAAGACTACAAGATAAAGTTCAACTGAAAATCACATCTGAACCAAAAACTACAAGAATGTTCTATTTGTATTTATGTTTCTTGCTGTCTTTTTTTTTTACATTTTGTTAGTATTGTAAGTAAAACTGACTCCCACGTGCTATGGCACAAAAAGAGTTGCAACAATAATTGTTAGGAAAGAAGAATGGCAAGCTGGGATGATGTCATCCATAGTTTGAGGCCATTATCAATGCCATACAACTTACTGTGTTGCTGGTTAAATTACTGAATGCATAAAAATGGATACAGAACAAAGTAAGGAATGCTGCACACTGCATCAGGTGCAGCACAACTAGGATCTACAGCAGCAGCAAAAAATAAACATACCAGGAAGCTGTGAAGTTTGGGGCGAAAACAGTTTGCATCCAAGAGAAAATAGATCTGTTTAATATCTTGCAAAGTGCAAAGTGAATTTTACATATGTCAAGAGTGTTCTGAAATTCACCCCTGGAGAATGTTAAACAAAAATCCTGACTATCTATGTGTCTTTAATGAAGAAGATGTGACATTAAGAAACCCTGTAGTATGTCTGTAAATAAGTGAGCATCATTGGAATTTAAATAAACTGCAGAAACCTCTGCTTTGAGAACGGGGCCTGCCCAGCATCGGGGAATAATATTATCTATTGGAAATAAAATCTTGGGAAGTAAATTGCTGAAACATTCTGTGTGATTTTGAAATATTTTATGTTGGGATCAAGGCTCATTAACACTGTAACTGGGACCTATTTTCTGCCCATCATGACTCCCTCAAAAAAATTCCAGTAAACATCTGCTTATTACTACATATATCCCAATGAAATAAACATGGCTTCAGTTCTGAATATAAAAGATAATATGAAGAAAAATGTACACAACTGAAATTCACCGACTGATGTCCATGCCTATTATCATCTACCAACTTCAGTCTACATTTTGAACTGAAACTGTTTTTCAACATTATAAGAAAGGAATATTTAAAGCTAAACTTCAGCAACAGTAGAGGGATCATGTACCATTCAGGGGTGAAACAAATCTCTAAAATTCCACTCGGCCAGTCAAGCAAGTACCATATATATACTCGTGTATAATCCGATACCAACTGCAAACTGCATAGACCCAGATCTGCCATCGTATAATGCACTGGCAGATCTGGTTCTATGCAGTTTGTAAGGACTAATCAGTATAACAAACAACATAGACCCTGATCTGATGGCGCATTATGCTATGACAGATCAGGGTCTATGTTGTTTGCATTTGGACCGGGCTTATACACGAATATATACAATACTAAATATTTTTTCGCACCCAGAATAACTCTTACTCAACCGGCTATTATAGAAATATAAAAGTTGATGTTAACCTAAATTCAATCGTCTGAAAGGTTGTTTTCCAGAATGTATTCTGTGACCTTCAAACAACAGTTGCAAGTAATTACAAATTAAGACTGCTCTGGTCTCCCTCTGGTAAGCACTTATTAGTACTGAAGAATGTGAGTTAAGTGCTTGTATGAGCTTGATCAAAACAAATGGAGGAAAAGAAAAAAAACTTCCAATAGAAAGTATTGACTTTCACTGAACCAAGTCATCAATATTCTCAACAGAACATCTCTTTCATTAAAGAGAAAAAGTGGTCAGCCCTGAATCAACACTCACCTGATTGGGCAAGTGATTGGAAAATTCACTCAACCACTTGGAAATTTTCACTCGCTATTTCAAGTTGGATGAATTTTCAACCTCAGTCATTCTTTGTAAACATTTGCCAGAGTGAAAAACAAACCATGCAAGATGGCCCTCATTCATACATGATCAGTTACTAAGTATATAAATTATAAACCAAATATCTATAAAATGAGGATTTTTTGAGCTGGAAAACTTCCTGTCCCCAAGCACCACATGCAATTCCAATGTATGAGCAGAGGTGACATCACAAAATTACACACATAAACCAGATAAAACTGGGCAGATAATGTAAAACTAGATAAAACTGAGCAGATAATGTAAAACCAGATAAAAATGGGCAGATCATGTAAAACCAAATAAAACTGGGCAGATAATGTAAAACCAGATAAAACTGGGCAGATCATGTAAAACCAGATAAAACTGGGCAGATGTAAAACCAGATAAAACTGGGCAGATCATGTAAAACTAGATAAAACTGGGCAGATGTAAAACCAGATAAAACTGGGCAGATGTAAAACCAGATAAAACTGGGCAGATCATGTAAAACTAGATAAAACTGGGCAGATCATGTAAAATATATGAAGAATAAGCTCATTACCTTCTTGAAGGGAGAAAGTTATGGTGGCATTTTCCCCATAGTCATCATCTTTGGCAATAATCTGGACAACTCTTGTTCCCTTGGGTTTATTCTCATCTACACTTTCTGTGAACCGAGAGTTAACAAACACTGGCTTGTTATCATTGGTGTCAGTAACAAGGATAACCACACTTGCTGTAGTTTGGCGAGGTACGTCACCCCGGTCATTTACTACCACGTTAAAATGATATTCAGCTTTCTCTTCACGATTGAGACTGACTGTCGTCTGAATCTGATTTTGTTTTATAATAAACGGCTCACCATTGGGAATGCTATAAACTAATTCTGCATTAAGTCCAATGTCTGCATCTGAAGCTGATATATACCCCACTAAACTACTAACAGGCAAATTCTCCTCAATTCTGAATGAGTAAGAGATCTGAGTAAACACTGGATCATTGTCATTTATATCGGTGACGATGATAGTAACAATGGCTGTGGCACTTTTGGAGGGACTTCCATGGTCCTGGCACATTATGGTCAGTACAAAGCGGTCCTTCACCTCTCGATCCAATTCTTCTTTCAGATACAGATATCCATCGGAAGGAAATATTCCAAACTTACTGGAATCCTGTGCACTCAGAAGGCTAAAAGTTATGCGACCATTTTCACCAGAATCCCTATCTGTGGCTGATATTTGCTTGAATTTTGTGTTGATTGATGTATTCTCTGGGACAGAGACTTGGTACAAATTCTCCGAGAAAACTGGCACATTGTCATTGGCATCCTGAACACTGATGATAAGGGTCATGTTAGAACTTAGAGATATTACCTTACCCTGATCGTATGCAATAATAGTGATCTCGTATCTCTTCACTGTCTCATAATCCAACTTCATACCCTGAGCCAGACGAACTTCTCCACTGGTCGGGTCAATATAAAATGGACTGCCTGAATTACCCCCAAGTCGATATCTGACCTCACCATTGCCGTTGGCTCGGCTATCCTTATCCGTAGCACGAGCAACATAGATAACTGTGCTGGAATCTATACTCTCGGATATGGAAGTCACTATGTAAAAGCTGCTGAAGATGGGTGGATTGTCATTAACATCCTCAATTGTGATGTTTACCTGAAAAAAAAGAATAAAGTACCATATATACTTGCTTCTAAGTTGAGTCCAACTGCAAACTGCACAGAACCAGATCTGTTGTTGCATAATGTGCCTGAAGATCTGGGGCTATGCAGTCTGTTAGGTGTAATCAGTAGAACAAACAACATACTGTAGAATCATCAATTGTCGTGGGGGACCAATTTTCGTGGTTTTCGTTGTTGCCCCGAACCACGAATTTAAATACCCAATGAAAAATTAGCCACGTACAATGATGACGGCCCCCCACCCCACCCGCTCATTTTCTTACTGTGTGTCGTTCCTAGAGATTAAGGAACCTACTAGTATTTCATAAATCAATGTCAATACTGTAATTTGGAAATAAAATATTAGCTTTTAACACGTGTTTGTTTTATTTTAAACCTTTGAAAAAAGAATTATAAAGCATTTTATATTGTTTCAATGCACACGTGTCGATAAGATATCCAATAGCTGTAATTTCCACCCACTGCCTTAAATCGATATGCGAGATAAGTAAGGATACAGAGAAACAAGAAAAAGCGGAAGGTATTCAAACACCAGTAATGTTGAAAATGAAAGAAAGAATAATAAAAAATAATAGTATATGAAAATTAAATTAAATACTTATTCAAATCGACCCTTCACTCGAGTACAACTGTTGTTGAACAATTTAAATCCTCCTGAAACCACATTTCATTTTATCCATGCAGTTTAAATCCAAAAGAACAACAAGCCTGTAAAATACTAGAACTATTGCTTGAAGCACTATTATTAATGAAATACTATGTATATACACTAATTAGAGCAGAGTATTAAAGCTCACACTTCACTGATTTTCGGACAAAGCCACTGTATCAACATCGTGTCAAACAAGTCTCCATGTACACACAAATGCTTGTTAATTAAATAATCCCCAAAATGCAAAATTAAACAAGTCCAGCTTTCTCCAAACCACTGATAACTAGGTCACATCTTTCACTCATTGTCGCGTGAGCTGCAATTATCCATTCAGCCCGAATTGGCTTGATTAATGAGGTTGCAATCAGTGATTGTCACCAGTAGCATCTTCCTTTTTTTTGTGATGGCATCCATGACCTGTTTAGCATACAAGTTGTGGAAATGTGATTTTAATTATTCTTTGTACTCTTTATTTATTGTCAAGTCTAGTAGTTGAAGTTGGTCTGTACATGAGGCAGGCACAAACAAACATGTGATTCCACTGTCTTTCAATTTAGTTAGCATCTTCTAACATTGATGGGCTCAAGACACATCAAATATTGCCACTGTCTGCTGATTGCATTGAGCAAAGGGCAGCCGGTCACGTCTTTTGTTCCCTTTATGGATAGTGGTTTAAGTTAGAGATCATACAGGTTACTTTAATAACCGATTGACTTAGTGTTGTAGTCTGCATCGGCTCCCCTTGATATTGAGCACTCAGACGAAAACACGGTGTAAGTGATTGACCTTGACATGTGTGTTATTTGTGATCATAGAGGCAGTAATATTGTTTTAATGTTGTTGGCTGCGTCGGCTTCCATTGATGTTATTCACTTGGACAAAAACACAGTGTCAGTATTGAACTTGTCAGGTTTTTTTATTTGTGCTCATACATGTGAAAGTATTGTTATAAACATTCAAGTGACCGCCGTTTGTGTCGGCAGAGTTTTATTCTTTTTTGTTCTTTTTTTTGGGGGGGGGGGGGTATTTGTAGAGGTTAAACCACGAAATTAAACACTTAGTAATATGCAAACTTTGACAGGCAAAACCACGAATTTAAGTATCCACGAAAATGTCTTTGTTTACAAAACCACGAAAATTGAGCCCCACGAAAATCAATGATACTATAGTAGGCCCTGATAATTCTGGTACATTATGCAACAGCACATAAGGGTCTATGTTGTTTGCAGTTGGACTTGACTTATAAGTGAGTATATAGACGGTATGTTTTCCATATGAATATAAACTATATTTTTTCACGGTTCAAACATTCTACTTATCTGTTTGTATTTACAAGTGGTGATTGAGTAAGGGTAAGTCCCTTTTTCAAGATGCTTGTCTGACTGGAAGAGTAGCATTTTAAACAAGCTCAGTATCATGTAGAGTGTAGGATGAGTAAAACTGATGCACAACAATTTAAAGTTCCATCTCACTTGCCCTGCTGGATAAGTAGTCAACTGAAAATTTTTTGAGTCGTGTTTATATTTTATACATGATGTAAGTAGGGTATCTTAAAACAGTTCTGAAACAAGAGTGTCTCAATGTGACTGATACTCTACAGGCCAAAAAGAATTGCCAGGAATTCAAGATAAGACCATTTCTTCCTTTTAACTGCTGAGTGTTGACACCATCTCTGATATTCTTCAGCAATAACAAGATTTTCAAATTAGCTGGCATGGATGTAAGATTGGCACCATTTTCATTCAGGAGCAACAAGACATCATAAGAAGTCTTCTAGTGGAAACCCCATATTGATATGACTTTCTGTTTTGGAAAAGTAACAATAACAAGATTTTCAAGATGGCTGCCATGGTGACCATACTGGATATCAGACTAGCACCATTTCCACTTAGAATGAACTAGACATCTTAAGAAATCCTTTGGTAAAAGCACAATATCAATATGACAAGCCATCTGGGAGAAATAGCCATAACAAGATTTTCAAGATGGCTGTCATGGTGGCCGTACTGGATATCAGACTAGCACCATTTCCACTTAGAATGAACTAGACATCATAAGAAATCCTTTGGTAAAAGCACAATACCAATATGACAAGCCATCTGGGAGAAGTAGCCATAACAAGATTTTCAAAACGACCATTGTGGCAGCTGTAATGGCAGTCAGATCAGCACCATTTTCATTTACTATCAACAAGACGTTATAAGAAGTCTTTCAGTGAAAACCCCACGCTGATATGATCAGTCATTCAGGAGAAGTGATAGCAAGATTTTCAAGAATGCCAGTGTGGCAACCAAATTGGATGTCTGAGCAGCACCATTTCATATAGGAGCAACCAGACATCATAAGAAGTCATTCAGTAAAAACCTCATGTTGATATGACATCCCTTCAGGAGGAGTAGCGATAAAATTTTCAAGATGGACACTGTGGTGGCCATATTGGATGTGCAAGTGGCACCATTTTCATTTAGGACCAACAAGACATCATAAGAAGTCTTCTGGTGAAAACCCCATGGCAATATTACTTTTCGTTCAGGAGGAGTAGCTATAACAAGATTTTTTAAGATGGCCACTATGGTGACAATATTGGACATCAGATCAGCACCATTTTCATCCAAGACTAAACAAACGTCATAATAAGTCTTTTAGTGAAAACCCCATGTTGATATGACCATCCATTCAGGAGTAGCTAAAAGATTTTCAAGATGGCCATTGTGGTGGCCATATTGGATGTCCGAGTGACACCATTTTCATTTAGGACTAACAAGACCATGGGATGAATGTGTGTGTGTAAAGTTTGACGGCAATCCTCCAAGTACATGTAGTTTAGGAGTAGCGATAACAAACTTGTGCTAACATATGGATGGATGATGGACAACAGATCATTCCATAAGCTCTTCTGGTATATAACCAGTAGAGCTAAAAAAACTGCATGTAATTTGTTATTGACATGGCTGATATGAACATTCCAATTGGTTAAAAACACTACATGCAATAAATGTACCTTTCCTGTCATAATTTCATATGAATTCCGGTGGAAGTTTAATTACATGCAGATCAAAACTTGAATTTAACTTTAGAACCAATACAAGGCTGACTATAAATTAGCTTATATATTCTTCACTCAAAATGTTAATGGACCAGGCCCCAATATTACAACACTTCTGACTTCTGATTGGATGACATTAAATCACTGATCAATTAGATTTACCATCAATGACCAAACTATCCAGACATTAAAATAGAATTACTTTTCCTTCCATTTGGATAATTTGTGTTCCTATCAAAATTATTTATTTTGTCAGGAAACTATATCTATATTCGGTGTATTTATGAACCAAGTTCAATGCTGGTCCAAAGTAGTTTTAAGTAAACTAGTTTGGATTACCGTATATACTCGCATATAAGCCAATACCAACTGCAAACTGCATAGACCCAGATCTGCTGTCGCATAATGCGCTGACAGATCTGGGTCTATGCAGTTTGTAAGGACTAATCAGTAGAACAAACAACATAGACCCTGATCTGCCGGTGCATTATGTGACAGCAGATCAGGGTCTATGTTGTTTGCATTTGGACCCGGATTATACGTGAGTATATACGGTATATCCTTGCTGGCCAATAAAGAATACTTTCATGATAATGTTTCACAAAAACTATTCCTGTGCCAATTGCCTGGGTTCATTAAAAAGATTATTTGAGCCAAACAAGGACCAACACTACATATACACCCACCCAAGTATGGTCATTCTATAAATCACTGATTTCAAACAAGGACCAACACTACATATACACCCACCCAAGTATGGTCATTCTATAAATCACTGATTTCAAACAAGGACCAACACTACATATACACCCACCCAAGTATGGTCATTCTATAAATCACTGATTTCAAACAAGGACCAACACTACATATACACCCACCCAAGTATGGTCATTCTATAAATCACTGATTTCAAACAAGGACCAACACTACATATACACCCACCCAAGTATGGTCATTCTATAAATCACTGATTTTAAACAAGGACCAACACTACGTATACACCCACCCAAGTATGGTCATTCTATAAATCACTGATTTCAAACAAGGACCAACACTACATATACACCCACCCAAGTATGGTCATTCTATAAATCACTGATTTCAAACAAGGACCAACACTACATATACACCCACCCAAGTATGGTCATTCTATAAATCACTGATTTCAAACACGGACCAACACTACATATACACCCACCCAAGTATGGTCATTCCATAAATCACTGATTTCAAACAAGGACCAACACTACATATACACCCACCCAAGTATGGTCATTCTATAAATCACTGATTTCAAACAAGGACCAACACTACATATACACCCACCCAAGTATGGTCATTCTATAAATCACTGATTTCAAACAAGGACCAACACTACATATACACCCACCCAAGTATGGTCATTCTATAAATCACTGATTTTACACAAGGACCAACACTACATATACACCCACCCAAGTATGGTCATTCTATAAATCACTGATTTCAAACAAGGACCAACACTACATATACACCCACCCAAGTATGGTCATTCTATAAATCACTGATTTCAAAGCAACCTAACATACTGTATTAAAAATTCCTTAATACAGTGAAATATTGTTAATCTACACTCCACTGATCAAAATATCTCGGATTTTCAATGACAAAATTATTGGGAACAGATTTCATCCTTTTCTCTCTAACCAATTTGGCAACCTGAATTACCCATTATTCCAAATTAAAGAGATGAGAATGAAAGTACTGAGATTATAGGTCCACACAGATCTGATGACATAAACTATTTACAACAAAACACGGAATCATCAGAAAAATGAGTATACAGGTTTTCTGCATGTGTGTAACAAGTGCCCTATTTGCAATGCTTAAGCCCGTGCAGACATGTACCTCAGATAGTCGTCTAACTGTCACAAGTACAAGACATGCTATTATTCCTTTGTGTGTGTTGTCATACTTATTTAGTATGTGATTCAGTAATTATCATTTTTGTAATATGGCATAAAAGAATTCCTGTTTTACTTAGTGTTTTCAGCCTAAGTCCCCCTGCTGACAAAAAGATGGACTTGCCCATATTTGAAAAACATTGGGTATTCAGATTTGTGTAGTCCTATAACACATTTACACAAACCACGTATTATTATGAATGCCACACTATAATTAACTTTAGTACATCACATTATAAATTCTGGAATTCCAATTAGCTAACAACTGGGATTTATTTTATAATATTATAAACGTACACTTTACTCCAGGATATTATTCCTGGCAACTGTCATTACACCTGTTCCAGCAGGCACTACTGACTTGTCCCCTTTGTCAAGTAAAACTAGAAATAGGTCGAGATTTTCCTGAAACAATATGATTGGACAATGCTATTCATCTAAAAATAGATCAGTGTTGAGGAGGTTTTCCACAGAAATATGAGGAATGTTTGTTTAATACTTAATACTGTACATTATAACTGTTGTAATAGACAATATTATACAAACCACACAATTATCTTAATCATAGAAAGTCAATCATATTAAAAAATCCAGATCATGCTAAAGTGATAGACGAGACTGGGAATGTCTACATGCCAAGATGACATCTATTGTGCTACGTCACTGAAATTTCATCCACTTTATCTCTGACACATCATGATGTCATACAGACTACATTTATATCCATGTGATCAAAGTGACCAATCAGATTACCTCTGAAAATGCAATCTGATGATCAAGCCCCTGATACATCCCAACTTTGGCGAAGCCATGTTGACACCACCATATTGGCTAAGCTAAAGTTGGGAGTGGATACTGGTCTACAGGCACAACGGCCACACATCAATGTCATATGACATGGGATAGTACTAAACCTACTATTGTCCTTTCCCTTGGGAACTGTTTTCTCCAACTTACCTGTGTTGTTCCATATACAGGTGTACTACCCCCAGTTCGGGCTAAAATGTTCAGCAACAGTGAAGGATATTCATCATGATCTAAGAGTTTAGTGGTGAACAACTCTCCCGTTCGAAGGTCGATACGGAAGAAGGACTGTCTATCTCCTGCTGTTATGGAATACTCAATTTCTGAAATAAAAGTGAAAAGCTAGTAGTGATGGTATATGTATCACTTTCAATTAAACTTACTATGTAAAGTCTGGTTTAATTCAAACGACTTCCATTTATCTATGATATTTTTTTCAAATATGATGCTAAAATGGGATATTATGTTATTCAAAATTTACAATAGTAATTGAACAGTCAAAAAAATCAACATGATTGCCCAATAAAATGCCTCCAATTAATGCGGCTCACCTGACTGCCTTTTCTAAAGAAAAAATTAACTTGCTTTTTACAAGGTTTTGTCATGCAAGTTGATGCAAAACAACAACTTATGGCCATCAACAATCAAAGCATTTTATTTTGGAGGAGGGGGGTTGGTGTTTACATCACAGTAACACTTGAAGATTACATTGTGCCAAGGCATGTAAAGTGTCTTGCTCAAGGACACATCACAGCAGCTGATCCAGGCTGATCCAATGGTGGGAATCAAACTTGCAATGTTTTGGGTTACAAATCCAATGCTTTAACCACTAACCTACCAGAGCTCCCTCAATCAAGAAATGAGCTACATCAATAATCACAACAGCTTGCCCCAAGGATCATAAAAGCTCTGAGCTTGAGTTTCCACTATCAGCCAATCAGAAATGACCTTTCAAATGTAATGTCATCTGTGATTGGTCCTAACAAAATCTCAAACTCTAGTAGTTTTATGATTTCCAGGCCTATACCATTTTTAGCTATGTATATTATGCACTTGCCTACAAACAGCATAGACACTGATCTACCATTACATACTACTGCCAGCAGATCATGATCTATGCTGTTCACTTTAAGTCATATGTCAAATGAAGAGTGTAAACCCATCTGCCAATACACACTATGACTGCAGATCAGGTCTATGCTCTTTAGTTGAAGTCACAAGTCAAATGGACAGTGTAGACCCATCTGCCAATACACACTATGCCAGCAGATCTGGGTTTATGCTGTAACTTAAAGTCACAATTCAAGTGGACAGCACAGACTCTGATGTGACATTACATACTATGCCAGCAAATCAGGGGCTATGCTGTTTACTTGAAGTCATGAGTCAAGTGAACAGCACAGACCCTGATCTGCACCGTTTCCTTGAATTTATAAGCATAATAAACATAATCTGCCTGCAAATACACCTGTATGGTAGTTTACCTGCCTGCAAATACACCTGTATGGTAATGTACCTGCCTGCAACTACACCTGTATGTGGTAGTTTACCTGCCTGCAAATATACCTGTATGGTACTTTACCTGCCTGCAAATACACCTGTATGTGTTAGTTTACCTGCCTGCAAATATACCTGTATGGTAGTTTACCTGCCTGTAAATACACCTGTATGGCAGTTTACCTATTTTATTAAGTTGAAAACAAAATACATTAATTTGCCTTTCCCATAGATGAAAAAGTATGTTTGAGGACTTTGGTGAATCCCTTCCTGGTATCCAACAACAAACATGTAATATAAAGTCAGAAAAAAGAATTAACTATGGAATTGACTAGTAATAAGATACTACTTATTTCTTGAACATAAATTACTAGTTCCAATTTGTAATTACTAGATGTGATTGATAACTACTAGATGATTACTTATAAATTATTAAGTAATGACTTTTACATGTATCTAGAAAATAAATATACTAAGTAATTTACTAGTAATAAGATTTTACTTATTTCAAAAAAAGAGTTTATCAAGTCCCGATTTCAGAAATTACTTAATGTGATAATAATTACTTATAAACTACTAAGGAATAAATTTTTACTTGTTTCAAGAAAACAAATTATTAGATGAATTACTATATATTACTTATGACAAGTCACAAATTCACTTTCACTATTTTGGAACTTATCTATGTATTTTTCATAAATGCCAAAAGGAAAAAACAATTCGGACAAAATTACTAAACCATGTTTTTTTTCTCTCACAGGTAAACAAGAAAACTAACCTCATGAACCCTGAATTCTGTAATTTTGCTGAATCTGTTTGAAAATGGCTGAAATTTGATTGAATTTCATCTTGAATTTCATCTTATAATTAAATTACTGTCTGAATTATGTCTTACCTCTTCATTCCCACGTTCTAATTTTTGTGTCAGAATTCTAAAATGTCTTAAATTTACTGAATTCAATGACAATGTGTATATGACAGAATTTTAAAAAAAGCAATCATTAATTTTTTCTTGATTTGTATGAATTCTTTAAGTACATGTTTTGTTCTACAATTCTCAATATTGTAATAATCTATGCTTAAACTTTTTAAAAAAAATTCAATAAGCTTATGATTTAAACAAAATTAAAAATGCGTGTATAAGCCGGGTCCAAATGCAAACAACATAAATCCTGATCTGCTGTTGCATAATGTGCTGGCAGATCTGGGTCTATGCAGTTTGTAAGGACTAATCAGTAGAACAAACAACAAAGACACTGATCTGCTGGCGCATATTGTGACAGCAGATCAGGGTTTGCATTTGAACCCAGCTTGTACAAGAGTATATACGGTACTTAAATTTCAATTTAAAATTACCGTATATACTTGTTTATAGTACATACTCATTTATATTCAGCTCCAGGGTCAATGCTGTTTGTTCTGCTGATTCATCCTAATAAACTTCATAGACCCAGATCTGCCATTGCATAATGTGTTAGCAGATCAGGGTCTATATTGTTTGTTCTACTGATTACTCCTAACAAACTGATTAGACCCAGATCTGCCAGCGCATTATGCAATGGTGGATACTGGTCAGTGCAGTTTGCAACTGGATCTGACTTGTAAGCAAGTATATACAGAAACTGCCTGCAAACAGACAGACTGTACAACTCCAAATACTGCAGGCTAAAATTGGTCATTATATGGAAACATAAAATGAATGCCACATCCAAATTTAGATTCCAACTATTTCAAATTCATTTTGAAACAATAGACAATTCAGATGCCTGCAAAAAATTTTAACCTAATATTTCTCATTGTTCAAAGTCAATTTTGAAGGACAATAAATGTCCATGAAGAATTACTTCCCTTCTCACAACTGTTCAAAAATATCAGCATCAGATATTATTATTATTATTATTATTATTATTATTATTATTATTATTTTATTTTCATTACTATTGCTGTGCTGTTGTCATTGTGGTTGTTTTACTATTGATATTAGTAGTAGTAGTATTACAGTTCATATGTTTGAATGATTTTTTTTCTGTTTTTATTAATTTATTCTGAAATCTAATTGTACTGCATTTTCCTGATCCAATTTTGCTCCCTATCATTGCAGTAAATCCAATACAGGAAGTTTTGCTTAGCTGCCAAGCTATTGTCAAGAGTGGTGTAATTAGTTTCACTGATCATTGTTTGCTAGTAAATATAAATACCAGAGCTTCAACATGGACTATTTGCAAGAGTAAGTATTCACATTTGAAAAGAGTCAGTTTGGGATGTTTCTAAAATCAACGCTTTGTAATGGTGATTTTGACAGTACGAAGTATACATCGTTCTCACAGTCTATTCAATAGTCAGTACATTACGTTTGTGATGGTACATCTGAAACTGATGATCTATCCCATGTGTTCCTGTATTAAGTAACATCTTATGTTAAATCAGCAACATAAGCTACACCTTAAATTGAATGTATAGGCATGGCAGTTGATGTTGATGCTAGACTGGTCACCCAAGTAGATGTTCATGATAATGAGATACTAGGATCTTAAATACAGGTGGGTGAAAACTGGGATCAGGGACACTACTGCAGTAGTTGTTTATAATAATCCCAAGGTAATATTCTCCAAAATACTTGTGTAGAAAGTACTCTTACGGCATAATAGGAGGTATAGATACCGCATCGAGTCCAACTGCAAACTGCACAAACCCAGATCTGACATTGCATAATTCACTGGCAGATCTGGGTCTATGCATTTCATTAGGAGTAATCAGTAGAACAAGCAACACAGACCTTAATCTGCTAGTGCACTATACGACAGCAGATCAGGGTCAATGTTGTTTGCAGCTGGACTCAACTTTTAAGTGAGTATATATAGTAATTAGGATTACAGGATACAAAATGTCAAAATTTTAGGAATATTTATTATTCTTCAATTTTACTGAACAAATTTATTGTTTTGTGTAGAGAAAAAAGATGTTAAATCAGTCTTCATACTTTTAATTACATGGATTAATTACTAGCTGCCTTAATTACTTAGCAATAATATTACTCACATTTTACTTAACTAGTATTTTAATTAGTGAGTACTTTTGCTACCAAACAAAGAGGACTTTAAGTAATCTGAAAATTACTAAGTAATTCGTCATTAAAAAAAAATTACTTAGTAATTACATATTACTAATGTTTACTAGACATGCTTGATAATTACTTGAAATCATTCACTCTAGGAACAAACAGTTGCACTGAGAAATTATTTAATACATTTTATCATTTTGAGTATCTTTTGGGGAAAATTTTCTTTGGGTGTATGAATCCAACAGTTATTTTTGTTCAATTGTTTTTCTTATCCACAAGTTATTAGCAAAGTTATTGCAGTACTTGTTTATAATAATCCCAATAATGTTTTCAAATATACCTATGTATACATCTCTTTCTCCCTCCCTCCCTCTCTCTCTCTCTCTCTCTCTCTCTCTCTCTCTCTCTCTCTCTCTCTCTCTCTCTCTCTCTCTCTCTCTCTCTCTTTTTTTTCTTTCTTTCTTTCTTTCTTTTTAAATCTCCACCTAACCAACCAGTGACAATTAAATTTTGTCATTGTGCAATATGAACTTTTTTCACTTATCATAATACCTGTTGTAGGAACTGTAGTTGTTGCCTTGACAACCCCAATGCTAGCTTGTGGTGCAATATCCTCTGTGACATGAATGCGATACAATGACCTCTCAAAAACAGGTGGGTGAGAACCAGGTTCAGGGACACTAATCTGGACTTCTGCTGGCTGAGTTGACCTTTGACCTCCACCATCCTTAGCAACTACTTGTAGTATGTACAGCTTACCACCAGATGGCAGACTGGTCACAAGGGAAATTACTCCTGCAAAATAAACAAACATGAATGCTTAAGATGAAGTCAAAAATGATGTTTAGGGGTTAGAATGTATGAATTGACTGCAATTAATTATGAAACTTGTTTTTTTGTACAAGTGAATAAAACACACCTATCTGTTCTTGTGTGGAGCCTATTTTTTAATTTCTAATATTGCACCACTCTTGTTTTATTTTCTTTATCATTTTTCATAGTTAAGATTTTTTTGTTGTTATCTCAATGAAATGAATGCTATTCCTAATACCATGAACACTTTGAAATATAAAATTAGGCAGGTAATATGGAAATATAAAATTAGGCTGGTAATAAGGAAATATAAAATTAGGCTGGTAATATGGAAATATAAAATTAGGCTGGTAATATGGAAATATAAAATTAGGCTGGTAATATGGAAATATAAAATTAGGCAGGTAATAAGGAAATATAAAATTAGGCTGGTAATAAGGAAATGATGATCTGAAAGTAACTTAAGTAAAATTACTTACTGTTTTTGTGGAAACTATATGCTACATTTTGATCTTTCTTTTTGCCTGGGCTAACAAAAAGGCCCTTTTGACTGTTTACATGAATTTCTAGTAAAGGGATTCTAATATTTTGATGATAGAGTAGAGATGGGTTCCACATGATTCCTGATTAATTCCTTCTGAACTTAAATTAAATACCTTGCTTTATGCCAAAACTGACTTGAGTATCAAACACATACTGTTCATATTGGTGACTTATTAGGATAACACATGTAAATTACTGCTCATGTCAGTGACATAATGGGATAACATTGATGTAAATTACTGCTCATGTCAGTGACAGAATGGGATAACATTGATGTAAATTACTGCAGGTCAGTGACATAATGGGATAACACAAGTGTAAATTACTACTCATGTCAGTGACTTAATGGGATGTAAATTACTGCTCATGTCAGTGATATAAGGGGACAACATAGATGTAAATTACTGCTCATGTTGGTGACATAATGGGATAACATAGATGTTAATTACTGTACAAACAATGGGGCAGTGCCCCAAGTAATCAACAAACATGGTACTATTAACAGTAACTGTACAACTTCGCAGTATGACTATGTAGATCTGATCTGTTCTCACTATGACTATGTAACTCTAAAATACATACATTACATAACCATATAGATTATTAGCAAATCATGTATAAACAACATACATAACAATATAGAGAAAAAGTTGTATTTTCCTTTAAATATTTAGAATTGATTAAATACTATGAATGTATTAATTAATAAAGTTTATATATAATCTTAGAATTTAAATCTTTTGGATAGACAGTATCCAAATGGTGAATCCAATTTGTTTCCTTTAACAAATGTTCCATTTAAGAATTAATAATATCAATGGACATAAATGAAAAATCTTTTAACTTATGGAAGCCATCATTAAAATGTGTGGCAACATGAGATGAAAATGATGGATCACTAAAGTTTTTTATGTCAAATCTATGTTTGTTCATGTGTTTAAATATAGTTTTTTAAACACTATAAGAGGCCTGATAGTATAGTTTTAATATATTCATTACTTTTTCCTTTATCCTTCTCTTTTATTGTTACGTTTAAGAAAAATCCCACTTGAAAGGAAACTGTTTTACGATCTATAACATGTCAATATTACAATGCTATGTACAATTATTATGATGCGAATTAGAAAAATGTAAAATACAATTTTCTGTGTCATGTGCATGGGAATCGGTACTTATCGGCACAGAATGTTACCAGATCCCAAACTCTGTCAAAATTATACATAAGTATCTGATAATTTACTTCACCTAAAGTATCAAGATAATGATCTAAGATAGCAGACTTGTCTCATCAACTACATCAACAACAATCAAAGCTAGACCGTTTGCAATGATTTATTTATACTCACAACTGAAGGATTTGTGAACACTTATTTTATCCATCTACTTAACAGTTATCATATAGTCCCCTTGAAATCGGCAATATGCATCAAATATTTGACAAGCCGACTTCTGAGATTGAGAACACTTATTTATATCCATCTAACTGTTTGCCAAGCAGTAAGTATGTATCAGTCTCCTGTAGTTATCACGTAAACAACAGATAATAAACATCGCTTATGGATGCTACATTTTCGGTACATCAATCAAGCATTGAACAAAATCATCATCGTGGTTAATCATTAGAGATGAGTGCCTTCTATGTCCAAACACACCTGTCAAAGAAATCTCATTATTAACAATTAGCATTTACTCACCTTAATATCGGCAAGCTCACAAACTGCGCGAGACTAGGTTAGAGCCTGGAAGTTGGCAAATCCCGGATATGTGCAAGTATCATGATTAAAATGTAACTGATAACTTAAAATATAAATATTTATTCCTTATTTGTCAAAACTTGTTTTAAATAGTAAATATTCATATTATCACGTCTGTGTGAGAAAATGCAATTGCCCTTGACACTGACTAAACGATTGAAATGAAATGGCCAGTTATGCGATAGAAGAATGCAGTACGTATAAACACTAAATAAAGGTGCTGATATATGTACTGTGGTGAGATCATATGGTATAAAACTTGCAGAACATAAAGCATTACAAATGGAACATGAGCCCTTTCTCCCTCTATCAATTTTTTAACTTGCCTGGCAAGTACCTTAGAAACTTGAGCTTGCCCAAGCCAAATTTGAGCTTGTTCCAGGAGTTGGGCAAGTGGATTTGTAAATCCCTGATTTATCACTCAAACCGTTGAGTAAATTTGTATGATGGTAGAGCTTGATAAGCTGCTCTGGCTGTTGGCACCCTCCCCCTCTATTTTCAGCTGAAGGGAAGGTCACTGCTGGGAATCATGTATGAAGAAGATGTTTCTTGTTATGTGTCAGTTCATCAAAGCAATAATGATGTATCTGACAATATTGAAGCTAATAAAAATACATATTTATTCTAAATGAGGTGCTTTTCATGTAATCTGCTTGAATGATGTATATAAACAACATTCCCATTTTGGAAAGGATAATACAAGTACATTTGACTAAAAACTTAGTTTCTACTTCAGGAGGTAATATCTACCCCTTTTTACATACTTTCTAAGACCGCTGCTCTACAGTGCATCAATCCCTCATACATTTCAATTATATTATTGTGATCTTGTAACCAGGAATGTGCCAATTATCTGGTACAAATTTAGCATTTGTATTACTTGTTTAACTAATGCATGATAATGTGGAATTTTATAATTGAAATGCTAGCACTTTGACCTGTAATTTATTAGTCTAGTTACAGTCTAACCTGAGCATTGGTAAATGATTAGTCTAGTTACAGTCTAACCTGAGCACTGGAAAAAATTATTAGTCTAGTTACAGTCTAACATCAGTACTGGTAAATGATTAGTCTAGTTACAGTCTAACCTGAGCACTGGTAAATGATTAGTCTAGTTACAGTCTAACCTGAGCACTGGTAAATGATTAGTCTAGTTACAGTCTAACCTGAGCACTGGTAAATGATTAGTCTAGTTACAGTCTAACCTAAGCACTGGTAAATGTTTCATGAATGGATAGCAATATGAATATATTTTATCTACCATTAAATACAAATTTGGTGGAAATTCAGGATCAGCACTGGGTCTAATAAGACGTCAGCATCTGTAGATTGAGGTGTTTTATTATGTCCCAGAAAGCCACTTGGCAAATGCTTTAGTTTTACATGGATAGTAAGCTATAATTTGCATATCAACATAATGAAAATGCATTCGTCCAGATAAGTAAAATGTCTGACATAACTAATGTCTGAAAAAAAAACACCAACATGTGAGAGATTTTTTTCCCCTCCTGAGACGGCATGGCAAAATCAAAGTATTGAGAATTATGATGGCTTGGAGCTTTGAAGTGATACTCATTTACATAAGATCAGACAGACGAACAAAACTTACTATTCATGGTCCTTTTTACTATAATAAGCAAACTGCTATAAATAATCTTTATAATATCTTTCTATAATTTCTTTTCTATCTATGTCACTAGGGTATTTTTATATTAACATTGGAAACATTGTTTGAGAAATCATTGTGATTTCCTTTATAAAAACATTTTTTTTACTAGTGTTTTAAGCATCAATAAAACAATATCCAGGAGATATAACTACTCTCAGGGATAATCATTTAATTGACATGCAAAGCCAGTGGATCTATACTTTGTTACTAATTTTAGAAAAAGACCATAAAGTTTATTACTATTATTAATAACACAAACTATATTAGCCAAAAGAGAATGGTGAACACTACCATAAGCACTTAGGGATATAAATCCCTCCAGACAAAAAAATAGGAAGTAAACTTTTCAATGCTAGAATTTTTTTGTTTGCATGTGGGAATCATTCTGTTGAAATGAAAATGTATGAGGCAAGCCTGACACTTGTCCCCAAGTTTTGAAAATGAGGGTATTTATTTAGCTAGATAAAAATAAGTGCATACTGAAGCTATATTCTAAATCCAAAGATGGTAGTATAAAATGATACTGAAATAAACAGAATGTAAAAAACTTTAACAGAGGTTAATCTAATGTGTGGATGGACATATGGACTGATACAAAAGGATGGACAGATATATATACTGACTGACATGCACATGGATGCCAAAGTGATCGCTATGTCAAGCTTCCGCCAAGGCAGACTCAACAAAAATTAGTACATTTCACACTAATTCATGACCAATGTCTGTGCACACATCATGTGATTAAAACTACATGCAGGGCTCGAAATTAGCAGTAGTCCGCTAGCCCGAGGCTAGTAGATTTCCTGTCAGACTAGTAACTTTCATAATGTTAATAGTCCGATGGACTAGTAAGTTTCGGTTATCAACAGTCAGAGTTTGTTTATGCCTCTCCCTAATAAAGACTTGACTTCAGCAGATGTTCTGTAGAATCTAGGCAGTGACCATTGTAAACACACTCATAAAATATTATCATCAAAAGATGAAGTCAATTTCTGCCTCGGAAAGGTGCGTTTCTATAACAAGAAACCATCTGATTTTGCGTATTTCGATTAACAGTGCCAATTATGGTCCTGTCATTAACAGCGGAAGTTTGGTAATTGATCCTAATTAATCTGATAACATATGAAATGAAAAATGACGTGGAAATAGTCAAATGTTAGTTGTTAAGAGATTTTTATTTCCAACAAATTTATGGCATTCTACAACTTTATATGCAGAAAGTTGTTCAGATTTAAAATCTCTCCCCTCAACCATAAATAAAAACAATTTTGTTTCTTGTGTTTCGTTTGGATCATCTGATTGCAACACACACTGTTATAGAGGGGCTGAACTTCACTATATTATACATGGACAGTGAAGAGATCATACTTATGTTTTACTAGTTTCTTTTTCTCTTCATTTTTCTATTGCATATTATATATAATATCTCTCTCTCTCTCTCTCTCTCTCTCTCTCTCTCTCTCTCTCTCTCTCTCTCTCTCTCTCTCTCTCTCTCTCTCTCACACACACACACACACACGAGTGACTCATCTGTACTGGTCTATTAAGAGCTACAGATGAAATAGGTACCTTGTATACTCACTTAAAAGTTAAGTCCATCTGCAAACAACATACACCATGATCTGCCATCACACAATGAGCCAACAGATTAGGCTCTATGTTGTTTGCTCTACTGATAACTCCTAACAAACTGCATAGACCCAGATCAGCTGGTGAATTATGTGATGGCAGATCTGGGTCTGTGCAGGTTTTGCAATTGAACTTTCTTGTAAGCAAGTACATAGGACACATATATACGTATGCTTCTGTATAAATGGGAATTTTTTTTTAAAAAAAAACACATTACTGTAACTTTATTATTAGTTCTTTGATTAATAATAATGGCATAGTAACAGAATTCAGTTGGGTGAAATGAAAGGGAACCTAAATGAAATCTTTAGTACGTATTTAGCAGCAAAAATTCCTTTTACAGCACAAAATCTGTTATGTTTTATACTGGAAACCTAAAAATATGTTTCAGAATCTAAATTTTTTGGCAAGTTATTCCTATATAACCAAGGTTTACAAGGTGATGTACAAAAGCAACTATATAGTCATGTGAGTACAGGGCTTGAAATTAGTGGTAGTCCACTAGCCCAAGGCCAGTAAATTTCCTGTTGGACTAGTAGTTTTCATAATTTTAATAGTCCAATGGCTAGTAATGCTTCAGTTATCACCAGTCAGCATTTATTCACACTATCATACAAAATTTTGTAAAATCTGAATTATCGGACAATATAGAAGTTGTATCAGAGCTAATCACATAAATCCCTGAGATTCAATCGCCCCCTTAGAGGGCTTGAACAAATGAGGATTTACAAAATTGTATTTCAAAACGAAGATGTATAAATCTGTATTGGTTTTGTTAGATTTATAAGTTGTATGTCAAAGGCTGTTACTTCAAGTTTCCTCTGACTTTTCCTAGCAGATTTTATATATTTTGACATTTATGTTTTGGTGTGAGGTCAGAGCTCATTGCCTATGAAAAGTTGGAATTCGCCAAAACCACGCAGTGTCGGCATAGGGTAGCCACTGACCTCACACCCCAACATACATGTCAGAATATCTAAAATGGATAGGAAAGGTCAGAGTAAACTCAGACTAAAAGACTGAAAACCAGACTTTTGGACTAGTCAAACCGCCACTTTTGTGCCATGGTCATCAAAATCCCTCTTATGATTAAACCATTCCATCTTTAAAGGATTAGCAACATGGAGACACATATTTTGTTCACAAGTTCATATCTGTCATGAAAACCAGCATAATGCCTATGCTGCTATAGTGAGAGATCTTCTCACCCTGATTTCACTGTAGTATAATGGGTACTGCCTTAAATCATCTATCTGTGGAGATACCATACATAATGACAAGTGTGAATGAGGTCTTTGTCTTTTTCTCTTATTAAATTACTTGTGTTTTATTTTTCAGATGACAAAGCTCTAAAAAATGTTTACTGAGTCATCTTTTCTTTTACAGTTAATTTCTGGAGAATCAGTCATTATTTTTCTTGTTAACTTGTAGTGAATATTTTCAAGTAGCTTTGGTGGTTTTCTAAATATAGAGTTGTACTTCTGGATTATAAATGCTGGTGATACTTAAGAAATAAAAGTGTTGTTAATCTAGATACGTGTCTGATATTCTTTTGTGGGAAGGACTAGTGAAGATTCAGCAGGACTAGTACATTTCTCAATCTACTAGTCCTGGCTGCAAAGAACTTTTTGTTAAATTCAAGGCCTGGAGTAATATTTCATTTGCAATTTACTTAGGATCTGTCAAAGCAATAAGACAGCTTTGCTCAAGAAATCACAATTTCTGCAGAGAAAAAAAAAATGCAGTAACGTTTACAATATGCACATGATTGGACGACCCTTCATTATCTACCTGTAGTTTCATTAATCCTGAATTTCCCCTCCGAGTTTCCACTACTGATGTTGTATGTAACAGTTCCATTAGCCCCTGAATCCAAGTCGGTGGCCTTGACAGTGATGATCTCTGACCCTGGTGATGTACCCTCATCCACATTCTTGCTGTAGTTGAGTGGATAGAAGATTGGGCTGTTGTCATTGACATCAGTGACTGTTATCTGTACATGGGCAGTTGTGTCGAAATTGCCTGAAGAAGGGAATGAGACTTCCATGCTAACAATAAATAAAATACTATTGGCCTGACAACGATAGGGAAATATACCACTGAACGAATACATAGCAACATCAATAGAGGTGCTCTAAGTACAGCATTCAACACAACACCTGCACAAATCTTAATAAGTGCACACCCCTCTTTTTTGGTCAAAGTGCACATAAAATAAATCCATTACAAAGGGTACACATGTCGATTCCAGCACACCTCATAGCAGGGAAACTGCTGCTAAAACCAGCCTAGAATATTGTTTTTTCTTGGAACTGCGGGCTAAGGGATGTAGAGTATACTCATGTATAAGCCAATACCAATAGCAAACTGCATAGACCCAGATCTGCCATCGCATAATGCGCCGGCTGATCTGGGTCTACGCAGTTTGTAAGGACTAATTAGTAGAACAAACAACATAGACCCTGATCTGCCAGCACATTATGCAATGGTAGATATGGGTCTATGCAGTTTGTAAGGACTAATCAGTTGAACAAACAACACAGACCCTGATCTGCTGGTGCATTATGCGAAGGCAGATCTGGGTCTATGCAGTCTGTAAGGACTAATCAGTCGAACAAACAACATAGACCCTGATCTGCCAGCGCATTATGTGGAGGGATGTAGAGTAGGCCTGATGTGCCCTTCTGCATGTCGAAAGAGGCCATTAATGGAGGCAGAAGCCACAGTGGCACAGTGGTTTGCATGCTGAACTTTTGACCAAAAGGGTGCAGGATAGAGTCCTAACATCAGATCAGCCTGGTTTGGCTACAATGGTGTATCCTTGGGCACGGTCCTTTAGTCCAATTGCCTTGGCACTAAATAACCTGGTGTTGCTGTGCCATAAAACACCAAACCAAACTACCATGCATGCTTTGTGAAATGTTACCATTTAATTCTGTGGCTTTAATTTGTCTCAGAAATGAATCGTATTTGCTTTATTCAGCACAACCATACTAGAAGAGAGAATACACCTCCAAAGTAGAGAGCTCCCAACTGGGGCAAAGTGAGCTAACTTTTTGAACATATGATTGGGGACACTATTTATGACACTGCCACTGTGCACTTATTATGAAGAGCTTTGACCACACAACAATTAGCAATATGAATTATTTAACCACATAGTGCAAGTATCAAGTCAAATACAGTACATACAGAAAATAGGTTACAATGTCTTACTGCAGACTTTGTTTCTGTGTCACATGTCTATTTCATTTATATAACATGCTTACAAAGTAAAAATCTGTTTTTATGATCCTTAATTCTCAACCGGAGACCAAAATAATTGTAAAATTTTGTAAAACAGGTAATCTGAAGCATAATACCGAGTTCGTTCCTATATGGTGACTGGACAGTAAACTTTCCTTTTCTATAAAGTTCTGATTCATAAATTTGACTAAAGTCATATATTTTTTAAACAGTAAATATACTGATTATTGCTATTTTAGAATAGTCCTACTCACTGTTAAAATAATTTAAAGCTAAATGTCCAGAAGAGTGATACTACACTTACATTGAAGTTGATCAGTGTTACATTTGTCCATTACCAACACAGAAATCTCCCAGCAATCCGACAAAGTGACGAAGCCCTCAAGGGGATTCCTAATTTCAGAGTGAGTAATTTTATTAATGTAATAAGAGAAAGCTATGTTTATTGTAATACAAAAAAAATAACAATTTGAAAGTCTTACCAATATCCACAGCAATGATGGGAAAGTCATAAATTTGCACTTTTTCGAAATCAAGTGGCTTCTTGATACAGAGCTTGCCGCTGATTGGATCGATGGAGAAAGTATCTGTGTAAGCTGTATCATTGGAGATGTAAAAATGAATCTGGCCATTTACTCCACAATCAGGATCTGTGGCATTCACCTGAAAAGGAAATTAACCTCATCAGATTTGGAGAAAATTGAACAGGGATATTATAGCATATGCCAAATATACAAACATAATTATTTATTCACTCAATTTCAACTGTATGCCCTGTAAACCCCATTTTGTCAACCCAAGCATAGGAATCTGCAAGGGTGGGGAGCTATTAAAATGTATGTAAAAGTGTAAAGATCTGGGGCTTGAAAATTACAGAACGTGAGAAATTTTTAAGGTGGTTTGATAAATTTGGCAACAAATGTGCACTCATGTGAGTACATGAGTATGAGAAGCTATGCCCCTGATGGGGCAATACCAGTAAGGCAAACAGTCCTGTCAACTTATTTTAAAGTGAGGGATCAACCATTTAATTTTCAGGGGGTGGAGATAGTGAAGGGCCTAGGGTTTTCTTTCAAAACAGGATATATTGTATGCTCTTTTTTCCCTCTGGATAATTAATTTTTTTCAACTAATATAATGAATATAAATTCTTTTTTCTATAAATCGGATAGCAATAAAAAAAAAGTTATCTGAGGGCTGGAAATCTTTCAAATCTTTCCATACCCTCCACCCCCTGAATATTAATTGGTTATTCCCTGATGTGTGATGGTACAGTTGAGCTACATTTAATATATAACTTTTTTTCACAAAATTTAATTAAAATAAAGTGATATGTGATGCACCAGTTTAGCTGCATCTACTTGCATCGTTTTTTCTCCTGGAAAACAACTGAATAATCTGCAAGAAATGAATCTGGGACCCAAGTTGTTCCAATGCATTTATCATTGAAATATAGGATTAAAATAATATTAACTTCACCTAAAAGCCCATCATAACAGTGAATATATTTAATCATAACAGTGAATATATTTAATCATAACAGTGAATATATTTAATCATAACAGTGAATATATTTAATCTTAACAGTGAATATATTTACCCAGGCTAAACTTTCATACAATTTCATCTTTTCAAGTTGGATTATGCCTGGTGAGATCTTCTCTGTCAGACCCCACAAGGGGGTGAATTAAGTTGATCTAAGAAATTCTAGACCCAACCAATCAAGGCCTCCCCATTACCTTACCTAACGTGCATTCAGGGATGGTTATTATACCTGACTATATCACCAGTAGATGAAAGCAAATTATCTCCACACAAAAAAAAAATGAGTTGAAATGTCAATCCAAGTAGCATGATATATATTTCATTACTACTAAGGAAGTATTTTATTGGTTAAAGGGCATTATTAAACATATATAGAAATTAAAACAAGGTACAGTCTTGTTTCCATTATCCATCTTTCACTGACCTATCAGGTTTATCCAAAAGTTGGAATAATCTGACAATGTTGACAGGAAGTTTGCATTTGTATGAACAATATAAACTATATCTCACATGCATTTGAGACTAAATACTTGAAAGAGAGATTATAGTAAAACATCTATTATCCTAATGTCAATTATCCAGAACCAAAACTCTGCTTTTTTTACATCATTACTACCAAACTAGATAAAACTAGATAAAAATCCTGTTTTATTCAATGAGTTTGTGCACAGAGAAAATTTCACTGTATACAATTTTATAACAATTGACCTTTCAAAATTTGTAGATATGTAGTATAATGATCAAACATGGTCCAGTTCAAGCCATTCTGCATCCTCAAGTGGAAGACAAGCAAAGTTGTACTGTATATATAAATGCAGTTATACTGCAGGCATGTACAACCAATGATCTGCAGACCAGATCTGGCCCTCAATCTGGTTTTATCCACTTTTTTACATCATAGGGTGTGGCTTTAATAATTGCTTATCCGCCCTGCGCCCTGGAGGAAGCTGCACATGCCTGTTATACTGTATATCCAGCAGTTTCTACCAATATTTTGAACAGCAATTACATCCTGACTATGGTCACCTTTGTACAGCAATGGATCGTCTCTTACAGACATATTTATCAAGAGCCTTATAATGAAATCACAGTATAAATTAACCTATAGTTCTTAAGCAACTACCATCCCAAGACCGGGCCATTTTTTCTGCTTTATGAAGATGGCTGCATAAAAATGGCTGTTCCAGAATTTATCCCATATAAAAGCCTGGGGACTTGCCTTGCTAAAAGCTTTGAAAAGGGGTGGGAGCGGGATTATCATTTGTTCAAGATTTCTTATATTAAAATTTGCCAAAATTCTGTAAAACTATTAGGCGGGCTTATCATCAAGCCTGAGATTATCATGGGATTATTACAGGTCCATCTCATAAATGATGCTAACCCATGGATGAAATCAATGTCCTGATAACTTATTTGAAATTCCTGCCATATTCATGCTCAAAATTTCAACAAGGATCAGTGCTAGCAGAAATGTATTTTCTGGCCTAAAACAAAAAAATGATGATCTTATTGATCTTTGTAATAAAAGAAAGTAAAGAAGAATGTGGTTTTGATAAGCAATTTTGAAGTTTATAATCATGTGTAATAATATGTAGTTGTAATACAATCACATCAATAAGTTCTACATAGTACATACGGCCATAAATGTAGATGAGGCAAAATAAAGTGACAGACACCAAGCATTGTGACCAGGCTAATCTGACTCCAAGTCACAATTATTTAGTTTACCAAGGTAAGCGTAACTTAATCTGTAACATAACTTCCATTGTCAGACTCTATGAAGTTAATGATTGCTGGGGACAATTCACCACGTATATTACGTGATGTCTAGAATTCTAACATAATCCAGCGGAAGCAATTGTGTGAAAAGGAGGAGGACAGTGAGAAACCCGACACTTTGCATCACAATCCAGTGACTTGCACCGTAAAAATACCCTTGTTGGAAAAATCTGTCAGGAGCATATTTGCACTGACTTTAACCTGGAACAAAGTCTTTCTTTCAATATCACAATGTCTTTCTCTGGAGATCAATTTTCAAACAAGCAAGACTTCACTTCACTAATTTCATTCAAATTACAATATCGATCATTCAGATCTTTGTAAACAAAATGAATTATTTCAAACTACAAGGGTGTGTGTCTATTAAGGTATATTTGGAATATAATGAGTTTAATCTAGATTGCCATCATGAAAATATGTCAGAAAAAAGCATATCTTTATTTGACATAAATAGTCACCACTCACCAGTCATTAGTGTCAACTACAAAATACCAGGACAAAGATAAAAATCTACCCACCCACCCTCTTTTTTTAGGGGGGGAATTAACAAATACCTAACCCCTTATCACTTGCTTTTAATCCGAGATCAGAATGAAGCAAGATGTTAAAAAAAGTAGCACAAAATAATTTCTTAAATCTTTTAGTACCGACTGTATTTAAATTGATTTCTCACGATTCAAGTATATGTGGACCAGTCTGAATCTCATTTTAAACAGACTGGTACATCAAGGATTCTTTATTTTCCTATATGCATTCAACCAAATTCTTCTTTGCCAATCTAAGATAACGTCAATCATCTAAATACTGAAATAAAGGCAACTTTGATAGGAGGGAAAATCTGCCCATACCTAATCATCTACCGCACCTACCAATTTACCTGTACTGGCTACATATGAAAGAACCTAGATGTGCCTGCAAATTGCATGAGCACCTGCCAATCTATATCAAAAGTGTTGTAGTGTAATCAGTGACTTATACTGCAATTTACTAATGATCCGAACTTGTTAATTTTTCTTTTCACAAATGTATAATCTGAATCTATGTAAATGTAGTACAAAAAAAAACTTATATTACGAGAGATAAGGTACACTTATGCAACCAAATTCAGCTTACTGTCTGTTATAAAAAAAAAAAAGAGAGAGAGAGAGAGCCCAGCTGTTCCAAATAGGCTAAGATGGAACTATATCTTTACTATGTACCATGCTTTCCAAATTTTGTTGCCAATCAAGAAACTGATCAGAGACTGATCTAAATTTACTCTGAGAAAACATCTTGAGAAAAAATATGCACACTAGTATGGTACTCCCTCAATATAGGACCATTCATTATAACATGGTTCCTTTTATAAGGCAAGTATGGTGATGGATTCCCCTGTTTAATGTAGTAGTAAAACTACATGCATACTTCATTATAAGGTGGTCTCACTATAAGTCTCCAATGAAAGTCTTATAATGAGGAAGTGCTGTACTAATCACAGTTTATACCTTTCATAATGTATAGACTTTCTTGTAAATCAAAAAAGTTTGCAGAGCATAAATCTTTTGCAAATTTGGCAGGAAAATGCAGTTAGAAAAATATTGTTCATTTTAATATGCTTGATTTGCATGCTGCCAATAAGCAAAAAGCACAAATTTTTGTTGTATATATGATTCATTTACTAAATTCACATAACTTCATTTGTGCTAAAATACTGTGATTGACAGTTGTCATTCTTGACCTAGTTGAAATGAGAAAGTTAAAACAAGTTGTTGTAACCTATCTCTTTTTTTTTAAAAAGTAAATTGGAGTAAAATGAAGACTAAAAACAGATATACAATGCAACTTTGAGAAAATATCCATCAAAGATCTTCCACACCAAAGGCTAGCAAATTTTTTTCATTCCAACAGAAATCTATCTTGAGGCAAACAAATTAACACATCCATTTTCACATGTATTGACTGTATTAAAATGTGGCAGAATAAATAAACCTTCCTGATAATTGCTTGGCAGATTTTAGGAAGAACCTCAACAGCTCATACACAAAATTAGATATTTCAGACCTTAACATCAAAAAGAACACATAAGATCTTCTAAGATGCTTTTGGGGCCAAAAATTTAAATGATTCATCTAACTGCATGATCTGAAATGTCTTTATTCTGATTTAAAACTCAATATATATCATTTTAGGGGGCTTTCATTCAAATCCATCTTGCAATGCTTTCCCTCATCAGTTGGTAATTGGTTTATAAAGAATCCTGTTATCACTAGATCTCTACTGTGAGCACTGTGGGTTGTTATCACAGCTATGTACAAAAAAAACTATTAAATCCTCCAAGTGGTGGCCTACCAATCTCTGATCATTTACAAGGCACACACAAAAAGTAGGTCAGCAGTAGGTCAGTGGTAGGTCAGCGGTAGGTCAGTGGTTCAGGCTCGTGACCAGATGGGTATAGGTTCAATTTCCACCAATAGATCGGCCTGGATTGGTTGCCATGGTGCGTCTTTGGACATGACAATTTACTCTACCTGCCTCGGCATGAACCTTCATGTTCTGCCGTACAGTAAAACACTACAAAACCAACTGTGATCAGCAGCCTAAGCTGTGTTATGTGTCTTACTAAAAAGCAGAAGTACTGGGTTAGTACGTCAATGGCAGCTTTGCTTTGTCCTACTCCAGCAACACACATAATATACCAGAGATCAGTGTCTACAATGTTGTTCTACTCATGAATTCAAGCAACTGCATAGAACCTGATCATTGTCGCAAGCCATGGGTGAAAATCTACTATGCTCCTTTTTCACCTGTAGCTACAGTTTCTTCGTTTCAAGCTGGAGTAAAATTTTCTCTACTGAATAAACCAATCAAAGTTCTCTTCCAAGCAAAGTCACTTATTGATTGATAAAAAAGGACACTTTCATTGCTGTGTAAGAGCTTGTTTCAGTGGTATGACGTATTTTTGTTGATGTATATTCATAAAAAATACTACAAAATCTTGTTGCAGGCAGCTACATGTGAAAAAAGAGCTCAGCCGATTTTCACCTATTGGTTGCGACCATGATCCTGATCTGCCAGACATTATATCGGAGCAAATCTG
Source organism: Margaritifera margaritifera (assembly GCA_029931535.1). Taxonomy (NCBI): domain Eukaryota; kingdom Metazoa; phylum Mollusca; class Bivalvia; order Unionida; family Margaritiferidae; genus Margaritifera; species Margaritifera margaritifera. Next base: position 3,473,826 of record JAQPZY010001679.1, on the reverse strand, counting down.
GGTCTCTACTGTTCACAACTAGGTTAATGTTATACACAGGAAAATAAGGTATAACAACTTTACAGGGCCCCCTCTTTATAACACTATACATGGAAGCCACACAAGTGACCATGTGTAAAGAAGGGAGTCCTATAATGAGAAATTTGTCCTGATATTCGATTAAAACACAATCAGTGTGTAATTCTTGTGTGAAATCACATTTTAATTGGTTCTCATGAGCTGAGAACTAAATTAAAGTCGATTAAATTAGTTATCAATGATATAAAAACCTTCTGATCAATTTAATAGGATATATGGGCATGTCCATGTTATAAAATAGGCAGTAATATAATGAGTGACTGTATCAAAGACAACATAATTGCTGTTTTCAACTGATGCTGAGAAAACCCAGTTTTGATGATTCTGATCAGCTCAATATAATCCTGGGAGACCATACACAAGCTTGAGTTTATGAAAGATGTTCTTTGTTTCTCTCCACAACTGGAGTTTACATCATCAACATCTCTCAGTACAATCTATCCTAGCAGACTGGATTCTTCATTCAATATTTACATCAAATTAGTCTCAATGGTGAAAAGCTATTATACTGTGTAGATAATGTAGATAATGTAGTGCATAACTTATTTTTGATCTAGCAATTCCTTTGGAAAAGTTACTTCTAAAATGCACTGCTAAAGCATTGAACGTTTCAAAGCCCTAATGTTTTGTTTCTGTACCTTTACAATGGCATTCTGCATACTTAAGTAATGGCAGATAAATATCTGAAGGGTGCATTTCATCGTTTCCTCTTGAGACAGCTATTGGTACAAAAACGGATAAATGCTTCAAGAAATATATAAATACATGTCTTAAAGTCTCATTCATTGTCTACATCACTGACTTTTGTTTTTAGAAAAATACAGATCACTACTATGATTACTTAAGTCAGTTATTTAATGGTTTTTTTTACTATATTGTCTCAGAAAGAAAGAGAAAACAAGATCTCATCCCAAAAATATAGTACCAACATATATGTGTCTTACTGTTCAGCTGGAACAAATATATGTGCTCTTTTGTCAATGAAAGTATAACAACTCAATTTAAAATTACTCCTTGCAGTATGATCCCCATAAGCAGATATGTACACAGCAAGACCAGCCCTTAATTAACCTTCATTCAGATAAAATATGGAGCCATCTTTGTACCTCTCAATTTACCTGTACTTGACCTCTGTTACCTGCCAATCTAATTAGGTCTGGTTAAATCTACCATTAAAACACCAAAATTCAAACTGATAAGATTATTAACTTTTTTTTTTCTGTTGCAGTTCTCCTGCTGGGTTCAAGCCTTTCATTATCCCTGTGGTCTGAAGATTAGTCACTTCAACAGTTGGCTAATTACCTCCCTTGAGGTTACTTGATGAAAGGAGGTCAAAGGAGGAATCAACTGAGGTCAGGTGTGCACCCACTGTTTCTTTGGTCTTCACAAATGCTCTTGCAACCACTGATATTATTAAATGTTCTTAAAAGTTAGTCTGAATATATCAACAGTCTTTAAAAAAAGAAAAAGCAACACAAAGCTCTGATCTCATGAATAAATTATTTTAGCCCATGAATTATTTTAGCCAATAAAAAAACAAGACTGTTACTAGATTCAGGATTCACTATAGACTGTGATTAAAAATGCTGATGTTGTCCCTAGGGCCTGCCTCCACCTGCTTATAATATGCTTTAACCTTTAAAATATCTATGAAATGGTTCAAAATTATAGGAAGACAATGCAATTTTCTCTAATAAAAATACAGATATTAACTTGTTTCATGTTGAACTAATCCAAAAATTGACACCATGCAAATATTATAAGCTAACTGTTCAAAGCCTCAGAAAATTGTTGTCAGAGACCATTCATTGAAAATACTGTAAATTCATTAATTTTCATGGCAATGAAATTTCATAGTTTTGCCAAAAATGCCAATATTGTTGGTACTTAAATTCACGGATTGTTTTCATACAAGAATCATTGTCCGTTTGGGTCTTGTGGCAACCACAAAATCTGCGAAAATTGGTACCCCACGAAAAATAATGAACCCACAGTACATCACAGGAAAAAACTAGAAATGTGTCCACTGGACATGGCTAAATTCTAAGTCAAAAACAGGAAACATAACTCTGTAATACTGTATTGGAAAATGGCAAAAAATCAAACTTGACCTACCGGTAGATCTACTTAATGTATAGCATAATACAAAATCTGGTTTCAATTCATTTAGCCCTTCAAAAGCTTTTGAACAAAAACAAAATCTGTGTTGGACATGATACAACAGGAAGGAATGAACAAACCTCAAATTAACACTATATGCCCCACCCCCGCATAGTTTTGGTACAAGCATAAAAAGTTAAATTCATATATCCTGGAGAAACCATGTTATGGTTGTGGTTGTGGTTTTGTAAGTTTAATGCCATTTTTCAACACATGATAGGCTATACATGGCGACCAGTATATTTGGTGAAGGAAGAACCAGAGAAGACCCCAGGAAGAACCACCAACCCATGGGAAGCTACTGGCAAGCTTTCTCACATACCCACGCTGGCAGAGCCGAGACTTGAACCCACGCGGGCAGAGGTCAGATGTGAGCGATCTGTAAAGGCGAGTGCCTTAGACCACTCTGCTACATGGGGCCCCCCAGAAGAAGCCATAGTTTCAAGAATGTTCAGGCACAGAAGTCATTAAATAAAAACAAGGACCAATATACTAGCTACTTCCGGGTAAGATGCCTGTCAAATATGTATGTATATATTAATGGAAAGTCAGCACAATACTGGCTCTCTGATGGTAATTAAAGGTAAAGTTATGAAAAAATGTAACCTATCAAACTCCTGTACTAAATTTTATTACAGCGTTGTAACACGATTACCATGAAAAACACATTCTAAGCCTGCCTCATGTTTAATAATCTTCTAGGTAGATGACTGAAATTTTTGTGCAGACACCTCAATCACAGTGACCTTGACCTTTGAGCAGTTCACCCCAAAATTCATAGGTTTCTTCCTTACCTCACATGTAAGCCATCCACAAAGTTTGGTCCAGGTCTGTGATGCAGAACTAATGATATTGTGCAGAAACTATTTTTCTTCTTTCAGTCAAAATGACCCTGGCCTTTGACCTTTTGATCCAAAATTGATAGGTTTCTTCCTTAAACCAAATGCAAGACATGCACAAAGTTTGGTCCAGGTATGTGATGTAGAACTGATGTAATTGAGCAGAAATCTTTTTTTTTCAGTCATGGTGACATTGAACATTGACCTTTTTAGACCCCAAAATCAATCCGATTTTTCCTTACCCCAACTCCAAACCATCCAGGAAGTTTGGTAACTGTAGATGGTGGACAACTCCAGTTATTATGTGGAAACCATTTTTCTTGGTTCAGTCACAGTGACCATGACCTTTGAGCTTTTTACCCTGAAACTGATAGGGTTCTTTGTTACCCCAAGTGCAAGCCATTCACAAAATTTGGTAACTGTACAGATTAACAATGTCACAACATAACACACTCCGGTTTATGGCTGGGGTACAAAATGCAAGTAAAGCCAATTACAACATTTGTATGTGAAGCTATTTCATCCTAAAAAAACTACTTCATGATATCATTTATCATTCTGCAATAATTAATTATGATTTGGGTTAGCACCCAATGGCCAACTATTCATATTTTATTTTGCTGCACAAATGTAAATAAAAATCAGAATATGTACATAACTCAATGTGGTCTTTGAAAGCCAATGTAATTATACACTTTATAATGTGTGAACGAGTCATTCTTTGATGGTTGCACTTTAGGAGGTTGTTAAAATGTAACAAGACTGTGCAACATGTTCACATTAATTTTAGTCTCACAATGGTGCATAAATTAAAATGACCTCAGATGGAACGCCCAGAATTGATGCAAATTGTCTTAATTCCATACACAAAAGGAATGTAAAGTACAAACTCCACTCATGAATCCAGCTATATATGTTCTGTATGAACAAAAAAGCATATTGACAGTACCCCCAAATCTATTATTTGATGACATAATTATCCTAAATGTGATTATCCTAAAAAGTACTAATAATTATACCCTGCAATCATGGTGTACTTTACAACAGGGCAGGTTTAAGTGATACCAAATGAACAAACTGAATAAATTCAAAAAAGATTGGTGGCATGGTGAAAAGTATTTATTGTAAATATGTGAGATATGTTTTTGTAACTACAGCTTTAGCAATGGGTCCATCACAAAGGATCCTACTCACAACAATTTACTCCCCAGGGCCTTAAACAGGGTAACATGTGTTGGGAAACCAACAATACAAGATGATGGACTTTCAAGCACAGTGCCTCCTCTAAATTATTATATGGAATGCTCGAAACCAACTCCAAGGATTCATCAATACAAGCAACATCTCATGTAAAGATGCGAGTTGCTCAACAACGGCCATAACTCTGTTCATAATGGAACAGCTGAGACAAAATCCAATACAGACACATCTAGGTCTATAAAACAAGACAAAATCCAATACAGACACATCTAGGTCTATAAAACAAGACAAAATCCAATACAGACACATCTAGGTCTATAAAACAAGACAAACTCCAATACAGACACATCTAGGTCTATAAAACAATGTTCACATCAAAGTGCATCAGAAAGTGTTAAAGTGTTCTCAAGTTATGTTGGTTACCACCACAGCCCATGTAAAGATATGAAGTTGATTTGACAAGGACCATAACTCTGTGCAAAATTGGTACAGATGAGACAAAACCCACAACAGGCGTGTATAGGTGTAAGAAACAATGTTCTTACCAAATTCCATCAAAATATGTTGAATGGTTCTTGAGCTATGCTGATTGGAATGTTACGGAATTATGTATCATCTTTTTAAATTATAATATAGTTTTATTTGGTTTATGACCTTTGTATTATAATCTAATAGCCGTTGTTTTGTATAGTGCACATGTACAGTATTTCAATGTGACCCAGTACATTGGTCCTGGGAAAATCAATATTGTTGATTGAAGCACGAGCCATGTCACATGACCTAGCGTGCGAGTTTTTGTATTTTTGTTCTGACCTGGATTTCGCAATCCAGAGAATGATTCATTTGTTGATCAGAAGTTAGATTAAGATCGTAATACAGAGATGTTTATTTGAGGTGGAATTAAGAAATGGGTTTTATTTGTTTTAAAGACGCAGTATAGAATACTATAAAAGAAATGTAATCACTGCATACAAGATTCTTCATATTTACTTCAGCTTGAGAGGTCATAAGCGAGATTGGTTCATTAAAATTGGACCTAAGAGACAAAACCTTTAAAAAGGTATATTTACATGTACCAGGTAATAGGTAATTCACCTACCAAATGACATCAAATTATGCATAAAATTTGCAGAGCTTTGGTGGTTACGAGAAGTGTGAACAGACAGATATATGGACAGACTGAAAGACTGATGGATAGAAGGAAAAGTCAATTCCTATTGGGTTCCTGCATCTCGATGCAGGGCCCAAATTAGACACACACTTTGTGGACTTGGGGATGTAGAATAGGCCTGAAGCTTGATTACTTTTCCTTATTCAACAAATAAAATAGGAAGGGCCATTTTGAAGGTATCTAGCATATATCCAAACACATCTTCATGGGAAGCTTGGACATTTCATCTCAGCAGGCAGGGATAAACTGCCAAAAGTTTACTAAAGAAAATAGGCATACCATCAAGACAGGACAGTGATAACTCTAGTAAAGCCAATCTAAATGATCTTTTTCCTGGTGATAAAGATACTCATTTCCTTGCACCCTGACCCTAACACCACATAAAACATGTGCCCTTTAGTTTAAAATCACTAAATCTCATAAGGTTTCAACATTAGCTGATATCACATGATATCTTCTCACCCTAATATTCATATCAGCCACCCTGATGTTGGTACCCCTTACTTTTGACCTGTTACCCCTTACTCTTGACCTGTTACCCCTTACTCTTGACCTGTTACCCCTTACTCTTGACCTGTTACCCACAAGCCCTATGACCTGTTACCCACAAGCCCTAGGCTTAGTACTCTGCATGCCCTGTCATCATCAAAAAAACATATCAGACTCCATGTCATTGTCCCCACAGGTATCTTGTGTACTAAGAACACCTGTGCTGTGAGAATCACTCAGGGGCAAGTCCCTGTCTGACCCAAAAGAAGAAAAAGAATGATGCACCTGGTAATATCTCAAATAACACAAAACCCCCTGCCCCTACCGAATCATGTAATTTATCAACAGCAACAAGTCATGTTAAACTTTAATGTACCACTTATACTCACAAGTCGAATCCAACTGCAAACTGCATAGACCCAGATCTGCCATTGCATGTGCCGGCAGATCTGGGTCTATGCAGTTTGTTGGGAGCAATCAGTAAAACAAACAGCATTGACCCTGATCTGTATATACTCGCTTACATGTCAAATCCAACTTCAAACTGCACAGACCCAGATCTGCAGTCGCATAATGTGCTGGCAGATTTGGGTCTATGCAGTTTGTTAGGAGTAATCAGTCGAACAAACAACACAGACCCTGATTTATGTTGTTTGCAGTTAGACAAGTTATAAACAAATATAGACGGCATTAGTAACTGTAAGCTTAATCTTGTACAATAAATTAAGTTAATATTTCACTCCCTTAAAGCATTTTTAAAGATTTCAAATGTAGTTAATTACTGTATATACTCATTTATAAATGGAGTCCAACTGCAAACGGCACAAAAATCTGCCATCACATAACGCACCAGCAGATCTGGGTCTCTGCAGTTTGTTAGGAGAAATCAGTAAAACAAACAACAGACCCTGATCTGCCAGCATATTATGTAATGGCAGATCAAGATCTATGTTGTTTGCAGTTGGACTTGACTTGTGCATGAATAATAACAGTAAATCTTTTGAGAATGTATTATTATTAGTTTCTTGATTCTAGTTTTCTCCCTATATCACCTAGAACTTTATAATTTATGACATTTTCTAGTTAACACTACTCAACAAAATAATTACGAGGAATTTGTAGACACAATTAGGCCTTTTACCTTAAATAATGAGAAATTAAGACAATTAATGATACTGAAAAGAATAACAGAGAACTATCAGTCTGGTAACATTTTGATTTTTAATTTGAAAAATGGCTAATTGGACTAATTTCATATAAGACTCGGATAAGGTTCAGATAATGTAATTAAGTTCACCTTATGTAAGCACGAGGGTCACAAGGGACAGTGGAATATTGGGTACAGTTTTGTTACTGCAGGGGCTGGTACTCAATACGGTTTTGTGACTACAGGGGATGGTACTCAATACAGTTTTGTGACTACAGGGGCTGGTGCACTCTGGTTCTGGATGTGGAAGAAAGAAAGAAAAAAGCAGTACAACAAAGCTTGGAAAAGACAATTAGCCCCACAGCTCCACAAAAATGCTAAAATGAGAAAGGTGAAAATACACACCTTCCAATTCTTCAAGATTAAACTGGTGCAGGCATATTTAGAGCATAATGCGATACAGAAAGAGAGTAAATTCACGCTTTACATAAAAAAAGGGGAGAAAGCCCACCAAACACTGAAATCATTATCTATGTACAACAGTTGTGACTTGCTGTTTAATGCCAGAGATATACCACATATTGTATAGGTGAAAATTTGTTGCATGTCATAGTTTTAAAAACAAGTTCCTCTTTTTTAGCAACACACTTCTTCAATAGCTTGGAATTTCTAAAGCCATAATATAATTGTTTATGGTTCAATGTTGTTTTTTTTCTAAGAGGGAAAAACAGAAAATTATTTATCTAAAGAATGTCCCTACCAACAGCAGTCTGATGCACCAGCATATGGGTACACTAGGCAGACATGTTAACTTGAAAAATCACTTCAGGTGCACTTGCCAAATGGAGTTGAAGATTTTGTTCTACACAAACAAAAAAAAGGTCTTTGTTTAGTAATTTAAATTTAAATTGACAAATACTTTAGGGCACCAGCTCTGGGCATAATCACCATTTGTCTTCTCAAACAGTTCCCTGTATCAGACATAACTTAATTCCTTGATCGTAATGTGCAGGAACATTTTCAACAACGCAGTGTAAAAACCCTTTTACAACCCATATCTTACTCAAAAGGCTCAATGGTAATTGAAAACAAGTGTAAATTCAACACAAAAATTTAGATATGTATACAAGTGGCTTTTCAAACCCTTGGTACAAAGTGAAGATGGGTACAGTATTTGCCTTGCACCTCTAGGCTCGCTGGTTATGTTTTGATGTACCAGTATGGATTATTTTTCTACACTTGCTAAATCCTAAAAAAAAAAAGCCTTGGCATACAGGTCTATAGCCAATGAATCAGAGATATTTTATTTTAACCATACATGTGGTGAAAGAATTAAAATGTTGGCAAAAAAAAGGGTATTAATAAGCAGTAAAAAGTCGGCCTTGACAGTATGTTACAAAATCCCCCATGAAGGAAATACTTTTTCTTGCAATCAAGATACAGTTAAGGAAAATCACACTGATTCAGAATCTTATTGGGCTTAGGTTCTTCCTTTGTATACAAAGGAACTCGAGTAAATAGGGAAGAAAAAAATCACTTCAATGAAAAATTCTACAATAAGTTATATATTGTGAACAAGGCACAAGTATTGTCCAATTTAAACCAAGTGTGCATAGTCCACGAGTCAGGTTAAAGTTGATAATGTGCATGCCTGTTTTCTATATGGCTTGTATTATATACATCAGTGAAATTTTCAAGCTCTGCCCATCTCCATTTGTTTATGTCAATAAATGCCATATTCCAATCAGCGGACATTTTGATGCTAAATATTGGCTGCTTCTGTCTGTTTCACACACTGTCATTGACCCACTTCAAATTCAATACAATTGATGTTACATACATTTTGTATGCATCATAAAATGTTACATATATTTAGTATGCATCGTAAAATGTTACGTACATTTAGTATGCTTCATACAATGTTACGTACATTTAGTATGCATCATAAAATGTTACGTACATTTAGTATACATCATAAAATGATAAAAACTGACCTGGATATAACTCGTTACTAAAGCACAGAACAGCAGCAAAGAGCATTCTATGGTGACCACAGACAAAAAGGAGGAGCAAACAACGATAAGATGGAAGAAGAACAATGAGATTGAATGAAAGGACTGATGGAAGACATGTGCAAAAAAAATGATAGTAACAACACATGAACTCACAAAGGAATGACAGAAAATGCATGTATTCATTGCTCTAGTCCAGTGGTTCCCAACCTTATTGAGTACGAGGACCCCTTTTTAACCTCAAAAAATTGCACGGACCCTCAAATACTAATAGTTGTACATTTAGGCTGTGGCAGGGATATACATTTAGCAGCTTGGTGCGCTAAATTCAAACATGCCTTGCTCGCAGCAGTGGGGATAACAGAAGAAAGCTGTAACTGATTGGAGGAGCAATACTTGCTGCGAAGCTATTCGAATTTGCGGCCCCCTGGGAATAACCCCGTGGCCCCCCTGGGGTCCACAGCCCACAGGTTGGGAACCACTGCTCTAGTCCTACAATGTAAGAGGTCAACCGTGATATTTATGATATGGATGGGTCGACAATTTAATACTTGAATAAGCTGTGCTGTGTAGCATGTTCCACGGTTAGTTGACCTCGTAACAAAAGGCCAAATTTTCAAGATCTCACATAGTTGGCAGCCCATATTGACACTGTTAAGCCAAATACATATTTGTCTCGCAAAAGAAATATACCATATGTTAACCAACTTGGCATGACTTGGTTAAGATCATTCTTCAGCCAACTGAAATGGTGCCCAAGAGTTTGAAAAACTCAATCACTTGATTGTACTTGGATATACTTCAGTAAGGAATAAGGCATTATAGTAAGTATAGAACAACTAAAGCAATCTGACTTTAATCTGTGCAACAGTGTTAATATGGACTGCCATTAATCTGTGCAACAGTGTTAATATGGACTGCCATTAATCTGTGCAACAGTGTTAATATGGACTGCCAACTATGTGAGTTAATCTTGAAGATTTGGCCTCTAGTTCCACTTATTCAAGCAGAAAGACGTTGATCCATCCCTATTATAAATATCAGGGTCGGCATTTTACATTGTAAGAGTATGTTTGCTCTTGAATCTTTGGATTCGTTTTCATTTTAATAATTCTGCTGGTGATAATTGCCAGTTCATTTTGTGGGATATTATTTTTGTGTATGGATTTTAACAGATATTTTATTCTTACTGGTGCACATAAGAAAAGAAGCTTTCTTAGTAACTTAGCTATTTGTAGCTGAATATTATATACATTTTTTTAAGTGGATGAGTTTATGTAAATGCAGTGTCACATATTCATTTTATAAGACTTAACAACATGCTAAAATTCTTTATGTTCGCTCTTTTGGAATTTGCAGATTGTGATTTTTAAATAGATTTTAAAAGTTTAAAAATAAAGTATGAAAAGATACCAAATTTGTCGTATTATCTCATCATTGCCTTTGATTACTGAATACATCTGTCAATGTCTCACTCCTTCTCTCAAGGTCTCAAGGTATTCATTTTAATCAATTATTACAAGGGTGATGTTAGAATTTGGGTTATTTGCTTATCATTATTGAAATGTGTTTATGATGGATGAATTACAGCTTTGGCGTTCCTCTCAACCCTTTCATCCCTCCCCTGTGTATTTAGTGTCGCTGACCTAGCTGAGGTGAAAGTACAATTGCACTGTATCAGATATTTAGAAATGGGGTGGAGCTTAGCTGAACTCTTTAGGTTCCAAAACCTGGAAGTCAGAGTACGAATCTGTAGCGCAACCTTCTAAGTTATTCCGAATTAGGCAATTTATAGCATTCTCATCATGAAAGAAACTTTAAGCAGCCTGTTATACTATTAATAAATAAATTCAAATTAATATACTGGAAAATTTTGCTCAGTCTTCTTGACATATATTAATTTAATAAATTTGTAAATGAAACAAGATCGAAGGAAATAAATTCAATGATCGAAGGAAATAAATTCAATTGCTCTATCTTGGTACATACAAGTTCCATCAAGAAAGTGTTAACTAAATAATGCTGTATGTCAATCTCTTCATAATCCTAAGATTTTGGTGAATTTATAGAAAAAACAAAAAACTGGCTCAGATGAAATTTTCAAACAATAAATAATAAAAATTTGTATTTGGCAATTAATAATTCACTTGTTTCTCCCATTTAGAGTGGATACTTTTAAGAATGGAAAAGTCAGACACATTTTGAGTTTCACTTTATTATACATTCTATATGGATGACAACCAGGCCATTGCATATCCTAAATGCAACCAGGCCATTGCATATCCTAAATGCATAGATCATTTATATGAAATCTGTTGTCTCTTTATACTGCCTTTAAAATAAATCTCATGTATACATTTTTAAAAAAATATTATTACCATACAATGTGCCAATAAGTCATAACATTAAAATCAGCATTAAACTGAACATTTCTCTTGGTTTTAAAAAGCTAAATCAACTTTGATGTCTTCCAAGGAAGCACCTACTCTGTTTGGCATTAATCTACAAGTATTAACCTCTTCACAAACACCAACAAGTCATGTTCCTCCACCAAATAACTAATCCCTTTGCAAAGAACATTCAGCTTTTCATGTTTAATATTAAATGAAGTTGTTTACTACAAATTCTATCCTGTTTCCACAAACTTCTACATTTGCTACACCATAGGTAAACTTTTTAATTGTCCGTTTGATCTTGTGCAAAATCCTGGATAACTTAACTGCTCTACTAAACTGATATGTGTTCTACCATATATTACACGACACACAGAACTAGGTCAACTGTAAATGCATGTTACATAGTTAAAAGAAACCCAGATCCGCTTTGAAAAGTATACAATACATGAATTGGCACTTCCATCACCATTACCACCAAGCTAATCTTCACCTACTGAAGAGCTTCAAAGGTCCGAGATCATTTAGGGTAAAACATTCAACATTCAAAAGTGATTTTATCAATTACATGAAACAAACTGAATTTTATGAAATGCCACCCAATTTGTTAAACTCTTTACATTTACACTCTTTCTGATGCATCTATATGAAAGTAATGCATTTCTACCCCTATTGACCTCACACCTACTGCAAAGGGATATAACTTGTGTGTCTCCTCAGAGACAGTGTACATGAAGATTGGTTTATTTGAATATCAAAAGTCCGTGAAACTGCTTAAAATCAATGTACCGGTAAATGCAAAGTTGCTGAGTCCTTTATACAGCACAGAGTATGCCTGAAACTGTCAGCTTACAGACATGTGAATAAATAACTTGATAAATAATGAAATAAATTATCATAAGAAGCTATTTCTTCAGTTTTGCAAAATATGTGATACAACCGTAGGTGAAATGGAACAAGTCATGTCTGTGTCATGGCCTTCGTTTTAGCCTCAACTGGATTCTTTTTCAAAGTGACTGTTAGAGTATATTTTTATCTGCTTAAAATGCAGTGTAGGTAGAGTCTGGTTTGGTCTTCAATAGCACATCAACGTGCAAAAGGCTGTATCATTCCAAGGCAAATTGAGTAAAGTACCATGCTCAGAGACACACCAAAGTGACTGACCTGCCCTGCCAGCTGATCTGGTCAGGATTCAGACACAAAATCCATAACATAGGTTTATTCTGGGAATATTCACTCATATTCTAAATTTCACAGGTTACCTTATTGACTGCTTTCAAAATGAGATTACTCTTCCTATATAAATCTAATGTAATTTATGATATGGGGAAAATGTGAGAGTAAAATCTGCAAACTCATTTAATTGTATACGCTACACCAAAGCTTTCAGCAACATATGAAATTTTGTACATATAAAATAATGGCAATAATGTGCAACTATATTGATTATTGATCGATTACTGTTTAATGGCTCATCAACTATATTGATTACTGATCGATTACTGTTTAATGGCTAATCAACTATATTGATTACTGACTGATTACTGTTTAATGGCTCATCAACTATATTGATTACTGATCGATTACTGTTTAATGGCTCATCAACTATATTGATTACTGATCGATTACTGTTTAATGACTCATCAACTATATTGATATATTGATTACTGACTGATTACTGTTTAATGGCTCATCAATTATATTGATTAATGGACTGATTACATTTTAATGGCATATCAGCACATGACAGACTATCAAGTGCCAAAGCAATGAGAGTAAAGTGCCTTGCCCAGAAACACATAATGGCAGCTGACCCAGGCTGGTCTGGGAAGGTTTCGAACCACCAACCTACTGACTGTGACACCAGCATGCTAACCAATGAGCCACCTCAGCTCCTTTGATCTATGACTGTTATGCAAATACCAAATATATTTAATTGCTTATTTACTACAACCTATTTGCCATGTGAGCAATTGCTTATTTACTACAATGCATTTGCCATGTGAGCAATTGCTTTTTTACTACAACGTATTTACTACAATGCATTTGCCATGTGAGCGATTGCTTTTTTACTACAACCTATTTGCCATGTGAGCAATTGCTTATTTACTACAATGCATTTGCCATGTGAGCGATTGGTTATTTACTACAACCTATTTGCCATGTGAGTGATTGCTTTTTTACTACAACCTATTTGCCATGTGAGCAATTGCTTATTTACTACAACCTATTTGCCATGTGAGCAATTGCTTATTTACTACAACGTATTTGCCATGTGAGCAATTGCTTATTTACTACAACCTATTTGCCATGTGAGCAATTGCTTATTTACTACAACCTATTTGCCATGTGAGCAATTGCTTATTTACTACAACGCATTTGCCATGTGAGCAATTGCTTATTTACTACAACCTATTTGCCATGTGAGCAATTGCTTATTTACTACAACGCATTTGCCATGTGAGCAATTGCTTATTTACTACAACCTATTTGCCATGTGAGCAATTGCTTATTTACTACAACCTATTTGCCATGTGAGCAATTGCTTATTTACTACAACCTATTTGCCATGTGAGCAATTGCTTATTTACTACAATGCATTTGATATGTGAGCAATTGCTTATTTACTACAATGCATTTGCCATGTGAGCAATTGCTTATTTACTACAACCTATTTGCCATGTGAGCAATTGCTTATTTACTACAACCTATTTGCCATGTGAGCAATTGCTTATTTACTACAACGCATTTGCCATGTGAGCAATTGCTTATTTACTACAACCTATTTGCCATGTGAGCAATTGCTTATTTACTACAACCTATTTGCCATGTGAGCGATTGCTTATTTACTACAACCTATTTGCCATGTGAGCGATTGGTTATTTACTACAACCTATTTGCCATGTGAGCAATTGGTTATTTACTACAACCTATTTGCCATGTGAGCAATTGCTTATTTACTACAACCTATTTGCCATGTGAGCAATTGCTTATTTACTACAACCTATTTGCCATGTGAGCAATTGCTTATTTACTACAACCTATTTGCCATGTGAGCAATTGCTTATTTACTACAACCTATTTGCCATGTGAGCAATTGCTTATTTACTACAATGCATTTGCCATGTGAGCAATTGCTTATTTACTACAACCTATTTGCCATGTGAGCAATTGCTTATTTACTACAACCTATTTGCCATGTGAGCAATTGCTTATTTACTACAACCTATTTGCCATGTGAGCAATTGCTTATTTACTACAACCTATTTGCCATGTGAGCAATTGCTTATTTACTACAACCTATTTGCCATGTGAGCAATTGCTTATTTACTACAACCTATTTGCCATGTGAGCAATTGCTTATTTACTACAACGCATTTGCCATGTGAGCAATTGCTTATTTACTACAACCTATTTGCCATGTGAGCGATTGGTTATTACTACAACCTATTTGCCATGTGAGCAATTGCTTATTTACTACAACCTATTTGCCATGTGAGCAATTGCTTATTTACTACAACCTATTTGCCATGTGAGCAATTGCTTATTTACTACAACCTATTTGCCATGTGAGCAATTGCTTATTTACTACAACCTATTTGCCATGTGAGCAATTGCTTATTTACTACAACCTATTTGCCATGTGAGCAATTGCTTATTTCTACAACCTATTTGCCATGTGAGCAATTGCTTATTTACTACAACGCATTTGCCATGTGAGCAATTGCTTATTTACTACAACGCATTTGCCATGTGAGCAATTGCTTATTTACTACAACCTATTTGCCATGTGAGCAATTGCTTATTTACTACAACGCATTTGCCATGTGAGCAATTGCTTATTTACTACAACCTATTTGCCATGTGAGCAATTGCTTATTTACTACAACCTATTTGCCATGTGAGCAATTGCTTATTTACTACAATGCATTTGCATGTGAGCAATTGCTTATTTACTACAACGCATTTGCCATGTGAGCAATTGCTTATTTACTACAACGCATTTGCCATGTGAGCAATTGCTTATTTACTACAACGTATTTGCCATGTGAGCAATTGCTTATTTACTACAATGCATTTGCCATGTGAGCAATTGCTTATTTACTACAACGTATTTGCCATGTGAGCAATTGCTTATTTACTACAACGCATTTGCCATGTGAGCAATTGCTTATTTACTACAACGCATTTGCCATGTGAGCAATTGCTTATTTACTACAATGCATTTGCCATGTGAGCAATTGCTTATTTACTACAACGCATTTGCCATGTGAGCAATTGCTTATTTACTACAATGCATTTGCCATGTGAGCAATTGCTTATTTACTACAACCTATTTGCCATGTGAGCAATTGCTTATTTACTACA
Source organism: Margaritifera margaritifera (assembly GCA_029931535.1). Taxonomy (NCBI): domain Eukaryota; kingdom Metazoa; phylum Mollusca; class Bivalvia; order Unionida; family Margaritiferidae; genus Margaritifera; species Margaritifera margaritifera. The sequence continues at coordinate 3,457,969 of JAQPZY010001679.1, read as the reverse complement.
ATGCATTTGCTATGTGAGCAATTGCTTATTTACTACAATGCATTTGCCATGTGAGCAATTGCTTATTTACTACAATGCATTTGCCATGTGAGCAATTGCTTATTTACTACAATGCATTTGTCATGTGAGCAATTGCTTACAACGCATTTGCCATGTGAGCAATTGCTTATTTACTACAATGCATTTGCCATGTGAGCAATTGCTTATTTACTACAACGCATTTGCCATGTGAGCAATTGCTTATTTACTACAACCTATTTGCCATGTGAGCGATTGGTTATTTACTACAATGCATTTGCCATGTGAGCAATTGCTTATTTACTACAACCTATTTGCCATGTGAGCAATTGGTTAATTACTACAACCTATTTGCCATGTGAGCGATTGCTTATTTACTACAACCTATTTGCCATGTGAGCAATTGCTTATTTACTACAATGCATTTGCCATGTGAGCAATTGCTTATTTACTACAACCTATTTGCCATGTGAGCGATTGGTTATTTACTACATCCTATTTGCCATGTGAGTGATTGGTTATTTACTACAACCTAGTTGCCATGTGAGCAATTGCTTATTTACTACAATGCATTTGCCATGTGAGCAATTGCTTATTTACTACAACCTATTTGCCATGTGAGCAATTGCTTATTTACTACAATGCATTTGCCATGTGAGCAATTGCTTATTTACTACAACGTATTTGCCATGTGAGCAATTGCTTATTTACTACAACGCATTTGCCATGTGAGCAATTGCTTATTTACTACAACGCATTTGCCATGTGAGCAATTGCTTATTTACTACAATGCATTTGCCATGTGAGCAATTGCTTATTTACTACAACGCATTTGCCATGTGAGCAATTGCTTATTTACTACAATGCATTTGCCATGTGAGCAATTGCTTATTTACTACAACCTATTTGCCATGTGAGCAATTGCTTATTTACTACAATGCATTTGCTATGTGAGCAATTGCTTATTTACTACAATGCATTTGCCATGTGAGCAATTGCTTATTTACTACAATGCATTTGCCATGTGAGCAATTGCTTATTTACTACAATGCATTTGTCATGTGAGCAATTGCTTACAACGCATTTGCCATGTGAGCAATTGCTTATTTACTACAATGCATTTGCCATGTGAGCAATTGCTTATTTACTACAACGCATTTGCCATGTGAGCAATTGCTTATTTACTACAACCTATTTGCCATGTGAGCGATTGGTTATTTACTACAATGCATTTGCCATGTGAGCAATTGCTTATTTACTACAACCTATTTGCCATGTGAGCAATTGGTTAATTACTACAACCTATTTGCCATGTGAGCGATTGCTTATTTACTACAACCTATTTGCCATGTGAGCAATTGCTTATTTACTACAATGCATTTGCCATGTGAGCAATTGCTTATTTACTACAACCTATTTGCCATGTGAGCGATTGGTTATTTACTACATCCTATTTGCCATGTGAGTGATTGGTTATTTACTACAACCTAGTTGCCATGTGAGCAATTGCTTATTTACTACAATGCATTTGCCATGTGAGCAATTGCTTATTTACTACAACCTATTTGCCATGTGAGCAATTGCTTATTTACTACAATGCATTTGCCATGTGAGCAATTGCTTATTTACTACAATGCATTTGCCATGTGAGCAATTGCTTATTTACTACAACGTATTTGCCATGTGAGCAATTGCTTATTTACTACAATGCATTTGCCATGTGAGCAATTGCTTATTTACTACAACCTATTTGCCATGTGAGCAATTGCTTATTTACTACAACGCATTTGCCATGTGAGCAATTGCTTATTTACTACAATGCATTTGCCATGTGAGCAATTGCTTATTTACTACAACCTATTTGCCATGTGAGCAATTGCTTATTTACAACAACACATTTGCCATGTGAGCAATTGCTTATTTACTACAACCTATTTGCCATGTGAGCAATTGCTTATTTACTACAACCTATTTGCCAAGTGTGCAATCAAACTTGGCTATTGTCTGGTGTTGCTGACTGCTTGGAACAATCTGAGCATTCCTTTGAAATACAAGCTAAACTGAAAAACAGAAGTTATGAGTTGCCATAAATCCCATATATACTCGGTTACAAGTCAGATCCAATTGCAAACTGCATAGACCCACATCTGCTATTACATAATGCATTGGTAGATCTGGGTCTATGCAGTTTGCTAGGACTAATCTGTAGAACAAACAACATAGACCCTCATCTGCTGGCAAATTATGTGATGGCAGAACAAGATCTGTGTTGTTTGCAGTTGGACTCGACTTATAAGCAAGTACAGACGGTAGATCAAAAATGCTTTAGTATTTTTCTTCCAAATTAGAAGCTGGTAAAGGGGAAACATTTTTTCTTTTTAAATGAAAATAATGATTAAAACTTTGCCATGTCTCGTAAGAATCTCTGACTGGGCTTGAAGCTCAAGGGATCTAAATACTGTACAATTACATAAGGTAAAATAAAACAACTATGCATTATGATACAATATTTTAACAACCACAACATAGTAAAACATCGGAAGTCACTGAAACAATATTGTAGGAAGTCAAAGAGCCATGTGGCAAGTTGAAGTCAATCTTCAGAATGCACGCTACACAAGTCCAAGCACAAAAAGTAATTTTTCACACTGACTTGTGATCAATGTTAATACAAGAATAATGTTGATCATGGTCCACAAGTCATTTATGTATGGATAAAATGGACTTCCCTTGTTTGGTCAAGCAGATGGCAGTAAATTAATTATGCATTTTGTGGCAGATATGCTGCCAGCTTCAAAACTGGTCAACTGGCAGGCATTATGTGTTATACTGTAGTCTGCTTTTCCTCACCAGGACATCAAAGCATGGCAAGCGGCCTGTGTTCACTTGGTGACGCTCATGAACAGCATTACCTGTACCTTTATCTATTATATTTATCAGTGTAGAAGGCACAGCCAACTATAACAAGCACAGACCCTGATATACCATCACATAATGCACAGTCACATCAGGTTCTACTCTATTCATATTAATTATTACTTTCAGCAAACAGCATTGACCCTAATATGGGACAGCAGTTCTGAGTCTATGTTGTCCACAAACCCATGCACATTTGACATCAACAAAAATGGTAAGCCGTTTTGATCTCCATATAAACTATGATATCCAGTCCAACTGCGAACCACAATAACCCAGATTTCCCAGCATATGGCATGCTAATGTATAAAGGTATATAAACAAATTACTGTATATACTGGCATACAAGTTGTAGTCAGATGCAAACTGCATAGTCCCAGATCAGCCATCACAGAATGATCTGGCAGATATGGGTCTATGCAGTCTGTTTTGAATAATCAGTAGAACAAACAACTTAGACCCAGATATCCTGGTGCATCATGCAATGTCAGACCAGGGTTTATATTATTTGCAGTGGGACCTGACTTATAAGCGAGTACATAAGATATGTCACACAGGATGATATATAAATGGACAGTGTAGACTACTGGAACCTCTGTCATTCAGCAAATGGGTGTCTAGACAGGATTATCATATTTTATAAGCTGCTAAATGAAATCCTGAAATCAGTTTTTAAAATGCTTCAGATTGAAGAAAAAAAAACATGCTGGAGTATTATTGCAGAACAAAAGTTACAGAAAATCATCTCCTATATCTGACATCATTACAAGTTTTATGCATATTCAAATACAACAAAAAAAATGACTTCATTAGCTTTCAAAATAAGCTGTAGGTAATTCTGATATAGGGTCAGTGTTTCCCCTAGCGATGCAAAATTGCATGTCAAAAATCCCCTTGGTCTCAGAACTGGGGATCAGATTGAGTAAAAAAACAAACCTTGGTGTTAGAACTGGGGGTCAAATTAAAAATGTGTGGGTCTCTGATGCACAAATGAGGGTAAAGGGAAAGATTGAAGGGCAATCCATTTTTATGCAAAAAGTCAACAAACAATGTAATGAGGCATATACAATCTTTTCTACATTAGTCTTTTTTGCCATTTTTGCTGCAATGTATACAATGCTGAAGATTTTGACCCCCAAATGTGACACGATACCTGCCCTGTGAGCTTAAAAAAATATTTGGTAAATTTCATGACATCAAAGCTCATCAAGCGCACACTGAAGATGTCAAAGTCATGTTCCCATCATGTGTATTTACATACTAAAAAAGTTAGCTCCCTTTGGGTATGTTGTGAACTCTTCACTTTGAAGGTGTATTATGTCTCCCAACTTTGTCAAGCTGAATAAAATAAAATGATTTAACCCTCCAAGTTTTGAACGGCAATTTTAACACATTATTGACTATATCATGCCTAGGAAATTGGAGATAAGTTCCTTTTCCAAGGACACACCGAAGCAACCAACCCAGGTGGGTATCAAACCTGTGACCTTTGGATTACCAACTGAGCTATTGCAGCTTACTGCTCAAAAGGGATTTTTTGTAAGTTTTGAACAAAGAGGGGTGTGTGCACTTATTAAAGTTTGTGTGGGTATTGCCTCAAACATGGCAACATGCCTGGATTATACAAAGGTCCAAAATACTTGGTATCAGACATATTTTTTTCAGTTTAAAAGGAGAAAATATGAATTATTTAAAATGATCCATATAACATACGAGTCATAATTATGGCACGCCTTGCAAATTAAACACATGAAACAAAATAAACTCTTATGAAAAGTCATAATTAGCAGACAAGTAAAAAATTTAAAATTCATGCCATATTAAATAAGTTCCAAGCAAATTAGTGGAAGAAAAATCTACAGATTTCATGTAGCAGCCAACTTTTACTTGTATTTAATGGTTAAATATGTAGGTTTCAGTTTAAACTTATTGTTTTATCTTCCATACATGAAAAACCCAAATTAATTTTTGCTCTAAAAAATTTTTGTGAAATTGACGAATTATCGTGTTTAAAAAGTGAGACCCTCACAAAAGTTGGCACAGGTATTACCTACCACTTGATATGTATGTTGAAGTGACATATCACTACAACAAAGACCTGAATAACAGAGAGATTATAGTGCATGAAATTTGCTAAAGACTGTGACATGAACAGTCATCTGGTGTAAATTTACGAAACTGAAATACCTAATGCTATACCTACAGTAAGGTCACTGATAGATTGAGAGATAAAATAAAAATGTAGACAGTTGCCAGGAAGAATTGTAATTGTTCAGTTAAATTCAGTACAGCGATCATCTTTTTTTTTTTTTTTTTTGGGGGGGGGGGAGAATGTATTTTCTAATTATTAGGTCACAAAGAGAAAATAAATACATCAAATGCCTATTTTGGGTAAAAAGAAGTTATAGGCAATAATACCTCACTGAAATTAAACTGTGGTTCTTTGATATGATAAATGCCCCTTCACACCCACCCATTAAATGTCACCCCTTGTCTCCAAACATAATCTTTTACCATGTTCTACTTGATATTTGCAGTTCTTATTTCTCCTTCATTAATCAATAAATCAAAGGTTAAAACGAAGATATGTTTTCAATTTAAATTTCTGTGCCCTATAAATGAGGACGATTTATTTATCAATATTCAACTTCTGCTTCATCTCTCTGTGTCTCTGTCATTTTTCCCCACGCTGATTGCCTACATTTTTGTCTAAATCCTTTTTTCCAAGTTTGGAAGGACCTGTTATAAGGCACCAAAAAAAAAAATAGGTGTGTTTCCTATTGCACTGGTTTTAAAATTAGGGTAGGCAGGTAGTTTTTTTTTTTTATAAACATTATATATAAATCAAATAATATTTCAAGCGCTTAAAAGTACTGGGCAAAACCGGCTCAGTTAGATGCACAAATCAATTTATGCAATCTGATATTTTTTATTTAAAAAAAAAAAAAAAAAAGGGCTGGGGTAAAAGTGCTAGGGTCGGCAATGAGAAACAGGGACAGTTGGCCAACCGGAAACAAACATTTTTTGGGGTGGGTGGGGGCCTAATTTTATATCTTGTAATATGCTTGGAAGAACAGCTTTTGTGAGTAGTACTTACATAGCCCTTGATACATTCCCAATATTTTATTGCCTTTTTTCATTAAAAAACTTTAAAATCAGTAAATAATTGCCCTTTTTCTGTTGTTTTTTTTTTTTTCATGTCATGACTGTAGGCACAAAAAAAAGTTATTTTATTTGAAATGACAGTTCAATTGATACGCCTCTACAGTAATGGTTAATTGGATTGTTCTGGAATGATGTCACACATAACAGCAAAACAAGCCTAAATCAAGGGAGGTAATGCAGTCAGTAATTTTAAACAATTAAACTCTCAATAGATTTTAGAGCAAAATGTCAGGAATTCGGTTGGAGTAAATTTTACTGGAGAAAAGGATTTTTAATTTACACACATTGTTCCATAAAAAAAACAGATTTTATTTATCTATTGAAGATTTTCTCATTAACTGACCTTTAAAGATCAAAGAGATGATTTGCTGCTAATAGAACATTTCCTACATGAATGACAAATCAAGGTAAACACCAATTTTTTTATTGTTAAGGTACCATTTGTAAGTAGCTGTTTATGGAATTTAAAAAAAAGATCATATGTATTTCTAGCTGTGAGATCTCTGAAGCTTTTTTTGTTAAGGTCATACAATTTCTTATTTCTGAGCATAAACAGTGCTTCACTTACTTTAACCATGTTGCAAAAACAAAAAGCTGTTACATCTACATAAATTATCATTTGATAAATATCTGTAAGTTATCTTTCTTGAGGTCACTAATGACATAGGTGTGCTCGAAAATGACAGTCCATTAGGAGTAAAAACAAAAATGTAAATTGTAAAGTTGTGAGTTATATACATAAGCATGACAAAGTTGCAGGGATACAAAGACTCTTTTCTGATTTAGAAAATGAATGTGCACTTTTTGCAAATGTAATTCCTACAAACATTTGAAAACCAAATGACAATCTCGTGTTATAAAATGTTCCCCAACTCTGTTGGGGGTACATGCTCCAAAACTACCGTTTATACTCACATATAATCCAGGTCCAAATGCAAACAACATAGACCCTGATCTGCCATTGCATAATGTGTTGGCAGCTCAGGGTCTATGTTGTTTGTTCTACTGTTTAGTCCTTACAAACTGCATAGATCCAGATCTGCCAGCGCATTATGCGATGGCAGATCTGGGTCTATGCAATTTGCAGTTGGTATCAACTTATACGCAAGTATATACGGTATATCGCTTTAGAGAGTGGCAGTTGTTTTTCTCAGTAAGAAATATTCTAACACTGATTGTCAATCATATTAAAGGCAAAATGATCAAACTCAATACACCTTAAATTAAACAGAAACAAACAGCCTGGAACTTGATGTGCTGATGTAGGTTGGTTGCTTGGATGGTTTTTAACAGCACTCTCAACACATTATTGGCTATATCATGCACAGGAAATGGGAGCTAAGTGCCCTTCCCAAGGGCACACTGAGGCAGCCAACCCAGACTGGCCTGGGTGGGTATCAAATGCATGGTAGAGATCAACACTCCACCAACTGAGCAATCGACTGAAAGATGTTAAATTTTATAAAATATACATAAAATAAGATAATGGCCAAAAATATAAAATCCTTAAAAGATAGTGTCATAATTTGCTATATACACCTCATTCCCTCAAAAAGTCCAGTGTTTTTTTAACTCTGAGGTCCCTAGGTCTAATTCCATGTAATTTGTTCTAAATGACAGCAGACAGCACTGTTAGCTAAGTTGGCAGAGCATCAGACTCATGATCCATGGGTCACAGGTTCGATACCTCCACAGGCCAGCCTGCGTCAGCTGCCTCAGTGAGTCCTTGGGAAAGGCACTTAGCTCCCATTTCCTCTGCATGATATAGCCAGTAATGTGTTAAAAGTGTTATTAAAACCAACAAACAACAAACCAATCTAATTGAAAGCATAGGTGGTTGCCTGTTACAGTACAATGGTCCCTCATTATAGAGAACCTCAGTATACCACAACCATTCTTGGGGCCCCGGGTGGCCGTCATATAAGGCGCTTGCCGTTACAGATCACTGACATCTCACCTCTGTCCACATGGGTTCATGTCTCAGCTTGGCCAACGTGGGTATGGGAGAAAGTTTGCAAGGAGCTTTCCCTTTGTCAGTGGTTCTTTCAGGGGCTTTCCTGGGTTCTTCCTCCACCAAATATACTAACCGCCATTTTTGTCTATCATGTGCTGTAACTATGGCTATGGATAACATTAAATTTGTCACATTTTTATATTATCATTGCTACCTGAATGTATTTCACTTTGTTTTAGTTCTTGGCTCAGGAGAACTAATTATAATGTGATTTCACATCATTAAATGCCATTTGTGTTTTAATGCACACTGAAGACACACCATTAAATGCCATATGTGTTTTAATGCACACCGAGGACACATCATAAAATGCCATGTATGTGTTTTAATGTACACTGAGGACACATCATTAAATGCCATGTATGTGTTTTAATGAACATTGAGGACACATCATTAAGTGCCATTTATGTGTTTTAATGAACATTGAGGACACATCATTAAATGCCATGTGTTTTAATGCACACTGACAACACATCATTAAATGCCATTTGTTTTAATGCACTGAAGATAATCATTAAATGCCATTTGTGTGTTTTAATGCACATTGAGGACACATCATTAAACGCCATTTATGTGTTTTAATGCACGCTAAGGACACATCATTAAATGCCATTTATGTGTTTTAATGCACACTGAGGACACACATCATTAAGTGCCATGCATGTGTTTTAATGCACACTGAGGACACATCATTAAGTGCCATTTATGTGTTTTAATGCACACTAAGGACACAGCATTAAGTGCCATTTATGTGTTTTAATGCACATTGAGGACACATCATTAAATGCCATTTATGTGTTTAAATGCACACTGAGGACACATCATTAAGTGCCATTTATGTGTTTTAATGAACATTGAGGACACATCATTAAATGCCATGTATGTGTTTTAATGAACATTGAGGACACATCATTAAATGCCATGTGTTTTAATGCACACTGAGGACACATCATTAAATGCCATGTGTTTTAATGCACACTGACAACACATCATTAAATGCCATTTGTTTTAATGCACACTGAAGATAATCATTAAATGCCATTTGTGTTTTAATGCACACTGAGGACACATCATTAAATGCCATTTATGTGTTTTAATACACACTGAGGACATCATTAAGTGCCATTTATGTGTTTTAATGCACACTGAGGACACATCATTAAGTGCCATTTATGTGTTTTAATGAACATCGAGGACACATCATTAAATGCCATGTATGTGTTTTAATGAACATTGAGGACACATCATTAAATGTCATATATGTGTTTTAATGAACATCGAGGACACATCATTAAATGCCATGTATGTGTTTTAATGAACATTGAGGACACATCATTAAATGCCATATATGTGTTTTAATGAACATTGAGGACACATCATTAAATGTCATTTGTGTTTTAATGAACATTGAGGACACATCATTAAATGCCATTTGTGTTTTAATGCACACTGAGAACACATCATTAAATGCCATTTGTGTGTTTTAATGAACATTGAGGACACATCATAAAATATCATTTGTGTGTTTTAATGAACATTGGGGACACATCATAAAATATCATTTGTGTGTTTTAATGCATTCAGGACAAATCATTAAATGCCATTTATGTGTCATTTAAGATTAAAATAATGCCTTGTATCATATTTACCACTCCACAAGGATCATTGACTTGATAATCTGGCAACCTCGATAAGAAATGCATTCTTGCTAAACAACAAAATAAAAGTAATCTGATAATCTGTATGTACCACTATGTCTTCTCAATAAATTTTGATAAAGTAAAGTAGACACTTATAAAATCTAAAGGACTGAAACTTAAAAATTACTCGGAATTTGGACAGATCCCAGACCATCCCATATCTTGGTTTTCTAACTTGTAAATGGAAGTGCATCATACGAGGACTTCTTCAGATATCATTTAAAATAAATTGCAACAGTGTAATCTCTCATCAATGAAACACTTATTTTTGGAGATACATCCATTATCTCTACAGTGGTGTTGATTATTTAAACATGTTATTCCCACTTAAAGTCATACTTACAAATAATTTTTACAAAGATTTATCATATAATGTTCAACTTTTTTTGCATCACAATGTCATAAAAACTACCGTACATGCCACACTGTGGTATAACACTAAGCAATGTCACACAGCAATATCACTGAGTAATGCAAAATTCTTAAAATTTTGTGTAATAAATAGAATCTTAAATATGTTTTAATTTGACATGAAATTTATGACTCATTGAACAATGCAATATACCACTCACTGCCAGCAGTTTGTGGCATATAACATTATTCAACTCATTTCATAAATTTTATATCACATTACCACTCATGTAATATCCTCTATTCACATATTTTTTTTAAAAAACCTAGAAGAATGGTAAGGAATTTACTCACATAAATATACCCCCACCTCATCCCACCTCAACCCCATAATGGAGATGAATCTATATTTTTTTAAAAAAATCTCATAATTCTTTTTTTTAAAGTGCAAATACAATCATTTGTAAACATGCACATTTTCTGATGGTGGCCATAATATGTACCAAGTTTCACTACAAACCACTAAAAACTGCAAGAGCACAAAATTCTGTCATACACTGCATCAAGCTGTAAGTCATAAAGGGCAATAACTCTTACAAAGAATCAAGGGAGCACAAAGATTTGTTAATATGTGCATCTTTAGATGGCGACCATAATATGTACCAAGTTTCACCGCGATCCATAAAAACATTGCAAAAACAAACTGCTGGACTAGTTGTGGTAATAAGATTGTGTCAAATACTGCTTCAAGCTACAAGACAAAGTGAGCAATAACTCTAATAAAAATTGAATAAGCAAAGTGACTTGTTAATATCAGAATCTTCAGGTAATGACCTTAATATTTACCAAGTTTCATTGCAATCCATCAAAAACTATAGGACTTGTTGTGCTAAAATGATTGTATTGTATACTGCATTAAGCTACAAGACAAAGTGGGCCATAACTCTAAAACAAACTGCAGAATCAAAGTCATTTGTTGATATGCACATCTGGAGGTCATGACCATAATATTTACCACTGGGGTGTCACACATACGGCCCACCAGACTCTTTATTTATTATTATTATTTATTATTATTTATTATTATTTATATCAAATCTGGCCCGCCATAGCAAATGAGTTTGACACCCCTGATTTACCAAGTTTTATCGCAATCCATCCAAAACTGTGAGACTAGTTGTGCTAATGAAATTGTGTCACCCACTGCATTAAGCTACAAAACAAAAAGGTCAGTAACTCTAAAAAGAAATTGCAGAAGCAAAGTGATTTATTAACCTGCGCATGACAATAACAAGGTTCACTCCAGGCTGAACCCTTGTGCCAATGATCCTTATTTTTCATCTTTGGCATAAGAAAGTTCCCACCATGGCATCCGTAGGGCACATAAGATAAATAAGATAAAAGATCCTTATGGTTGTTTTTAGACTAAACTGAGCGCATCCCAAGCTTACTGAATTGAGTGTGCTCATTACCAAAGAAGCATAAGGCAATCAATTTCATTGGCTAGCAGAAATGTCTTGATGATTTTGATTTGCTTGTGCACCAAATGCACATGTTCCATTATCATTGATGGAAAATGAAAATAAGAAACGATGAAATCTTCCACAAAAACACTGCTGCGTTTATTTCCATAGCAGTGTACTGGAAGGATAAAATTTTTAGACTAAAATGTCCGCAATAAATTCTAGAGGGGAATGCATACCATGGTTACTCAAGCATGAAGAATTCAAATTCCAGTATGGAAGGCTTGCCAGAGGAGAGGCTAATAATGATCAGAGGCCCTCGGGTCATGGATTTATTAATTTCTGCAAGAAACATTCACTTTTCCAGCATTATTCATTTGAATCAGTTGTTGCTGAGTCAGTCTAAAGTATGGTTTACTTCAGTTTCCTTGTCAACAAAAATAACTGTGACCTGAACTGTGGACACAGTTATTTTAGCAGAAGAAAGTAATAATGGCTATATAAATTCATACAGTAAGTCATGTTTAACTTTAGGACACTGATGAAATCATGTGTATATCTACATCCACAATCTTCTTGTCTAAAATTCTGTCATGCCTGATTGGCCATAAAGAAATACAAATCATTATACATATCCAACCAACATGACAAAAAATCATGTGTAAATTAGCTATTTATAATCACCCATGAATCACCAACACCCAAGACCTCTAATGAGACATTAAATTTGCAATGTAGTCCTAACTTAACAATGACCTCTGCAAGGTATAGAATTATGGCCTGCTTGTTTAATTATTGATAAGATTTTATCCCTTAAAAAATGACTACCAAAGTCTGTTCAAGAGTATGCATATACAAGTGCTGGGTACATGAATATTAAATTTTCATGTGCTAAAAGATGTTTACTTTTGAACTTGATGCAAAGTGAAAATCAATGTCAATGAAACTGTTACCAATAAAATTTTCAAGCAAATTGAAAGGAATTGTTCTGATGAACTCCCGTACGATTTTGAAGGATTGTGCTATACAAGCAAACCTGTATGTACAGGCTGTCTAAGAGTTATTCAGAAATATCTCCAACATTGGAGTGGGTGTTTCATAAATGAGTGGGGCTGCAATACATGTATATAAAATAAAGCCAATATAATTAAACAGTTTAGAGAGTTGTTTCCAAGAAGGAATTAATCCAATGCCACAAGTAACGAAACCTATTGCCTACCTCTCATGCACCATAGGCCTAATCCGTTAAACCATGTGCTCACCCCCCACCCCCCCAAACAGATGGAACAAAGTCAAAGATAAAAACTCAAGGTGCACGTGAACTCTTTCACAATGCAAGCAAATTTTAACACTCCAGATCCACGAGTTACGGCACCCACTGCCATGCCTGTGAGCATGCGGGTATGTCTGCTACACACGAATGCCTATACCACGAGTTACGGCACCCACTGCCTTGCCTGTGAGCATGCGGGTATGTCTGCTACACACGAATGCCTATACCACGAGTTACGGCACCCACTGCCTTGCCTGTGAGCATGCGGGTATGTCTGCTACACACGAATGCCTATACCACGAGTTACGGCACCCACTGCCTTGCCTGTGAGCATGCGGGTATGTCTGCTACACACGAATGCCTATACCACGAGTTACGGCACCCACTGCCTTGCCTGTGAGCATGCGGGTATGTCTGCTACACACGAATGCCTATACCACGAGTTACGGCACCCACTGCCTTGCCTGTGAGCATGCGGGTATGTCTGCTACACACGAATGCCTATACCACCAACTTTGAAGCATCATTTTTTGGTCATGTATGCATGGTCGAGATGGTATAGGAGTTGGTGTTTACCGGCAAGGTGATGGGTGCCATAACTTGCTAATTCGGGTTTGAATCTCCGTAGAGTAGCCATTACAATTCTCTAACTTGTATGAATATATTTTTTATTCATGTATATGTATGTATGTGTGTGTGTGTGTGTGTGTATATATATATATATATATATATATATATATATATATATATATATATATATATATATATATATATATATATATTTGTTGTCTACATATACAATGTAAAGAAGATCCTATCTAAGCTAAATCTGTACAAACTGTGCTTGCAAGACGTGCACCATAAAAAAGTTTCCATGTGGCAGGGTATATCATTTACTCTGGAGTAACTTAATAAATGTCTAAATATTTGATGTCTTCAGCTGTGTTATTTGGAACATAAACTCCACTAGTGCAATGTTAACAAATCTAAAATCTTTTTGACAAAGTTTTGAATGATTTAATATTAAAAAACCAACAATCACAGAAATGATATACTCAAAATGTAATGATGGTATGTTGCAACTTTACCATATGGGTACACTGAAGCTTTGCAGCTGCATTAAAATCTTCTGATCAATTAGTATAAATGTGACAGCACTTGTCTTCATATCTAATATAATTTATTTATACATAAATTTTCAATTACACCATGGCACACATGGGGATAATCAGTAAGAATTTAAATGCAAGGTATTATGATAATAAGGTAATCTTTTCTGAAGCAACTTAGAATGGAAGTCATTTGATTGAAAGCCACAGAGCTGTAAACCACAAATAAAAGAGAAATATCAAACTATTTTATACTGCTGAATGTGACTTGAATATTCTTTTAACAGGCTAAAGCTGTGTTTATTTTAGCTAGGTCAAATAACTTAGAAAACTTGAAGTCTGCCTGAAAATCCAAGATTAGCAAAATCTGTCACACAAAAGAACTGTACAGTAAAACTTGTTGTGAGCTCAAACATCAATTACCTAACAGTGGTGTTACTATGCATACACACACATGCACATGCTTAATGTAAAGGAAGGACGACACTGCAATCCCCTCCCAAACCCTCTGATAGTTTGTCTATAACAAAATTTCCTGGCCATGCCCTGCTAAAATACCCCTCATCAAAGCCTTGTGTCAGATTTTGTTACTCTCAAGTATCATTCCTTTCAATTGATTGAGCCATGAGACTGAACAGATGAATTGCCAAGGCCAGATGTACAATCATCTCCTGTACCCATAGTCTTTAAACAATCTGAACAAAAAATCTGTACTGTAGGTAAAAGTACAGGCATACACATGTATAAACTGATCCAGAAATATATACCTGAAACAGAACCAAGCAATCTTAATCAACTGGATTCAAAATAAGGGACTATTACATTTTATATTGAATTAATTTTACATACCATTAATTATGTTCATGTGCTGAATCTTGGGGGGGGGCCTTGCTATACTGATTAATCAACTTCATTAATGACATTACTCACCAAAATATTCCTTTCATGGGATCAAACATTTAATTTTTGAAGGGGTGGGGCAGGAAGGCCTGGGATTTTGTTGAAAAACATTTCTGGCTCTTATATAGCTTGAAAAAAATATTCTTGCTCTGATTTATAGCAAAAAAAAAACATATTATATCTATTATATTAGTGATTAAAAAAAATTATTTGGAACCAAGAGAAAAAAAAATTCCCAGCTCGAAAGAAAATTCCATGCCCCCTCTCCCGAAAATTACACACTACTGTGAAGATGTGAAGAAAGAAAAAATTAAATTCATGATGAAAGTTTGCAGCATGTTATGAAATTTACCCCAGGCCTAGGTTTGGTACCCATATTTGTAAATTTACTCCAGGCCTAGGTTTGGTACCCATATTGGTAAATTTACCCCAGGCCTAGGTTGGTACCCATATTGGTAAATTTACTCCAGGCCTAGGTTGGTACCCATATCGGTAAATTTATCCCAGGCCTAGGTTTGGTACCCATATTGGTAAATTTACTCCAGGCCTAGGTTGGTACCCATATTGGTAAATTTACTCCAGGCCTAGGTTTGTTACCCATATTGGTAAATTTACCCCAGGCCTAGGTTTGGTATCCATATTGGTAAATTTACCCTAGGCCTAGGTTTGGTACCCATATCAATAAATTTACTTCAGGCCTAGATTTGGTACCTATTTTGGTAAATTTACTCCAGGCCAAGGTTTGGTACCCATATTGGTAAATTTACCCCAGGCCTAGGTTTGGTACCCATATTGGTAAATTTACCCCAGGCCTAGGTTTGGTACCCATATTTGTAAATTTACCCCAGGCCTAGGTTTGGTACCCATATTGGTAAATTTACCCCAGGCCTAGGTTGGTACCTATATTGGTAAATTTACTCCAGGCCTAGGTTGGTACCCATATTGGTAAATTTACCCCAGGCCTAGGTTTGGTACCCATATTGGTAAATTTACCCCAGGCCTAGGTTTGGTACCCATATTGGTAAATTTACCCCAGGCCTAGGTTTGGTACCCATATTGGTAAATTTACCCCAGGCCTAGGTTGGTACCCATATTGGTAAATTTACTTCAGGCCTAGGTTTGGTACCCATATTGGTAAATTTACTCCAGGCCTAGGTTGGTACCCATATTGGTAAATTTACCCAAGGCCTAGGTTTGGTACCCATATTGGTAAATTTACTCCAGGCCTAGGTTTGGTACCCATATTGGTAAATTTACCCCAGGCCTAGGTTTGCTACCCATATTGGTAAATTTATTCCAGGCCTAGGTTTGGTACCCATATTGGTAAATTTACTCCAGGCCTAGGTTGGTACCCATATTGGTAAATTTACCCCAGGCCTAGGTTTGGTACCCATATTGGTAAATTTACTCCAAGCCTAGGTTGGTACCCATATTGGTAAATTTACTCCAGGCCTAGGTTTGTTACCCATATTGGTAAATTTACCCCAGGCCTAGGTTTGGTATCCATATTGGTAAATTTACCCCAGGCCTAGGTTTGGTACCCATATCAATAAATTTACTTCAGGCCTAGATTTGGTACCTATTTTGGTAAATTTACTCCAGGCCAAGGTTTGGTACCCATATTGGTAAATTTACCCCAGGCCTAGGTTTGGTACCCATATTGGTAAATTTACCCCAGGCCTAGGTTTGGTACCCATATTGGTAAATTTACCCCAGGCCTAGGTTTGGTACCCATATTGGTAAATTTACCCCAGGCCTAGGTTGGTACCTATATTGGTAAATTTACTCCAGGCCTAGGTTGGTACCCATATTGGTAAATTTACCCCAGGCCTAGGTTTGGTACCCATATTGGTAAATTTACCCCAGACCTAGGTTTGGTACCCATATTGGTAAATTTACTCCAGGCCTAGGTTTGGTACCCATATTGGTAAATTTACCCCAGGCCTAGGTTTGGTACCCATATTGGTAAATTTACTCCAGGCCAAGGTTTGGTACCCATATTGGTAAATTTACTTCAGTCCTAGGTTTGGTACCCATATTGGTAAATTTACTCCAGGCCTAGGTTGGTACCCATATTGGTAAATTTACCCAAGGCCTAGGTTTGGTACCCATATTGGTAAATTTACTCCAGGCCTAGGTTTGGTACCCATATTGGTAAATTTACCCCAGGCCTAGGTTTGTTACCCATATTGGTAAATTTATCCCAGGCCTAGGTTTGGTACCCATATTGGTAAATTTATCCCAGGCCTAGGGTTGGTACCCATATCAATAAATTTACTTCAGGCCTAGGTTTGTTACCTATATTGGTAAATTTACTCCAGGCCAAGGTTTGGTACCCATATTGGTAAATTTACCCCAGGCCTAGGTTTGGTACCCATATTGGTAAATTTACCCCAGGCCTAGGTTGGTACCCATATTGGTAAATTTACCCCAGGCCTAGGTTGGTACCCATATTGGTAAATTTACCCCAGGCCTAGGTTTGGTACCCATATTGGTAAATTTACTCGAGGCCTAGGTTTGGTACCCATATTGGTAAATTTACCCCAGGCCTAGGTTTGTTACCCATATTGGTAAATTTATCCCAGGCCTAGGCTTGGTACCCATATTGGTAAATTTATCCCAGGCCTAGGGTTGGTACCCATATCAATAAATTTACTTCAGGCCTAGGTTTGTTATCCATATTGGTAAATTTACTCCAGGCCAAGGTTTGGTACCCATATTGGTAAATTTACTCCAGGCCAAGGTTTGGTACCCATATTGGTAAATTTACCCCAGACCTAGGTTTGGTACCCATATTGGTAAATTTACTCCAGGCCTAGATTTGGTACCTATGTTGGTAAATTTACTCCAGGCCAAGGTTTGGTACCCATATTGGTAAATTTACCCCAGGCCAAGGTTTGGTACCTATTTTGGTAAATTTACCCCAGACCTAGGTTTGGTACCCATTTTGGTAAATTTACTCCAGGCCTAGGTTTGGTACCCATATTGGTAAATTTATCCCAGGCCTAGGGTTGGTACCCATATCAATAAATTTACTTCAGGCCTAGGTTTGTTACCCATATTGGTAAATTTACTCCAGGCCAAGGTTTGGTACCCATATTGGTAAATTTACTCCAGGCCAAGGTTTGGTACCCATATTGGTAAATTTACCCAAGGCCTAGGTTTGGTACCCATATTGGTAAATTTACTCCAGGCCTCGATTTGGTACCTATTTTGGTAAATTTACTCCAGGCCAAGGTTTGGTACCCATATTGGTAAATTTACCCCAGGCCAAGGTTTGGTACCTATTTTGGTAAATTTACCCCAGACCTAGGTTTGATACCCATATTGGTAAATTTACCCCAGACCTAGGTTTGGTACCCATATTGGTAAATTTACCCCAGGCCAAGGTTTGGTACCTATTTTGGTAAATTTACCCCAGACCTAGGTTTGGTACCCATTTTGGTAAATTTACCCCAGGCCTAGGTTTGGTACCCATATTGGTAAATTTATCCCAGGCCTAGGGTTGGTACCCATATCAATAAATTTACTTCAGGCCTAGGTTTCTTACCCATATTGGTAAATTTACTCCAGGCCAAGGTTTGGTACCCATATTGGTAAATTTACTCCAGGCCAAGGTTTGGTACCCATATTGGTAAATTTACCGAAGGCCTAGGTTTGGTACCCATATTGGTAAATTTACTCCAGGCCTAGATTTGGTACCTATTTTGGTAAATTTACTCCAGGCCAAGGTTTGGTACCCATATTGGTAAATTTACCCCAGGTCAAGGTTTGGTACCTATTTTGGTAAATTTACCCCAGACCTAGGTTTGGTACCCATTTTGGTAAATTTACTCCAGGCCTAGGTTTGGTACCCATATTGGTAAATTTACCCCAGGTCTAGGTTTGATACCCATATTGGTAAATTTCAGGTATAATATACATGTAGCATACAAGACTTTAACATAATTTTTCTATATATTGAATAACACTGACA
Source organism: Margaritifera margaritifera (assembly GCA_029931535.1). Lineage (NCBI taxonomy): Eukaryota > Metazoa > Mollusca > Bivalvia > Unionida > Margaritiferidae > Margaritifera > Margaritifera margaritifera. The sequence continues at coordinate 3,439,084 of JAQPZY010001679.1, read as the reverse complement.
GTACCTATTATGAATTTTGAACAGTTTAAGAACAAATTAAGATATCTCCTGCAAGATTTCTATTCAGCCTAGGGACAGTAAACATAGCACTAATATATCATATTTATTTATTTGTCCTATTTGCCTGTCAGCAGTAATAATATATCAAAAGTGAGAAGTTTTGACAATGAAAATAATTCAAATCTCTCCATGCTGCAGTACACAAAGGATATTCTGCCATGTATTTAATTCATTTTTAAATGTGACATTGCACCAATTCATTATTTCTATAAATTTCTAATTTTCCCTAAATTCTGCAAATGATGGATGAAAATTTAAAATATACATTTAAACTTGGTTGCAAATATATTTATGGTACTTATCTGTTTCTGATGTACACCCAACAGCATACATCAAAGACCTAGATCTACTGTCACTGTCTCCACCTGGAGATCAAGGTCAATAATAATTGCTCTACTTATTTTTTTATTCTGCCATCACATTAATCTATGACATATGTCTCAGTCTAATTTGTTTGCAATTGAATGCAAGTGTACCACAGGTAAATATCATAAGATCCATATTTCCAGTGAGAAACCTGTGCCTTGAGGAAGTTTTCATAAAATGTATACCGTATTTACTCGCATATAACACAAGTGCAAATGCAAACAACATAGACCCTGATCTGCCATCGCATAATGTGCTGGCAGATCAGGGTCTATGTTGTTTTTTCTACTGATTAGTCCTTACAAACTGCATAGACCCAGATCTGCCGGCGCATTATGCGATGGCAGATCTGGGTCTATACAGTTTGCAGTTGGTATCTGCCTATACATGAGTATAGACGGTAACTCACATTATGGAAAGACATTTTATATGAGAAATAAACCATTTTTCACACTAATTACAGGTAATATCTTATACAATTTATGATCATGGATTCTATAAATTGAGATCACAAGTAAACAAGGTTCTTAGCCCCAGCCCCAGCCCAATCATAATTAAAATAAAATAAAATAAGCGGCTAAATGAGTTGTACCCTCTGCATATAAATTATTATTATTATTATTATTATTAATATTATTATTAGTATTATTAGTATTATTATTATTAGTGTAAAGTTCCAAAGAGATTTTCGGAATTACTAATAGATGATCATGATAACGATCATGAATGATACAAATACCATATTTGCTTGTATGTAATGCAAGCCCAAAAGTCAACAGAGTAGACCCAGATCTGTTGTGACATGATGTGTCAATATCTTATGGTCTATGCCATCATTCTACTAATGATTTATAGTGAACAGTGTAGACCCTGATCTGTTGTGACATAATGTGTCAGTATCTTATGTTCTATGCCATCATTCTATTAATGATTTATATGAACAGTAGAGACCAATTTTGTACAACCTGTAGTTCTGAAGCAGAATTTTACTAATGAATAATTTAAAACCACATAATAATATCATACAGATCCAGGCTGGACAGACCAGTGAACTTTCTGATAAATTATGGATTGGGGGTACCAAACCTAACTGTCGAGGGTTTATGGTGGTTTGGTCCAGAAAATTGGTATTGGAAATCAATTATATGACAAAAATAATTTGAGATGAATATTTTCACTATATGCTTTTAATGTCCTGGCCTGGAAATTATACAACTCATGAACATGAGATTTTGTTTCAACCAATTACAAATGATTTTACTTTTGAAAGCTCATTTCTGATTGAAAGAGTTTTACGATTTTCCTGGCTTGGAATCTTAAACTCATTTCCATCTCACCTGTCTAAATAAGAATTATTGATGTGTTTGCTGACTGCTAATTTATTTCAGTCAGTCACTTTATTTGAGCCCTGTGTCAAAGGTCAGTTACATGACCAGTATCAATCAATGACAACTGAGTACTAATTATCGTTAAGACTGATAATTGGTTTTAATACAAGCTGCAACTGGAGGCATTTCTGATTTATGTACTCTATATTGACAGTCAATAAAAATTACTATAATAATTACAAAAGGGATAGAAGAAAAAAAAGTGCTTATTTTGGGAAGTCTTGCACATTTTACAGATAATTTGGTGACAAGCTCTTCATGTCAAAGCTATGAAATTTACCTTCAATATTTATTTCTTCGTAAGTCATGTATGTTAAATGTATCCTTATAGGAAATCGTTATCTACTTTTCCTTTCAAATGTTTATTCCAGCAAATTACTCATCCCTGTATCAGCTGTAAAGGTACAACCAAAGTTGTGCATGTACGGGGGAAAGCTTTGTAAGTATTGCGAAAAGTCTATTTAGGAAAACCAAGTATCCATAACTTTACTATTACATCGTCACTCATATTCACCCAATTAGAAACCGCTATTTGGATTTGCTAGTTCATGTGATGAGGTGATTTACTTGGTGTTTATTCCTTTGGGTCAATTGACATTGACAATGGATACAATTGACATTGACAATGATACAAGTGACACTGACAATGGATACAATCAACATTGACAATGGATACAATTGACATTGACAATGGATACAATTGACATTGACAATGGAAACAAATCTTCTTGGGTAAAACTTCTGTTTTAGGACTAAATATAAATCACAAATAGCATGTTAACATTTATTTCCAAAACTTTCCAAGATTAAACCTGAGAAATTCTGTGAATATTGCATTAGAAAATTTAATAAGGAATGGTGCACGGTAAAATCTGAATAAACTGCATGTTTTCACCAGCATAAAAAACATCCAGGTCTAGACCATATGTTAAAATGATGGAATTGTATATTTATTTACAAAATGATTATCTCACAATTGTTACATTTATGATTTATATATGTCATTAACATACTTAGTGAAGAATAGGAGACCTATGTAACGAAAATCATCTTGAACTTATTTTTCGCATAGTTTTGTTACAGATTGTTAATCCTATTGCTACACAAGAAAGCAATTGATGGATGCCTTTCCATCCCCCAGCTAAGCCCAGTCTCTTATATTACCTCAAAACTTAAGATGCTGTTGATTGTAGATCATGACTCAGTAAACAATGGCAGCAAACCTAACATTAACGTGACATTCTGCCCCATAGATCAGAAGGCAAGATGGATTATAGCGATATTCCAAAACTCAAGAGGACCAACATTCTTTTTGACCCATGCTTGAAAACCAAATGATAAATGAAAAATCTATCCATACTTAATCTACCCTTTCTACTGGAGTGATATGACGATGTTCTGAGAGGTTATTTCCACCCGACTAAATCCCTTATAACTTGATTAAGCAATGGAGGGATTATTAAGCTCAGTTCAACATAAAATCATACAACACAAATTTTTTTTAACCGAATACTCTTTCAGTTTTTGATATCTCTACCAGTGATAACTAAAGCTATGGCATAAGTGCAATCGTAAATAAAGATTTCCTGTGTTTGTACATTCACACATTTCTTTTCTTGAGGCTTATCAGGAATGGGTGGAATGAAGATTGTTATTTTTGTGAACTAATCCCACTGACTTGAATCAGGAGTTCTCGTGTCATAAACATGATAAATGAAAGTCTGTCAACTCATGCAGATAAGTTTTAAATGTGGGACAGCGTTCAATAATAGGTATTGGAAAATCTATTATAGCAACAATACAGCATGCTAAAGACCAGGTCACATATCTATTATAGCAACAATACAGCATGCTAAAGACAAGGTCACATATCTGGCCCAAGTTAAAAACAACAACACTGCCACACTAAACAATGGCAAGTCGGACATTTAAAATTATTTTTCAGATATTAAAAATGATAAAACACGCATGACTCAATATCAGTCAATGATACTGTCTTTTGCTATATTTCCACACATTGTTTCTTACTTACTAGATAGGATTAAGCATTCAACACTTCCTGTTAAAAGTAGAGCACTCTGCGGTTAAAAAAAAAAAAAGGACAAAGTTGGCTTAGTGAAGCAAAATTAACCACGTCCTTCGTAAAATTTAACACTTTTAGAAAATCCTAGTTCTGCCTCTAAACAGGGAAAGTAGAAATATGAATTGTAGCAGCTGCATGTGTCTGTACTCTTTACAGTTATATATCCCCGAACCCAACCCAACAACTAGGGACACCAGAAGCCAGAACTCCATTGTTGAGTCTATCACTCTAATTAGACTAATGCCAGGCATTGCAGTCCACTGTACAAACTGTGTTGGAAAAATGGAAGTACAAAATAAACACCAACATCTGCATTATGAAAACCATACAGATAAGAAATAATACAACCTGATGTGTATTTAATACACAAAAGCTTGGAATATACATATAATGGGACAGAGTGTGTATTTTTGACCCTACCATCGGAGTTAATGCCATCAAATTTTGGCAACCATATATCTGAAATAATTTGAAAAAAAGCTCAGCAAAAATGGTATCTTTGTATTCTTGTATTTCATTAGACTATAAACTACTATTAAGAACTGCACAGTCAAAGAATGTATTCTTTTCATGTAACAAATAGCTTACACCCTTTCTCTGAATAAAGTAAATGATACTTCATCAATCAAGGATCAACAGAGGACAATGTTAATATTAAATTTTAATCAGACATGCATTCTTCTTGAAAGTAATATTTTCCTTTGGACCCCATCAGACTCTTGTGATCATTCCTTGAAGCGAATTCTGATTAAATGTGGTATTTTTCATTTATATGGCACTTAATGCACAATTTATACCCCAAGATGTTTAAATGTTCTTAATAGCAATCTGAACATCATAAAACAGCTAGGAAAAAGGCATTTCAAACATCAAACAATATTTTGTATCAACTGTAAGAATGAAATATTCACCTCAATGAAAAGATGCCATAAAGCAAATATAGCCTCGAGGTCAGAACCAACAAAGAAAGTGTAAAAATTTTCATCAGTAGGAGGTATGGCTATATACCTGGTGAACTATACCTGGCCAAATTTACAACTTTAATATTAACAGTTTTGAAGGCTGCAATCCACTTTGAAAGGTATTATAGATGCACTCAGTTAAAGAACTTTGAAAGAGAGTATTCTAAAAGCTGGAATGTTAATATGTGATGGAATATCCATGGTACTGAAGGCAATTAAGTTAAACTATAAATAAATTAGTTTCATTTCAACTGACTCTAGTAAATTTGAACTATTACTCTGAATCTATCTACAATAAAAACCTGCTATACTGGACACCTCCATATAGAAGACACCTGCTATGAAAGGACAATATGTATAGATCTATCATGTTGTATTTATGATCATATTTAGCCTCTACAAAGGACACCTGTCTACAAAGGACAAATTTGTGTAGTCTTGTATTGACTGGTTTCACTGTGTTTAGCTATCACTGTATATCGTAATATTTTGTTATCATTAAGTTTAGGTATATTTCCATACATTTTAACTTCCTTTCTTTCAAACAGAAACCATAGTTGCTCAGTTGGCAGAGTGCCAGACTCGTAATCCAAGGGTTGCGGGTTCAATACCTCCCCAAGCCAGTCTGGGTCAGCTGCCTCTTCATGTCCATGGGAAAGGCACTTAGCTCCCATTTCCTCAGCATGATATAGCTACTACTGTGTAGAAAATAATGTTAAATTGAACTAACAAACCATTCTTGCAAACATAATATTTTTTAGCCTCATATTTAACTTGCATAAAATCCTAGCAGTCATAAAAATTAGACTGAAACCAATCAATTGATTTTACTCCCATAGGATATAATTTCTTGATTCACCATGTCAAATGCCTTTTGTAAATCCAACATTATCATACCAGTGTATGTTCTTTAAATGTAGTCTGTCAAATATTTTAGTAGTGGTGTATCGATTCATCAATCATATCGGCATCACAATGTGACAATACTTGAAGCTGCTGTATCACAATATAATGAATTCAAGTTAAGAAAAGAAGAGCTCTATGTCTCTTCAGCAAATGTGTTCAACATTTTGAACTGTTCTTTTGTGTATTATTATCCAACTGCTAGACCAGGGGTGTCAAACTCATTTGCTATGGTGGGCCAGATTTGATATAAATAATAATAAATAATAATAATAAATAATTAGTCTGGCGAGCCATATGTTTGACACCCCTGTGCTAGACAACAGTTTTCAGGCTGGCTCCCCTACTCAGCAAGAGAAACCACCTGTCCCAATGACGAAACATCCGAATCATTTTTAGTCGGATATGGTTATGTAAAATGATAAATGAATACAGCATATACTCACCTATAATCCGGGTCCATATGCAAACAATATAGACCTGATCTGCCACTGCATAATGCGCCGGCAGATCAGGGTCTATGTTGTTTGTTCGACTGATTATTCCTTACAAACTGCATAAACCCAGATCTGCAACGGCAGATCTGGGTCTATGCAGTTTGCATTTGGTATCGGCTTATACATGAGTATATTGCTAAACATTACTATTTGTTATTATAGATAGTCGGTATATTTAATGTCAAAAGAAAAACTTCCAATTACACGCTGCTAAGACCAAAATTGCAACAAAATCTTAAACATAAACCCCGAAGCTATATTTTAGACTCTCATCTGGAAATATTTCTGGCTTCAGGGGTCAATAATTACAAAGGCATCATAGAGGCAGTAACAAAACCATATGCAGAATCTGCAAAACAGTTATGATATATTCAGGTAAAAATAATAACCTTGCTGCATGCTTTCAATGCCAACACAGCAACACAGACATTACAATTTAGATGCAAAGATAAAAAGACAATGTAAGTGTCTGTATTGTGATATGCATTGTATCAGCACTCCAGTATTGCATATGTATTGTATCACCTGTTAACTGTGTGATACATAATGTGGTATATATTGTATCACCACCCAAGTATCATGATATGTATCATATCGTAACCAAGCTGGCGATGCACATTCATACTGGTCTGTAAATTAGATCTGTATCTGTTGAATATGAACTTCTAACCAGACTCATACAGTATATTCATACAGTATACTGTTCTGTGCTCATTACAAATGAAATTTACGAAATTCTTCGAATAATTTCAATATTTTGCTCACCAAGGCTCATAAAAGATAGAAACTATTCGAAGAGTTTCATAAATTTTATTTTAAATACGCACTCGTGTAAATTCTTCTATGACTGTAACATTCTTTCTTCTATAAAAGTTCTTAACATTCCCCGAGTATGTTAAATAAATTACAACTGAGGAAGCTTTTTAACAAGCACTGATGCAAGAATGGTTTAATAAATTCATGAAAACAATTGAGCATGAGCCAAGAAAAAATTGATATAGACTTTCTGAAGAAACATATACCTTTTTTGGAGAGAAAGAACAAACTCCAATCATATTTGAACAAAGATGACTTAATAAAAATGTTATGCCTCAAGCAACTGTGAAACAGTAAATTTGTATCATGTCATTTATAAAAAAAACTAACAATTACTTCCTATTTATTCAAGTTTTTATACATATACAAATGTGGCAACAATGAAAAATTTTTTGCACTCAATTACAGAAATGTAAATAGTTATTACTTTTAACAATTTATATATTTTGTATCCTTCGGACCCATCAAAATTATAATAACTTTTTTTTTCTGCAAAAAATCACCCATAAAAAATTACCTAAATAAATTTTAACATGAAAGGGCAAGTTTCTCAATGTTAATTCAGCACCTGTTCAACTAAACGATAGGACACCTTGGCTAGCAAGATTATGTGTACTTGATCTTGATCGCATCAGCCCATGATTGATCAAAGTACTTGAGGTGTCCAGAGAGAAATATGACCAGTCCTAGCCATGTTATCATCTGTCATCTGCTAGAAGCGCCAGAGAAGATAAAGCCATCAATTAATCTGCTCATCAATTACACTAATTGATGCAGTAATAGAGGAAAACCTTGCCCCATGCTTAAGTTTCTAGGAAATTACATGTTTACCTCCCATCCACCATTTGCATGAGAGGAAGGTTATGTTTTAACAACCACAGTGGTACACTCCTGGCAGCAAGCTATCAGGAAAATTTGATGATTCTGTGTAATCAATGCTAGAATGTGTCAGAGCATTACAAGAGAAAAGAACTTTGAGAGTCACAGGTTTTATATCATGTATCCAACCAGATGATTTATTGGAGATGAAAAAAACAGTATCTGAAATTAATGTTAAAGCACACAATTTACTACAAATTAAGAATTGTAAAAAAAAAAAAAGATTTTTTTAAAGCTGTTATTGCCATACATAATGTAGATAAGACATTTCTTGATGTATTCAGAGATGCAAGACTCTGCTTGAGACATTAAGGAGGGATTTGAAGAAAGTCTGTGTGGGGGGGTGGGGGGTGGGAATATGAACATTACAAGCATGAACAGCTCCCATTAAAGTAGTCTGGGTTGTATAAGTAAAACTAGCTTGGAAAATCCCCCTCTCCCCAGGGCTTCCAATGAGATTATGTGTCTGATCTTGATCCAATAACCCATGATTGATCAGGGTCCCAGACACGTTAGTTTGACTAGTAATAGCCATGTTATCATCTAGCAGAGAACACACAGAATATACAGCCATCAATCAACCTGCTCATCAGTTAAGCTAATTGATGCAGTGACAGAGGAGAGCTCAGCTTGCCCCATGCTTAGGTTTCCATGAAATTACATGTATTCCTTCCATCCACCATCTGCATGAGAGAAAGGTTATGTTTTGACAACACTCTTCTGGCAACAGCAGGCTATCAGAAAAATTAGATGATTCTCCAAAATCAATACTAAAATGTGTCAGAGAATTACAAAACAAGACAATATAATTTTGATAAATGGCCTTCATCAGGGGTCAAGGACTCCCTATCCCAACTAGCCACCACAGCTAAAATTATTGACGGACATGTACAATTTCGTATAAGTAGCCCAATTGTTACACAGAAAAAAAGAATACAATTTTGAACTCTCTGACCATTTTCCATGCATTATCCTTACCAGGCTAGGACAAAATTGAAATGGTCACCCCCTGTTTACATACTGGTACATGTGGACTAAATTATGTTCAAATGGAATTTATTGTACATGACCTTTTGGCCAAGTAAAACAAAACCTTATCAACAACCCAAAGCTCCTGGTCTCAAGAAATAAATCAAAATATTATTACATAATACTTGCAAGGTTGAACAAACAAGAAATGAGCTTTGAGACAGAAAAAATTAAATCCCTCCTCTCCCCACTCCATAAAAAACTGATTTTCAGGAGGAATTAGATGTCATTAAACATTGCATTTTTACATTCTGCCATTTGTAGGATTATTCAATAGACCTATGATGTCATGCATGTAAATACCACATGATGGGGTAAGCGCTGCATAATTGGATTGGATGGGGGATAAACTATGCCACTGTCATTCAGTCAAATCACTAAAAAATATAAATTTTACATTTGTCAGAGCTGAAACAAAGTGTCTGAAATTTTTCTTTCTATTTCAAAGGCTGCTAAACAAATGAAAAGCAAAATTCCAGTACAGAATATTATCATGCTCCAGCTAAATAAACTCTTAAATGGAACTCGGCCTTTGGCTTGTTCTTAAAATGGAACTTGGCCTTTGACTTGTTCTTAAAATGGAACTCGGCCTTTGCCTTGTTCTTAAAATGGAACTCAGCCTTTGACTTGTTCTTAAAATGGAACTCAGCCTTTGACTTGATCTTAAAATGGAACTCGGCCTTTGACTTGATCTTAAAATGCAACTCAGCCTTTGACTTCATCTTAAAATGGAACTCGGCCTTTGACTTGATCTTAAAATAAAACTCAGCCTTTGACTTGATAGTCCATATAGAAATTGTTCCCTCCTATATAAAATTGGAAATTGGTCCTATACTTTATTCCTGATACAAATATATTGAAAGATTATTCTATTATGGTAACTTCAATTTTAGTAGAAAGAAAGACTGAAAATAAGTCTGATAAAAGGCAGACTTAGTAGAAGCAAAATAACAGTCAGTTAATGCAGTTTTTAGCAAGCTTTTTTTCAACTACATGCAACTATCTCATTATCACCTGCCTAAATTACTGTCTACTTTTCAAGCTGAACCATCTACTTTTACAGCAGTGTAACATTTTTTTATATATTATTCCACCAACTTAGCTTTGTATTTTTAATTCTGAGCCAACTACTTCAAAATACAATGAGAAGGTTGTACATGAGCCCATTTTGATAAAGGTAATTACTGTATATATACTAATGTTTACAAGTTGAGTCCAACTGAAAACAACATAGACCCTTATCTGCCACTGCATAATGCACTGACAGATCAGGGTCTATGTTGTTTGTTCTACTGATTACTCCTAACAAACTGTACAGACCCAGATCTTCTGGCGTATTATGCAGATCTGGGTCTGTGCAGTTTGCAGTTGGACTCGACTTATATGCGAGTATATATAGTAATATAATGCATCTTAAACAATAATCAAGATAGTTTTGGCATTAGGTTGAATATATTTCTCAATTTACATCTACACAGTTGTGTCTTTGTTCTGAACAGCCATTACTGCCAGCCTACTCTCCTATGTTTACATTGGTGACATCATTATGCAGTAGGTCTATCTGTTTCTGGTGAGACCAAGATTTGGCAAAAGCAAATATCAGGATTCAGATCTGTGTGCATACACAATTGTTATGTCTAAAAACCAGTTTTATTGGAGTTATGAAATACAATAAAATATAATGATAGTATCAAATAGAACTACATTTTATGATCAAACATCAATTTCCATTTTTTCAAAGCAATTGCCTTCTTGCCCTCTGATGTGAATAATATTCAGCAATTCACAACAACTGCTGTTGTTGTATGCATTCCTATCTCTTTTGAAAATACTCCTTCTCTGAACACCAATGTCGACTCATTTAAGAAGATAAGTTTTACAACAGCCAAAGTTTTAGAATACAGGTTTGAATTTTCTCATTTCTATCTGTCAACAAGAGCTGTCTCCTGAACTGGCATTATGTATGAAACCAGACAATTTTGGAGAATTATCTATCTAATTGCCAAACAGAATGAAGATTTCCTCAAAGAAGTAGGTACAATGATCATCTGATATCGACAGTCTATCAAAGTTCCTCTTCACCAGCTGTGATCAATACATACCTTACTAGGATAACAATTTATTTCAAAATGCTCTATTTCAAGATTGGTCATAAGCTTCTCTTGAAAACTAGCAAGAAGTAATTTCAATGAAGCAATTACAGCTCCAACAATGCAAACCACAAGATTCAATGCAAAGTTTACAGCCATTCAATTCTCTGTGTACATATCTGGCACAGTCGATATTGAATGTTGTACAATGCTAGTTATTTATCGATGGGACAGCTCGATCTATTTACACCTTTTCAAAGCTGAAACTATTCCAGCAGCTATCATTAAGAGGTAATTGGTCTTTACTATATCAGACCTTCTGCTACAAAAGGCCTCACTTACAATACCCCTACAAAAGGCCTCACTTACAATACCCCTACAAAAGGCCTCACTTACAATACCCCTCAAGCAAAGTGTGACATTCATCAGTTGCAAACATGAAAGGTAGAGCAAGTAGGAACCATTTATAACATTTGTTTTCGTTTTGCTTTAGAAATTGTTTTCATTTTACTTTAGAAATCCAAATGTTCAAAATAAAAACTACACAACAAGAAAAAATGATATTATATAGGGAAGTGACCATTTAACCAAAATTTAAACAAAAACATGGGAGGAGGGGAGGACCTGGGCTTTTTTTTCCCGAACCGGATATTTTCATTTTTTTTATTTCAAGATAATCTTATTTCCCCAACTAAAATGATAGACAGAATTAGTTACTTTTTTCTAGAAATCTGAGGAAGAGTATTTTTTCCAGGCTGTATATACATATTAAGAGCTAGTAAATGTTTGTACTAATTTAAGACCATTGAAGCATTCAGGGGTTTCAACAGAAGCCAGGACAGAAACTGCCATCTACAATTCCACGAATTTCACAAAAGTTAATTTTAAAAGTTTTATAATTTATCACTGTATTCTGTCAAAGACGATTCATCCAATTAAGATTTGCATCTTCTTCCATTCAATACAGATCAGTCTGATCCCAGAAAGACACTCGTTTTTTCCAATTCACTAAAAGTGCTTGCCTAACACAATTCAATCTACATTAAAGAGAGCTATTTATGTCAGTGTCTTTACATTCATGCCCAATCAACCACAATTAAGAGTGGTGATGATGTGCTAATAATGAAGCAAGAATAGCACATGTTTAACTTTTGGCTAAAAAAAAAAAAAAAGCAGTTTGTAACAAATTATCACCGAGTTCTATAAATTATGCACTATGCAGGCGACGGCATGAAACATAGACATAATACAGCAAGATAGGTTAGTGTATGCTTACTGATACAACATACAAATAATGCCAGTGACAATCAACATTGCAAACATTCTGCTTACAGTCATACCTAAATACAACAGATAGAACCACATGATGAACATAAAATACAGCATAAATACAACACACGTCGTAACATATATTAAACACGTCGTAACATATATTAAACATTTACTAAAAGTCAGTCTACTTCCGTAAACTCTTTGAGAAATTAAATTCAATAATATGTAAGATTTTCAGCACGTATACGGTATTATAAAGTCTGCCTAAAGTATCTTCTGCCCAGGGCTATGCCCATACAAATACATCCTCTTCTTAAATTTAGTGTGTATATTATTATAAAACTTCAAATCTGCTTATTTGCCTTATTACTATATCACCTGGAAACTTGCATTTTCTCATGCTTCTTTTTTAAAACTTTTTTATATATAGATTTATTTAAATCAAATTTCACATTTCTCCATCAAGGAAGGACAGTCTAACTTGAGTTAATACACCAACACCATTTCAGCTTATTAGGGAAGGGGGAGGGAGGAGAAGACAAATACATATCACTGCCAGGGACACTGCCCCCTGGATAACCTTGAAAAGTTTTGGCCCCTGCCCCTGCTACTTTTCCAACTTCTGCTACTTTTTTCTTATTATCAGAACATTCTTAGCCTTTTCCATCAAAAGTCGAGAAAGAAACCTCTGATGTAATTTGCCACCACTGAAAACTATATTCAGAACTACTTTTCTTCACATGGCACAATATAGAAGCGGATGGAGACAAAGTCACAATCTGAACATTGTTGACTTTTTGTGTTGCAACATATATGGTGCACTCTATTGAAGACAAATCACCAAACCCATGAAATTTATTTGCATTCCTACAAGTACATACAAGGTTATTTCTTGACTTAACAGAATGGCCAAACGATGTTCCAACTGATTGAAACCCCCAACTGGTTGATTCAGATATATCTTCTTATCTTTAAATGACTAATAAGGGCAAAGGAAAAGTCTTGTTTGCATTAATCTAAGAGTGAATGACATATATAGAATTTGTAACCAATTTGAGCATCAAGCAATAAATTGAGTCTCTTGTTTACTACAGCCTAAAAGTGTCTTTCAAACTTGAAAGGCCATGAAGATGCTCTAAGACTAATGAACAAAACTTGAATTAAGGGGTAGACAAGTCTTCCATATGATACAATCAGAAAGATTCCTACAAATGGATGTGTTTGAAAATTTTCCTAACTTTGATATCCCCCCCTCCCCCCACGATTAGGAAATGGAATCTAATTAAGTTTGCTAAACAGCATTGTGACAAGTCATGAGTGACAATCTGCTATGCTCCTTTATCACCCGTGGCCACCTATGCTGTGATTTCCTTGTTTCTCATGAATATGCCTAAACCTGCTTAACCAATCACTGTGAGCGCAAGTAAAAATTTTTGACAATGTGACGCAACATGACCTTTCACGACGTCTGAATGAGCCTATCAAAGTTTTTCTTACAAACACAGTCACTTATTGATAAAAATGGTACTTTCATTGAGTTGTAGAACAATGTTTTGTTGTGTTGTATCATGAAAAACGTGGAAATCTCAACACAGCCACTATGATAAAAAAAGCATAACAGATTGTCGCTCATGGCTTGCTATGATGGCTAAAATGTTATTTAAATGTTCAGATGACATGCATTGCATATAAGTTTATTTCACATTTCAATCTTGATCAAAGAAAAACTTTGAGTGAACATCTACTTCATATAAATCTTTCTGAATTAGATTCATGATGAATTTATGTAGTGCTTTCCAACCATGGATCATTTGGCAGCAAATGCTATTTATTTTTCATGTAAATCAATATCCTTGTATGAGCACAATTCCACCATTCAAATAGTTATTTGAACCATTACAAAAAACAAGCACTCATAACATGACGTGTTTTTAATTCTTAACAAAAAAGATACCGTTTATACTCGCATATAAACCGAGTCCAAATGCAAACAACATAGATCCTGATCTGCCGTCACATAATGCGTTGGCAGATCAGGGTCTATGTTGTTTGTTATACTGATTAGTCCTTACAAACTGCATAGACCCAGATCTGCCATCGCATTATGCGCCGGCAGATCTGGGTCTATGCAGTTTGCAGTTGGTATCGGGTTATGTGAGTATATACGGTATCACAAAATGACACTTGATAATGGCCTGGTGTGTGGTCAACATTTTTTTAATCATTAAATAATTTAAATACCCATTTACAGCAGGGATAGTGAATTTGCAACCCCTTATAAAATATGTACATGCAAGAGTACCAGGAAGCGCGCTGCCATCAAATTAATTAGGATACAAAGTGTATTTGGGACATGTTGAAGAAGCACCTGGCAGTCAATCCATGACATCCTAGTCATGGTACAAAATGGTACCTTGCATACAACTGCAAACATAGGTAAATGATCATTGAGTGTCTGATTAAAATTTAAGCCTAATGAGCATAATCTATAGCATGACAGCACGTTTCTACATTTTTATGTATAATTCAACATCCCTGAGCCAAGTCCAAACTTTCTATCCACAACTCTGATTTACAAATGCCCTGCCGTACCAATGATGTCCATCTGTCTCTCTGTCAATCGAGTTAAGTGTTGTATTTTGGTAAGTTTTTCATCTACATTACACTGTTTGCAGCAGGGTCAGAGGGTCAGAGAGAGAGAGAGAGAGAGAGAGAGAGAGAGAGAGAGAGAATGGCAAGGTAATTGTGTTCTATAAATACATTTAGAGTTTGTAAGAATATCGTCATCATCTTGACTGCAATGAATTTCATCTTCTGTATGCCAATCCCTACCTAACCAGATTCAGGTGGACCAGCTTATATTTCATAAGTATGAGTGCATGGAAATGTGTGACTTGCTAAGGTTGATAGTTTTATATTTTTGTCTTCATGTCATCTATTTCGTACCTATAACCTCACTCATTAAGTCTGTTTGGCAATACTTTTCGTTTACCAGGGTCATCTCCTATTTAATAAGTTTTGATGAAGGAGACAGCAGTGGTATGGGTTCATATTATCCTACAGAGATTATATGAGTCATGTGATGCATTATATGAGTTATGTGATGGATAATTATTATGTGCCATAAAGATAAAAAAATTAAGCTAATGACTTCTGCAATCACATTTCCATAAACCCTTGGTTATGAAATATAGGTTAGCAAGTGCTGCCCCATGTTTGGGAAAGCAACATTTTTACTTTTAAACAGGCAATTTACTCTGATGTCACCCATCAGTATAGCTAATTTGGACTGCCTTCATTGGACCTTGGCCTGTGACCTTTTGATCCATAAATCATTTTGAATATCTCCTAGTGAATCCATGCATGGATTCTGGCCACAATCCAATAATGCAAACACAAGATGTAGAAAATGTCACATAAAAAGGATGATGGATGAATCAGGGTTGCTGGGTGACAGACAACATTATGACTGCTACATATATGTCTTTCCTATTCCAACTTAAACTGCAAGCAAGGAGAAAAAGTTGATTTCATGCCCAACATACAAAACAAAATCCATTTATCTTTACATGGAGATTGTGCAGGTCCATGAATCAGCTCAAAGTGTCAACGAAGAGTCAAACTCCTTGGGTATCATAAAAAGAAAATGTAAACAAAAAAATATGGACAAGCCTGCATGAACAAGTTACTACTACCCACAGTGAAAGGAATCATGATATCCAATCCGTGCTGATCCTATGGTAGGATTCTAACCCTTATTCTTTGGGTCACAAATCCACCATAGTAACCAATGAGCCACTAAAACTCCTGCCTCCATTAAAACATGCAGGAGGGTGAACCAGATTTATTCTGCATCCCTGAGCCTGCAGTGGGCCTTGATGGATATAATAATAATAATAATAATAATAATAATAATAATAATAACATGGAAAAATTTTCTCCTAGTGACTTCAAGATCTTTTAAAGCAAATCAACTTTTACAGTACATACTTCCATATCAAGCCCAATATGTGTGTTTGATTGCCAATAATAAATGTAAATAATTCGGGAAACATCTAATGAGCTACAAATGAGAGAAAAATAAATAAAAGTGTATTGTTATAAAAGTTCTGCATTCCTATGTAACTTCACTTTCAAATCTTGCAGGTGGTATCGCAACTGTTTAAAACTTTACAGTTCTTAGACATTACAAAAATCTAAGACTGTCTGAGAAGGGATTGCTCACATTCCAACTTAATCATTTCAAAATCTGCCAATAAACCAAACTCCTGTCAAAGCAAAATCCACTATATCATAATAATTCATAATTATCATATTTCCTTTGTCTATAAAACTGCATCAGAGTTTATGACAGTTTATTGGTGAAGTTTTCTGTAGATGTGCACTGAAGCTGGGGAAATGAGCTGAGCAGTCTCAATTCACCACTGAAATGAACACATAGAAATAATCATTGATATCAAATTTCCAATCCCAACTCATATTTCCACTGTTACATCTCCATGACCCTGCAGTTTTTTCTCCTTATGTCTGAGATGTAAATGCTGAATGTAAACAAGGAAGGTTTGTATTGGATATGACATATATCAGGACCAAATTGTTACACAGAAAAAAAGAATACAATTTTGAACTCTCTGACCCACTGCATTAGTTTTATGCACTAATACACTCAGTGCCATCTTTCCACATCAGTAACATCACTTCAACAACAAACTATTAAAAAAGGGACAATAAAATATATTTTCTAAAGTACAAATATAGAAAATAAAATCCATCCACACACAAATTATGGTAAATGTAACTCTAGTTAGCATGTAAATTAAGCAAAAAGATTCAAGTCCTATGTTTGCCAACAAGTGTTACAAATATTTCAATTACAGAAGTTATATTTATAACCAAAAATTATTGAAAAGGGTCAAATTTTTCACAGCAGTGTAACTTCTTCCTCTCCAACATCATATTTTAAGAGTATATTGTTTAGAGGGAAAAAAAACACAAAGACAAAACGCTAGCTTGTAGAGTGTAATTTCTTCATCAACACAGCAATGTGCTGCAAGATATATCAAATATGCAAAATGATGAGTTCTTCTCTCTACCACCAGTCACTCTAAAACCAGTTTCTCTACCACCAGTCTCTCTACCACCACCAGTCTCTCTACCACCACCAGTCTCTCTACCACCACCAGTCTCTCTACCACCACCAGTCTCTCTACCACCACCAGTCTCTCTACCACCACCAGTCTCTCTACCACAACTTAATGAAACATACTACAGAACACTGCCATCATGGATGACCCACTTTGAAATGTCACTCTACTAATAAACTTCACTCCAGCACAAATGATGTGCGCAAAAGACCCTCCAAAAAGAGCCAAAGATGACAGCTGTATATAGCAATAAAGCCGTACTTATGAGAGGTATATGGATATGTCCATGTTGATAAGAATTGTTTGGTTGTAAATTAGAGGCCAATTACAGCACACAATAGAATTCCATCAGGATGACCACAGGAGCTGTAAGGAGACTGGGTTATCTGATATCATACTCTTATCTTTATGAAACTCTACCAGGGTCACTCAGTCAAGCCCTATGTCTAGATTTACAGAATAGACAAAAATCTGGACGATTATGATCCATATCTTTTGAACCTGAATTATGACTGTGACAAGACCTGAAGAACAGAGACTTTCAAACACAATTTACTATTTCAACATCATGATGACAACAGGTATGATAGGTTAGAAAATGTTGTATAACACACTTGTTGAAAAAACACTTTGTCCACAACAATAGTTTTGGACAAAGTTTCATCGAAAAGTTTTCCAACTGAATAGCCTCAGAACCCAAAATGCAAAACTTTGCTACTTTTTCTGTTTTTTTATCATCTAGATTGGGCATGTTTTCAAACAAACAACAAAGTGTTGTAAACCTATGACCACATGACTGAAAAATAAGCAAACATACCAGGACACTTGAAAACATAAATGCCACAACAATATACTAACTCTTCCCACAAAACAGAGAAAAAAATTACAGTTTTTGTACAAATATTAAGTGTTGAGGTTTCCTTCCATGACAATAACTCTAATTTTGGTAAAGGAAACTTTAAGAAGAAACAAGAATCCCTCAAAAGGACCGATACTCTACTGGCTTATAATAACTGGAAGGAAGTTACTATGTCTATGTCTTCACTACCTGGAATCTTTTTATCTATTGACTTTTAAAATAATCTGAAATATTCTTGAGAAACCCCAAAGACTGCCATTGTGGTGACCATGTTGGAGGTTAGATTGGAATAATTTTCATTTAGAACCAACTAGTCCCAAGAATGAAACTGTGCACCAAGTCTCATGAATTTCCTCCAATTAGTTATAGAGGAGTAGCAATAACAAGCAATTGCTAAAAAATAACAGATAAGAATGCCAGACTATAGATGTAGGGCCATCACATGACCTCTTCTGGACTTCAACCTGTGACCTAAAAAGATTTGCAAGATGGCCATTGTGGCAATCATATTATACAGTAGATTAGCAGTATATTCATCTTGGTGGCCATATTGGGAGGTCATATCTATCCCATTACATTTTTGATCAACTGTGTACCTTAAGAAGTCTTTTAGTGAAAACCCATGTATATATGACCATCCATTGTTCTCATCCATTCAGAACAAGTAGCATTAACAAGATTTTTATGATGGCCACCATATTGGATGTCAGATCAACACCATTTTCATTTAGAACCATCTAAAAGTCATATGTAGTTAATATAGCACCCCCACCCCTTTAGGAGAAGAAGCTGTAACAAGATTTTTAAAATGGCTGCTATGGTAACCATGTTGGATGTCAGATCAGCACCATTTTCATTTAGGTCCATCTACATATCATAAGAACTCTTTCAGTGAAAATTCCGTGTGACCATCCCTTTATTAGAAGCAGCAATAACAAGATTTTCAAGATGGCTGCTATGGTGGCCATGTTGGATGTTTGAGGGGCACAGGACCAACTAGACCTCAGGATGAAACTGTGTACCAAGTTTCATGAATTTCTTCCACTTAGCTAGAAGTAGTGATATCAAACAACTGCTAATGGCTGCCATACCACTGCATAAGCACTTCTGGTCTTTGAACAGTAGAACTAAAAGAGAATCAATCAACTCTAACTAAACATGTTGAAAACTAACATGTTGAAAACTAACATGTTGAAAATGGAAATTTAGTGTTAAAGCAGGTACTTTTAATGACTCTAAAAATGAAAGTAGACTAGATGAACAACAATAAGATAATAAACACTTGATTTAAAGACTTGTATGTTCAATATCGGGACCTAGCTGAGTTTTATGTCCACTTCCATACAAAGTGTTTTTGTTTCATTTTGCTTCTTTACTTGCAGGTGTTCTTCTTGAATTTATGACTTTCAATATCATGGCTTTTTGACTTTTCAACATACCATATTTGATGTAATATCTGCACACGTTTTAATAAGCTCACATTTTTCTTTTTTATCAAAACTTACTCCCAATTTCCCTGATCCCATCATGCCTCGTGGGAGGGAAGCAACTGCTGAAACACTGCTAGAACATCATGATTTTCTTGGACCTTACCACTATGAATGTATGGTCTCTTGTTACTAATTAATGGGTTCAATCAGTTCCCAAAATGAATCTTACATATGCCTTATTCAGCGATACCATATCAGGGGAGATCATGCACCCCCAAAGTGGACAGATCGCAACACAGACCAAGGGAGCTAACTCTTCTAATATGCACATGTTTGGGACATTGTTTATGATACCATCAGACTGCACATACTGCGATGTGCTTAAAGTGAGATAAAAATTTTGTAAGCATAGTGTAGTATTACATCAAATACGGTAATACCCTCTCATTCAGTCTTAATATGGAGGCCAGGATTCATGAATGCTATTGATTGGTAATATTGCTGGCTTTTTTTACTATGCAAAAGCTGCATAAAAACTACACAAATATAAATTGTATGGCCATTTCATGTTAGTTCTATTGAATAGTTCCAATAAACTGGAAAAAAGCTAGAACATGTGTTCCATTGAAAACAATACAAAGTATCAGGGTAGGACTGTTAGAAGCTTTGAATGGTTTGACAAAATGTACCACTTACAACTAGAAATTTGTTAGTATGACAGGAATGCCTCGACCAATATGAAGAAATTAAAAGGCAAATTTTAAATGAAAAACAAATGCCTTAGCTATGTAAAATAATGAAAATAACAGAAAATAATGAAAATTTAACCTGATCTAAGTCTTCCTAATGTACAATAACATACCAAATTTGGTTTTAATCCATGAAATCATTGAAAAGTTGAAAAGCAGAAACAAAATTATGATGCAATTAAATTAAGGACAAGTTCTAAGTCAAACAGGGGCCATAAATCCATTTAATTTTATTTGAAAATGATGAAAATCAAAGTTGATCAAGTCTTTCCTGATGAAAAGCCTCATAAAAAATTTGGAATGAATCCATGAAGTACTTTAAAAGTAATGAGCTAACCATATCATGATGCAATTGAAGGGCAAAGTTACAAGTCAACAGAGGATATAACTTGGTTAAATTTTATTTAGAAAAGGGGGAAAATGGTCTTTTTTATATAAAGTCTCATACTAAATTTAGTTTAAATCCATTAAGTCCTTCAAAAGTTACTAAGCTGTACCATATATACTCGCGTTAAACCCGATACTAACTGCAAACTGCATAGACCCAGATATCCTACGTTAATACCGGATATATTTCATTGTGTGGTACAAAAAACTTGATATATTAACGAGTGGCGAAGCTGAAATATATCTGGTATTTATGCAGGAAAAGAACATTTTCTTTTTATTATATACCAAACTTGCTCCAGAATCGAAGCTTAGAACATTAAACTCACTCTTCAGCACCCCACACCACCCACCCCCTTTTTGTAATTCACCTCACTTTCATAGGCTGATCATATAAATATTAGTGACTTAAGAGAGCGGTATGATTGGGTTGACCTAATCTGTCACACTATCTGATCATAATTGACCACAAAGCAAGTCCGATTCATCAATACATCACAGCGGGTTTATCACTGTGGTCAAGAAAGTAATGGGAAAAAACTTCATAGAGATGCAAATGGCGTCAAATCAAATTTCTTCAGCAAAACTTAATTTCCATGTCTGAAATGTAATGTAGTTTCTATTTATTTGTTCCAGCTCACGAAGTGCTCCTTTTTGTTGCTGCAGGTTTAACTTACATAGGCACATACAATCCAGTGTCACATGGCATGATGTGAAATCTTATATTTTCACATGTGAAAATATAAGGGTATATTTTTCACATGTGAAAATATAGGAATGAAAAAAATATGAAAATTATTTCGCCATTAAGTTTCTACATTTCACACTGAAGTGTATAATAAAATGACAATCCTAAGGATGTTTCACCTAAATTGTCAGATATATTCAACGAAGACCTGTCTTACAGACCAAATCCTGACATAATAAGTTGTTCAAGATATGGTATGCATATTGCCAATGGCTTACATATAAATAGTTTTCTGCTCAAGCCTAATGTGCAGATCAAGGGAAAGGTTGAGTTTCTAATCAATTCAATTAAACAGTCTCATTTCGGTTATTGTATACCATGTACATGATCAGAAATGTTGGTATGGACAATGTAACAAAAAGACAGGGTTTAATATCCTTACATCTATTATCAATGTATTGGGCTTGGAGTTAACTCTTGTTCTTTCATTTCCTTTAGACAGATGTTACCACAATTAAGCTTTTTACTTAATTTTTTCTGCCCAATTACATACATTACTTTTGGTTAGATGCATTTCCTTGAGGCAAATGTTACCACAACTCTTTTTACTTACATTTTTCTGTCTGAACAAATAAATCAATTTCAGCTAGGTTACCATCCTGTTCAAACTCCACTGACATTAACTTCTGTCTTTTCATTTTAAACTTACCTGAAAATAACAGAAAAAAGAAATACATGAACATGAATTATTCACATAATTAGTTGAAGTTTCTAAAGTAGTTTTATTATAAGAGTAGCATAAAATTAAAGAGAATCAGATTATCAGATTTTTTTGGCTCAACACTGGATGTTGTAATGATTGATTCATCATCAAATAAAATGATATCTGTATTTGTTGCTCAACAAATGCAAACTAAAACACAATATCAATGATAATATTTTTGGACTAGCAGAATACAAGCACATTTATACCATGACATAATTCTAACATTTTTGTAAACTCCTAGGGATTATTTTCCTAAGTTAATTAATCTATCTGGTAAAATTTAATAACAGATTACATTACAACCAACAAAAAATAAACATTATTTTATAATGAGCGCTCGTTGCCACAAAAAAAGCACCATCATCAAGTTTTGTTTCTCATGCGGGGATACAGCTCCTAACACTACAATACGAGTCAGTAACAAATTCTTTTGAAATTCTTTATAAAGCCCAGTCATATAATTCAGGATGATGAATTAATAATTATATTGCAGGGCCCATTCTCAAAAAAAATACCACTCATCTAATTGTCCACATGTTTTTTTTTTACTCCAATTCAAGCTCTTTACCTCTTAGTTATGTCTCCACATTACAATCATTCGGTTTGTTGATTTTAATGACACTTTTAACACATTCTTTGCTGTAGAGTATCATGCTAAGGAATGGGAACTATGTACTTTCCCAAAGGACACAGTGAGGCAGCCAATCCAGGCTGGCCTTGGCAGATATTGAACCTGCAACTCTTGGATTATGAGTCCACTGCTCTACCAACTGAGCTACTTTGGCTTCCCTCCACATTACAACTGCCGATATAAGTTAACAGTCTATACGGTATGTCTCCCATGATAAGAACAGGTGTCTCCATCACAAAACTTTTACTCAACTTGAAATCTTACTAAAAAATATTCTGATCAATCAAATGGAAGCAGTTGTACATTATTAGTAAAAGTGTTCATCCTGAAATAACAGATATTGCTCAAAATGTTGAGAAAAGTTTTATAATGGAGGGACCAGAGGGCTTGCCTAATAAATATGTTAAAAAATAGAGGGTGGGTTTAGTATCAGACAAAGAAATCCTAAGTAAATATCTGCCACTTTTTGTAAAAATTGAGGTGGGCTCATCATCAACCATGGACTTATCATCAACCATGGACTTATCATCAACCATGGGCTTATCATCAACCATGGGCTTATCATCAACCATGGACTTTTCATCAGATAAATGGGGGCGCTCTACAGACAATACATGCTTCTGAGAGAGTGACAGGTGTAAGATGAAGTATTTTGCATTTGCAACATGCACAATTGAAAGAATGATGGCATACCTCTATGTTACTTTCATGTACTGTGGCTGAAATTTCTTTACATATTGTACTTGTGGAAACTGGACATGATCTAAGCAACAGCAGACAAAATGGCCACTCCAAAGTACTAAAAAAATCAGCCTTAATTAGTCAAAAGTGCACTATTTTCAGCAGTTATTAAAATAGGGAAACAAATTTTGCCAGAGCAGACAATATAAGCCTCTGAAAGTACTATGAATGAATTACAAAATATCTAAAAAGTAAAAAAAGTTATTGGCTCTTTTTTTCTATTTACCTTTGAATTTTTTGAGAGGTGCACATTTTATGTAAGACCAAGCTGTATACTCTATAACCCAAATTTCACCCATCAATCATACACCAAAATAAAGGGAATTCAAAGTTCTTTTAACAATACCTAAGATATACAAGGTCTTTTTTAAATAGCCATGACAGCCAGTGAGGAAAACCTGGGTAATTCTTTTTCTTTAAAAATCTAACCCTATGCAAAGAACGAAACTGGAGAGTGCCACCAAATATAGTATTGTAAAACCATTCACTTTTATCTAACAGACATGAACCTGGTGGAAAAGTATGGCCTAAAAGCAATGAACTGCAACACAAAATGTAATATATGGAGCCACAATTCAGTTTTATTCTAAAGACATGTATATAGACTGAAGACCTTACTTATGTCTAACATCATTATGCTCACTAATTTTTGAAGAAAAATAAAAATTTCAGTTTGACCTACAAAAACCTCATTCCCCATCCCAGCCCTTGCAGCTCCATGACTTTGACCTCTGACTGATTATCCAACAGATCATGCACCTAGAATTCTCATTTAGTGTCAAACTTCAATGGTGGAACCAATTTGCAAAGTCTAATGATAATCCATTGATGAAACAACAGGCATTGCAAAATTTCAAAAATTTTAAACCAACAGGTAATGATTGAGATTAGATGGATAACATGACATTGTGACCACTATATTGCAAATCTTTTATGACACTAACTGCTGCTATGTGTAAACAATTTATTCTTTAACATTAATGGAGGACTCGATGAGTTAGTCTGTAGCATTTTTTTCAAAAAAGAAGGCCCTAGCATCGATTTTCATTAATTTCTTTGCCATTTCATCTTTTCTTTTCTACATTTTTACCAAAGTCTGCACGTTCAGCTAAGTGTCTTTCATAACCAAGCTTTTTACATATTGGAAGTTCGGGTGATTGAGTTACTGTTATGTACAATAATTACGAACTCAATGCTGATGAAATTGAATACATATTATTCAAAGTGGGATTAGGTAACTCTCAATGAATATGCCACTGTATAGATTGTATAACAAGATTTATTCTTTTCTATTTTTGTAACAAAGTCTGCATGTTCAGCAAAGTATTGTTCATAACCAAGCTTTTTACATGCTGAAAGTTCAGGTGACTGAGTTACAGCCATGTACAATAATACAAACTCATCACTGATAAAGCTGAATACATATTATTCAAAGTGGGATTAGGTAACTCACAATGAATATGCCACTAAATAAATTGAATAACAAGATTTATTGCACATCAATTTTCCATTTATATCCATCTAGCACAAACTTCCAAGCTTTAACTTCATGTGACATAATAATTTGTCATTTAGCACTACCATTCAAAACGATTTTTTAAATTACCATCTGAATTGTATACCTCTACTATACACAGGTCAACAGTGAAAGATTCTATTTCAAGAGACTGGTCTGCTCAAGTTAAAATTTAAAAAGACGCTGATTAAATATAATCAATCTTAAACATCAAGAAAATTTTAGATAAAGTTCTAGATTTCCTGATGTGAATTTCTCTTTTGTTTTCTTGTGAAATGAATTCCCTTACTTCTTTCTGATTGATTATATAGCCAGTGGGCAAATCTTATGTGTTTATAACTAAAACACAAACTACCTTTCTATTCCCACTGAAGCTGTATCTATATTCATCCAAAGGGGTTTATCAATCAGTGCCTGATCAGCGTACACCTGTTATAGTGATACAGGTAATGGAATGGAATCTGATGAGGAAATTTATTTGGCAGGTACCCGCAGTTGTGAATACCTACTACACAGGATAAATACTTTGCTGACAAGACAAGAGGGCAAAAAATCTTCCCAAAATCATAATAATCTACACAAAACCCTCTTCTTGCTGTCTCTCCCCCCCCCCCCCACACACACACATGTATCACACATGTATGAGAGAGAAGCTGGCAGATTAACAGATTAACTGTATATAATGATCCCTCTTCATGCATGTAGCGTATATGATAATAGGATATTGCTGACACGGTAATCTTTCATAAATTGCATACAAAACAAACAAGCCATAATGATCCAAAAAGAAATGCAACACTCTTTTTAAAATCTAAACTTTTAATTCATCCTTCATACTTTTCAAGAAGTTAATAGCATAAGAAATTTATAATCATTTGCAAGTCTTTCAAAACTCTAAGATGATGGCGATTTTCACTCCTCAAGTTAAGAAGATCATGCAAGTGTTGACAATTTTTACAACAAATTCGTTTCAGTAGAAGAAATACATGTGTGTGTGTGTGCACACGCAGGCACGCGTGCATGCATATGTGTGTGTGTGCATGTGTGTGTGTGTGCATGTGCGTGCATGTGTGTGTGTGTGTGTGTGTGTGCATGTCTGTGTGTGTGTGTGCCAGAGGAACCCTTTATCTACATGTGTCTCTTTAAGTAAATAACACATATGAAGACCACACATACTTTACTGATGAATTTTTCAATAGTGAAAGTAATAGCAAATGAAAATGTACTCCTTTTATGGATAACTTTCATGTATGGAGGTGCGCTATTTGCTTATTCCTGTGTATATTAATCCCAGCTTATTCCTGTGTATATTAATCCCAGCTTATCCTGAACTTGAAACTTTTAACTACTTCATGGTAGAAGATTTTTAATAAGGAAAGAAGAAGTCATGCAGTCATTTCAGTTCCGTTTCCGTAAGGAAAGAGAAGGTCAGGCAGTCACTACAGTTTCTTTTCCGACTTCCATTATAAATTAAACATAACAAAGTAATAGACTATATACAACTTGCTGAAACATACAAATAATTAAGACTTGGATTTTCTGATATCATATGTCAATGAATGGCAGATCTTGGTGCAGTAACTATAATCCCCTGGTATTACCAGTGTTTGAAATTAGTGCCTGCCCATCAGCTGACACCAATAATATTCTGGTTGGGCCAACAAAAAATGTAAGTAGCTGGTTCTTGAGGCCAGTTCAAAATGCTGCAAGTTTATGAAAAACCAATCTGTAGGACCAGTAAAATCTTCTGCAAGACCATGAACTTTTTAAAGTTTCTGGTCCATCAGGCCAGAAAGAAATCTATGGAAAGGGGAAATACTTGGTATTATGAAATAATTTAATAATAAATATTCCAAGAACAAGTTGTTCATGTCAAAAAAACACAATGTCATTATCAAACAGAAAGAGAGACGAGAACGTAAAATCCTCTACTGTTGCTAAACCATTGTTTAGAGTGTTAATTCTCCAGCCAAACTTAATAAATTGATTACACAATTTCAAAATTACCCAAACCTTCTATGTTACACACCACAAATTACCCAAACCTTCTATGTTACACACCACAAATTACCCAAACCTTCTATGTTACACACCACAAATTACCCAAACCTTCTATGTTACACACCACAAATTACCCAAACCTTCTATGTTACACACCACAAATTACCCAAACCTTCTATGTTACACACCACAAATTACCCAAACCTTCTATGTTACACACCACAAATTACCCAAACCTTCTATGTTACACACCACAAATTACCCAAACCTTCTATGTTACACACCACAAATTACCCAAACCTTCTATGTTACACACCACAAATTACCCAAACCTTCTATGTTACACACCACAAATTACCCAAACCTTCTATGTTACACACCACAAATTACTTGGCCATAACCTATACTATTTGGTTCAGACAGTAAAACAGAAAAAAAAGTCTTTGATCTGTCAGATGTTATGTAAATGAACAGCAGATCTTGGTACAGTTCAGTATCTTATGTCAGACTGATGACTGACTGTACTGACATAGGCAGGTGTCCTCTCTTATCCAAAGCACATTAACAAGTGCAAAGCTAATTAATGAGACCTGATAGGATCCAGGTTGTATACTGCAACACTTTCTGTCAGAAGGATCTGCTGATCCTAATTAGATAATCACATCCCTGTATAACATTACCCAAGTTTTCAATTTTAGCTTTGGAGTAGAAACATAAATCTATTTTATATCAACTTTTAATGGAGGTTATTTGGTCAGTATTTTATAACAACTTTTAATGGAGGTTATTTGGTCAGTATTTTATATCACCTTTTAATGGAGGTTATTTGGTCATAATGGAGGTTAATTGGTCAGTAATAAGATAGTCTGGCCATATGTCAAAATTCCCTTTAAATTTTTCAGCACAGAAAGACTACTCCAAATTCATGTGAATTATTACAGTAGATAAATCAACCATTTGCAAGTGTCAGCTGTTAGTAAATGAGGTTTCTACACATGGTTTGTATTCTTTCAATATAAAACATCACCTAAGACTCATCTGAAAACTCAAGACAAAGTCGAAGATGTAAAGAGTTCGTCTTAAACTACAGTAGAACTTGTCTTGAAAGACCACCCCTTCTGCCAAAAATAATGGTCTCTCAAGACAGGTGGTCTCTGGTCTCTCATAGCAGTGGTCTCTCAGGACAGATGGTCTCCCATCACAGGTCATAACACTATAATAAATAAATCTGTCCATGGAGAACCCAGTCTCTCAAGACAGGTGGTCTCTCATAGAAGTGGTCTCTCAAGGCAAGTTTTACTGCCATGAACTGTGGCCCTTTTATTCTGATCCTGTCCTCTGATCTATGATAGCCGAGCTGGAAAAGCAATGGATTCATAATCCAAGGGTTGTGAGTTTGATACACACCCAGGCCAGCCCGGGTTGGCTGCATTGGTGTGTCCTTATGAAAGGCACTTAGGTCCCAATTTTCCCCACATAACATAGGCAATAATGGTACTCAAAGTGCCATTAAAAATCAACCAACAAACTCTAATTTCTCTTCTAATAATAACAGACATATACTTAAAGAATCAATTAATAATTTAAGAAGAAATTTTAAAATCTAACAAAATGAAAATACCACTGCAAAATTGTGCAATTAATAATTTTAAATCGATGACAGATATTTTCAAAAGCCATATGTGAGAAAATTTATCCAAAAGGTGTTTAATTAAAACAATATAAGACTAAAATATTATTTAAAAACTCCGCTGCAATACCAATCTGCAGCATCTGAAACATCTTGTTCCTGCAATTGAATTTGAGATTTTTCACACAATTTAATGGGCAAGCTTGCAGTGATGATGAAAACTTCCCCTGTGGTGGCAGGCTTGCAGCAGTTTACAGGGATAATACAGCTGGGGATTCAATCATTCTTACTCTAATGGATATTGCACTATTTTGAAGTTAATTATCTAATTTCATTTCACACTCAGTGATCATTATCCAATGCTCACCATCATCAAGATCTGATATATGCCTAAAGCTGACAGATGCATCACTAATGGCATCATCATCAACAGCAGCAGCAGCAACAGCACATCTTTTTTCCCTGCTTCACTAACACCTATCACGAAAATACCATTGTTCTCCCATGATACGTCTAGTGCTTGATGATAAGCCTCATCCCCAATTTCACCAAATTTAGGCATGTCGTCACATAAGAAAGCTTTTTCCTATAACAATAGCCTAACCTCACTTTTTCTGAAAATGTACAAAGTTGCTCCCACCCACCACCACCACCCACCCCCACCCCTGGGCCTAAAGGCTTATAACAGATAATAGGAGAAATACTGTACTATACTTTTGGCTGTGTCTCAGTTCTATGGATCTGAGGTCTGATAAGAAACTTTAGCTCTTGGAAACTTTTTTTTACAGTAATGTGTATAGATATGAATGTTGATCATCCTTCAAATTTTTGCACTCTAAGTATCAATTTGATGTTTGAAAGTGAGTGGAGGGTCTGCAATTTTAATTTCCTATCCCACCAAATGTCTCCTACTATCAGAGGAAGATCTTAACAGACCTTAAGTTATATCCATAAAATCTATTCCATCATGTGCAATACACACATTTCTGCATGACTACATTGATTATATCAAAAAATGTTATTATCATGAAATAAGTGTACCCCTAGACATCTTTTCATCTACCATTAGTACATCTTACCTATGGATATAAAATGTGAAAATACAGAGGTTTTTGTATCCTTACAGACGGATGGGTACTTCAGACTAATTGTGGGGAAAAAAATCTAAAACATCCTCTTTACATCAAAACATAATTTCCAAACATCAAAGACACATGGTCAGGCAACACCAAAGTAATTTACAATTCTTCAAAATTCCACCAAAAAAATACTGCACCAGTCAGTGACAATTTATTTTTTAAACGTCTTTCTTCAAAACTGACAATTTCTGATACAAAGGAATTACTTTTGTACCAGCAATTTTTTTTAAATTTTATTTTTAGCAGCTTGCACTTTTTCTACCATGCATTAATGGTTGCAAGTGCCAAGATTATCCGAGTGGAATTGTGCTTTAAATGTTTTTCTCACCTTGCATATTTTAGGACAAACAGAGATTTGGATCTATTTTAAACTGTTTTTCTTATGTTCCCTATTGTAGGAGCACAATTCTCAAAACATAAGAAATTCATATAGTGTGGTCCTATCTGCTGAAACTGATTTCTTTTTAAAAAAATTGAAAATAATGCTTCACTTGTATGAAAATCTAAACAGATCATTTACATGCAAACATACTTATGAATTTCATTTCTCTATTTCAAGCGGTTTTGTGCAATTATGCTCACAAGTTATTCAGCAAAAAAAATTCAATTCCAAAAAAGTTGACAACGCAAGATTGGAGGTACAGCACATAAGATTTATGAGTAATGTTCAACTATATAGACTTTTTATGGTTGTGGGATGAAAAGTACGAAAGTTATACATCACCCCCTTATTGTAAGGCCTTCATTATAACACTGTTCCTGTTATAGGGCAGGTTTGGTCATGGATCTAATTTTCATTAAGTGATAGTAAAATTATATATATCACACACTTCATTATAATACTGTTCCTTTTATTGGGCAGGTTTGGTCATGGATCTAATTTTCAATGTAAGGCCTTCATTATAACTGTTCCTGTTATAGAGCAGGTTTGGTCATGGATCTAATTTTCAATAAGTGATAGTAAAGTTATAACTTCATTATAAGGTGATATACTCTGGCCCCTAACAACATTATAATGAGAGCACTGGTCAATTAAATTAAATTGTATCTTACATATCTATACTCACTCATAAGTCGAGTCCAACTGCAAACTGCAAAAACCCAGATCTGCCATCACATAATGTGCCAGCAGATCTGGATCTTTGCAGTTTGTACGGAGTAATCAGTAGAACAAACAACATATACCCTAATCTGCCAGTGCATTATGGGACAGCAGATGAGGGTCTATGTTGTTTGCAAATGGATTTGACTTATAAGTATATACAGTACTTATCTAAATTGTATCTAGTTTGTGGTATATGTGTAATACATGCCTTACTGGTGACAAAACTGGTGCAATACAAAGGCAATACAAAGGCAATACAAAGCATGGAAATATACACAAAAATTAATAATGCTTGGACTCTAGACAGTCAGTGGACCATGCTGTCTAGAACAATTACAGCATTAAAATGTCATTCAGCGCTTGTGTTTTGGCAGTCCTTCAAGAATATTCAAATATTTGTGGTTGTCTTTGTTGTCTTGCATATATAAACTTGTCAAAAAAATTAGAGAGGTAAATGAATAATGAAATTAACTGACTGATTGATGTAATACTGATAATAATCATTTATGTATAAGAATATTCTAGCTGTCAATTTTATACCATTATTCTGTTTTTAAATTTGAATTATTAGCCATTACAAGAGTAGAAATTAACCAAAACAGGATATGATGTAATAAAATGAGTTCTTTTCATATATATGAGCAATGTAAAATAAAAAAAGGTTCCCTGAGATTAAATAATTACTCTTGGGAAAGACAGTGTATAAGCCAAGTTGTTGACAGATAACAAAAGTCCCTTGAAGGGACAGAAAACGCACCAGTAGAGCTAAAAATAAAAGATCATTACGGTTAATTTTAGACTGACTAAATTGAGCACACCCTGAGCTGGCTTACTGAATACAGTCCACTTATTACTAAAAAAGTTTAAGACTGCTCAATTTCATTGGCTGACAGAAAGGTCTTAATAATTTTGATTATCTTGGGCACTAATGGTTGATGATCATGGATGGATAACAAAAACACTGCTACATTTATTTCCAAAGTAGATACACGAAGGAAAAATGTAGACTCGGAATGTTCAAAGTAAATTCTAGATGGGAATCATTACTTTAAGCATGAGGAATTCAAATCATGGTACGGAAGGCTTAATGCAAGGTAGGTTGGTAATGACATGTGTTTGAATTTTCTTGAATAAACAAGAAACAGGTAAGTATATTTGTGATCCTGTGCTTTTTTTTAATATAGAAATCCAAAGAAAAGTCTCATTCAAATGATCTACTGTCTACTGTATATACTCGCTTATTTAAACAATATAGACTATGATCTGTAATGCACTAGCATATCAGGGTCTATGTTTTTTGTTTCACTCATTACAAACTAAATAAACCCAGATCTGCTGGCACATTATAGATCTGGGTCTATGCAGTTTGCAGTTGGACCCGATTTCTGCATGTGTATATATATGGTAAATAAACTGAAAACTAGTAACTCAGGGCTCATAGTATGCAATGCTACATTCTTGATTAAAAGTTGAAAAAGATAAAGAGCTACATGTGCGTATGTTGCAGAACATATACGTTTCACATAGAAGCTGCGGTGGCTCAATGGTTAGTGTGCCGGACTCACAACCAAAAGGGTGCAAGTTCAAATCCTACTATCGGACCAGCCTGGGTCAGCTACCGTGGTGTTGTCCTTGGGCAAGGGAGTTTACTCCAATTGCCTCGGCAGTCAATAACCTGCTTGTGTTGCTGTGCCGAAAAACACCAAACCAAACCAAAATGTTTTTAATACATGGGCTGCTTATACAACAGGCAGCAACATTTTTTTGACATGATATACCTCCATACATAAAAGAATTATATGTCAATATATGTCAGGCTTAATACAGACAGTACAAATGGAGTAAATCATTAGATGGTTCCATCTCATCTGACCTGAGATGCAGGGCAATCAAAACAACACCTGATACACTACCAGTAGATACAGACTGGGTTTTCTATGGGAAAGTGAATTTCTGTATAATAGATATCTTTAAAGCAAATAAACTGTTGGCAAGAAAAGAGGGAGTTTAATAATATTCTGAAAAAGTCAGTACTGTCCACAAACATTAGTAGATCAAAGTCATGCATTGTCTATATTAGTACTGTCCACATACAGTACTAGATCAAAGTTATCCACTGTCTACCATATATATTCGCGTATAATCCGATACCAATTGCAAACTGCATAGACCCAGATCTGCAGTCGCATCATGCGCCGGCTGATCTGAATCTATGCAGGACTAATCAGTATAAGCAACAACACAGACCCTGATCTGCCGGTGCATTATGCGATGGCAGATCAGGGTCTATGTTGTTTGCATTTGGACTTAGCTTATATGCGAGTACATATGGTATATCTGCCACCTTTGATACAGGAGATCCGTTTTTAAAAATCTGGTTTGCTATCCTTGTATTTGAGCCATCAGGAATAATGCTGGATTCCAGATATAACACATGCACATTCAGCCTCTCATTCCTCCCCATAAGTATTTAACGGTCCAAGCATTTAATTTTCAGGAAGGGGGGAAGGATTTCCTTTAGAGTCAGGATATTTTTCTTTTCTTTTATAAATCAAAGCAAGAATATTTTTTTCAAGCTATTTGAGGGCTGGAAATATTTTTCTCTCAAAACAATACCAGGCCACCACAACTTGAAAATTCAATGGCTGGTACCTAATGGCTGCTGCGAAGAACTGTCACTTTTCTGAAAAAAAGTCCATGGTCAATGAGCTCTATAGATTTTTTTTTCATTCCCCATTAAAATCAATAATAATGATTTTCTTCATCTCTGATAGTGATTTTATGTTCCTGTTCTGACAGGAAAAGAAACTGTTCAATAAATAATAATTTTCATCCATCATTTAGATGCAGATTTCTGTATCTGAGTTAAAAGAAAAAGAAACTTGACAAAAATTCCATGTCCTACCATACATACATGTAGGCTATAAGAACCCTTTCCATATTTATTTTATAAAAAGGTTAAGAACAATTTACTTGTAAGTAGATATTTTTTAATAGATCAAAGATTAATTCTGAATTAATAATTAGTTAAATATAAGTGAAACCTGCAGTACTATACTATGACAGATGAAATCATTCCAATCTTTTCAAAAGGTCAATAGGTTTGATATCCATCAGGTCCAAGCACTCTTATACTTGCTGTAAAAGGCAACTGATGGGGGCCAAAGCCATGATGGCTCAGTGGTTAGTGTTCTGAATTCAGGACCGCAAGGGTGCAGGTTCGAATTCTACCATTGGATCAACCCGGGTCATGAAAAAAATACATGTAAAATATTAAGCACAAATATAAAGCAAACATGTCCAGAATTAATTGATTTCTTTGCTATTTTTGTCTTATCAATACATTTTTAAACTATAGGTTTATCAGATGTTTACCAACAAGCCAATTTACAGTGTTTAAAATTGTATATATCAGTCAGCATATCAGTAACCATACTTGTTTAATTTGTCAAAGAACACATCCATGTCACTTTCTGAGTTGGTGTAAAATGCTAGCTACACAGGCACGTTAAACCATAGATAACCTTTTGTCTAAAGTGAAACCCATGCTTGTTGTAGCCTAAATGCTCACACTGTACAAGAACTGGCAACACAGTATACCCATTTTTTACCATATGCAGGTCCTTTGAGAGCTCCATCTAAATTTCCATTACAGTGCAAGTACAAAATCAGCAAAGAAAGTTTCATTTTAAATTATAATATATGACAATAAAACCATAGTTATATTTCATCACATTTTACGAGTACCTACCATATTTGATGTTATTATCCACACATGCCTTAACAAGCACACAACCCTATTTTTGGAGAGCCACAGTAGCTCAGTTGGTAGAGCATTGGTCTCATAATCCAAGGGTCGCAGGTTTGATACCCACCCAGGCCATTCCAGGTCGGCCGCCTCAGTGTGTCCTTGGAAAAGGCACTTAACTCCCATTTCCTCTGCATGATATAGCCAATAATGCATTAAAAGTACCGTTAAAACAAACAAAAACCAATAATGTGTTAAAAGTGCCATTAAAACCAACAAAAGCCAATAATGCGTTAAAAGTGCCATTAAAACCAACAAAAACCAAAAACACTCTTTTTGGTCAGAGCTTTTATTTTTTAATTGACTGCAATTATCCTCATAAAAATTTAAACAGATAACCAGTTTGCTTCAAAGTGATGATAAAAAAAAAATCAATAATTAATTCAAGAGCAGTTCTGCAGCTGTTTTATAAATTCTATTAACTGCAGTATATAGGCCCAACATTCCCTGACTCCTGGCCTGTTAAAGAGTAGGTGATGAAAGAGTCAAAGAGTACAGTAAGTTCAACAATTGTCTAGACTGGTTCTGGCTGCATCATGCAAATCTAACTTCTTCAAACCTTACCATCTCTTTCATACCTTGACTGATTTTTATATACAGTACACAATGACATTTAGTATTTGGGACTGACCATTTATCTTCTGAGGAGAGGGGGAGGAGGACATTTATTTTTTTTCCAACTAGTGTTTTTTTACAATACTTTTTATCTCAAGATAATTTCTTTTTTCCAACGGGGCACAGTGAGTCCTTATGTATTTTATCTTGGGATTTGAGAAAGATGTACATAGTCTATAGTTAGTGGTTGATAATTTAATACTGGCATTTTTCCATGATAATTATGTATATGACCTTTTTTTTAAAATATGCACAACAAACCTGAATATCATCAGCTATACAACCTATTATCAAATTAATACCTTGAAAAAGCTAGGCTTGGTAGGACTACACCAGGTTTTTTTATATAGCCTACCAGAAAAACAATGATGACAGATCACATCCATATTGGACTGCAAGGGTTATTTAAGTTGCACTGCAAGCACTATGACAGACTGTTCTTTATATAATTATCATTCATCTGGACAATTATTTATCCAGACAAATGTTTCTAATATAGTCTGGATAACTTAAGTCTGACTGTAGTTGAATAGATGTAAAATAAACGAGACTGGACTGAATCTAGAGACCTGCTAAACAATGGACATCTGAGCAAACAAAGTGCTTCTGTCTAAACAATATACTTCAAGACTCCTACACATCTTTAAGTCTAAAACTGATTTAAATTCAATATTTAAAATCTAACCATCACTTATGTTCACTTTTAAAAGCACAGTGGTTCTCATCTTTGGAGATCGCTTTCCTCAACAGAGGTCATCTGATGATAAAAAGCCAAGGTCTACTACAACAGTTGGGTGTTTAAAAATTTCTACCCCTAATGAGAGATCATACCTCTTTCCAGCCCAGAGCCAAATTTCTACCCCTAATGAGAGGTCATACCTCTTTCCAGCCCAGAGCCGGCCTCATAAAGAGTGAATTACCGGGATTTTTTGTTCGGCTCAAATTTATATTGTGAAAGAAAAAGATAAAAGAATAAAGAAATGAAAAGTGGATGGTCCACCACTCAAAAAAATAAAGCATGGAGCCCTAAAGTTCCCAGAAATGAGCTGAAGCTTGGCTGAATTCCTCCCAGGAGTAATTCCATCATATACTTAGTTTTACTGTTGAAACCCTGCTGTCCTGTCAGGCAAAAAACTTTGTTCACGACAAAATAAACCACTACTTATTGGAAGTCATCAATCATATAGTGAATACTGTCCTGCCCATCTTTGCGAGGCACAGCAATTTACATACACTAACACCAACTTTTAAACTTGTTTCTATACAACATTTTAGGGAGATGTCATTTGTTAAAAGACATGCTGATGATGGATGGCTTAAGGAACATAGCACTGAGTAACAGATCATCAGTTCAGCCTAATTTGATCAGATACTGTAAACCATTCAAGAATCTATACTTTTCTTTTTATTTAAAAAGCTACAGACCAATGTGAAAGTCTGTATATCATTAATTCAGTGCATAAGTAATCCAAGATCAGCAAACCCCTCCCCATCTCTATCTCCTCCTTTCTCACCCTCCCCATCTCTATCTCCTCCTTTCTCACCCTCCCCATATCTATCTCCTCCTTTCTCACCCTCCACATCTCTATCTCCTCCTTTCTCACCCTCCCCATCTCTATCTCCTCCTTTCTCACCCTCCCCATCTCTATCTCCTCCTTTCTCACCCTCCCCCATCTCTATCTCCTCATTTCTCACCCTCCCCATCTCTATCTCCTACTTTCTCCCCCTCCCCATCTCTATCTCCTCCTTTCTCCCCCTCCCCATCTCTATCTCCTCCTTTCTCCCCTCCCCATCTCTATCTCCTCCTTTCTCCCCCTCCCCCATCTCTATCTCCTCCTTTCTCCCCCTCCCCATCTCTATCTCCTCCTTTCTCACCCTCCCCCATCTCTATCTCCTCCTATCTCACCCTCCCCATCTCTATCTCCTCCTTTCTCACCCTCCCCATCTCTATCTCCTTCTTTCTCACCCTCCCCCATCTCTATCTCCTCCTTTCTCACCCTCCCCATCTCTATCTCCTCCTTTCTCACCCTCCCTCCATCTATAATCATAGTCACTTTTTTCCTTTTTTTTCACAATTGAACAATCATTATAAGGCTGAAGAATATACTGTATTAGTCAAATGACTGAGCCTAGCCAATATATATGTGTGTGTATAGCTGTCCAATATTTGTTATGTTAAATCAACATTCAGAGCTTTAGAAATACATTATAAAAATGAATTAACCTGGACAGTATCTGTAAAATTGTCCAGAAAGTAAATTTCTTTTTTGTTCGTTTAGAGCATGTTTTAAGAGTTAATTCATCGATTTATCCACCCATATATTTGTGTTTGTATGCAAAGGCATGTGTACCATTCATCAGTCTTTAAAATGTTCTTGTTCCTTATGTCAGAAATCATTTGATAAAGCAAAACAACACTGTAATATTTCATTTAAATTCAATACATTCAGTCTGAAAGCACGTGATTATGCCACTGAAGCAATTTACTTTTGTATGATACATGCCAAATTTTCTGTGTAAGGCCCAGATTAGATCAAACCGTACTATAGCTTTCCTATCCAAACCTATTGATTGTCAATTTCCTCTACTATATGTCCAAAAAATATTTAAACCCTATAAAATTTATGTCCATTTTATAGCCGTTTTGTTTGTTTAAATTCTCCACTTCCCTGCTTGCAGTGATTTTATTGTACCTAAGTACCTTTCCTCACTTCACTTTCATTTATGATTGTGTACTATCTATATACCATACTGAGACCACTTTCGGACCATCCGACTCCAGATCTTACTTAAAAAAATTGTGACCAAAAAGAATGCTGCATTTGTACATTTGGCGCAAGATTTCCAAGTGTGGAGTAACATTTATTACTCAAAATGTTGAGCCAAGTTTTATGACTGCGGGACCCGTATTTCTTTGGTTTGGTGTTTTATGGCACAGCAAGATATATAGGTTATTACCAGTAGGTGCCAAGGCAATCAGATTAAAGTGTTCTGCTCAGGGACATGCTCTGGTAGCCAGCCCGGGCTGATCCAATGGTAGGATTCAAACCCAGACTATTTCTATCACAAGACTGGCATGCTACCACTGAGCCACCGTGACTCGTATAGTTGGAAAAGAATAAAAATTCAGTCCCATAAGATTTTAATCAGAAATTATTTAAAACCAATACATTTTCTTGCATACTTGTAAATATTAATAAGGTGTTAAGACAATAAAGTATATTAAATAAAAAAAAAAACAATTAAACTTTGCTAAAATAAGAAGCTTGCAGGTTTTGGAAATCAAAACCAAGAAACTTTGAATTTTACCATAATACTGACATTGACACTGTTAAAATAGGACAATATTTGTCCACACTCTTTATCCCTTTTGAAATATTTCAATAATTAATGCTCGGAGTTACAAAAAACAAGTGCTTTGGTTAATTTTTGGGAATATAAAATAGTCCTGATCCAATTTTTTGGGACTTTGTTGAATCCATTCTGGAAATTGGTGATGCCATAGATTCTTATTGCACTCATGTGACAAGATGGATGAGAATATCGGTCAATCATACAGCCGAACAAAAACATCTATAATTGGGATAATTTCATTTGATTTGAGCTAAGCTAGCCTTGGTTCTATTTTCAGGTATGTCTCTGACGGGTACCATTCAGTCATTACCAAGTTGTTGTTTAGTACATATTTGGGTACACTAATGTGATAAATGGGTAGACCTATGTAAGAGCTTGTACAGCCTCTAGGAGAGCACTGAACATTATTGAGATCAGATAAGCTGTGGACAGAATGTAGAGGGTTGATGAATTGCCTTTCACACAATGTGAGAGCTGGCCCTGAGGGAAATGATTTATGTCCCAAGTGATAAAGGACAAATACCATGTGTAATAGTTTGCAAGAGGAACCCAACAGAGGACAACAAAGATCTAAATCAGCAAGTTCCATACTGAACAAGTTAATTTGGGTCTATATTACATGTATTTGAGTCTATATTACATGTATTTGATTTATTCCAGACTTTAAGTATACAGAGTAGACTGTGAAAGAATTACAGGTACTAAAATGGCAATGGTAGGTCTATCGTGTTTTAGGAGTCTACAAGTCAGAGTGGTCACACCAGTGAGTGCACAGAGCACTGACAGACAATCAGCTGAGTGTCCCAATAACAAATTGGCAATGTCCATGCAGGCACAGGTGGAATTTCCACCTGACAAACCACAGAACAAAAGGTCATGACTAAGTGAAAAAACTACAAAACCATTGTCCTAAGAAATATGCCCCAGAGTACTAACCTTCCTCGTAACTGACAAATATATGAAAGCAGAACATTGTCTTTATTTGCACAAGCCACAACAAAACAATTTCACATTCAGGGCTTTGATAGCAGAATGGTTGAGCTGTTGTCTTGCAACTCTCAGGTCCAAGGTTTAAATCCTATTTTGTCACATGAAAAGAAGTTGATGGCACAGCTAATGTTAAAAATTTTCTTTAATGTAAATACATGTGTGTGTACATGTACCTTTCATCAAAGCTTGTATGTGTAAGTCCAAAAATATTAAGAATTTTTTTGGCATGTTGATGCACAGGCTGAAAGCAGGGTGCTTAGGTGTCATTGTGTACTTGTGTATTTCAAACCTGTATACCAACATTTAGCTTCTCCAAATCTTCAGTCTCTACCATTCTCTTGAAGCCAATATATGCCATCATATACAAATTTTAAAAAAATAAATGCTTCCTAAGGAATTCATGGGATTATGTTTCACTTCAATAATGTTTAGTTTTGTTATCAGACAGTTAAAGTAACTGGAACTTGCCACAAAACAATATGACTTTGTCCACTCTGAATATATCATGCTTGTTCTTTTATATATATGATTTATCCTTCCCATCATGAATTTACTGGCTCAAGAAACTAAAATAATTTCTACAAAATGTAAACCCTTTATGAATATGAGGGGGGACACAAATAAATACTCTGCCAATATACTATAAAAAAGTAAATGAAAGAACTTCCATAGAGTTTTTCCTTTGATTATTCTATCTTTGTGGCTTGCATTTCAACTATCTATGGTTCTCAGATTAGTCCAACTCTGATGGCCAAGGGATCAAAGAAAAACTAATAGACTGATAAATGGGTAAAACACAATATCCAATTATCTTGAGAAATGCAATATCTCTTCTGTGACCTTTTTGTCTCTTGGTATAGAAATCAAGTTTGGCTGGGGGATCAAAACTAATGAATGAGCAAAACCTGTGAGACTTTAAGGTCTTCTTCCAGAGTGTAGATGCATTAATGAGGCATGCAATAGTATAGATTACCTTTCTACAAGAGAAACAGGCCATTAGGAAGAAAAATGTTCAGCAGTCCTACAAAGTTTATCATCTAAATTACATGAAATGGGAAGGGGGGGAGGAGAGGGGAAGAATATCTTGATGATTTGATGCTTACTAGTGCAGTTTGGTAAGCACAAGTGTAGAATATGTATTACTGATAACAGCAGCCTCCCTGCATCTGATACAATCGTTTTCCTGATGGGAATCCCTAGTCTAGTTCGTAAAAAAAGAACCTTCAAAGCCATTACCAAGGTTAGTCAGCGGCCGCATTCTAATCTGATTTTCATCCCTGTGCACCAGCTTTGATACAATAATTTCAGATTTTTAAAAATTATCACCATATATGAAATGCAGAAAAACTTCCTTCCTGCTGTCAGCATTTAACTTTGAAACACAACTGAAGTCTTAATGTCTTCCATGCTTTTAAAACAAAAGTCTGTACATCATGATTCTAACTTTCCATTCATATATATAATGGCAAACAAGTGACCTCCCATTTTGGTTCAGCATATGTCAATCAACTCACACATAAACATTCCCAATTTCATATCTTTATATATCTGACCGTTTACATCCAAATTTCATGAAATTTTCACAACTTGTATGTGTTCTTTCAATTAAAATGATTTTTTGATGGAGAAAAACACCAATTTTAATCAAATAGCTATGCTAATTAGTGGGTGAAGCATTCTCCTCAAATCTGCAAGGTCAATTATTCATACACTGTTTGCAATGATAAGCTTTAATATGTATAAAGGATGTGATTGGAGATGATATTTTAAGTTCATTAAGTTTCATGATTTAAATCCAATGTCAAGGAGTAGGGCTGAGAGGAACGAAGGTCCAGGGAGGGGAAAATTGTGAATAACTGAATTCAGCATAAGAGGTTACATTACTGCCAATTTCCATTCGTAATATGGAAAATAATCCTATCACATTCACTCATGATGATCAATCTTGAGGGGCAGTGGACAACTGAGAAAAGTATGAGGTCATGATGCTCGTCTGCCGAGTTGTGCTGTTTAGAATTTAATAGTGATGACCATTATGGTGCAATTCTATTAGCAGTAAAAGCTGTTGTAGACTAGTGATTGCATGCTGCAGTCATCTCTGCATAACCCTAACCCTAACTTTAGACACTTTTTTTTTTTTTTTTTTTTTTTTTACATTAAGGTGCTTATCAATGATTAATCTGGCTGTAAACATGTACCAGCTTCAACTGAGAGTTAACTAGATGTGGATGCATAAGCACTTAATGCAACTCTTTGACTTCTTCATTTAGACATTCAGCATTAGCACAAAGGTCCATGATGTAATAAAACTTACAGGAAAGCCAGAATGCTCAAATCAGTAAGTTTCCATCAGGATAGAGTAGTAATTACAGGAATCCCAGATCGCTTAGATCTGTAAGTTTCCATCAGGACAGAGTAGTCATTACAGGAATCCCAGATTGCTTAGATCTGTAAGTTTCCATCAGGATATAGTAATTCCAGGAATCCCAGATTGGTTAGATCGGTAAGTTTCCGTCAGGATATAGTAATTACAGGAATTCCTGATTGCTTAGATCTGAAAGTTTCCATCAGGATAGAGTAGTAATTACAGGAATCCCAGATTGCTTAGATCTGTAAGTTTCCATCAGGATATAGTAATTACAGGAATTCCAGATTGCTTCGATCTGTAAGTTTCCATCAGGATAGAGTAGTAATTACTGAAATCCCAGATTGCTTAGATCTGTAAGTTTCCGTCAGGATATAGTAATTACACGAATCCCAGATTGCTTAGATCTGTAAGTTTCCATCAGGATATAGTAATTACAGGAATTACAGATTGCTTAGATCTGTAAGTTTCCATCAGATAGAGTAGTAAAGATAAAATGTACCATCCAAAAACTCCCTTGTTTGTCTTATCCAATCAATTCTTTGCACAAATAAGGGGGCACTGGGGCCAAGTTCATTAACCTTGCAAAATTCTTAAATCTGTGCAGTGTATACAAACACTGAATTCAGCAAGTGGGAGTAAATAAAGCTCATCTCACCAATTTATTTAGCTGCTCAAGTACAAATAATTAAGGAATGATAATTTCTCCATAAGCAGATGTGCTGAAAATGGTTATAGAACATGGCTGTGTTGTTTTTAACTAACACATATTATTTTAATGATTATGTTGTTATCAGAAACTTCTAGATCTATGAAATCTGGGATTCCTGTGAGATTTTGTGACATCAAGGACAATAATGCTAACACTGAGCATACAAAATCAAAAAGTGAAAGATTGGTATTTTAAGGTATCCTTGTTGGGAGTTAACCTGTGATGGACTGGACTGGACTGGAATTCCATTCAGAGATAAGTCAGTCATAAAGTCATTTAATACTATGGTAATGAGGATAAATCCAGCCCTGTGAGAAAATACTGGGTTTGGAGGCCTTAACAATTATCAGCACTAACAAGTCTCTTTACAGGCAAATGGCAATCAAGTAATGGTGCATCTACTTGAACTCAGTCTCAGTTTATTTTATAAACATCTCTGACAGTAAAGTGAACAGATAAAAAGGTTTTTCTACAGTTTCTGCAAAGAAAGGACATGAATATATAAATGCCCAAAATACATTTGCATTGATTGAGGTGATTTTCCATGTTCAGTTTGTCTTATTATTTAAATGGTACACAAAAATGACGACATTCTTAATGCAGTGCCCAATAAATATATCAAGCATAATAACCCACTTGAAGGCATTTAATATTCTACAGGTGATGGAAGCCTCAAGTCATTCTTGTAGCATCAAAATCAATTTATGAATAAGAGACAGGTGGCAAGCCAATGCTAATGAATGCAAATATATGCAGCATTTCTATGCAAAAATCAGTAATTTATCAAGTTTTTTGACATTCTATACGATTAAACATGGAGAATTTAAGCCCATTCATTCCCCAAGTTTAGCACAGTTATAAAGATGTTAAAATTACCATATAAACCACAAACAAATGTAGTGTTTGAACCAATCACTGTACATTCACAATTACTTTTCCTAACTTTTGTGCAGGCAGCATATTATGATCTATGTTTATTTCCTTAAGTCATCATTACTGTCATCCATATAAACCCTGATCTGGTAGCATATCTTTCAATAACAAAGGAAAAAAAATCAAAATCATTCTTGGTTGGAGTGAATCCTATACAGAAACTGGATGGTATTCCAACTCAGTGCAGTTTACTGTGACAATTCATGCACAAGTTCAGATCAATTCATGCAGAAAATGAAATTTCTTTTATTATATATATATACTGAAGAGTGCAGTTCAAACATGTACAATGCCACTCTGTCATGGTATCTATAGGCTGGTACACACACAGTTTAGATCCGAGATACCATATCCTAATTTGATGAAAATAACGAGGACCAATTTGATATGCACAATT
This sequence comes from Margaritifera margaritifera, assembly GCA_029931535.1. NCBI lineage: Eukaryota > Metazoa > Mollusca > Bivalvia > Unionida > Margaritiferidae > Margaritifera > Margaritifera margaritifera. Next base: position 3,394,779 of record JAQPZY010001679.1, on the reverse strand, counting down.
GCATGCTACTTGCATATTATGCCATTACTAACTTAGCTGTAGAAATACTCCATTTATTGCTGAAATCAAAGCAATTACATTTTATTACTTTGTGTAATATTCTTAACTTATTTTTAGCCCATTTTTGATGGATGAATGTCATAAAAGTGTATCCTGACAACTTTATATTGCAAGTCATTTGGATTAGGACATAATCTTTGATATTTGAATCATTTATCCACCAAATAAGGACAAAATTAGGTGAATAATCTACTAAGTCCTGGTGAATGCAAAGCAACAATGTCATTAAAATTACAACAGTGTCAGTTTATTTTATTATTAAATATAATCAAAACTACAATTACTCAATATCAGAATGAAAAATCAGGATTCATCAAATAAAAATAGGGTCTATTCTAGAGCATGTGATTGCTGGATTGACACAAATTTTTACAAAGTATAGTTGAAAAACCAACTGAATGCGCAAAATTCGCCCATTATATTTTCAAGTCCTACCTTTTTTTCTTCATTAAATCACTATTATATTCAGAAAATTACAACCTTTTTTTCAAATGGTGGGGGGATATTACCCACTAAAATTTCAGTTATAGAAAAGACTACAAAATAACAAATTAAATTAAATTTATGTCATAATTGACCTTTGCTGTAATATTGATCTTTTCGACATTCATAAAAAAAGACCAATTTGCTGTTTTCTTAAGTGAAACATTATCCCACGAATTACTCAGAAGCATTTTTATAAAATTTATCTCTGAATAAAATTTACCTCATTTTAAAAAGTCCTGTAGGAATTATGTGAATATACAATACAAATATAACTTACATACAGTTAAACTTCCTCAAAGTTTGCAGTTTTTATCGGTTTATACATGAGTATATACGGTATTTGCAGTTACACTTCCTCAAACTTCACAGTACTGGGACCAAAAACATTGGCCATTTAATAAAAATGGTTGGTGTAATGACAATGGCCCTATTGGCACCATAATATATGGGCAGTCTGCTGAGGAGGCCAGGTTACAGGGAAGCAGTTTTGGGGAGTTTAACAGTCTCGATCAATCGGACTCTTGCATGGCTCTACGAGATTTCTGCCATATGAGGGTCTGGTACAATATTTCATTGATCTGTTTACAACGGAAGGCACTGGTCAAACATTACAGAAGCAAAAACTACCAAGACATTTCCTGCTATCTCAAAATTTATTTTGACTTACTTTCTGCAATCATTCAAGCCAAAATTCTATTTAAACATACTTTCTGCAATCATTCAAGCCAAAATTCTATTTAAACATACTTTCTGCAATCATTCAAGCCAAAATTCTATTTAGACACAACTTTGCAGTATAAACTGGTACTTTTACTGAGTTTCATTTATCTCCGCTCAAATTATAAATGCATTTACGTCTTGTGAACAAATGCTATTTGTGCCATGCATTGAAGGTGGCAGATCTGTGCACTTGGCTATAGGTTCAATTTTCCCTTACACATCTGTGAGAAGTGTCAACCACATACAATCAAAATCATCCATCCCTGCAACCCACCCACCATGCATCATCATCAACACACAGAGGCTTATCATGCCTACAATCTAAACTGGTTCTAATCCATACAGGTCAAAAAGAATTGACATGACAAATCCCTATTATGCTATGGGCTTCTGAACCAGTCATCAGACTGGTGTCCAAATTGTCATTCATGTAATTCTATCCTTCCTGGAGAGAAAAGAGAAAGGGCACCAGTCCACACTTGAACGGTAGCCTTTGGGCTTATGAAAAGGCAACACTGCCCTAGATGATTACAAGGTAGGGGAGAGGCATTCAAGATTTAATTGTATTTTGTTGCCAACATGAGAAATGGACACAGAATTTAGTCAACCACACGCAAGTTAATAACCAAATGAAACATAGCAGGAGTACCTTTGTTACAGATACTTTTCTATCGGTACAAAATATACTGATATTTTCAATTTATTTTCAAGACAAGAAAAAGGCTTCAAAAAGAATTGTACTGAAAATTAGGAACGAGTATTTGATTCCAGTCAAATTAAGTTAAAGCTCTCAAGTTCAAGATGAGAATTTGTCAATGTAGTTCTACCCTAAAAGAAAAATTATAAAACAAGCAAAAAATACCTTTACAAATATAGTGAACAGTTAATACAATATTTTATTATTTAATGCATCACCCAAGTTCAACAAGTACACAATATTTAGCTAGGATAATATATGGAGTGTGAAAGTACAAATATACACTGTTATCATGTTTATACTGTATTTGACCTTTCAACATGGCTCACTTTCTAGGGGGCAATTTGTCCATAATTCAGGTGGATCTGTATAAAACTAGGTGCACTGCACTAACAGAGGTAAAGTCTGAACTAGGTGGACACAAACACACACAAAGAGGATATCTATCAGTTGTTTGCTAAACTTGGACATTAATTTAAAAACCTGACTGATAAACCAATGATCATGAGCAAACAACCAGGTATACTTTCAACATAACCCTAGTTGCTGGTCAAGCTTGGAAAGAAAAAAAATAGTATACATATTATGCCACGAAAACTTAGTACCAGAAAAACAACTATCCTCCAAAATAAACATGTCTACATGTACAGCTGCTATTGCAATTTTGTACACAGTATATATATCTTGAGGGTTAAATGCAACTAGAGCTATTAGTTATGGGTGCATTGCAAAGGGCCCAACTACTTCAATCTGCTCGGCAGGGCCTTAAACAGGAACTTTTGTGGAGAAACCAAAGTTAGCAGAATGGGCATTCCGGGGCCACAACTCCTTCAAATTTATAATGCAGAATGCTAGGAATCCAACTTTCTCAATGTCTCATTAATATAAAACTGGATGCCCAATTTGGCTGAAATCAAACAATCCTTAGTAAAGTAATACTGCAGAAATCAAAAACTCAGACAGGCAACCAGGGGTCATGCATATTAATTCTTCTAAATGAGATAAAACCAATAAAAGGCTACGAGACAATGTACACACCAAATTTCATCAGAATATGTTAAATGGTTCCTGAGCAATGCTGATTACAAGAATCAGCTGTAGAGGAGATTTCAAAGCCAATAAATCCAACAAAATTGGACCTGAAAAGATTAAACCTTTAAAAGACACATCTACATGTAATATGCAATCCACCTACCAAATGACATCCAGTTATGTGTAAGGGTTGTAGAGCTCTGGTGGTTACAAGAAGTGTGAACAAACAGAACTGATGGAAAGAGTGATTGCTATAGGACTCCCACAACTCAATGTGTTGGTGGGGGTGGGGGCCTAATCATTACCATAAACCTCAGTAAATCACAAGAACTTAGTTTTGAGCTAAATAAAACTAATATCTGTTATTGCCCTATTAGCATATCTAAAATACATGCAAGTAAAGACAGTACTGGTAAATTACAGCTGTACATGTACTTTTTTTTCACTAACTGGTCTGAAATACAATAATTACCCCATATTTGATATTAAGCTCAATTGTTATAATTACCCCATGTTTGATAATAAGCCCAATTGTTATAAAATTGTAGCAAATTTTTCTCTAAGAAACCCTTGTCCGGTATTAAGCTTAGCAAGCCCCACTCTTTTCATCACATTCAGAAGTTAGGCCTCCTGTGTTTGTTATGGGAGAAGTGCTGTATCTCTATTACAATTACAACTGTTTTGATGCTAATAAAAGATCACCAGAAAACAGACAGGGTTCTCACCAGGATTTCAAAAGCTTAAGTCCAGGATTCCCAACTTGGAAAACATTGAAAGTCCCAGATAAAAAAAACTGGAGTCCCAATTCTAAAATCAGGATTACCATGAATCATTATTCAGCTATGCAATTATGTAGTGGTGAAAACATAAATTATACTGCACAAAAGTAAACAATGCACTGGCCCATTGTCAGCATTCATTTTCAGTCCAATTAATAATATAAAAAAAAACAGAAATGCATCAACATGTGTTAAATTAACTGACACCCAAATTGTAGATGAAGTTACTTTTCAAACAAAGAACTAATAGTGAAAGTTGGCTATTAAAATCAGAATCTATTTGCCCTTCCCCAAAAACCACATTTAACGTGCATTTGGAGTGTAAAATGAAACATTATTAATAGCTATGATAAAAATAAACTTTTAGTGATTCTATTCTTCCCGATATGACTTGCCACTTTCAAAACACAAGAAGTGATATGTTACTGTCAACATTAAATTAACCTCATTATGAATAATAAAAAAACTGAATAAGCCATTAGTGTTTTAATGTAATCTGCCAATAAATATTTTTCCAATGTTTAATAAATACCTTCTTGGTTGCATTATAATATCCCATATTAAAATTATAAAGTGAACAAACAAGAGTTTAACTATTTTTGTTTTCAAACCTCAGTGTTTACTATCCAGGGTCTTTTCGTAGAGTGGAAACATCTAGGTGGCACTAGAATTGTCAAAGTGGTCACCAAATCTGGTCCCAAGTAACTTACTTGCATATTGTTTTTTTTTTGTTTGCCATAAAAGGGCAGCACTGTGGAATTTTCCATACCAGATCATGCTCTCATTTAACTTTGGTCTTGATTCATTTAACATTAGTCTTCACCCATCATTTGCCAGTGTTATAATTCATATGTGTATCTTTCAAAATTAATTTTCTTGTCAAACTAATAATTAATTGAAGTAATGATAAACTGTTTACTTTGGAAGTTTCTTCCTTCAAAAATTGAGTCCCTCATGTCATCAATCCAACCTCAAAAATTACGTTACACAAGTGGTCAACAGTGGCTTTGCAAGTTAGCTAACTAAGCCGAATGACTACAAGAGCAACCCTGAACTTTCCTATTGCAAAATATGTAGTTTAAACTGAATAAAATGCCATCTGAAAATGTTGCCATGTCTTGCAATTTCAGCGATTACTAGAACAATATAAAAAATGTATAACGTCCTATTTTGAAAATAGGAGACTGAACTTACTGGCCGACATACAGTTTAAATTTCTTTTTAATAATACCAGTAGTATGTATTTACATAATTTACAACTCCTCTAAGACATGTGTCATATGTTTATGTATGAAATTAAACTGGAAATTGTTCACTGTTCTTTGAGAATGTAAATTGGTGGTCTGTCAAATAATCAACATTTTAACGTTGTTTGAGAAAACTTTGTGCATCCTCAGGACTCCTGTTCTATGCTTTTTAAGTGTCCACACACAAAAATATGCACATTTTGAATGCCAGTTCTGGTGTAATGGAGCACCCTGCTTATACAGTGTATATATCTCTACAGATGTACCACTGTACTAATGGATGGCCAGTATCAATTGGAATTCCAGTATTCCATGTTTACTGTGGAAATATTTGCTTCAATTAGTCATTCATTATTCTGCCAACAAAAGCAATAATACTGTTCTTGCCTGCTAAATTGTGGCATAATTCATTTGTGGATTTATTTATTTGTCCCTTTTGTGAGCAATTCTCTTATTCATATCTATTGTCCCTATGTTTGTTGTGCGTGTACAACTATCCAATAATCCAAGGTAGGTTCTCAAAGTACAAAGGTCAGTGAGAGCATTACCTTGTGTGTGATTAATCGATTCCAACTTACAGTGTAACCCCCACTAGAAAAAGTTTCCGTTCAGATCAGCTTATCAAAGATTATTGAAGCTTACTAACTGCACCCATGATACTAAATAAAGCAATTTTATACCTCAAACACCCACCTTGGTTATTAAATTGTACAGAAATGTGTCAAATTTAACATAAAACCCACATGAAATGACCAGTATTTCTAAGAAATCGTTGAACAAAAATGTATACAACTGAGCTTCTTCTTTAATAAAGTTACTACTACTACTACTACTACTAATAATAATAATAATATTATTATTATTATTATTATCATTATTACAGACTGTCACTTATGTACATGTACTGCAGTTGCTACAAATTAAGTTCTCCGTCATATAGTCTAATACCATTTCATATAATTTTCTTTATTAGACAAAATGGAGAACTTAATTTGTAGCAACTGCAGTACATGTACATAAGTGACAGTCTATAATAATAATAATAATAATAATAATAATAATAATAATAATATTATATTATTATTATTATTATCTTTCTTATCTACATGTACTGCAGTTGCTACAAATTAAGTTCTCCGTCATATAGTCTAAAACCATTTCAATGTTTCTTATAAGGATTTGTTTCAAATAATATACCTAAGGCTAAAATTTACTCTAACGGAAATAAGAATACCCAAATTAAAAAATACATAACTCGTATAAGTTAGAACAATATGACCATGCTACTCATTATAACTATGGAATCTTAAGAATTATTCTTAATATATGGCATTTACCAGTATTTATATATTTACTGGATGCAAGACAGATTGGGAGAAAAATGCAAACGGAAAACCATGTATGTGTGTGAAACAACTTGTTCTGAACTAAAAATAAACTGTGGAATAATACTGAACAGTTAATTATTTTCAACTTTCACTATACAATATAACTTTATTTCAACTTTCATTATACAATATACCTTGAGTGCAGTATACTAATAAAGAGGCATCATACAACTTTTAAAAAATATTCAAATCATCTTTAATCAAAAAAATCCTGCAATCATTTGCAAAATTGATGCAACAATTAGCTAATGACTGGAGAGTAATTTCATTGTAATATACCTCTATTTTTACAAAACAGGTGGAATATTACTCAACACTGGTTATTATACACTACATATTGATGCTGCAACAAAAACTGTTATCTGATGACATATACACCCCTGATACTTCACATTCCCACATCCTAACAATGATACAAGAATTAAAATTTCCAACACAGTGACTCTGTGGTAAATGTGCTGGACTCGGTGACTGAAAGTGTGTGGGTTTAGAATTTTACCATTCGATCAGCCCACATCAACTACTGTGCTGTATCCTTGGGCAAGGCACTTAACTGCTGTATCCTTGGGCAAGGCACTTTACTAATGTGCTGTATCCTTGGGCAAGGCACTTTACTGCTGTATCCTTGGGTAAGGCACTTTACACCAACTGCCTCAGTACTAATTAACCTACTTGTGTTGCTATGCCATAAAACACCAAACCAAACCAAACCATAACATTTCCAAATCCAATATTTCAAGGTCTTTTCTTTGTTCAAGCCTGTGCATACCAGTACTCGACTTATTTTTACTGTAATCTAACTTCGATAATAATCTGATTTTTTTCAACCCTGAGTGTAAATAAACTGATCCTATTTTTTGATTGTAATATAAAATTTTATAGAAACAAATTTGACAGAAAATTTGATCGTATCAATGCAAAATAACTATCTCCTCAGTTTAAAAGCTTTCTAATAAAGTGTCAAATAGGTCATTAGAACTTGAGGAAAATTAGTGACTACTCCAATTTTTGCGTCAAGTTTTAATTTCACAGGCAGCGTCATTTGTCTGATCAGATAAAATCTACAATATCATATCTGTGTTGATATCACAAACTTCATTATTCTTCTTAAGTTCCTCTGCCACCTATCAATTTCATCTCTGACAAGCTGATAGACACTTGTCCTTCACGTTTTTCATTTGGACACAGTTTCAAAAACATCATCAATGATCAGTTGCATAAACCATTCCACACCTGAAAATCCTACAAGATATGAATCTGATAAGCTTTTACTCTGTTGGAAACATTTCATTTTAGATGATAATCTTTTCAAAGAAAACTACACATTAAGCTGTAATTAGTTATCATCTATTATACAATGTGATAACCTGAAGGCTGCTTTTATCTGCTACTAAAGGAATGCATTTTATAAACTGGTACGTGTTTTTTTAAAACTTAGTATCCATTAAATATTTACCCTCTACTGCTGCATATTCCCCATGGTAGGGGGTGCTTCTATTCAAATTCTAACTATTACTTTTCACCTGATAGCCTGACAATTCAAATAATCTTATCACTGTGTTCATCTACATGTAATGAGACATAACAACATAATTGGGCAGTTTTTTCATAATTATCCTAATTATTATACAAAGCTCTTTTATCAAGAAAACCTCCATAAACCACACTCTCTACCTCTGACTCAACAAAATCTTAACAAAATAACAAAACCTTGCTTGAAAATTACTCCTCTTAACTTTTATAGAATTCTGAATTCATTTCAATAGCTGGCACTCCTTTAGAAATGGGAAAATGGAACACAAACCATTACACATACTGTTGAAAATATTTATGAAATAGCTCTGTCTCTAAATATAGACATACATGTATGAATTCAGACTTTAGCATAAATTAGGCTTGAGGAAATGTCTACTGCATCATTTTTTTTTAACTTAAAAACTTTAAAGTTCAAAGTAACACTTTTTACATGCGTATAAAACGTAAAATCTTATTGAAGTACATGTACATGAAGTGAGTTAGTATAATTAAAATGTGAGATTGAATCTTCACAGGTTATAAATTCAGCTTGAAAGTTTGGGTCATGTGCAAACTTGCCTCACTCTAAGAGAGATTTGAAAGGTACTAGACATGAAATATCACCCTTGTCTGGTTCCAGAAAATCATAATGTACCACTACACATTTTACATGATAAAGTCTAATTTAGACATGAACATGTTAAAACTCTCTGATTGGACACATTTTCTGATTTATTTAAATCAGTAGATAATTTTATATTGTGGTATTACCTACATTTTGTACATACAAAATGTACATCAGCTTATGTGATCAAAGTAGGATTTAACAAAATAAATAATTTCCCTTCCACTTAGTTTAGCTCCTGTTTCCAAGAAGTTTCCATTTCCAAGTCTCCCCCTTCAGGCTAAGGGATCTAGAATATCCTTTCCTGCATGCCATAAGAGTAAACTAATGGAGGCAACCTTTTTAACCTGGGATTGGTCCCATGACGATATTCACACTGAAAAGGTCTTTGACTTTTTTAAAAGAATTAGATTTATATAAAAAAAAACTGACATTGTATTTTAAGGATTCTTTCCTTTTTTGCCATTATTTTTGTTCTTTTTGACTTGTCTGCACTGATGTGCCATTCAACCCAATACATAGTACATTGTACATGCATACATTCCAAAGTCATACAAAGGAAAGTTAAAAGGTATATACCAGGGACTTTCTAAATTCAATTTTGGGGCCAAAGATGGATCCCATTCCCAATGCAAAAATGGCTTTAATTTTCCCAATTTTGATCTGGAAATTCCCAATTCAGTTATACAAGGGACTTTCTTGTGTCCATCTTGGGACCAAAGATGGTCCGAATTCCCAATGCAAAAAATGTTGTTTATTTCCCCCGTTTTTATCTGAAAATTCCCAAATCAGACATAGAAAGGTAAATACTTAAATGGCAATCCTCATGAAATACTTGTAACTTTATTTTAAAGATCAAAAACAGACAAAAAAATCACCTCAACCCCCACCCCCCACCCCCCCAAAAATCAAAGAACACACCAGTAATCTATATTTTCTTGTATTGGAAAATTTCCCAATTTATCCCAATTACATGCAAGTTTCTATTTCCCACTGACCCAAAGCTCCATGTCAAAAGACCTATGAAAATCCCTGTATACTCTACACAATTTATATGATGAAAAATATGTGAAAAAAGTTTTACAAATTCTATCAAAATGTTTTATGTTCATGATATTAGTTGTTGAAACAGGTTTGTTCAAATTTCAAAATTCAAGAGCAAAAGTGAATATATCTGTTATTCTGTTTTCTGAGTATGCTAGTATGTTGGGAAAATATTGGAAAGTAAAGCCCTTTCATGAACCAAATATAACTGATTGAAATGTACCAAGGATCAAAAAAAAATCCATGCCAATCACTTGTTGGAACCATCTCAAGTGAGTATACAAATCACACAGCGTGAACTTTCCTTCAATTTTACATTTTTGAAGACTAACCATCGACAAGTGAAAAAGTGGTAAATACTCTTTGTATCTGCAAAGCAGAGGCATGACAAGACCATTTGATGGTCAAAACAATATAGTCTTGAATATGAATACACAAATGTTCCAATTACAGTACAACCTGCCTTAGTGGACACCTCTGTTTTAAAACAACTGTTCATTAAGAACATTACTGACCCTTAGATTTACTTGCATATTTCATTTATATATATAAGGCCACACAAAAAATGTGTGTTTCCTATTGCACTCGTTTTAAAATTAGGGTAGGCAGATAGGTATTTTTTTTTTTAAAAAACATTATATATAAATCAAATATTATTTCAAGCCCTTCAAAGTACTGGGCAAAACCTGCTCAATTAGATGCACAAATCAATTTCAACAATGTGATTTTTTTGGGGGGGGGAGTGCTAGGGTCGCCAATGAGAAACAGGGACAGTCGGTCGACCGGAAAGACACATATTTTTTGGTGGCCTAAAGGGAAAACTGTTAATAAAGATCAAAATTGTGTGGACCCTTGGATGTCCTTAATTGACAGGTCAATAGTATCTGAACTGATCTTTCCTAAAATCAGAAAATACCTATATGAACAAATTATCATTTTAAGAAAGCGATTTTGTGAAATTTGCCAATGCTATAAGGATTTTTTAAAATATTAATTCAGAACTGAGTCATCTCATATAAAAAAAAAATGTCCAAATGATATTGACAATGTCTTCTGTATTTGTTCTGCAGGGTGGCTTGACATCATAGCATAAGTAGTGTAACGAACTAAAGGGCAGAATTTTGCAGAAATCATAGCATGTGGACCGGACGTCTTAGGAGTTACGTGACTTTGTATCTCAGATTTGGATTCAAAGGTATTTAATCCTTATATAGCGGGTCTACTGCCGAAGGGCATAGTCAGGCCGGATACCCCGTGGCGCACCAAGAAGGTGTGAAGAAACATGGACCCAGGCAGAAAGAAAATCAAACGATAGGCGTGTCAACCAATTAGGGATGAGAGATGCTAAATCTACCGGTGGGAGAGGCTAATCCTTTAGGCGGGAAAATGTGGCATTCTTATTCGTAAAAGCACAGAGAAACATTAGTGCGCTGCTAATTCTCGAAGAGTAGAAATGTGTTGTCTGAAGTAGAACGGAAAGCTTATGTTGAGGAGGGAATTCTAGCTACAAGCCACTCCGAGACTTAACTCATAAAAAGAAGGGAATTTGAACTTTGTAAACAAGCTTCTAAAAGGTAAGATGGTATCTTGGCCAAGTCTTTGTGCTTGATTTGAGTAGATAGTTGAATTTATTGAATCATAACGTATAGTTGAATTTATTAAAATATTAAATCATAATGTATAGTTGAATTTATTAGAATATTGAATCATAACGTATAGTTGAATTTATTAGGGAATTGAATTATGACATGTACTGTAGATTGAGAACTATGCGAAATTAGACCGAGTTGGATTTATGTGCATATGTATTTATATGTATAATTCTGTAATTCTTAGGATGCATGCAATAGGAATGATTACTTATTAACGATGGGTAGATTGCTGTGTCAGAACATATCAACATTTAGATCATCAGTGCGTGTGTTACAAAAATTCATTGAGTAATAATACTCGTACGTAGAGCGCAAGGCACGTATAAGATAAGTGGAAATTAGTATGTGCATAGGGCCTGGTAAAGTTATTCGCCCATTAGTCGGATGGAAGGTCCATGAGAGAGTGGTAGATTTTGAAGAGTAGGGTAGGGAGACAAGGGTGTACATCCCTAATATTTCTTCCGGAAGCTCACAGGGTGCTCGTGAGAGTTGGCGCTGAGAGATTCCCTGGGTGTATGTAGTGACAACACCGAGAGAGTAAGAAGGAAGGAGTAGGGAGGAGGACAGAAGGGAGAAAGGCAGAGGGAAGCCGAATAAACTCCCAGGGTGCACACAAGAGGCACGGTGTACAGAAGGAGGAAGAGGAAGGATGGAGGAAGGAAAAGAAATTAGTAACAGATGAGTACTCGGGACAACTTACTTAACACTCTCACAATAGGACATTAACTTTCATGTGACGAATTAAAGTGTAAAAGACATTTGGTTAACCTGGCCAATTATTGTGTCAAGATATTATTGAACTGAAGTTTACGTCGAAGTTATTATTGAAATTTGATACTGAAGATTTATGTCCAGGAAATTATTTGAATTGATTCTTATATTTGATAAAATTGTTATCTATTCAACCTTGAGTTGTTATATGTATTTAGAGAGTTGGCATTGCTGACTGGGGGCTCATGAGTCGTTAAATTTTAATGCACACCTTCAGCAGTATTATTTATGATACCGTAGCGGATCTGCAGTACTATTTATAATACTGTACGGGGGTTGTGACAAGTAGGATTTCACGTCCATTCATGGGGATAACAATGTCTATTCTAGAACGCAAAATTGCAAAAGTCACGCTGATTTCTAAAAATGTTACCAAAAGATCAACCAAAATGCACACAAATCACGCATCATATTTTCAAGCCCTACCTATATTTCCTCATTAAATCCCTCCTATATTCTGAAAATACCCCCCCCCCTTTTTTTTTTCAAATGGGGGAGAAATTTCCCCCATAAATATTCAGCTCTGGAACAGACCCTGGATTAACAGCCAAATGAAAGATACATGGCAGGTGAACTGATGGATCACCTGAGCAGAGATAGCCCCACCCACTCTGTAGCATTGCAATTTATAAAAAAAATTCAAAGTCTTTATTATGGTAAAAACATAGATTTAAGTCAAATGAATTCTTATATACTTCAAATTTTATGAAAATTGAATGAGAAATCTTGGAAGTTTGAATTTGTATATGTTATACTGTGGCAATCATGAAAGTGTGGAAGCTGCTCCCACAAGCCTGGTAACAAACTTTCAGCCTGGCTGTAATTGCCTAACACATACAGCTAGCCATCCATATCAGTGGTCAGTGGACCATCGTCAGGTGCAATCTGTTCATGTCTGAATGACCACAGGAGGAGTTGGCAGTCCATAAATTACCCTGGAATGGTTCATTACTAGTACCTGGGCAGCAACAGGTAGTGTCCAGGTATTGCTCTCCGCTGAATCAGCCACACAAGTGTGTCATATGGCAATCATGAAAGTGTGGAAGCTGCTACTGCAAGCCAAGTGATAAGCTTTCAGCCTACTTGCAATTACCTAATACTACAACTGGTCATCCATATCAGTGGTCAGTGGGCCATTGTCAAGTGCAATCTGTTCATGTTTGAATGAGTATGGGAGGAGCCTGCAGTCCATAAATTACTCAGGTATGGTTGATTGCTAGTACCTGGGTAACAACAGGTAGTGTCCAGGTATTGCTCTCCAATGAATCAGCCACACAAGTGTGTCATATCAAAAAGGTGACAGAAAATAAAGGTGAGGTCATATCTGAGAGACACACATGTACTTGGCCACCACAGGTAAAACACCAGTAACAATAAAAGACACCAGAGTCATGTGGTGCTTTATGATCTCTGCTTTAGTTCAGGATGACAGACAAACTAAAATGTGCTTTGTATGTCAGTGTTGCACTTTGAGAGAGCCAATGGAATATTCTCCAAACTGCCAGTGTCCAACTAAATGTAGTAAATCCCTGTATCTTGATCATTACAGGGGAAAGATGCACATAAAATGTCTCCCTGATAGTTCAACCAAGGTGCAACACTGTATATACATCACTCCCTCACAATAAGACCCTTCATTATAACACAGTTCATGTTATGGCTATGGATCCCATTTCATTAAATGGTAGTAAAATTATATGTATCATGTACTTCATTTTAAGGTGGTCTCACTAGAAAGTGGTAAACTCAGACTCCCATGGAAAGCGTTATAATGAGGGAGTAATGTATGTAAAGGGTTTAACAGCACATCTGCACAATCCTGGCAATATAGTGCCAAGCAAGTTTAGTTATAAAAAAAACATACAAAACAAAGACAAAAGCAAAAAAAAGTAAAATACAAAGTCAATTTTTTTTTATAAACCACACATCCCAGGGCAAAAATAATGCCTCAATTAGTCACCCTTACATCATCCAATAAAATGCATCTGGCCTATTCTACATCCCCAAGCCCGCAAGTGAGTATATGTGTTAAGAATTGATTCTTCAAATACATGCACCAAAAAAAGAGAACTGCAACAAAAAAAAAAAAGATGACAAAAATCAAGTAGATATCAGCATAAAATGTATGACAGTAAAATAACACTTATTCTGATGTATATAGAATGTTTACTCCAGAGGTTTACGGAAAAATAACTAGCATAATGAATCTTCAATATGTTTGAAATGGTTTTCTCCTTCAGTTTGACCATGCATATTCTCAACATATATTTGTCAAGAGTATGCAGGCATGTAAAGTGCTGTTCATGTAGAGAAAACCAAAGTAACCACAGGCAACTGTCATAGTAAACAAAAACACCTTTCACTCCACAGTTTTGGGATCACACACTGGATCTGTCAGAGGTGCAAATTGTTTACCACAGCCAGATCTGAGTAACAGGCCATAAATATGAGATAAGAAGAAAGTGCATATCCCCCACTGCAAACTGTTCATACTTCTATTTGCATATCACTTATTGTATGGACACAAGAGTCCCAGATTTATAGTAAAATGGAGTTTATTTTTAAGGTCTAAGTTAGAATTTAGAAGGTTTCTAAATGGCATGAAAATAAATCGTAACAAAATATGATCATAAATCTAGCTCCGTTAAAGTCTGATTATGAAAATGGTTACACATTTTCAATTTTGTTTAAAAGAATTCCTTGTTTATTAAATTCAGACTATCTGCACCTGTTATAAAAGCAGAGGGTCTGAACCAGATGCCACATGGAAACAGTTGTCAAATGGTATGTACTTTCTTTCTGTAGCATTTCTGGTTGTACAAGCTGTTTACAGGCAAATGGTGCAATCCTTCTAGAATTGTCAACATTGACTAACAAGATTATCTGTGTTAAAGAATTTGTCAAATTTATGTATCTCAAACTTAATTATTTAACGATATTTATAAAGATAAACATATCGTTACAAAAATGTCCACTGAGTTCAATTGTTACATTAATGACCAGAACATCTGTCACTATTAAGTGTTGATATTTACAAGCCTCATTTTGACTAGGAAATGTGGTGCCTCAGTGGTTATCATATCAGACTCACAATCAATAAGTTGCAGGAAGGGGTAAAAGATTATGCCAGTGCCATGTATCGATATGTATCATGATACACAACTTATGGTATATATTGATACACGTAAAGAATAAAAAGGCAAACAAATAAAACTTATGCATGGCCAATGAAGATTAAAAGAAACCTTTATAAGATAAATATCTTGTTTTGTACTGATTCTCCACCTTTAGTATCAGTGTGTATCGAAACGGCACATTTATTGACGCAATGATACATTGGTAAATTGTTTCACCCCAAGTTGCAGGTTCGAATCCTGCCTAAACCAGCCCAGGTCAGTTGCCATGTTGTGTTTTTGTGTAACAGCTTTACTCAGATTGCTGATATGCTGTCAAACACTAATCAATCAATCAATCAATCAGAGTTTGCATTTTCAGTATAGTACTTATCACCCCTGTGTGAAAGTCAGATTGATTCTAATTAAACAAGTCATCTGCTACATGAAACAGTGCAAGAGTGCTGCCCTCTGAACTTAGGGAGAAAACTATTACTTGGTTTGTTTTCTAACAAATAATACTCCATATGCAAGATATTTGTTCAGAATTGTAAGGGGAACAAAAAACTCAAACATACCCTCCATTATAGACACGAAATTCCATTTACAGGAAATAGGGTAAACTGATCCAATAATTTTGGGACTGTTTGCATTGAGACCTGGTGCAAACCAGTGATAAAGCCTACAATGCCTCCGTAAACCCAGTCTGTAATTACGACACCAAACTGTGACAATTCAACAGACACAGAGCCGCTTCATGTACTAAAGATATATGCTCCACTCTATCCAAGAAAAAAAAATGAATTATTTGCATTGCATTACCAGTCTAAGATGTCAATGGCTTTAGGATGGTGATTGACTACTTGTAACTGATATATACTGGTAGACTCGAAAAGCATAAAAATACCCACTTCATTGACCAGTCAACACACCTTTCAATTGAAATAAAGTTTACCTTTGTTAAAAAAAAAAACATTAAGAGGTTGACAAAATCAGGGTTTTGAACATTTTCTCCCAGTCCTTGTGATGGAGACTTCTTCAAAGAAATTAACATATGTCCACCACAAGTAGCAATTGTGTTCTAGTAAATATTGCTACCATATTTTGTGTTTTGTGTTTCATATATGGCAGGAAAGGTCAACACTAAAGTTAGGAAAATGTGTGGCCTAACCTTTTTGTCATTTTGGACAAGTAAAATATGTTTAAACTAACTCAACTGAAATTTCAAAGCCATTAATTAATCCTGACTTACTGCAATTTTTACTCGTCTTGTCAAAATCAAGTTTAATTTCTTTTGATATTACAACAAAGCTGCAATATTAGCATCATAATACTTATTTCTATTTTCGTACTTCTACTAAATGTATCATGACTGACACGTGGTTCTTTTTACTACCCTCAAGATATGTATGTATTGGGTGTACCAGCACATCAACACATTCCTGGCTATACAACGATGAGTAGAAGTCATGCAGTAAAAATGGAAAAAGTAAAGAATTGCTACATTTTTTAGGAAGATAACCTTCAAAATAAGAGCAAATATATAATCCACTAAAATAAACTATTAGGATGATGCAAAAATTCTTAAAACGTATAAAGATAAAAGTAAAAAAAAGGAATAATCATTGAAAAGGGTCAAAACTTCTCTTTTAAACCACTTTGGCACTAATAAAAAAACTCCTAAATTGTGTGACATAAAAAGAACTTTTTGTTTCATGGGTGGGTGGGGGTAGACATGGTTAATTCATCAGCAAATAGTTTATTTTCAAGGACTTTTCAAGAAGGTTATAAGGAAGTTAAGTTTTCAAGAATCATTTTGTTTCTTATGATAATTGAACTTCTCCTCGATATGTTATTTTGTTTATCACTACATAAATAGGTACAAAAGTAGAATTTAAAAAAACACATAAAAGGGAGCTAACTAGCATGCCACTACAGCAAAAGGACACTACTCCATTTGGTGACTACCTATCTCGGGTGTCGTTTAATCAACCCAATTTGTATTACATTCTATTTATTTATTTATTATTTTTGGAAAATACGTAAATAACAAAACTTATGTATTTAAATAGTGATGTACTGGGTATTTTATTCAGTGTGAAGTTTTGTATTCTCTTGTATAATTTCAAGGAGTGAGGGAAAAATTTATGAGTGTATCAACAAACTCAAGGACTTTTCAAACATAATATCAACTTTTTCAAGACTCAATGAGTTTTTGAAGCAAAGTCTCAAATTCAGGATTTTTCAAGGTTGTACATAAAACATGGTGGAAGTCATTACACTTAACAAGAATGTGCTCAGAATAAATGAAGGTACATACATTTCATAAGCTTGGCATGTTTAGTTATTTGATATTTGGTGTACAGGTATAGTCAGAAAATTTAAGTATTATTCAGAGCTCTCTGTAGGCCATTAACAATGCAATTTCTGAACCCTCAGCCTCCGGAAAGTGAGTGTCCTGACAAGAAAATGGGTTTCTGGTGAGAAAAGCTAGAGTCAATTAGTGGGTGTTAATCACTGCATTCAAGGAAAATCAATAAAATTTTACTGTAGTCAAACTTATTTACCTTAATTATTACAAGTTTTTTTCATACACATTTTCAATTTTATCTTCACTTTTTGAATATTGAAGATTCTTTATATCTGCCCATGTAATTACCTTTTCTCTCCAACTAGGGCATTTTTTTTTCATCTTCTGTGGGGGAAAATACATCCACATAAATCACAATTTCAGGAAACTGAGGGTCCTTGGCTAGTTCTTATGAGTCACAGGATGCACTGCCTAACAATTTTTGGGATGCAAGACTAACATATGAAGGTCCGGGATGCAATGAAAGTGCTTACAGAGAGTTCCGATACTGGAGTATAAGCAAAAATATATATTCACAGCCATTAAAAAGATCTATGCCACAATTTGCTAACTGATGATAAACTTATATTTCACTGCAATAGACTTCATTGGACTCTCCATATCACAGTACAGTGGCTAACATTAAAACTGCATAGAAGATGATTTACAAATCTGTCAAGAAAATAATAACCAAGGAAGATGTAGGTTTTTATTACCAACAAAACCACTGAAGTAACACTTTGATATGGTTTTGTAACGTTAAACCAACAACTAATACATTATTCAATAGCTTCTTAATTGGTGTTAAAACTGGATCATCTTAGGACAGGATCAAGCCCAGATATCTCATGTTGCAAGTAATTACTTTCCCATAGACGACAATGTGTTTATTCAAAATACTTCAGTAGTTGTGAAGATTAAACTGTATGAAACTTCAAAAAGCACTAATAATATCTCTGTCATGTTTTGCACATATGCCACATAACACAAACAGCATAAACCCCGATCTTCCATCACATAATTAACAGGCCAATCAGGATTGACCTGTTTACTTACAAGAGACCCTTACTTGTCATGCCCGCCTTTTATTTAGCGAAGTAGAAAACTGTAACATTGGATGTCGATGAATATATGGCTGGATGTACATGCGCGTGGATACCAAAGTGTCTGCTATGTCAAGATTCCTCCAAAATGGGCTCAACAAAAATCTTAAGTGAAACAAACAGCCAAGATCCATCTCCAACATAACATGAAACAACAGATCTGGGTCTATAATGGTCAGTTAAATATTTGTTATATAAAAGTCAATATGATATGAGAAGACTGAAATATGTTGATATATTGTGATTTTGGTTTAAGAGTAAATTTTTCTTCAAAAGATTATTTAAAGAAAAGAAAAAGAGAAAAAAATAAACATCTCACTACACTATCGACAGTCCAACCGCTCTTAATTACCAGCCACCAATGGGAGCGAATGATTTTTGCTGTTTTAAAGAATGAATGTATGCATAGGGTTTAACAGCAGAACAGCACATTCCTGGCTATTTAGTGCAGAGTAAGTTTATGTATCCTCCAAAAAAGACCAGTAACACAAAGATAAAGGCACAAATTGGCAAAATCCTAAAAACACTGAGTTAAAGTTTGATATAAACCAAAACACTTTTAAAAAGTTCAAGACCTTCTCAGCTGTAACTTCATCACTGGACTCATCCCTGAGAAAAAAAGCAAGACACCATTAGGCACCTTTAATGACACACAAGGTCACATCAGATCTATTTTACATCCCTAAGCCACTGGGAGCAGTTTTGAAGAAGTCACTGTAGAAGACAGATAAACTGTAAAATTACAATTGGTTAAATACGAAACTGGTTGGACTTGAGAGGTGGTTGCTAAAAAGAGGTAAACATTATTGGAGACTGTACTGTACTCAATGTTCTTTTTCTCACTACTTATAGGTCTCCAATAATGGTCTGTCCATTCTGTCTCACTACAAGAAATTCACTATACAAATTTGCTAAACCAGTTAATTCATCAGGGTGTATGCAGTGCATTTCAATATGACTATACGTACACGGTTATCAATACCAGGTTTTATCCAGCTTTTAGCCATTATTGACCAACTCACCAACACTGCTAAGCCAGAGGGTTACTTCAAAGACTGCCAAGATAATACAAAAGGGATCTACTGTCAAATAAAGAAACATTACATGTATATAAATTAGGTACATTCAATAATTCCATTAAAGGGAAAGTCCATGTTACATTTTATTTATTACATAAAAATAGCACGTAGAAGAGATGTTTTATATACATGTAGCCTCCACACCTCAACAGAAAATGTTTTGTATTTCTACAAAATAAATTGCCATATTATCACTGTCAATCGCACCCACCATTAAAGTCTGTTTTTAACATCACATGGTCTGGTTTAAGGGTTTTTTTTCTTTGGTTTTAATGGCACCTTTAACATATTATTGGATATATCATGCTGAAGTAATAGGAGCTAAGTGTATTTCCCAAGGACACACAGAGGCAGCCAACCCAGGATGGACTCGATGGATATCGAACCTGCAACCCTTGGATTAGGAGTCTGACACTCCACCAACTGAGCTACCAATGGGCTCCCTGCGTCAGTTTTATACAATGGCTACATGTACTTACTCGGTTTAAACTTGTGATTACGGTACTTCCATGCTAAATATAACAAACTATTTACCTGCTAATCAGGCATTCTTGATTGATGCCGAAGCTAAAACAGGAACCAATGCTTTTAATTTTCAGCCCAGATAAAGCATGATTAATGCGTTTTCAAGTGATTGTTCCAGCGATTACTTTCGCTCTGGTTGGAAATCATCACCACCTTAAGTCCTTGTTGGCAAAAAAAGCACAACTGAATTAAAAGCAAATGTAATTTGAGGTTTAGTGTGGTTAACTTTTTGATTTTATGAAAATATTTCATTCAAACAACATTCTTAGCTATAGTGTATAACAGCTCTGCAGTAAACACAAATCAAGCTTGTGATGCAACAATCCATTCAAAGATATTCTGATGTTTTCACATCAATCTTACATTTTTTACCTCTGCAATACGGTGGTGCTGAACACATCAAGATACGCTTGATTTTCATAAGTTCGAACCAAAATATTTCCATAAGCATTAGTTTTTTTTCAAACTTCATTTACCTTTTCTATGTTTACAAAATTAATATCTCTGAAGTAAGAGTGAACATTTTCATGGACTTTTCTTTTAAGGACAGAAAACGTGAAAACAAAATCAACTAAAAAATCTGAAATAGAACACAGAAAATATGCCACATGGGAAAATCTTTTCTGACACCTACCATATATACTCACTTATAAGTTAAGTCAAACTGCAAACACAATAGACCCTGATCTACCATTGCATAATGTGCCATCACATCAGGGTCTATGCTGTTTATTCTACTAATTACTCCTAACAAACTGCATAGACCCTGATCTGCCGTTGCATAATGTGCCATCAGATCAGGGTCTATGCTGTTTATTCTACTAATAACTCCTAACAAACTGCATAGACCCAGATCTGCCAGCGCATTATGTGATGCCGAATGTTTGTCTGTTACAAGCGGGTATAAATGGTAATTAAATACCAATTACATTTTTAATACCGGTACTGTACCTGTTCTTTTGTTTAAAATTCGGCATATTTGTTTCTTGAATTTACTTTTGCTCACTTTTTTTCCCCTCACTCCAAGAAAATAAAAAATGCCCAGCATCATGTAAAAAAGAAAATAAGAACTACTTATGTGACACTAACTACTTGAAAATTCACCAAAACCTTATCTCCCTAATTTTAAGAGAAACAAAATTGAAATAGGCTTCAATTTAACAGAAGAATTGTTTACTTTCATCTTAAACTGAAATCCAAAAAATTATATGAGTTTGTTATAAATTCTAAAGATCTGAAATAAATCAATAAATTAGCTTTCTCCAGTAAACATATTAAGCCTCTTATTTGGAAAAAAGGATCATTTAGTATAAACACTGAAAAGGCCAATCTTCACTAAGGGAACATTAAACAATCCCCTGGAGTCAAGAAAAACAAATTTATCGTATTTGGATCTGATAGGGAAGGCTCAAGAAAGCATAAAATTAAGTATTTTATCTACTTAAGCCCTTAAATTTTTTTTTTTTTTTATAATTACATCATCACATCTTAGTCAAAGGCCATGAGTGAAATTCCATTTGAGAAAAAATGAAATGGTCTTAAAATGCTTGCTTAGCTACCCACAGCCGAGACCCAGATAAACTGTTACATTCACCACCAGCAGATCTCGGTCTACAGTCTGCAGTTGAGACCATATTTCACATGACTTATACACAAATATGGACAGTAAATGCAACCAACAATGCATGCTAATACTAATTGACAAATCTGCCTATTAATTACAGAAAAAAGGAAACATTTCCATAAAGCTGCAAAAAGAATTGCTTAGACCAGTCAAGCATCAGCAAATTAGAAAGTCTCAAAATGAAATGGAAAAGAATTAATGAACCAATCAATATTTTATAAAATCAACCATTCAGCTCAAGGCAAGAGCCCTGTTTCAGAAACTTTTGTTTCAGAAGCAATTAAAACTAGTCTCAGTGAGTGCCATTTTAATATCTCACCTTCAACAATGACCCCAAGAACACCTAAAGCCACTGCCCACTGTTTGTCCCCAGTCAATAAACACATTTCTCCTCATTCAATTATTAAACAGAATTGATGTTCTAATAAAATCTCCATTAACCCTGTATCCAGTCAAAGTGACCCCTTGAGCTGTCTCTTTATTGCCCCCAATTTTACTCTATTCTTTGTCATAAGATTAAAATCTTTAAAGGAAACATTTTGAATGGTCACAGTATGGGGGGTTACTGTGGCATCTTTATAGAATAACAATTGCCAATGCCACAAAACTTTTTTTTTTTAAATCCAGTTTTAACTCTTTTTGCAACTCAAATGGTACCAGCGTTTAAAAAAATTTAGGCAATCAACATGTTAATAGCAGCTTCAATAACTGACACTGATAATGGGTGATACTAATAATAAATTTACGGGGTCTATTCTAGAACTATCCGTTTTATTTTTCTTGCAAACTGATGCTCTCAATGAGATCCCTAAACAATGCATGTATCTTGGTAATATGAATAAGAAATAGACTGTTACATGAAATGGGACCATTAAATTACTATAATTTTGTGTTGTTAGTTGGAAAATCCAGTCATTTTTACCCACTCACGACATTTTATCATAATGAGTGGATGAAGTTGATTTTTTGAGCCCTGCATGTAAGATCCAAGTTACCTTATGAAGTCAAAACTGTTTCAATAAAGTGCTTCAATTACCTGTCCGACTCACTTTAAATATACCTGGCAGAAATAATTGAAAATATTTCTGTAATGGTACTGAGCCACAGGGAACAAAGACCTTGGGATGAATAATCCCATAGACTTTATCAACTATATCATCTTATTGGTTACAAATGGGACGGCATGTCATACTTCACTGGTTATTTTGTGGAGGCAAGAAGCTCAGAAGAGCCAATGTATTTCTTGAAAACATGTGGATGACTCATGATCAAAAGAAAGAACATTTTTATCTGCCTTTTTATTAACTAAAACCTGTAATGGAGTGAGAAGTCAACCATGGACATTTACCAAAAGATCAACTGCATTACTTAAATTTTACGAGCTTCTTTCCATCTATCTTTCATGTTGATCTTGAAGCAACGTTTTGAAAGAAGCACAAAGCTTATATACTCTGGGGAAATGAGAACTTGCAAATGCATGTATGTGCAGGTATTATAAAGACATCTGTTAAACCAAAAACTTATTAAACTGTTTCTTTTCGATGACTGCAACATCTCATATATACATGTTAAGGACTGTAGTACCATGTATTCATTTATCATTATGAGCATAAAGTTTCATACTTTTTGCAAAAGGTTAGATTTTCGTAAGTACTTAATCATGGTTCATACAGCCCTGGAGAGTCTTTTTTAGGGAGTGTTCCGGGACTTCCAACAGATTTTAAGGAGTATTTTTTTTAAAAATGGAAATAAAATTTTCTCTATATGTTACTTTGTTTATCCCTACATAACATTAGTACAAATGTGGAAGAAAAAAAAAAGGGAAAATACATAAGTATAAAAATTTCTGATATTTGAAATTGAGAAATATTTTATTCAGTTTTAATATTTGTATTCTCTCAGATAATTTCAAGGATCTTTTCAACAAATTCAAGGACTTTTCAAGGTTAAAACTTTCGTTGAAAATTTTAGGATTTTTCAAGGTTGTAAAATTGAACCATGTTTTACTAATGAACTGGGAAACAGATCTTACTGTCTTCACAGATGACTCATTACTGTTCGTCATCCATATGTGCTTTGTCAAATCTAAGAAATTTTAATATGGTACCCCACATATGAAAGTGAATTCAAAGCGTGTAGAGTAATCAAGTTGAGTCATCAACTGATAACTTGACTTTCAATGATATCTTCACATCACATCTTAGCCTTCGAGGGGCTAACCTTGTGTTGCTCTGAACTGATGCACTATAAAAGTAGAAGAAAATGAATTTACATTTACCTGAAGATAATCTCACCTGTAAGAAGACAATTTTACGACTCAATGCAGTGATTACATGCTATACCTATAACTATACTGTTAGTCTTGTCTTGTGCTGTTTAAACGTATTTTGTCAACTTTTGATTTTCATCAGAAATTTGGCCATAAAAAATAAATTCAAAGCAAGTAACTCACACTTAGTTTTACAAAAATTAATTTTTCAAAAACTGCTAGACAAGTTGCTTTTTCCAACCCTGTTTTATTCCCAGTGTCTGGAACTTGGTTCGGTTTATGTGAGAGAGAATTATGTTCGCTATCTAGAGAAAGATTTAAGTTTTACATATCTTACAGACATTTCTTGTGTCAAAAACAGGATGTGGTTCTTTACACACATAGATATAAACAAATAAGGCTCAGAAGATCACATGATATTAACACCCTCAAACAGTGATGTTATAAATAGATTATGGGAAGATTTAATTGGCTACTGGCACATGCTGCATGACTGCTAGTTACATTCTAGCAGGGAAAAACATCATCGGTCACAATTCATAACCAATAAATGACAACTGGATTGACTGGAAAATGCAATCGAAATCTGTAGTACATACATGTACCTACATATACTGGGTATTTCGGGCTTACAGATTATTCAGTTTTGCTGGCAGATAAAACAATTTGCCAAAATTAGAACATCCACAATATCCTTAATAAAAACAGTGTTCCCTCATTAAAACGCTGTACAAGGGAGCCATAAAAGTGTACCAAGTTATATGTGAGGTTGTGTTATACTGAGGTGGATTCAATGTCAAAACTATTCATCACAATTGGATCCATGATTATAACCATGTTATATGAGGGACTGCACTATACTGAAATGCTTTATAGTGAGGGACCAATGTTCTTGCAGTCTGGGGCCCCGGGTGGCCGAGTGGTCTAAAGCGCACGCCTTTACAGATCACCGACATCTCACCTCTGTCTTCGTGGGTTTGAGTCTCGGGCTCAGCCAATGTGGGTATGTGAGAAAGTTTGCCAGTAGCTTCCCATGGGTCGGTGGTTCTTCCCGGGGTTTTCTCGGGTTCTTCCTCCACCGAATATACTGGCCACAATGCATAGCCTATCATGTGCCGAAAAATGGCGTTAAACCCATAACAACCAACTTGCAGTCCAGGTATATATTTTTAAAAAATCATATAGGTTGCTAAAAGAATCATTCTGGATCAAAAAGCTAAACACACCATCTCCAACAGGACTAAATTCTCAATGTGAACTGTATTGGCATTTCACACAAAAGTGATGTGTATCATACGTTCATCTTTTCACATTAGAGTGTATACATGATGTCACTATTAGACTGTATACATGATGTTACTGTTAGATTGTATACATGATGTTACTATTAGACTGATTACATGATGTCACTATTAGACTGTATACATGATGTCACTATTCGACTGTATACATGATGTGACTATTAGATTGTATACATGATGTCACTATCCTGTTGTTTATATTCATAATCCACAGATGAAGACAAATTAGCTGAAATGTTTGGAAACTCAGAAAGACTTTTTTAAAACTCATTACAGACATTGCATATGACTTGCTGCACAAAGCTGAGGAGCTGTGGTGGCTCAATTGGTAGAGCATCAGACAAGTAATACCTGGGTCATGGGTGTAACACCTGCCTAGGTCAGCCCAATCGGCGGCCTCGGTGTGTCTTCGGGAAAGGCACTTGGCTCGAATTTCCTCAGCATGATATAGCCAATAATGTGTTTAAAGTGCTGTTAAAACCAAGAAAAACCAAATAAACTTCACAAAGCTTACAATTGCAGTAAGGTAAAAGAAATAGTTAAGGGAGCTGTTTCAATAAATCTGGGAGATAGGTACAGTCAAACTTGTCTTAACGGTCACCTTTACTCATCGTTCACCTGTTCACAACGGTCATTCTAATATCCCCCTGGCAAATTCCCTATATAAATGTCCTGTATGTATTGGTCACCTGCCTTTCACGTTCAGCGGCCAGGTGTTTTCTAACCAAACAATGGTTTGGAGCCTGCTTTAAGTGGTCACTGGAGCACATAGCAGTCACTGGAGCATATCTACAGTGACCGCTCAGTCTATGCAAGCTGAATTTTTGCTTCATGCAAAGATTTCTTATCTCGCTTGTACTCGTAACTCTAGTCACACTGACAGTGTAACTCAAAGGTGTCAATATGTCAAATTCAAAAGTGAGGCAGTTTTTATCATCAGGGTAGAGGGTCAAAGCAATTCATTTGCTGGATGGTGAGAAAAGTAGTCGTGCTATCACAGCAGAAATGTGCCAGTGCGACAGATATAGTTCGATATCTTCATCTATTTGCCTGTAAAATAAAACTATCTCTGAAGAACAAGTTCATCTTTGAGAAAGAGATACGAGTTACATCCCTTTTTATTAGGGTCAGGGGTCATTCAATATTTAAAACTTGTCTGTAAAAAGTCAGGCGAAGTTTTGGTTCATGGGTCATAAAGAGTAACCATATACAGCTTATTTTGATTTCCTATTCATCACAGGCTTCTCACATAAGCCGAGTGTCTTTTGATCTCAGCGAGTTGAACAACCGTCTTATTCAGATACTATTTTGAAAGCTTGAACAGCTGTTTTCCAGTGAAACTTATAAAACCCTGGCTGACAAAAGAGTCAGTCCTCTGTTTTACAGTTATATGTAAGCTGTAAGTCAGTAGTGAAATTATTGTTTTGTTATGGTGCACAAGACCAACTAAGAAAGTGAGCAGGATACAGTAATCTTGTGTGGAACGTACATGTAAATTTGGAAGAGAACAACACGTACATGTATTTTATGATTTTTTTGAATAGTGAATATAAAACAATATTGATAATGTAATAATAATAATAATAACAATGATGATACATGGTATTTGTTCAAAAACAAATTTTAAAAGGTGAACCTGTGTACAGAGGTCACCTTTGTACAATGGCCAGTTTTGCTTTTCCCATGGGCGGCTGCTGTCGACAGGTTTGACTATTTAAAATACAGAAAAAAATAACTTTGATTTTAGTATGCAAGATTTCAAAATTACTGAATATTTTGTCAAAAAAATGTCAATCAAGGTGAGTAGTCTGTAATGATGAAGTCTGCAGAAACTGAATGAGCATGTGCCACACATCAAGGTTGTTACATAGTTCTTAGGACTTCCAACACCTGACATTTTAACTTTGTACAGGACATGTATGTTTTTTTTCTTTCACCCCTATTGAGAGCTGGAAGAGCATATTTGTTCTCCATTATTTCAGAATAAATCCACATAATTCCCAGTGTCCACATTCCCCATCTATCCCAAGTTTACATAGCTCTAATTCAAGCAAAGTCCTATATTCCTGCCTGTTGAAGTGTGAAAACATGATCAATTGCCAAAAAGAATTACAGTGCGTGTCACCATCTTTGTTTGTCCTTCTTATGCATCCTAAGTACTGGCTGTTGAAATAAGTTTTAAGCCAATATAAAAGGTGGTTTCAGTCTTTTGTTGTTGTCTAGGTAGGCAGAGACCTTGAATGTACAGTGTTTGATAACCGAAGTTTAGGCTTTGGAGTCCTTCATGCCATCATTGAAACTCAGAACCAAATTTCTGGAGCGAAGTTTTTCATTGAAAATAAAAAGGGTCTTGTACACTTGTAATGTTACAATTTTATGTCTATACTTTTATTGCTGCTAAGTTTTCAAGAAGAAAATGTTTATCTTAAATGAATTATGGTATTCAAAGCCATTG
Organism: Margaritifera margaritifera; assembly: GCA_029931535.1. Taxonomy (NCBI): domain Eukaryota; kingdom Metazoa; phylum Mollusca; class Bivalvia; order Unionida; family Margaritiferidae; genus Margaritifera; species Margaritifera margaritifera. The sequence goes on along the minus strand of JAQPZY010001679.1, from coordinate 3,366,944 downwards.
TAAATTTTTTTAAATGTATTGGCTTATTTATGTAGTAATAAACTGGGTTTTAGAATGCAATAGGTAGGTACCAAATTTACAATGAAGTCAAACTTTTGAATTCAATGATTTTTTTGCCAAACATGGAGGTTCTGTGTGGCCAAGTAGTCTAAGGCACTCGCTTTTACAGATCACTGACATCTCACCTATGTCCGCGTGGGCTCACGTCTTGACTCGGCCAACGTGGGTATGTGAGAAAGCTTTCCAGTAGCTTCCTGTGGGTCAGTGGTTCTTCCTGGGGTTTTCCCAGGTTCTTTCTCCCCCAAACATACTGGCCACCATGTATAGCCAGCCTATCATGTGCTGAAAAATAGCATTACACCCACAAAACCAAACCAAACCAAACCAAACCTGCCAAAACTGTTTTCCATTTTTTTCTTCTAAATGTTGTACTACAAATACATCACTTTAAATCAATGATTTTTCTGCTAAAACTGTTTTCTATTTTTTCTAAATACAACACTTAGAATGTTATAAATCACAATTCATCTGATAAGTGCTAAGTTGCTTTGGTACTTTCCATTTACTTTAGATGTCATTTGTGATATGACAAAAGAATTTGCCCAGCCCATAATGGTTAGTCTCTGCTTGTTACACATCCCACTTAGTTGACTCAGAATTGCTGCTGGGCTACAATAAACTGCCTTCCCCATTGTACTTATGATTTGCCCAGTCTCTTAACATATCAGACAATGGATTCTAAACAGGATTTTAGCAGTTTAGCATAAATTCACAATTTGTCTCACTTGATGAATATTTGCATAATATAGGAGTCTTTCATATCTTATTTGCTTTTTTTCCACAGACTCTATTCTCACAAATTTGATTTTTCTAATAAAAAAATATATGGAAAATCTTTTGTATATTTCTGTCTGTCTGTCTGTCTGTCTGTATGTATGTATGTATGTATGTATGTATGTATGTATGTATGTATGTGTATGTATGTATGTATGTATGTATGTATGTATGTATGTATGTATGTATGTATGTATGTATGTATGTATGTATGTATGTATGTATGTATGTATGTATGTATGTATGTATGTATGTATGTATGTATGTATGTATGTATTGATTAATGGCATGTTAGCATGATCCTGGCTATACTGTGCCAATTAAAAGTTAAGTTCAATGTATAAGTAAAAACTGCACATTTTGTTAAAAAAAACAAACCTTCCAAATATATGCAGACTTGTATTTCAATGTAGACAGGGAATCAAAACAATAATTAAGTCTTTCTGGAGGTGTTTCCATGTAGTTCCAAGATCTGAGTATGTCCATAATATCAACCGTAAAAATCGAGGCTTTATCAAGTAACCATCTCGAGATGGTGCCACAGAGTGCTGCAACTACATCATTACATGTATACATAGCAAATCTTCTACAAACTTTCGTCCAATTAATGTGCTTTTATTGGATATTTTATGCCAAACACCTAACTGGAATTCAAGCCAAGAAATGATCCTGTACATGAAAGTCCAATTTGACAAGTGGCCTGTCTGTTCTGAAGGCCCACTCGATAAATTATCAATTCTTTACCAGTTTACTTAACAAGGGTCCAACAGTTTTATCAAATTCCTGTCCGACCTCAACCCAAATCATAAAGACTGCTCACTGATAAACATGAAAGCTCTTTATTAACAAAGTTTATAGGCTACACCTTTTCTGTTGCAACCATGAATGTCTAAAGTGTATAATGAAATGGCACTTCAAGGTCTACCCCGTCCACAATTCCAAAGCCTTTTCACCAGAGATGAATCGTACTTCAATTTGAATGTTAAAAAAAAAAATCTACAAACTACCCTCTTACATATACCAAGGTTTTCTAGCTGAAACAGTGATTCCGGAGCGGAGTTATAGAAATGGTTGACATTTTAAGTTCCGACATTACATTCCAACATGTTTTCTATGGAAATTTTGGTGAAAATAAGACATCTTTATCCTAAAATATTTTCTTGTCTATTCTTTGAATGCAGCTCCTTACTTTATGGTCTTTTTATTCTCATTATATGGGGCACCATAGACAAGCCCCACTTGAGGGGAGCTGTCAGTGTACTTATCATTGGAATGGAAAAACATTTCACTAAAATCAGTCCTTGCCAATTAAGACCATCTCCCCCTTATCTGGAACTGCCAAACAAAAACTTAGACCCTAATGCTTTGTTTACAGAAGAATCCACAGTTGCCCAAACTTAGATGGGTATGTATCAAATTCCCATTAAAATATAATGCAAAACCTAGCCAAAATAATTCAATTAACATGCTTGAACTATATCAGATAAGCCATACCAGTAGAACATTCAATGTAGGAAAGAAACATTAACAGGCATTAGTTCTGTTATAATTGCCCTCTAAAAGAACTATGGTCTAAGTTTCCCTTCACTGTTAAATCTCCTGTCCGACACAAGACAAAAAGCTGAGAATTGTGATACACAAGTAAATTTCAGATCTCAAATTTTGTCAAGAAAAACATTTTTGGAAATCCTGCAAGCAGACTGTACCAATGAACAACCAATTTTACCATCAATAACATTACCATTAGGGATAATTACTTGTGAAATGTTGGGGTATTTAACTTTTTAAAAAATTTATATTTTGACATACCATGTATACTCACTTATAAGTAAAGCTCAACTGCAAACAACACAGACCCAGATTGGCCATCTCATAATGCCGGCAGATATGGATCTATGCAGTTTGTTAGGACTGTTCAGTAGAACAAACAAAATAGGCCCCGATATGCACCCACCCACACTCTCCCAAAAATTGCTCCCTGGACCCTCCAGTAGGGCAGCTCTGCCTCCCACCTCCATACTACTTTTTTCAACCTCTGCTGCTTTCTTTCTTACTGAAACTACTGAAGCAGGACAACAAGCGATTTCAGTTTTTTTTTAAAAGCTCTGCTGTATTTTGAGGTAGGATATCAGAAGAATTTTTTTTTACAATGAGCAGGTCCTTCTGGGACAGGGAGGTTTTCTGAACTGAACCTGGCAGCCATTAATTTATACAATCATAATATGCACACCCCCAAAAAGTAGGGCTGTGTAGCAGCAACAGCTGCTGAAGTTGCCTGGTACTAAAACCTTTATAGTTTTTAGGAAATAAAAATTATTGTAAGCAATAAAATGTAAGGATTCAATTTTTTTAACAAATACAATAATGTAAGCATATTCAAAATATGAAATTTTGCAAATAACTGCTGTTCATATTTTGACATCAACTATTTAATGATAATATTGTTTTTGTTTTAGCTATATTTTGTTGTATTGTTCACAAACTTTTTGTATTATATCACATTTTGTGATTTATATAACTTCAAACTCTGTATAAAAATTTACTATCACAATAAAATTAAGCTCCAATAACGAATTATTATTATTATTATTATTATTATTATTATTATTATTATAGCACTTGCAATAACTGAGGTCTGGACAAGATATTACAATATCTTGGAGAACCAGCTACCCTGCTGATAAGACTGAGCAGAAGTATAAATGGAGGAAATGAAATGGGCCACAAACACAAGCAGGTTGCTTGTCTTTCAAACTGAGGAAAAGGAATTCCTGAATTACTGTTTGGCATCTTAACAATTCAATCTAAATGTCAACATAAATTTGATTCTCTGTGAATAAATAAACACTTTTAAGAGTCACCTTTGTAATTCATTTTTCCCACTCTGAAATTGTTCTTTTTAAGATAAAATTATAATCAGATTCTGTGCTCTTTATTTAGGCACAGAAGAATTTGTACGTAAGCAAGTTTTTTCATTTATTGCACCACATTCATCCATCCATCTCTCTCTCTCTCTCTCCCTCTCCCTCTCCCTCCCTCTCTCTTCCTTTACTGGTGTTTCAGAATACAAGAACTAAATGCCATTTAAATTTAAAAAAATTAAAAAGAGGGTAAAATGTTAGAAAGTGGTCAGGAAATGGCTACTTAAGTGGACTGAGATATTCCAAATACACAAGTCAAGATAATGATGCCTCTAAGAAAGATTGCCTAACACTTTGCAACCTCGACCATTTTGCGGACAAGTATTAATTTCTAGGATAACAATGTGCAGGCTAAACAGTCTAGGATGATTATGGTATAGAAAACAAAACTTACATGTAGGTTAATTATGCAATAGAGTCTCTCATACTCAATTGCAATACAACATATATCATGATACTTGGGTGATAATTAGAGGTGTACTGATTCATCAATATGTATTGGCACTGCGATACTTTTCCGCAGTGATATATTGCACTGTTATATGAACATATGCCAGAATATCCCAATACATACTGCATCACAAGTGTGACAACATGCTGATGCAGTAACACTTGAAAGTGTTGTATCATAGCATGACATTCAGTGTACATGAATTTAAGTTGGGGAAAGAAAGAAAACTGAAGTACTTTATATCTCTCCTACAAAAAGTATAAAAGATTTAGGTGCTGTTCTATCTTTTTTGTATTTTCATCCAGCTGCTAGACATTAGTTATCACACTGGTTCCCCTTAACGGCAAAGGAAACCTCTAGTCACCGTAACAAAATTCAGAACCATCTTTAAGTTCAATATGGTTATGTTTGCATTATGTATTTTATGGCACAGCAATGCAATTAGATTTTTTTAGTCCTAAGACAACTGGAGTAAAGTGCCTTGCTCAAAGAAATGCCACAGTAGCTGACCCAGGCTGATCTGATGGTAGGATTATAACCGGTGCTATTTATATTGCAAGTCCCGCACGCTAATGCTGCAATGTAAATAATAAGGGAGTTCTATGTTCAATACTTCTTTGGGGTTTTTTTTAATTATAAATTCGGGTATGAAAGACAATTTGTAGATTTTATGTCAAACAAAAAATGTACCTTCTAATTCTATAAAGCTTTGCAAAAGCCAAAATAACTGATTAAATCTTTAATGTAAAACACCCAGCTTTATTCAAGCCCCACTCTGGAAATATTTTGGATTTCTGGAGTCAAATAATTACAAAGGTACTGTACTATCAGTAATAAAACCAAATATGCAGATTCTGCAAAACAGTCATATATTCTGGAAATAAATATAACCTTGCAGCACACTTAAAACACTAGCACAGTGACATAGATATTACATGTAATAACAAATTAATAAATAAGGAGTCTGTATCATGACATATTGTATCATCACTCTTGTATTGCAATATGTATTATATTGCTGGCTAACTGTATGATATACATATTGTATCATCATCTTTCATATCACAATATTCATTATATTGCTGGTTAAATGTATGATATATATATGATACATATTGTATCATCACTCTTGTATTGCAATATGCATTATACTGCTAGCTAACTATATGATATAGTTAAAAAGTGATACAATACATCCTGTGATAAAAGTGATATTTAAATACATATCACAATACAGAATCCTCCACACTCCATTTGACTGCATATAATGTCAATATTGTTGCCATGACAATGAAAGTGAACTGAATTTAAGGATAAGGCACACACAAAAAAATATGTGTGTTTCCTATTCCAATCATTTTAAAATTAGGGTAGGCAGGTAGGTTGTTTTTGTCGTTTTGTTTTTAAAACATTATATATAAATCAAATAACATTTCAAGCACTTCAAAATACTGGGCAAAACTGGCTCAATTAGTTGCACAAATCAATTTCGGCAATGTAATTTTTTTTATTTTAAAAAAAATTGGAGGGGGAGAGTGCTAGGGTCAGCAATGAGAAACAGGAATCGTCAGCCGACCGGAAACAAATTTATTTTTGCCTAATAGTATAATGTATTTAACTGAACATTTCTGACTGTTTGCTAATTTTGCATGTTTATGACTGTGCAATACCTGTATAATTATCGGACTTCTAAAACCAAACACAATTTCCCGATGGGGGTCTGGAAAAGGGTGGTGGGCAGGGGGGAAGAATGATCAGTATTAATTGCTATTTCACTCACAGCAAATTAATATGGAACTGGAAGCTTTTTGTGTTGACATGAAAATCTATATGGTAGGTTTCATATCTGTATTTGTAATAACAAAAGAAATTATCACCTTCTGGTAAATCATATTACATAACCATACTGAACTTGAGAAAAAAATAACTGTGACTTACATCACTGAGACTTGTAGATTCTCTCACTGGAGTAACTAGTTTGATAAATTACAAGTAATGTCTGGCAGATGGGATAATAACAGAAAAGAACAGTGCATAAATCCTAATAGTTCATTCTGAAGAGACTTAAATCTAGCTTAAGTAATAAGTAATAAGTATTACTTATATTATATAAGTATTAAATCTTTTTTTCTCATTAATTTATGTGTCATCTTCAAGTACTACAGTCCGAGTTTGCTCAGATCTCTCCACCCCATTTTAGATATTTGGATAGTTATGTTTGAGTGGAAGACTTAATAATTAATATTACATATACACAAACAGCAACAAAAACAACAACAATAATAATAATAATGATGATGATGATTCCAAAAAAAAGAAACAGCAATCATTATCATGATTATTGTTGCTGCTATTATTATTATTATTATTATTTATTGGTGGTGCTGTTGTTGTTTAAGATTAGACTCTAGCCTATTATAGCCAAACATGAGAAATTACAGTAATTTTTGTAAAGGTAACAGTAATAAGAAATAAGATAATTAAGAAATAAGAAATTAATTAATAAGAAATCAAAAAAATTTTCAGTACTAGCTGCACTTTGATAGTTGTGTAATATTTTCAACTAGCAAAAATCTGGTCATTTTCAATGTCCACTAGAATATTTCAATAAAATTTAAATCTGAATACAAAATATCACTAGCAAGAAACTTCCAGTTCATTTTTTTCTTTATCTAGCAACATCAGAATTGTGCCTTTTTTCTGCTAACATCAATTTTGAGTCCTGCTAATTCCAATTCTCCTACATCAATCGTCACCATCATTATTTTTATTCTTCTTATTATTATTACTTTTAGTGCTTCTTCTTCTTCTTAAGGGTTGGTCACTTTCCTATTATTGCAGAACATGTATATACAGGTATAGGCAACAAATGTTTTGGTAAGAGTGATACTAATCCCAAGTCTTTTGTCTTTTCAATTCAATGTCAATGAAAATTTATTGTAACCTTTATCTAGTTTTAAAAAAAATTCCACTGATCCAAAAACTTGAGATTTTCCTCAATTCTTTTATATTCATATAGCCCCATAAAGCGAGACATCAGTAAATCTTAAGGACAGAAAGAATCAAACACTAATGAAATATGAGTTTGTTGACAATCTCAAGTTATGTGATGTCAACATCCACTATCTGGCTCCATCAGTGATGCTAAAATTTGATTGGCTCTCTTCTTATATGGAAGAGGCAAATGGACGATTTCAAGTCATTACATTTTCTTAAGGGGAGGGGTCTTGGAAATAATACTTATAGAAGGTGAGTAAAATCATCATTTTCAAATCAAATTAGTGATGAATGAATAGAACATGTATGTATGTAGTACGTGTTATGGCACCTCAGCACAACAGTGGCTATATGGTGCCAACCGAAGGTAAAGTTCAAAGAAACATAAAAAATGAAGAATTGCGCAAACAATTCAAGCAACGAAAAAAAGAATTCCTTTCTTTGCCTCCCCAAAATCAAGTATACAAACTGAATTCTGTCCCGATAACAACCATCGAAATAAAAAATCCCATCATTGGGACAGATTTCTCACTCCATCATATTCTATGCCTAAAACCATCCTTCAAATATTTTGCGGTTTACTGTCCCCCCTGATCCAGATATTTTGCAGTAGGTAGGGGTGAAACAATACACCTTTGCCATGTATTGATATGTATTGATATATATAACATATCATACGATACATATCTATACACGTAAAGAATAAAGAAACAAATGACTAATAATTATTCATATCAACTGAAGATTGAAAGTAACTTTTATAGGTTAATTATAATTTTCCACTGATTCTACACCTTTAGTATGTGTATCAAAATGGCAAAATTATCAATGCATCGATACATCAGTGAATCATTTCAACCCAAGTAATGGGTTGGTAGCCTTTATTAGATGGGGTTTTTTTGGCCTGCAGTGCAATTTTAAACATTCAACATTGGGAATTATGCACAAAAAACATTAACAGGCCCCAAGAATCAATGAAATTCAAGTGAGTTGCAGCAACTTTGGTCGAGCAAATAACAAATGTTCACAGGATGGTCAATTGCCATGAGACAGCTTAAATATTTGATGCATAATCTTACCTGCAAAATGCAACTTCCCACTGTTCGACTCTCAGGCACAGCAGCACTGTACAGACTTTGGTCAAACATCGGCTCTTTGTCATTGATGTCTAGCACTGATACCACAACAGTAGCACTTGATGACAACTGTGGCATTCCAGAGTCTCTTGCCACCACAATAAGTTGTGGCCGAGACTCAACTTCACAGTCTATTTTTCCATGTGTTGTAATTAATCCAGAGTTTATGTCAATCTGAAACCAGTCCGAATGGCGATCTGTATCATCATTGATACTGTAGGTTATCCTGGCGTTCTCTCCAATATCACGATCTGAGGCTGTAACCTGCACAACTGAGCTACCATTTGGGGACATCTCATCAATTTCTGCCTCATAAACATTTTCTGAAAAAATGGGCTTATTATCATTTACATCATCAACTGTCAGTAAGATGTTTTGGGACTGAAATAATGGAGGGGTTCCAGAATCCACTGCAACAACTGTGAGGTTGAACCATGGTTTTTTCTCCCTATCCAGAGTCTGATTGACAATGAGGTAAACGACATGATCACGGATGACAAGACCAAAATATCCTTCACCACCCTCAAGTCTCACAGTGATATCAGAGTTCGAATCAGAAGTGGCATCTGGATCACTCACTGATATTCTCGCCACTAACTCATGCAGACTTGCATCTTCTCTTATTCTTCCTGTTTGATTTGTCAAAAATGTAATATCAATATTTGCTGGTAGTTCATTTATATTTATGATTTCAATTTCAATAAACACACTAGTTTGCAAAGGCTGTGTTCCATGATCACGTGCAATGACTATCAACTTATGAGATGTTTTTACCTCATAATCAACCCTTTTCTGAAGTGTTACAATTCCTGTATTCAAATTGATTGCAAAAAATTCCTCCGGATCACTATTTTGGTGGTCAATGTAATATGACACTCTTCCATTGTCACCTGAATCCAGATCTGTTGCAAAAACCTCTATCACGCTTTTTCCAACGGTTGCGTTTTCCAGCAGTGCTGCTGAGTATTTACTCTGGTTGAATATTGGCTGATTATCATTGGTATCAATGATGGTTATGTTCACAGTCATGTCTCCATATAATCGTGGATTGCCACCATCATAAACACGAATTATCAAAGTATATGATTTTGTAATTTCATAATCTATAGTCCCATTAATTCCCAAATCTATCAGAAGAATTTGATTTCCTGACATACGTCCTGATATATTGAATGCATAATCAACATTTCCAGATATTATTTCATATGACTGAATTGTATTCATGCCAATATCTGAATCAACAGCACTTCCTAGAGAGATTTTATAGTGCGGTGCATTTTCAGAAATTTGTATATATTTTGTATCATTTATAAATCTTGGTTTATTGTCATTTAAATCTGTCACTTTGATGTTGACTTGAATAAAATCAATCTGATTTTTAAGAAGCGCAAATGAGTATGTCTCATTTTCCTCACGATCCAATTTAACCTTTGCCTTTATTTCTCCCGATTCTAAATTTACGGTAAAATACTGTTCAATGAAAACTTTTTGACTGGGACTCAAGAATGTGTATGGAGGCCGTGCTTGAACTGGTAGGTTTTTTTGTATGAATCCAACAAGTGCGTCTATATTATTGTTTTCCTGAATCTCTAATGCACTTGACCAGGTTTGCTGGCTTTGTGCAAAATGTCCAAAAAGAATCACCGTGACCAAAATGGTGGCAACAGGATTCTTAAGTCTATGATGCATCATAGCTGCTTCTTAGACCATATTTTGTTTTGGAACTCACAAATCCTCATATTTTCAGTGATTTTCCAAAATGTATTATTGTTACAGATTCATGGCTACAATTGTGTACCACTAAATTTTAAAAAATATATTTACATGACAAGTGGTAATAATAACCTATTACCTTTGAAAGGTCTCGCATTCTGAGTAGCCAAACAATCCTTCTACTCCATGTCTTAATGTACAAGCTGGTTACTATTCAAGTGGTTAGTACTGTACTTTCCAGTAGAACTGCTAATATGTAGGTTGTACCAAACTTGAGGTGTAAGAATTCTTCTCCTGTCATCCGAGAACAATGCAATTCATTGGGAATTGTAAAAACAATACTCCTTCAATGATGTATGTCCAGGTGAGCACAGGTAGGGAGCGGTGAGATGACAGGCGACCAGGCACAAAGACTAAATTAAGAACAGGTATGAACCCACTGAGTAACTACTGGTCTGCCAACATGTATATACTGAAATGTATCAAAGAAATCTACACACGTTTGAATCTTGCAGACGAAAACATATTTCTTTCCAACTCTCTATGACTCTGATTTATACACCTTTATCACACTAATCCATCGTAAATTGTAAAGGTGCGCATAAGTCCCAAAACAAATATAGCACATTGCTTGGACCTATCGCCAAGACGTCCCGTGTATTGCAGAAGACAGACAACTCGGGACAGACCAAGAAAGTTACCACACTTAATAAGTCAATGTTTATACATGAAGATGGATACAGTATTCACTGACTGTGTTGTTCACCATTTTACTAGTGGTATTTTGCTGTTCACACCACATCATTCATACGATAATTGGTGAAACACTGTTCCACAGCTCTTCTCAACTCAATCTCTAAGCTCGACTGAAAAGCCTCGTTTTGAGTTCGGCTGGGATTACAGTGCCAAGCGGAGACAACGGTTTTCATCGTGATTTGTACCGTTATTGAAAAGACTACATAGGTAGCTTTTCTAGATTTGGATTAATATGGTTTATTTGTAACAACATTTTTACCTCTTTCATATTTGCACTTTTTCTTTTCACTCATTTTTTGTTTATTTTTTTAATTTTAAACCTAAGAACGAAAGCAAGGTAAAACTGTAAAACCAACGGGGTAACTTCTGGCTTCGTCACATGGTGTCTAAATTACATTTCGATCGAACGACTCGTAAGAAACACCAAGGACGTGATTTTATAAACTGAAGAATTGTGGGCCATTTTGAATATATTAGTAAAATCTTTCATAGGATTTTAACAATGACTTTTTTTGCATTCAAAAAAATCAATATGTTAACACGCTGAACAACTAATGTTACAACATAGTATCTATTACTGATCAGCATGGTAAATCTATACCTTATTTGATCGATATCTAACACAATAGCAACATTCAATATGCTTCTTTCAGCAAACGATTGGTTTATAGTCTTGATTGATCAGGCGTATTTCTTCTAAAATTAGTGCTTTTATAAACATGGATGACATTCATTATGGACGGTTCATCTTATTTTGATGATGATTATTGTTATTATTATTATTATTATTATTATTATTATTATTATTATTATTATTACTGCTGCAAGTGCTACTGCTACTGTTATTGATACCATTTATTATATATGCAACAGCAGCGAAGTAGTATTGATACTGTGACACAAAGTAGAGTTTAAACAAATAAACTAATCCATTTTTTCGTCTATATCTATCCAGTATGTACTTTAAATTTCTCTCTCTCTCTCTCTCTCTCTCTCTCTCTCTCTCTCTCTCTCTCTCTCTCTCTCTCTCTCATGCACGTAGATACAAAGAAACATATACATGCAGTAAGTCAAAATGACGCGAATCAATGGCAAAAAAAAAACATCTTTCTCTTCAAAGCAAATATAAATAATAAAACAAGTGCCATATTAAACTACGTTTGTTTCTCAGAAAGTGATTTTTTTTAAAAGCAGGCTCATGTTCGAAGGTATGGGGGGGGGGGGACGTTATTTTATACATTTGAGACCCCATAATTGCAGAACAAACAAAATACCTGTAACATGTCAAAACGTTAGGCAAATGTTTAGAGGAGATCATGAGATCGATAATGCACAGTGTTACAAATAGTCTACACGGTACTCAAGTCTGGTTTGCTACATTGTGAAATACATGTCAATATTCATCTACTAATCTGTACATTTACTGCTATCGGCGTTGTTGGCGCGCGTTTTGAATAAAGGAAAGAGCCTCAGGTTTGGCATACAACCTTCAACGGTTTTCTATGTAGGAAAAACAAATAAATAAAAATAACACGTAAAACCATGCGCAAATAATCATTGAGTTATATTTAACTTTCGGTAATAGTAATTAAATACAAGATAATATGCGTGGAAAAATATAATGAATTGCTAGGTTAAAAGGTTGTTATTAATACCCCATTTCATCAGTGGTTGGAAGATTTGTTGAAATATAGATGCCAAATGTGACCAAAGTATGGATAATAATCTTCACTCAGGTGAAATGAGAAGATCCTCGTCTGAAATAAATTCCACTTTGAAGACGGCAATTTAAATAAATTACTGGATCCACATGCCAGATTCCACATTTTCTTTAGTCTAATTTATAAAAAAAATAGTTAAGGAATTAAAATAAAACAAACGGAGCAATTTTACTGGGAATGTAAAGAATTATATATAATGGAGAGCAATAAATGTCTGGAAACAGCTGCAAACTATTTCGTCAAGTGACGGTTTAACGGTCACCGTTTTATCTTAAGACGATTACAAGTAATTGTTTAATAACTAATCAGAGAACAGCATGTACATAGTGGAAAGAGAGCAAGAATTAACTTTAGGTTGGGTGCTTTTTTATGGTGGGGGAGGAGGTTGTTTAATTCTAGAAAGAAAAAGAAAACCAACTTAAAAGTTAATTTATACGCCAGTACACATAACATAAACATGTGGAGTGAAATCGTCAATTATATGAACATGTCCTATTATTATTATTATTTTTTTTTCTTTTTTTTTTCTAAGAGATTCTAGATCGACTCCATATATCAAGTTCTGCATTTAATCCCCATTGTTATAGAGTTCTGGATCACTTACTGATTAACGCAGCCTAGCCAATTCGTTGACAGCAGTACGTTCCATTGTTTTCAATTATCGCCCTTATAATTTAAATCACTCTTAACAGAGTTACCTCCCTTATTGCGTGAGCGCGCTGGAATTTCTAAAATATTCAGTTGCACGTGCATACCGGATTCGACTCTTAATAATAGTCTTTAAATTGAAGCAAACATTATTAAACAACTATGAAAAATGTAACCATGCATTACATTTAATAATTTTATTTTTTAAAAAGACATGGCAATGTATTTTAAACACGTAAAACAGTTTTCTACATTTCATTTTGCAACATAAAATTTCGTTTTGCATCGTTGTATTAGAAATACAAAAACTTCTTAAATAGAACAAGTTAGGTTTGATTTCTTCCCTTGAAGCTAAATTACATTTTAGATGCAATATAAATCTGTCAGATATATAAAAGAATAAATAATTAGGTCAAATTAATATACTATATTTAGTCTAAATGTCATTTGTAATAAATTGGGGATATTTATCGTAGTCAATAAATAGTACTACCGTACTTCTAACAATTTCACGTGATGATATTTTTGTAGTGTCAAAAACCATAATTGTTGGTTCCTGTATCTTCTGGTTTGTTATGTGTAAGTCTTCAGAAATGGTCGCTCTTGCATCGATTCGATGTCCAGGTCGAACATGTTGTAGGAACTTAATTATTTCCTTTCTAATATCTTAACGTTTGACTTTATAACAAATCCATCACACACACACACACACACACACACACACACACACACACATATATATATATATATATATATATATATATATATATATATATATATATATATATATATATATATATATATATATATATATATATAAAGAGAGAGAGGGAGGGAGGGAGGGAGGATGTTTTATGTTCTATGACACTAACCTGTGTTCTTAGAAATTTCACGTGAAAAATAACGACGGATCTCACTTTGAATTACACTTCGAATGCACTAAGGCACAATTACTCTAGCACTAGTTCTTTCTTTCTTTTTGTGCTTTCGTTTGTATGACTTTCGGAATTAATGTCAATTATATTTATCGAGGCAATCAAGTCACCAAATTTTCCGGCGCCCATTACAGAGAGGTCCACTCAACGACGCGAAAGGTGAAGATAGAACATAAAAACGCCCAAGTGATACTGTAACATGCTAAGATATCGTACAATAAATCGTGATCAATTTATTTCGAAATGTTGTAGTTTTTCAAACTTAAACTCCATGCAGTAAATTTATGACCACAGAGGTTTTAAAAAAATGCTAGTGACGCTACTGACAAGGGTCCATTGTTTGGTTTTACTGATCTTTAAAAAAAGTCCACGAACAGATTCAATCTGGATAACAGGCTGTGTTTAAAACTTTGCTTAAAAGTTGATAGCGCATGCGACACGGTGATGACAACGTATCACTTTTTGTTGTAATTTATTCTTGTTTCAGTCATTTCTTTATTTTAAAGGATATTTCTACGTCCAATAACTTCTTTCTACCTTAAAACGTTATTGCTTTATCATCAGGTTAGGAACAATTCGTTAATTAGATGTACAGTCAGTAGTCGGATTTTCTATGATAGTGTGTTCATTTTCTCGCAAGTTCTTGGTTTCTTCGCGAGATTTTTCGGATGTTTGTCTTGTAATTGGATCTGCCTGCTCCGTGTAAATGCATATTTATTTGCATGTATATGTATGTATACGATTGTCCACCAAAGCCTTATTCTCTCTAATAAAGTTTTCTCTTTCTTCTTATTTTCGTAATTAATTGTTAATTTACTAATCCAATGTTTCGTAATTAATTGTTCATTTACCAATCCAATGTTTCGTAATTAATTGTTAATTTACTAATCCAATGTTTTCAATATTTGTTCATCAAGTGGTGCTTTTATCCGTCTGTAGCTACTATTTCTCTCCATTGTATCGACCAGGATATATATATATATATATATATATATATATATATATATATATATATATATATATATATATATATATATATGTATAAACCAAGCCTTTCTGTTCTCATCCTCAATGACCGCGACCTGCTTATTTTAGTACCAATTTAATCGCACAGCAAACAAGTTTATAGACAATCTTTTAATCAGGGTGACAACAAAAACTTGTCAGAAAAGCCACAAAGTGCAGCACAGAAGTCCCTAAGTTGGAAACTCTTGAACTGTTCTGGGAGCGAATAAAATATGTTCACATCCAGGAGTACTCCGTAGGCTATTTTCTTTCTTATCAAAACACATAAATTACAGTTATTTAACATTATGTACATCCATCATTAGCATAGGATACATCCATCATTGGCATAGGATACATCCACCATTAGCATAGGATATATACATCATTGGCATAGGATACATACATCATTAGCATAGGATACATACATCATTAGCATAGGATACATACATCATTAGCATGGGATATATAATTGGAACTTGTTTGAAGATTTAAATCTTCTATTCTTATAATGAATTGAAAAAAATATGTTTGGATTAAAAGCAATCTGTTTGGATTAAAAGCAAACTGTTTGGATTAAAAGCAACCTGTTTGGATTAAAAGGAATCTGTTTGGATTAAAAGCAACCTGTTTGGATTAAAAGGAATCTGTTCGGATTAAAAGAAACCTGTTTGGATTCAAAGGAATCTGTTTGGATTAAAAGCAATCTGTTTGGATTAAAAGCAGTCTGTTTGGATTAAAAGCAATCTGTTTGGATTGAAAGCAATCTGTTTAGAATATAGGTCAGTGATAAAGAAAATTCCTCAAAATTGGAAAGATTTAATTGGAAATGAAAAAGGTGACAATTTATGAATATAAGAAACAGTTTGTAGTAAATTATAATGTCTATTTATTATATATTTTTATGAATAAGGAAGGATGCAGAATTTGTATGATGTTATTGTTTTAAAAAAAAAACAACAGCCGAATAAATCCACACGATAAATGGAATAGAGAGTTTGATATTTCTACAATAGAAATGGAATAGAGAGTTTGATATTACTACAAAAGAAATGGAATAGAGAGTTTGATATTTCTACAATAGAAATGGAATAGAGAGTTTGATATTTCTACAATACAAATGGATCAGAGAGTTTGGTATTTTTCATTCACATTTTTCTCTACTTACTCAAACACTTAAAACATGAAATTGAGGGATTTTCTGTTTAAAATATTGCATAACATTTGTGTACAGTTTTTTTTTTCTTTACACAACGCCAGAATACTAGATAATGATGAATGATTTGTGAATTGGAGAAGGAGAGAATTGTACAGTATTATTTAAATGTAGAAAAGTAAATCATTTATGGATTGAGTTAGAACAGTAATGGAAAGATACATTTAATATTAATAACAAATTGTACAGAACTATAATATTTGGAACTGATATTCCAAACGTTATTGACTTTCTCACTGTTATAGCAAAACATTTTATCAATAAAACAAAATTTTTGAAATCACATTTAACTTTTGTAGTTCTGATTCGGGTTTTTTTTTAGTAGGTATTTTAAAGTTGAGAAATATATTTCAAAGGTAAATCAGACAAGTACACATTTTGTGTACATATGGTCAGACACGTATACACATTGTAATATATAGTTTATAAGACGTTTATTGATCAAATCTTCACATATTGTAGGTAATTCTACTTATAAAACAAGGTACCAAATAATAAAAAAAATAATTCGATTTTATGAAGGTATTTTACATGTCTCCATTACTGTTTATTTAGTAATGTACACACACACACACACAGACATGCATGATTGTCTGTATCTAACAACTTTACACATAATGTAATTAATCTGTTCTTTTTATGTATGTTTAGGTGTCTGTATGTCTCCTATTATGCAAAATTTTTCTCTATCTTCTGATTCTAAAATAATAATTTCAAACAAAATTTAAAAAATACTGAAATGCTTGGTATGTTTGAAAAGAAAGCTAAAGAATAAAACGTTTGAAAATTAAAATAAATTCCTCTTACAAAAAGAAAATTCCTCCGAATTGACAATTTCGCCGCAAATACGCAATTTGTGGAAAATTTGCGGATAAATCAGCATGTGTGGTTGACCTTACTTAATGCATGCAGACTTTATAATACTAGCTAGTACTTCGATCACATTTTATTTTCATGCTCCAACTGCAATATCAGGAGAAAATTGTTTCGTTGCTATCCGTATGTCTTTACGTCTATATGTCTGTATGTCTGTCCATAATAAGTTTTTGCGTGACAGCAAAGAAAAACTTGACGTAAACAGATACAATTTGATAGAAATATCTATATGCGTATGGAGATAATCAAATTAGATTTTGAGATAACCTAATTAGATTTTCTTGCCATTTCATTGATTAATTTTATTAGTTTCTTTTTCACGTATTATTTTCGGATTTATATATATATTTTTTTAAAATGCAGACCTTGATAGCACGATTACTCATAAACCTTTTGATCTTGGCAAAATGTAATTTAATTGGCCTGTTTATATGCATGCGTACACGACCAAATTAGATTTTGACTCCACTTTAGTATGAAAATCAGTCTTAACAGAGCTACTTCCCGTTGTGCGTGATTGCGCTGGTATCTGTCGTACCTCTGTTTGCACTTGCATACCAGCTTGTACACTTCGCGATACAAATTCTTTAAATTGAACTAAACATTAATAAACAAGTATCTACAAATATAAGTATGTATAACATTTAATAATTATATACAGTGGCGTACTAAGGGTAAATGGCGCCAGGGGCGACGATGATGGACAGAATACGAGGCCCGAATTTTTATCAGCTGTTTTGGCGCCCCGAGACCTCTGGCACCCAGGTCAACCGCCCCGTCCGCCCCCCCCCTCCCCCCTCCCCCCCCCCCCCGTTAGTACGCTACAGATTATATAGAAAGTCGGACAATGTTTTTAAACACAAAACAGTATTCTACTTTATATTTCGGAAAAGTAAACTTCGCTATGTATCGTTCTATTAGAAAAAAACAGCTTTCGAACGAGAAAAAGTTGTGTATGATTTCTCGGCTTTAAGCTAAAATAACATTTTGATTGCAAGATAAATCTGTCAGGTATATACATGAAAAAATATAATTAGATTAAGCTAATATAATATACGGACTGAGCATGCAATGGAAATTCTAATAAATGGAGAGTATTTTTGCTAGACGATAAATATTACTACTTTATAAAAATATAGTGATAATATTTTTGTTTTACATATCGGTTTTGAAATTTAAAAAATCTGTAACAATATAAAATTCAACGCAATGCTATACAACATGAAAAAGAAGAAACAAAGAGAGAACAGACAAAATTAAAGGGACCACGATCTTTGGTGTAAACAAGGATGCGTCATACACAGTCAAACCCACCCACATTCATGGACAGTTCTATGCAGATCCCGATAATTCCAGGTGTCAATTTCGAGCTGTCCACCCATCAACAAATCTGCGCGTGTGAAAGACCTCAAGTGTTGTGAATGTATCAGTCGTTCGTCTGTTCAAAGATTCCCCAATGCACAAAGACTGTATGACGGTTAACATGTCTTACCACCTGAAAATATGCCAGTTAGTTGGAGAAAGATACAAATAGTTACAAACACAGTAGTTTGAATAATTGTTAAAAAAAATGTAATATCTATGAAAAAGGTAAATTGTCTTCTTCCTGGTAGACAAGATAGCGATGTTTAGTCAATAGTGTCAAAAATTATCATTGTTGACTACTGTATCTTCTGGTTTGTATTGTGTAAGCCTTCACAATTGGAATCTCTTCGATAATAATAATAATAATAATAATAATAATAATAAAGAATACGCTCTCTTCAAATGATTGACGAATCCACTCCATATGCTTATGTTGTGTGTACTGGCGGATAAAGTTCATTTTTATGAGGTGTTTTTGAAGAATAAAAACAAACAACAAGAAAAACGCAAATTATCTTTTGTTCACCTCCACTATATACTTTTTTAAATTGTGCAAGTAATCTATTGACACTGTTACTTGATGATAGATTAAATGTATTTAAAAAAAAGAAAAAAAAGAAATACACCTTACCCCTGCTATCTGTGTGTATTTATAAAAGAAAAGAAAAAAGAAATACACATAACCCCCGCTATCTGTGTGTGTATATGTATATATATATATATATATATATATATATATATATATATATATATATATATATATATATATATATATATATATATATAATAACACAAAAATTGATAACGGCGCAAATAGAAAACAGTTTCACAACTTTTCGAGCTAAACAAACTCTTCGTCAGGGAAGAAACAATTTACATCCATGAAATAAACACTGAACACAAAAGCCAAGAAGAATTCTTGACTCATCATGTTTCATTGACGGGGAAATAAACAAATAAAGAATAAACAATAGAAGAACGAAAGAAGACAAAATTAAAAAACGGAAAACGGTCTAAAACGGGTAAACTACATATCTATGTTATGCTGCCATCAGCCCAACAAAGTTGTGTAATATATATATATATATATATATATATATATATATATATATATATATATATATATATATATATAGATAGATAGATAGATAGATAGATAGATAGATATACTACCTTAAAATGTTACCAATCTTTACAGAGTTACCTCCCTTAAAGTATGCTCTCGCTGGAATCCTTAATGCCTTTTATATAATGTTCAGTTAGAGAGAAAAAAAAGCTTCCTAACGAGAAAAAGTTAGGTATGATTTCTCCCCTTTAAGCCAAAATGTCATTTTAAATACAAGATAAATCTGTCAGATATATAAAAGAATAAATATAATTACATATAGTTAACATACTATACTGAGTCGTAATGCCATTCTAATAAATCAAGGGTATTTGTTTTAGTTAATAAATATACTACCTTTACAAATTTGTAGTGATGATATTTTGTTTAGGCTATAAATATTGCTCTTTTCACATATCTACTTTGAATTTTTTTCTTAAAAAATCCAATAGTATAAAATTCAGGGCAATGCTATATTACATAAAAAGAAAGAAACGAAAGAGCACACCTATACAAAAAAAAATTAAAGGGACCACGATATATGGCGTACACCATCTTTGCTAGCGTACACCATCTTTGCTATAGCGTACACCATCTTTGCTAGCGTGCACCATTTTTGCCAGCGTACACCATCTTTGCTAGCGTACACCATCTTTGCTAGCCGAGCCATCTATCCATTTCGTGGAGCGAAGTGGAACAATGACCCTTGGCTAGCGAAGATGTGGCGTACACAATCATGCATCATCTACAGTTCAATCCATCCATATTCATGGACAGCCTATATATCTGTTCGGACTTCAAATTATTCCAGGTGTAAATCATGAGCTGTACAACCGTCAACAAATCTGCGCGTGTCAAAGACTTCAAATGTTGTAAATTTGTCCGTCGTCCATCTGTGAGTCCCCGATGTGTCTAGACTAGATAATGGTTAGCATGCCTTACCACCTGAAAATCTGCCAGTTGGTTTGAGAAAGATACGAACAGTCTAATTCTTTAAAAAAGTTATATCTGTGAAAAAGGTCGCTTGTCTTTCTTCTTGGCAGACAGATAGGAAAGTTCAGGCAACAGTGTAAAATATTATATATGTTGGCTACTGTATTTTTTTGTGTAAGTCTTCAGAAATCATTGCTCTTGCATCAATTCGATGTCCTGATATATATATATATATATATATATATATATATATATATATATATATATATATATATATATATATATATATATATATATATATATATATATATATATATATATATATAACACCTCTATTTTGAGAAAATGACGGCGACCCTCACTTTGAATATCAATGCCGATCAGTGGCGACGCGAGGATTCGAGGCGCCCGGGGGCAATGTTATCTAGTGGCGCCCCTACTTTGCCACAGAGAACAGGTTTTATCTCAGTTGTCAACCTCCAACCCACCAATGCCCTCTACGCGGTTACAGCTTACACAAATCTCCCGACGGCGCCCGGGCAATCCCCCCCCCCCCGACGCCCCCTCCCCTCGCGCCGCCACTGCGCCACTGATGACGATGCACCAAAGTATTATTACTACTCTGCCACTAATTCATTGTTTTTTTTTTCTTTATTTTCTCTGACGCTTTCTTTTGTATAACTTTTGGAAATTGTGTTAATTATTTTTATCAATGCAAGCAAGTCATCACATTTTCACGCTCCCATTACCAAGAGTTCCATGTCCAGTCAACGGCGCGAAAAGTGAAGTTAGTACATAAAAACCCGCAAGTG
Organism: Margaritifera margaritifera; assembly: GCA_029931535.1. Classification (NCBI taxonomy): domain Eukaryota; kingdom Metazoa; phylum Mollusca; class Bivalvia; order Unionida; family Margaritiferidae; genus Margaritifera; species Margaritifera margaritifera. Next base: position 3,345,520 of record JAQPZY010001679.1, on the reverse strand, counting down.
ATATTATAAAATGTTAAGATATCATATAATAAAAATAATTATGAAATTATTTCTGCACCTAATGCTGAAGAAAACACCACATAGAAATTTTGGAGACTGTTCAGTTTATTTGATACATGTCACCGATGATGTTGTGGCTAATTCGTCCTTACTTTTCTGACTAAAGTACCTGTCCATATCAGATTAGATGCAATTAGTCCTGGTCACTTGGGATATATACGTTGCACAAGTACATTGAACTATTAACTTCTAGTAATAAGAAAATAATATGTTCACTGGATAAATTTGTTTATGAAGCGTTTAAAACAAGAGATAGATTATTATTTTTTACAGTAATTTATTATAAAGATTGTGTATATTTGTCCATCCTCTCCGTTCTAGCTTTTGACGATTACCTTTTTGAGTGCATGTTTAACGTTGATTATATAGCATTTGATAACCACGCAATATTTGTAATATGCGATCTATAAACATGTAAATGCTTATGATAATAAACTATTGAATTGAATTGAATTGAATTATGTGATACCCCGTTCTGCGAGTTTGGTGATGCGAAATAGAGGCCTGATGTACTCTCCTGCGTGTCGTAATACAAGTAATCTGTTGTTGGATACATATATGAATGGCGTTCCAACCTTGTATTTTAATATTTTAAGAATTTTAGTTTGTCTTCCTTTATCTTTGTTTTGTATGACTTTGGGGAGTTTTGGCAATATATTTACCTTGATTATTTGTCTCCTGGTGGATATTTCGTTTTTGTTGGAAGGTTTGTCTCCCTGGGAAATTTGTCAAGGTGTCTGACTTTGCCAATTTTACTAACTAGCTTTTCCTCGACACTATAAAGCCAGGATTGTGTTGATGTACCGTTATACCCTGTATACAGTATACACATACATACACGTTGTGAGTCACTGCAGACGGAACTTTAGTTATCGATAATAGCATTAGTCTATCTCTTTCTCTCTCTCTCTCTATCCTTGTAAGTCTGTCTTGAAAAACTTGGAAAGGGTAGAAACATTATACAATCAAACATCAGACGCAGAACTTGTCTTAGAAATGTTTGTTCAACTTTGAGCTTTTAAAATACATAAAAATCACCGATAGGAGAAAGTAACAGTGATTTAAAATGTTACCCAATAGTGATTTGTTTGTCTGGCGATATTTGATTTCCATGTTTTGAGTCTCCTCTGGTTTAATGTTTTATATACATCATATTTGACTACAAGTGATAGATTTTAGTATTGATTATACATGATGATATTTTATTTTGTATTTTTATATAAAACATGCTGAAGAAGAAAGCACGCTTATTTTCAGTGTCTATATTGGTAATAACTCGTGTGCTATATTCAGTGTCTATATTGGTAATAACTCGTGTGCTATTTTCAGTGTCTATATTGGTAATAGCTCGTGTGCTATTTTCAGTTTCTATATTGGTAATAACTCGTCTGCTATTTTCAGTGTCTATATTGGTAATAACTCGTGTGCTTATTTTCAGTGTCTATATTGGTAATAACTCGTGTGCTATTTTCAGTGTCTATATTGGTAATAACTCGTGTGTTATTTTCATTGTCTATATTGGTAATAACTCGTGTGTTATTTTCATTGTCTATATTGGTAATAACTCGTGTGTTATTTTCAGTCTATTTATTCGTAATAACTCGTGTGCTTATTTTCAGTGTCTATATTGGTAATAACTCGTGTGTTATTTTCATTGTCTATATTGGTAATAACTCGTGTGTTATTTTCAGTCTATTTATTGGTAATAACTCGTGTGCTATTTTCAGTGTCTATATTGGTAATAACTCGTGTGTTATTTTCATTGTCTATATTGGTAATAACTCGTGTGTTATTTTCATTGTCTATATTGGTAATAAATCGTGTGATATTTTCAGTCTATTTATTCGTAATAACTCGTGTGCTTATTTTCAGTGTCTATATTGGTAATAACTCGTCTGCTATTTTCAGTGTCTATATTGGTAATAACTCGTGTGCTATTTTCAGTTTATATTGGTAATAACTCGTGTGCTATTTTCAGTCTATTTATTCGTAATAACTCGTGTACTTATTTTCAGTGTCTATATTGGTAATAACTCGTGTGCTTATTTTCAGTGTCTATATTGGTAATAACTCGTGTGCTTATTTTCAGTGTCTATATTGGTAATAACTCGTCTGCTATTTTCAGTGTCTATATTGGTAATAACTCGTGTTATTTTCAGTCTATATTGGTAATAACTCGTGTGCTATTTTCAGTCTATTTATTCGTAATAACTCGTGTGCTTATTTTCAGTGTCTATATTGGTAATAACTCGTCTGCTATTTTCAGTGTCTATATTGGTAATAACTCGTGTGCTATTTTCAGTGTCTATATTGGTAATAACTCGTGTGCTATTTTCAGTCTATTTATTGGTAATAATTCGTGTGCTATATTTTCAGTGTCTATATTGGTAATAACTAGTGTGCTATTTTCAGTCTATTTATTGGTAATAACTCGTGTGCTATATTCAGTCTATTTATTGGTAATAACTCGTGTGATATTTTCAGTCTATTTATTCGTAAAAACTCGTGTGCTATATTCAGTCTATTTATTGGTAATAACTCGTGTGCTATATTTTCAGTGCCTATATTGGTAATAACTCGTGTGCTATATTCAGTCTATTTATTGGTAATAACTCGTGTGCTATATTCAGTCTATTTATTGGTAATAACTCGTGTGCTATATTTTCAGTGCCTATATTGGTAATAACTCGTGTGCTATATTTTCAGTGCCTATATTGGTAATAACTAGTGTGCTATTTAGTTCTCAGTATGACTTTTCTAAATTGGTAAGTTTTTGATTAACTTGTATAGGATAATCATAAGCTGACAGCTTGTACTTCACACAGTATATTGATGAGATTTAAAAATCCTAAGCTAGTGACGTTACTGACAAGGATCCATTGTGTGGTTATATCAATCTATGTAATAAAGTTCACAAATACGTACAAATAAGACACAAATCCGTGTTAAAACTTTAGTCAGAAGTTGATGCCGTAAATGACATGGTGACGACAACGTATCGCTTTTTGGTGTAAGTAATTCTTGCATCATTTGTTGATTGATTTTAAAGGATATATCTATTTCCAATGATTTCTTTCTACCTCCGCACGTTATTGCTTTATGATTAGGTTATGATTTTTACCTCCGCACGATATTGTTTCATCATTAGGTTATGATTTGTACCTCCGGACGTTATTGTTTCATCATTAGGTTATGATTTCCACCTCAGCACGTTATTGTTTAATCATTAGGTTATGATTTCTACCTCAGAACGTTATTTTTAAATCATTAGGTTATAATTTCTACCTCCGCACGTTATTGTTAAATCATTAGGTTATTATTTCTACCTCCGCACGTTATTGTTAAATCATTATGTTATGATTTCTACCTCAGCACGTTATTGTTTTTCATCATTGTTATGATTTCTACTTCAGCACGTTATTGTTTCATCATTATGTTATGATTTCAACTTCTCAGCACGTTGTTTCATCACTGTTATGATTTCTACCTCAGCACGTTATTGATTCATCATTATATTATGATTTCTACCTAGCACGTTATTTTTAAATCATTAGGTTATGATTTATATGTTCGCACTTTATTTTTGTATCATTAGCTTCGTTAATTAGGTGTCTAATCAGTAATAGGATTTTCTATTCATTCTCTCACATATGTTTGGTTTCTTCACGAGATTTTACAAATGTTTCACATTGTGTAACTGCATATTTATTCGCATGTATACGATTTTAAACCCAAACTCTATTGATTAGTTATACATAGATACATCAGATCTTTCTGTCTTATAAAGTTATTATTTCTTTCTTACTTTTGTGGCTAACAATATCGTAATCAGTTTTTCATTTACTAATCCGATGTTTTTCATCGAGTGACGTGTTTATCCGTCTACAGCTACTCTTGTTCTCCACTATATATATATATATATATATATATATATATATATATATATATATATATATATATATATAGAGAGAGAGAGAGAGAGAGAGAGAGAGAGAGAGAGAGAGAGAGAGAGTTTGCGGACTTGGAAAATTGCCGAATAGCGAACTCGGGATTCACCATTAGTGTACCACACTTAATCTGACAGTAAACACAGTTAGGAAAGAAACTTCCGATCAGGGTGACCACAAAATCCACCACAAATTATGTACATATATCATCGGCATGAGGTATATCATTATAACTTGTTTCAAATTTGTCATGTTTAGCATTCTTAGATAGAAAACGCCAAAAAAAAAAAACCTGTAAGATTAGCAATAATTCCTCAAACAAATAAAAATTGCTCCAAACTGACAATTTCGCCGTAAATCCGCAATTTGCGTAAAATGTTCGGAAAAATCAGCATGCTACACTGTTTAATGCATACAAAATTTAAACGCTCGCTATTGCTTCAATTACATTTTCATTTTCATGTCCCCATTGCGATAGCAGAATAGGAATATTGTTTTGTTGCTGTCCGTATGTCCTTACGTCTATACGTCCATGTCTGTCCCAACTCGGTTTTAGCGCGATAACACAGAAAGAAATTAACGTAGAGAGAAGAAATTTGATGGGTATGTGTATATGATAGATAACCTAATTAGATTTTCATGCCATTCACATTTTATTAATTTCTTTGTTGCATTTTCTTTTGGGAGAGGGGGTGCTTGCACTATTTAAAAGTGCCCAATATTGTTACCACTTTTAATCAGAAAGCGCTTGATCTGGGGAAGTGTAATTTAAAAAGTGTGTGTGCGTGTGTGTGTGTGTGTGTGTGTGTGTGTGTGTGTGTGTGTGTGTGTGTGCTTGTATCAGTCTTTTGCACTTTTGGATTTATGCTCTTTTTATTATTGAAAACCTAGTGAACTCAGTAACACAGAAACCTATTTCCCTATTCAGATTGAATATGGCAGGCCTGTTCGTATTTATATGTAAGTTTCATTCCATGGATTTGAATCTTGCAAGTAATTTTATTTAATTTATTACTTTATACATTTGTTTATTTTCATTTCCACACTGAAAGCCTTGCAATACCTTAAATTTTACAACCCGTTCATTTTCCAAATCTTACAGAAACATGATCTGCTTATATAATCTTGAAAGCGTAATATAGTGTTAGCAGCCTAGTCACATAGGTATTAAGGGTAATGAAAGGGTACTAAGCAGCCAAAGCTACGTTCCAGTCACCCGTTTCTGAATTAATATACTGAATTTAAATATTATATAAATCGGCATGTTCTGCTTGGCAGAATATGTGGAGTGAAAACTTCACAAACAAATTTCGCAACATATAGTGACTTCAGATATTATAGAAATCGGCATGTTGTATATACTTGCCAGAATATGTGCAATGAAAACTCCACAAACAAGTTTCAGAATATCAAACCCACCATTGAAGAGTGGCGTCCCTTATATAGAACAAATTGGAGAGATGATGTGGCATTTTGCCGCTTGCGTATACGACACGCATAACTGACCCATACCTCCTGATGGGTGAGTCTCAACCAGTGTCCATTGACAGTGGAACACATTTTTGTCGAGTTTATGGACTTAACCCAATGAAACAAGAAGTGTTTTTATATGAACTCCAGAAGCTCTCTGGCCATGGATTTATTAATTTCTGCAATAAATATTCACATTTCCAGCATCACCTTGTAATTCTTGCCAAACAGTCAACCTCAGGCCCATAAGAGAATGTAATTCTTCTTCTGCAGACCGTTAGTATGCAATTAATATACATTTTATTTGTCTTCGTTGTCGGTAGGTTGGTTGGTTGTTATGGGTTTAACGCCATTTTTCAGCACATGATATGCTATACATGGCGGCCAGCATATTTGGTGGAGGACGAACCCGAGACCCCCCTCCCCCGGAAGAACCACCGACTCGCGGGAAGCTACAGGAAAGCTTTCTCACATACCCACGTTGGCCGAGCCCGAGACTCGAACTCACGAGGACAGGGGTGAGATGTCAGTGATCTGTAAAGGCGAGCGCCTCAGTTGTCGGTAACTCGAAAAATATAAATATTCCTCTACTTCATCTCTCGGTGCCAAAATGCTGGAAACATGAACATGTATTGCAAATATTAATAAATCCACGACCCGACCATCTGTGGCTCTGATGTGACCAAAGTAAAGTTGACAAATGTGAAGTCGTATTAAAACCTCAGCAGTAGTTCAGAAGGTACATCGTGTATAAAAGAATCGAAACGCATTGTCAAGTTTTTCCGTGTTACAAGTCTGACCTTTGAACCTTTGAACTAAGACACAAGATACATTTATTCAATAAAGATGCTGGCGTATGTGTGTAGTTTCAGATGTATATCTTAAGTATTGCAAAAGTTATAGCTTAGACACATTATCGGGCAATTGTGATTGATTTGCCCTTGTAATGACTTGACCTTTAATCAAAGTACACGACTATGGCACCTAACACACCGTATGGTAATGTTGCATATTTGGGTAAAATTCAGTTGAACTATCTCTTACCGTTAAAACGTTATTTAGTGGAACCTAAATGTTAAGAGACAGACGGAAACGCCATCAGATATTTACATTTCGTCATGACGGGCTAAACAATCCATTTATAAGGTAGGGTTTTCAGTTTAGTAACTGGATATATGAAGAGAGACCTTCCTGTAGCTCGACTGTTTTTTAGATTTATTATGCCAAACTACTAACCCGATCTTTTATGTCAGAAATTCTAACAGTCTTTGTGTCTTTTTTAATATCTAGTACACGTTTTATTTTGCATGCGTCATACTACAGCTAAATTTCGATTTAGTAACATGGTATAGTGCAAACCTTTCTTCAGGGTCAAAGTCCTTGTGTCCGCATTTTTAATTCAGTTCATGTCACAGACCTTTTTTTATGGCCAAATCGTTGAAAAATGGATTGCAATGTTTATAAAGATATTAAGTCGTGCGTTGTTGTGAATAATCAAGCCAAAAGTGGTTTTCAAAACAACGCGAGGGCAGTCAAGGTGATCCCTTATCGCCGTATATTTTTTTTAATCTATGTGCTGAGATTCTAGGACTTTATATCATTAAATTAAATCCTAGATTCTAGGGTACTGTCTATACTCGCTTATAAGTCGAGCTCCACTGCAGACAGCATCGACCCTGATCTGCCGTCGCATAATGCTATACAAATCAGGGTCTATGTTATTTGTTCTACTGATAGTTCCTAACAAACTGCATTGACGCAGATCAACTGGGACTATGCAGTTTGCATTTGGATCCGAATTATGCATTAGTATATACGGTCAACAATCTGTTCATTATGCAATTGCATGCATACTATTTGTAAGGTAGTCTAGGGGACGGTTGCCGGACACCAGTAGCCACATATATACGGGGTGTGGTGGGTGGGTGACAAATTAATTATGTACATTCATTGTAGATTGTAGGTATCTACCGAACTCTTTCAACTAGATCTTGTAAGCACGTATGGTCCAAGTGCAGCCTAAATAAAACAAGTTCAGTTCAAACACTCTCTCACACACACACACATATCTATCTATCTATCTATCTATCTATCTATCTATCTATCTATCTATCTATCTATCTATCTATCTATCTATCTATGAATGATATGGCGCACATTAATGGAAAAATACAATTACTATGTCGTAGCACAGTCCTGACTATGTAGTGCCGCTTACAAATCTACAAATGTAAAGGGAAAAAATTACATAAATGAAGAAGAAGAACAAGAAAAGAAAGAAAAAAAAAACAGTTAGGATCATACACCTTTCCATATAAGTATAAATATATACCACTCAAAGATAAGATATAAATGGTAAAGTTGCTAAAATACTTTAAAAGGTATATTAAATAAAAGATAAAGAGATATGCATGGGTCAGGTACGTGTGACGTATACACGTGCGGCACAATACCAGGCCATCTCTGCGATTTGTTCTGTATAAAGGATGCCACTCTCTAACGATGTGTTTGATGTTCCGAATCTTGTTTGTAGAGCTTTCATTCCACATATTTTTCCAAGTGTATACAATATGCCGATTTATATAATATCTGAAGTCAGTATATGGATCTTTCATTAGGAAACGGGTGACTGCAGGGCAGCTTTGGCTGCTTTAACTGTTCTTTCAATACCCTTAATAACAATACGACTAGGTAGCCAACGCAACAGTAGTGAATTCCTTTTCAGATTTGATGAGCAAATCAAGTTTCTGTAAGACCTGAGATATTATAAGGTTGTCAAATTTAAGGTCTTGCATGACTTCCAATATATCAAGGGATGTTCGTGTTATTAATGTAGAGGTTTTTCACGAAGAAAACTTGTAATTTTTCTTCACGAAGGTTTGTTTAGCATATACTGTCAAAATCTTCACGAAAAAGTCATAACTTTTTCACGTAAATAGTGTATACTCTGGCCGAACATGCCAAAAATGAAGGATTTGTAATCAAGAACCTTGTTCTGATGAAATCCTTTTTTCTTAAAACAAAATCAGATACTTTTATGAAGATCGTTCTTTTCTTCACTCACAATTTGCATCAACGTATAAGGCCACTTTTATCCTGAGGAAAGTTACATTCTTCATCAAAACCACTTTTTCACAAATCAAGTAGCTTTTTCGTGAAAGGCTTGCATCGACAAAAAAGTGGCATTCTTCAGTATCAGTATACATTATTTACTGAAAAATTAACTTTTGTCACGGAGACTTTGAAATGTATCAAACTCCACCAATGCCAAAAGTAATGTTATGTAACCAGACCATAGTTCCATATGTAGTACTAGCCTAATCAAGTTTGCCGATGTTAGTGGCTTGCCCGCGGGTTGACACGAAGACAATGAATACATGATTTTGTTTTTTTGTTGGTTTTAACGGCACTTTAAACACATTATTGGAAATATCATGTCGAAGATATGGGAGCTAAGTGCTTTTCCCAAGGACACACCGAGGCAGCCGACCCAAGCTGGCCTGGGCGGGTATCGAACCCGCGACCCTTGGATTACGAGTTTGTCGCTCAAGCAACTGTCTACCGCGGCTCCCTGTCAATAAAAGAACATGAATTAATACATTAGTTATTCATAAAGACAGGGGCGTTGGGGAATGGCTGATATATGCTAATAGACCAGGCGGTAGTTATCCATGGAGACGTAGGTGTTTTGGGGAAGGCGGATATGCTAATAGACCCAGGCGGTTCTTTTCGTCTTATGTAATTATTGGTTAGGTAACCAATCGTTTTGTTATCCCCTTATCGACCAGTGAGGGTTTATTTCTAAGTGTTAGAGCGTTTAATGACTGATTTCCTAACGAAAATAATGCTTTCTTGATATAGTTTTGTAAGAGCTTGATAAAAAAAATACAAATAAAAAAAATTAAAAAATATTTTAAAAAATTACTTTCAGCGCGAAAAGAATAAAATCAGCATGAATAATTGTTATATACTATATCAACAGTAGATAGGAAAAGTCGTCACAAAAAGTCACTTTTTTCGCGATAAAATGCATTCTTCATGAAGAATGTCACTTGTTTTCATTTAAAAGTGTCATTACACGTCAAAGCAATTTTTCACGAAAAATGTTACTTCTTTCTAACAAAAAAAGTGTAATCTTCATAAATAACGTCACTTTCCTGACGAAAAATGTGCCTTTACATGTCGATGCAAGCCTTTCATGTCGATGCAAGCCTTTACATGTCGATGCAAAACTTTCATGAAAAAGTGATTCTTTATTCTTCACTTTCTACGACTTTTTCGTGAAAAATGTGCAATTTTCATGAAGAATATCACTTTCCTTTGACGATTGTTACAGCATTGTGTATTATCTTTAAATTATAATAGTTTTCATTTGGGTTTATAATCATTGTATTATAATTCCTTAGTCCATTAGCTTATGCTATTTGTAAAGTACAATGTACTTCAACATGTTTACATGAGTCATGCTATGTCCTGGCAAAATCAATAATTATGTCGGTCAGTTTAACCCACAATGGCGCGAAGGCACTTTTAACAGTATCATGCGCGACCTAGTTTCTGATAGGTTAAAGAAGGTTGTTTACAGAACACATTCTAAGTCGCAGTATTAGAAGTTAAATTATCTTTTACGCCGTAAGAGACTACATAACCAATGAATCTTCATTCTTTGGCAGTTTATCAGAATCATAAGGTTATTGAGGAAGATTATTATTATTTTGTAAAATCAGCTAGTGAAATTCTATTATCTGCATAGTACATTTTGGGTTTAAGTATTATTCATCAAGGAACTTAACAATATTCTACATTCACAGGAGTTTACCTGGGATTAATAACATTTGGATTTAAAACTGTGTTTCTTGTGGCACATCAACACTTTAGTGACTTCATTCGGAATACTTTGGATTAACTTCCGGATTATCAAAATTCAATAGGACATTTAGGATTATTTAGGAATTTCTAAACTGTAAGTTATTTTTAATTCTTTCACTTTGTTTGAAATGTTTAATATTTTAGGAAATTAAATTTATATTTTATAAATTGTGAAAGCTTGTTTGAGTCGTTCTTTCTTTTGTTACTATTTCTGACCCTTTAGACGTAACATGATGCAAAGTTTTGTGTGGATTTTTCACGCAAAAGTAACGATATTCATGAAGATCGGTGATTTTTCTCGTAAAAAACAGAGGATTCCTCAGAACAAGCTTCTGCATGAAAAATAGCGTCATTTTTGACATGTTTGGTCAGGGAACACAATTTTTACGTGAAACAAGTGCCCGCTTTTTCATGACAATATTGGCTAGACAAACCTTTGTGAAAAAGACAATTTCTTTGCGAAAAAGGTGAGGTTATTTTGTGAAAAAGTTAGAGAGTTTCTTCGTGAAAAATCACTACGTTAATGATAGGAACGGCCAATGATATATATATATATATATATATATATATATATATATATATATATATATATATATATATATATATATATATATATATCAGTGTCGAAAATAAATCCAAAATATGATGAAATTCGTTTTTTTAGAGGTTTCGATGTAGTTCCAGGATTTTAACTATGGTTGCAATTTCTTTATCGAAAATCGAGGCTTTATCGGATAACCGGCTTGGGATGGTGCCGTGGGGTGTTGCAACGGCAGCTGTAATATATCCTCCATCTGACGAACCGTCTGTAAGGAGGGACGTAGAGCCACGATAGAAATCTATGATTTCATTGAATTTACACTGAAAACGAAGAAGATTGGTAGTGAACGTTTTTGCAAAGAACAAATATTTATTTTCGGGGTTTTTAATAACTAAGTAATTTTGGGAACGGAGAACTTTTCAGTATTGACAAGATGGATTTTTGCTGCTTTTAGTTTGGGACTATAGTGACTAATTGTAGACCCAGATCTAGATCAGGACAAATTTTTTTTGGAGGGGGTGGGAGAGGGCCTGGCTTAAAAAAAAATAAAAAACGCCTAGTCCTCAAATAGCTTGAAAAAATTATTCTTGCTCTGATTATAGGAAAAATAACTTATTATAGCCATTATATTAGTTGATAAAAACAAATTATCTTGAGGTTAAAGAAGAAAGAAACAAAAATTCCCAGTTCGAAAGAAAATTCCAGGCGAACCCCACCACCACCACCACCATCACCACCGAAAATTAAATGGTCGGTCCTCTTATATAAATAAACTTTCTGATGCATCAAAATTTGCAATTTTACAGATTTACTACTTGAACTAAAATAAAAACAATTTAATAATCTGAGTACGATCAAACAGTAGTTTCCGATATATTCTGGCACCCATTTATGATATATTTCCTATATTTTAGTCAATGTTGTGGAAAGATTTCCCACGTGTTGACCCACATTACGAAACACGATGCAGTTACTCACATCAGGTCTACACTGATAACCCTCTCATTAGTCACAGGTAATAGTGAATAAGTAGGTGATACGCAAAGATGATTGACACGTAGGAAAGGTCTCTTGAGATACTTGGGTGAAATTTTAAGTGTGTAACACACTGCATTAAGGTCTTTAGTTCAACGGTCAAGGTCAGCTGGAGATAAATGTGGAAACTTGGATCTTTAATACACCTGCCCCCTAACTGTGACGAAACTATACTGGGATGTAACATTCGAAAGTATCAAAGAGTGCGGATATTTGCGATAGCTTCCGTCTCTTGTTCGACTTCGATATTACAAGAATTTTTTACCCTCGATGGTGGAAAGGTTGGCGTTGAGCGGTCCATAAAGTTATATATATAATGGGGTAAAGCACCGATCTTGGATGGGCCACCATTTGCCCCTGCACATGCAGTAAAGAGGGTTCAAATCACAGGCATCGCAGACGTTGAGAACGATTGTGTCACCACTGCGTTTTCCACACTCCTTACTAGCATGCGGGTGTGGACTGAAATCATATATACTGAAAAAGTTTGTAAAAATGTATTTAAAAAAATACAACAAACGTAATATAGACCATTCTAAATACTACAATAGTATGCTGATGAGACATTCCCAAACCACATCTTTCTATTTAACGGACGGTTGTTGGTTAAACAGTGTCCAAGATAAGGGGTGAAGGAAAAGTGTTGTCACTATAGTTTCAAAGTAGGTCACAACGACCTACTCGTGCGAGGTGGTGTAGTACTTCCTGAGATTAACGATCACCAATGAGTACAAAACTGATGGTGTTAGGGATATAGCCTGTAGTGACTTTGACACAAAACTGATGGTGTCAGGGATATAGGCTGTAGTGACTTTGACACAAAACTGATGGTGTCAGGGATATAGGCTGTAGTGGCTTTGACACAAAACTGATGGTACCAGGGAATTAGGCTGTAGTGGCTTTGACACAAAACTGAAAAGTTTCTGGAAAGATATTCTTTAAACCTGGCATTCAAACAAGCAAATATTGTGAAATTTCGTTTTGGATGTTACTACGACGCAAACAAATAACACAGACACGTTAATGTGTTAATTTAAATAGGCGAAACACATTTACTGTTACAATAACAAAAGGTCTAGGGTTTGACTACGCTAGTAATCAGGAACAAAAGGAATTCACTACCTGATATGTTCATATCAATATTGGAGTGTCCTCACTCAACCCATCCTGATTTATTACAACTCTGAAAATATGTAAAATTTTGAGTTTAAAAATGATCGCCCCCTTCCAATTTGTTTTAGCGATAGTGTTGTATCATCTCTCCATATCTTTTTATGTACGAAATGTCGCATTTTTTAAAATTTTGTTTTACAATCTGTAAAACAAATCTGACACAAAGAGAAATGGTTACTTACCGGAACATTATTCCTTTGTTTTAGTTTGTTTTGATACCAACGTACGTCACCAGACTTTATATCATTGGACTTGGGATTAAAATTAGTCAAATCAGTGCACCTAACAAGAAAAGTTTGTTTACTAGGTAACCATAGCATACATACATATTTATTGTGATATGGATGACTGTATTTAACAATGAGTAGTTAATATAACCATGTTCAACACTACTTTTGTGCATAATATTATTTTCCACCAAGCACAACACTAGCGAAGAAGAACAGAGGAGTTTAATATTGTCGCACCTATAATCACAACCTAGGAAAACGGTGGTCCCTGAAAGTAAGTACTAGTATATTAATTTCATAACAGTGAAACGTTTATCGCATATTCATATATATGTATATATATATATATATATATATATATATATATATATATATATATATATATATATATATATATATATATATATTCTCGTTTGCTATTGTGTTAGTACAAATATAACATAGAGAACATATTAAATGTAGAACACACAGTGGTACTGAATCTAATGACACAAGAATTCACTAAATGGCTATATAACCCTAATATAACTATGTATATTCTCATTTACTCTTGTATTATTATAAATGCTATTCAATCAGATGACACCCGAATGTATCCCGGTGTTCTCTCTTTATTGGCACGATATTAGGATCTATCATATTATTTATATTAATTTTCAAGAGATAAAACAATAGCGCTCGCTCATGCACACACTTAAATGCCGCCCCACCCCCATTTATGAACACGTGAGAGATCTCCCCACCCCCATTTATGAACACGTGAGAGATCCCCACACCCCCATTTATGAACACATGAGAGATGCAAGAGGCTCATGCATATTGACTTTTTATCGTGGCCATAGTCATTTTAGTCATCACAGTGTCAACCATAAAGAAGTCTTCCCGGCAACATAGACCGTCCCCCCCCCCCCCCCCTCAGCCCTCATTTGTTTATTTTTAAATTTTTCGATTTTTGGAACAAAGCTAATAAAGTAGCCAATAGAGAAGGTGAATGATTTCTCTTCTCACACACTTAATGAATTTTGGGAATATTTTTTTATTTAAATTAAGAAGTGTGTACCTCCACCCTCCCTTTTTGTGTGTGTGTGTGTGTGGGGATTCAGTGAGCTAACACTATAATCATGAATTACACGAGTATTAAATATTCATTTAAACTTTAAAATTGGTGTTTTTGCCCGAAGGGTCATACGTAAATGTTTTACATTTTGCTTGGCCTGTACAAGATGGATTTTCATATACTTGTATATATTGTTCACAGTTGATCATGGATATCAGCCTATGATACATCAACCTTACGTTTCTTTCTTTAAAATTTCCCGTTGCCACAATTACCAAGGCCAAAAAAGTGTCTTTTTAATTCTTAATGGTCTTTTTAATTCTTAATGGTAATTATTTTGCACCGCGTAGAATGTTTCACACAGGGGTAAAGCAGTCGGGTGTTGCTAAATTTGATTGTGCGATAAAATTCATCAAAGGAAAGGATTCGTTATGAATCATAAAGGAGGTGGGGTGGGGGTCTGCTTTATAGGATTTTCTAGGGACTTTCATCGTCTAATACTAATGGATTGGTTTATAAATGACATAACCTTTATTATCTACTAAAGGAAATATGCAACTTACGATTTCTGAGAAGAATACAAATACAGTTGAGTACAATTTATTTACGCTAGGTGATCCACATTTCGTGATCCACATGGTAAGGTTTTGAATATTTCCTAATTTCCTTTTTTGCAAACAATCGACAGATACTCTCCCAGTTGTATCGATGATAAATATCGATGTATACTCTCCCAGTTGTATCGATGATAAATATCGATGTATACTCTCCCAGTTGTATCGATGATAAATATCGATGTATACTCTCCCAGTTGTATCGATGATAAATATCGATGTATACTCTCCCAGTTGTATCGATGATAAATATCGATGTAATCGTACAATATGTGCGGTTAAATCGCCGGCTCTGGTGTGAGATTAAATTGGGTTGCCCAAGGTGTGAGATTAACGTGTGAGATTAAATTGGGTTGCCCAAGGTGTGAGATTAACGTGTGAGATTAAATTGGGTTGCCCAAGGTCGTTAGTCTTCTCTAGGGTCTCCGGTTTCAACTACCGGAAAGACAGTAATACACCAACATCAGAGCCGTTGAGAATACTTAATACAAGTTGCAAGAACTTATAAATTCAGAAAATATTACAAATATAGGCATCTTAAGTGTGTATTTATTTAATGCTTTAGAACTGAGAAACAATATTCTATATTTAAACAACTGATATTTGATGAAGACGATGATATTGACGACAATGACGATGATGATTGTTATTATTATTATTATTATTATTATTATTATTATTATTATTATTATTATTATATGTTTCAATAGGTGTAATTTATATTACAAAATGAATATATCGGAATTATTGGTTTTCAGATGAATCTTTCCCCCAAAATATCTTCAAGAAAAGAACGAGGGCGTGCATGTGTGTGTTGGAGGGGGGGGGTGTTTGCGTATGTGTCTGTGTCTGTGTAAATGAAATTTTGACTTTTGTATTATTGTCACTCATACAGTTATGGGTATTTGCTTCTGAAGCTGTCCGTACTTCAATATATATCATTGTAGCCATGTTCATGTATTACACTATCTGCTATTTACGGACGAGTTCCCCACAATCCGAGAGGTAGCGCCACCTAGCAAACCCGTCTGAAAAATATGTTATCGTGCTATATAGTACGTCACTGTGTTTTACCCAGTAATGGTTTCCTTACCAAGAAATTTCTTTTGCCACAATTACATTTTCAAGGATAAAATATGTTTGACTGAATTTAAGTGACCTAATATATTCAATGTTTTTTCAAGGTGTTTATCTTTTCTTTTGAGTGAACTGCAATACAACAAGGTCTAATAAACCACTTAATGGTGTCTTTCTGGGTACAACCCTCACATACTTACACTACTAATAAACCACTTAATAGTGTCTTTCTGGGTACAACCCTCACATACTTACACTACTAATAAACAACTTAATGGTGTCTTTCTGGGTAAAACCCTCACATACTTACACTACTAATAAACCACTTAATGGTGTCTTTCTGGGTAAAACCCATCACATACTTACACTACTAATAAACCACTTAATAGTGTCTTTCTGGGTAAAACCCATCACATACTTACACGACTAATAAACCACTTAATGGTGTCTTTCTGGGTAAAACCCATCACATTGTTACGACTCTATGGTCTAAGAAAAATGTAACAGAAAGAAAGTGAAACCAACAAATCAAGTAAAAATCAACAAGCAATTTATTACTAGATAATTAAAATGAAAAATCAAAAAGTCACTTACAGTAATGTGTTTTGAAATCCTAATAATCCAATAAGAATGATTGTTCTAATCACAAGTCCTAAATATAGAATGTGTCCTTGAATGTTATGATGTGCTAATGGTCTCCAAAGTCCTGATGTACTAGTAATCTTTGATGTGCTGATGTCAAAATGAAGTATTCCAAAATCTCTGAATAAGTTCACATAAATTCCAAAATCATCAATTAAACTCCAAAATCCAAAAGTTTACGAGCACTGTTATAATCCAATGAATATTTAAAATAATTCCTCTCTTAGAATTTGTAATGAATTTTCACAACTGTAATAGCTCTTTACAAGACTGATGGTAATGTCGAACTGAAAAAATGTCCACCAAACATGGTATATATAAAGATTGGTCACATGACAGAATGTTCTAGAATATGAGTCATCTTAATGGAATTCTAACTGTAAACAAAATTCAACCTTGACCTTCAAATTGAGAAAACATATTGATCAAAACAACCTAATTCAAGGACACTAGTTAAACATGTTTTTCCTGATAAACATAAAGATTTAAGCAAATATTAAAGTGAAGAAACATTTATAATTTCCTAAAATATTTATAATATTATATAAACATCATACATAACACCTCCCCTCATAAAGAAAAAGAAAGATTTATGTAATAAAGCTTTCTTTTGAATATACATCTAATACTATAATAACCAAAATTACATAAGAACATGTTTTATGATACTGGACTTAATTACATCAAGCAATATTACATTTCTAGGCACGTGAGAGTGCATCTGCAATCACATTGTCTTTTCCCCTGATGTGTTTGATGTCAATGTTATATTCCTGGAATATCAAACTCCATCTCAACAATCTCCGATTTTTATCTTTCATTTTGTTGATGAAAGTAAGGGGATTGTGATCACTGTACACAATAATTGGAGAAAGAGCTGAGGTAACATACACTTCAAAATGCTGTAAAGCCAATATCAAAGCCAAACATTCCTTCTCAATTGTGGAATAATTTTTCTGGTGCTTGTTTAGTTTTTTAGAAAAATAACACACAGGGTGATCCACACCACTTTTGTCTTCCTGAATCAATACTCCACCAACCCCTACATCACTTGCATCAACAGATAATTTAAATGATTGGCTAAAATTTGGTGCAGAAAGAACTGGTGCATTCTTAAGCATGGCCTTTAACTTGTCAAAAGATTCCTGACACTTGTCAGACCAATGAAATTTGGTTTTCTTACTCAATAAACTTGTCAAAGGTTCAGCAATTTTGGAAAAATTGGAACAAAATTTCCGATAATATCCAGCCATACCTAGAAATCGCATCAGTTGCTTTTCACAAATTGGAATTTGAAATTCAGAGATAGCTTTGACCTTAGCTTCTATAGGTTTAACTTGACCTTGTCCCACAATATGTCCTAAAAATGTGACACAAGCATGGCAAAACTCACTTTTGCTCAAATTAATTGTCAGATTCGCATCGCTGAGTCGATTAAAGAATTTTCGAATGGTTTCCAAATGATCTTCCCAGGTGTTGTTGTAGATAATGACGTCATCGATATAAGCGTCACAATTATCAAGACCAAATGTTATCATGTTCATCAGACGTTGAAACGTTGCAGGCGAATTTTTCATTCCAAACGGCATGACTTTATATTGATAAAGTCCATCTGGAGTTGCAAATGCTGAAATTTCTTTTGCCCTTTCCGTCAGTGGAATTTGCCAGAATCCTTTTAAAAGGTCAAACTTGGTGACATATTCCGCATTTCCAATTTTATCAATGCAATCGTCCATTCTTGGGATTGGAAATGAATCAGTTTTGGTGACACTGTTGACTTTTCTATAGTCAGTACACATACGGAATGAATTATCTGGCTTGGGAACAAGAATACATGGTGAACTCCAGTTACTTTTACTTGGTTCTATGAAATCATTCTCCAGTAGATACTGAATTTCCTTCTTCAGATAGTTCTGTTTGAGAGGATTCATCCTATAAGGATGCTGTTTCACAGGCACAGAATCTACAATGTCAACGTCATGATAAATTTTACTTGTTCGTGTTGGAACATCAGGAAACAATTGCTCATAGTCATGTAATAGCCGTTTTAGTTCATTTCTTTCCTGTTGTTGTAGATGTGAAAGTTTCTGGTCTAGGTTGTTCAATATTTCTGAATTCCGAAGATTGGTTATACCAGAGTCACTATAGTCTGATCGTATTCCATCGTTGATATATCTTCACTGCGTGGGACAGGTACAACTAAATTAACTGAATAATTAGCTGGGCTATCTCTGTCAAAATATTCCTTTAACATAATTATATGACAAAGTTGTTTCTGTTTCCGTCCCCCAGGAGTGTTAATGATATAATTTAAGTCATTTACTTTCTTTTCAACGGTATAAGGACCAAAAAATTTAGCCTGAAGAGGATTCTGAGGTATGGGAAAGAGAGCCAGAACTTTGTCACCAGGTTTAAAACTCCTTTCCTGTGAATTTCTGTCATACCTTAATTTCATTTTTGACTGGGTAGTGTGAAGATTAGTTCTTGCTACTTCACAGGCCTTTGACAACTTGTATTTGAAATCAGAGACATAATCAAGAAGATTAATCTTCGAATCTTCATTTGAAAGAAGTTTCTCTTTCAATAATTTCAATGGTCCACGGACAGTATGACCAAAAACTAGTTCAAAGGGACTAAAACCCAACGACTCTTGAACTGATTCCCTAACAGCAAACAACAACAAATGAACACCCTCATCCCAATCCTTTTCTGTATCAAAGCAATATGATCGAATCATATTCTTCAAAGTTTGATGAAATCTTTCCAAAGCACCTTGACTTTCAGGGTGATAGGCAGAAGATTTAAACTGTTGGATGCCTAATTCATGCATAACTTGTTGGAAAATTCCAGACATAAAATTTGACCCTTGATCCGACTGGACAGATTTGGGAAGGCCAACAAGTGTAAAAAACTTCACCAAAGCTTTCACAATAGTTTTAGTTTTTATATTTCTCAGAGGAATTGCTTCTGGAAATCTTGTAGATGTACACATGATGGTCAACAAGTATTGGTTGCCTAACTTGGTTTTAGGTAAAGGACCAACACAGTCTACCATTATTCTACTAAATGGTTCATCAAATGCAGGAATAGGTTGCAGATGAGCCTTAGGTATCTTCTGATTGGGTTTTCCTACCATTTGACAAGTGTGACAAGATCTGCAGTATTTAGAAACATCACTTTTGAGTTTCGGCCAATAAAAATGATTCAAGATCTTGTGATAAGTCTTACGGACTCCTAAATGACCAGCCAAAGGAGTTTCATGGGCTAAATTAAGAATTTCCTGTCGATATGACTTAGGAACAACAATTTGATAGCTCACTGACCACTCGTCACCAGCGGGTACATCAGGTGGTCTCCATTTCCTCATAAGGACCCCATTTTTCACAAAGTAACACACTGGAACTTGTGTGGCTTCAGTTTCACTAATAGCCCTCTGAAACAAACAAGATATCTCGGGATCTTGCTCCTGTCCAACGACAAGGGATTGTCGTTTGTCATCCTGATTAGAACAAAGAGAATGAGTTGCCAAAAGAGGATCACTGTGATCAATACCATTTGATTGATCAATACCTGAGGAAAAAGTGACCTCATCAAAAAACTGACCAATACATGTGTCAGCTAAAGGAATAATATCCTGATCAACATCAATCTCAAGAGCTCTTTTTGCCATAGCTCTAGTAACTGCACAAGCAGGGTACAAATCAGGGATTTCAGTTTCGACAGGATCAACTTTCTGATCCAAACAAGGCTTGTCAGTTACAAGTGGATTAACCACAACCTTATCTCCAGCTAGGTCATTGCCTAGTAATAAATGAACACCCTCTATGGGTAAAGAAGTCACTGCCCCAACAGTCACAGGTCCAGAAACTAAGTCTGATGCCAAATTTACACAATGAAGAGGAACATTTACAAAGCCGCACTCTACTCCCTGAACAAGAACACTTTCACTTGAAGATGACTCCTCAGACAAAGGCAAAGTACCTGACAATAAAAGACTCTGAGAAGCTCCAGTGTCCCTTAATATTTTAATTGGGATAGGTTTGGCAGAATCACCAATAAGTGATATAGAACCTTCTGACATGAATGGTTCATAAGCCTCCAAAATAGAATCAGACTGGGGTTTGTTTGACCCAACAAGTGTATTGCTTTCAATACAAGACCGTGACCTTGACCTCGTAGAAAAAAGAGCATTTGGAAAAGCTCTGTCTTTACTCTGTTGCTTATTTTTCAACTTGAAGCAATCAGAAATAACGTGCCCTTTCTTTTTACAATAAGTGCACGTAGGAAGAGATAAGGATTTCTGATCAGTCTTATCAGATGTTTGATTCCTAACAGTTGTGCCGTTGTGAAATTTGGAAGTACTCGAATGAGATTGAAATGGTTTTTTACCAGAAAACTGCTGAGAGGACGACTTTTTGCCAAATGAAATTTTGTGAGTCAAGGAATAATCATCAGCCATACGAGCAGCATTTTCCAAAGTTTCCACATTCTGCTCGTCAAGATAGGTTTTAACATCACTATGGATGCACCTCTTGAACTCTTCAATTAACTTTCTCATGCACTCTATCCCCTCCTGGATAGGTTTTGAAATGAAATTCTGAACATTAGATGCCATTGTAAATGCTTGTTGGTTTCACACAAAAAAATTTCTCTATATAAAATCTTTGCCAAAGACAAAAAAAATTCAGAGACAAAATCAATATGAATTTCAAAGATAAATTTAATATCTCTAATATGCTTTAAAGAAATTCAATCCCGGATGACGAGCCCCCAATTTCTGTTACGACTCTATGGTCTAAGAAAAATGTAACAGAAAGAAAGTGAAACCAACAAATCAAGTAAAAATCAACAAGCAATTTATTACTAGATAATTAAAATGATAAATCAAAAAGTCACTTACAGTAATGTGTTTTGAAATCCTAATAATCCAATAAGAATGATTGTTCTAATCACAAGTCCTAAATATAGAATGTGTCCTTGAATGTTATGATGTGCTAATGGTCTCCAAAGTCCTGATGTACTAGTAATCTTTGATGTGCTGATGTCAAAATGAAGTATTCCAAAATCTCTGAAAAAGTTCACATAAATTCCAAAATCATCAATTAAACTCCAAAATCCAAAAGTTTATGAGCACTGTTATAATCCAATGAATATTTAAAATAATTCCTCTCTTAGAATTTGTAATGAATTTTCACAACTGTAATAGCTAAATTCCAAGACTGATGGTAATGTCGAACTGAAAAAATGTCCACCAAACATGGTATATATATAGATTGGTCACATGACAGAATGTTCTAGAATATGAGTCATCTTAATGGAATTCTAACTGTAAACAAAATTCAACCTTGACCTTCAAATTGAGAAAACATATTGATCAAAACAACCTAATTCAAGGACACTAGTTAAACATGTTTTTCCTGATAAACATAAAGATTTAAGCAAATATTAAAGTGAAGAAACATTTATAATTTCCTAAAATATTTATAATATTATATAAACATCATACATAACAACATACTTACACGACTAATAAACCACTTAATGGTGTCTTTCTGGGTAAAACCCTCACATACTTACACTACTAATAAACCACTTAATGGTGTCTTTCTGGGTAAAACCCATCACATACTTACACTACTAATAAACCACTTAATGCTGTCTTTCTGGGTAAAACCCATCACATACTTACACTACTAATAAACCACTTAATAGTGTCTTTCTGGGTAAAACCCATCACATACTTACACTACTTAAGTGCAATAAAGAAATACATAAATAAATAATAAAATAAACTCATTTTGTGATACTCATTGTAACTTATGAACCTTTTAACATCTAAAATACATCGTTGCAATAATTACTGAAATTTGTATTGTCATAAATTCAATCTAACATCATGATGATAATGATCATGATCATAAGATCTGATAATGACGACTGCGACGACGATGATGAGGGGCGACGATGATGTTTGATGTTGCTGTTGTTATTAACCGATGACGCCAAAAATAAATTATCCGAATTTTAATTAGTAAATATTTCATCAAATTGCAAAAGAGTTATGAAAATAAAACGACAGTTGGTCAAGGTGTAATAAAGAGGTTTTTTTTACCGAGGTAAAAAAAAAATTACTTTTCAAAATCATTCTTTTAGTGGAATTTGTCTCAAAACTAACGTTTTTTTCGAAAATTAATCTTAAAATGTTTTCCTACTAATTGTTTACTCATCAATCACAGTTTAAGAAAACTGACTATGCTTTTCGAAACATATTATTTTCTAATAATAATAATAATAATAATAATAATAATAATAATAATAATAATAACAAATGAATTAGTAAGAAAAAAAAAATAAAACTTATTTAAAAAATGCCCGAAGATACTGAATAGGTGGTATCATGCAATAAATACTTTTTTTAACCAAGTATTTTTTTAATTAAATATTTCATATTCATAATTAGTTAATAAAAATATAATTTAAAAATGAAGGAAACATATATGAATCTGTGAGAGTATCACACGACTGACACGAAAACGCCAATCATATTCTGATTTACAATGTCTGATTTTGTTAAATATTTTTCATTCCTTTATTTTGAAATGTTTTTGTATATAAAAATTAGACCTTATGACATAAAAAAAATTCTTTATATGAAAATAATCCTAAAGATAATGAGAAGATACTAGCGATTACTGTTGCTAAAATACAGAGACCTTGTCTTGATTATAATTAGAATCCTTTGTTACTAAACATCGTTTTGCGGTAATGAAAAAAAAAGAAAAGGTTTTTACAAAATAAGGAAAGGAAATCAACTTGACAAAAATTTTATGGCAGTAAAAATCAGCTGTACTCCAGAAATTGGTAGCAAAAATAATGACTTCCAATTAGTGGAAAAATTATGAAAATAAAAGCGGTGTTTGGTATATTTAAAAGTTACATTGGGGTCAGATTAGATCTAATCCGAATTAATTGGACCGGTTTTTCCCGTGGCTCCATCTTATCGAAAGATAACTAACTAATAAAGGTCAGTGACGTAAAAATATACAAAGTTTAATTTTTAATTTAATGTAATTTTAAGAACAATGTTTTTGAGACTCTGATCAGATGCTTTGAATCACATTTGTGTCCGTATCTTAAACAAATTTCTGACTTTTAAATGTAAAAGAAGAGAAGTAAATTTGTATAATTTTCTTCTGTGTTATATTTAAATACACCAGCTCGCTGATATTCTTATTGCCATGCGTGTCTGTTTTTTTTTCACCAGAATTCCAATTACCATGACGACAAAATCATTGTGCGACAGATTGCTAGTGGGAGCAATGGATTTTGGGACAACTTACAGTGGATATGCGCTCTCCTTCAAAAATAAGCCCTTCAAAATCATCACGAACAACAGCTGGGTAGCTGGGTCGAGGTCTCTTTTGTCCCTTAAAGCTCCCACATGTGTGTTGGTGACCCCTGAAAAGGAGTTTGATTCATTTGGGTACCAGGCAGAGAACAAGTACGTCAGTCTAGCGGAAGATGACGAGCATTTTGACTGGTATCTCTTCAGGCATTTTAAAATGGTGCTACACAACTCGGAGGTACG
The DNA here is from genome assembly GCA_029931535.1 of Margaritifera margaritifera. Taxonomy (NCBI): domain Eukaryota; kingdom Metazoa; phylum Mollusca; class Bivalvia; order Unionida; family Margaritiferidae; genus Margaritifera; species Margaritifera margaritifera. The sequence continues at coordinate 3,321,217 of JAQPZY010001679.1, read as the reverse complement.
AAAAGATCAAACTATCCCAATCTATATATTTTCCATTTAAAAAGAGAGTAAATAAATGTTTAAACATAGTTTTAATGGCAGGAATTTTACGTAGACTAACGAAAAGTACGATGAAAATGCGTGTGAGAAGACTATTGAAAAATAAGACAATATGCGAATATTGTTTCTTTTAGAAACAGATACTGAATAACCACCTGTTTATCTATTTGCAGTAAAACACCCGGTATTTTGTAGTTTTACCCATCCATCTAGAAGATATATTTTTTTTCTCCATCTCACATACCTGACATATTTTACATGTAATGCTCAAAATTTCGAAAAAGTTTTTTAAAAAGATTGATTGATCGCTAATTCTTGTTTAAGGTTAAATAGATTTTCTCCTTTTGTAAAGACTTTTAACAGAGAACAGTGATGAATTTCTCCTTTAAGCCCAACATTTTGGAGATTTCTATGTTAAACAGCCTCAACTTGTTTTGTTTTTTGTTATGGATCTTATTTTGTCGTATGCTTTTGCTCAAAATATATAGATCCATGTCTATCCACACTAATAGTAATGTTCAATCCTGTTGCTCATCTTGTATTTTCAAATCGCCACTGTCGAGCATGGTCGTTCGCAGGATTAATTTCCGAGGGGAGGAGGGGGGGGGGCGGGGGGGGCAGGGGGGGGGCGGCACAAAGCCAAAATCAAAGGGACAGGCCTTGATGGTGATGCTAAATGGTTAAAGGGGAGAGGCAAGCTCCCACAATCGGATTTGGGTGGTTTAATATTTTTGAGGTTTGTTTAAATCTTTTTGCAGGCTTGCAGATATATATATATATATATATATATATATATATATATATATATATATATATATATATATATATATACACACTGCACAATGGATTTTTAAAAAATCCCCTTGCCCCTCACCGCTACCCCACCCCATCCCCATGCTGTCGAGGTTGATACCAAATCAGATTCCTCACTAGAAATTATCATGGCTGAGAAGTGTTGCCATGTTTAAGGACAAAAGACTATACTTATGCGCGTAATACTGTACCTCCAATATATACAGCTAAGACGCACAGCTTTAGTCCAACGACGAACTGCAATCACACAACGATGGCGAGGTCAACGGATAAATGTATGTGTCTAACGTGCATTTTGGTGGGCATAAGTTTCTGATTTGAAATGTGATACTCGGAATGATTACGTTACTACTCAACATGGTTAGGTCACTGGTTTCCATTTTATAATCACTTATGCATGCAAATAGGTAAGAAAAAAAAAGACTCTGTATACGAGACCTCAAATCCACACATACCTCTTCCATGTGACTTTTACATCGCAATCCTTCTATGGTTGAAAATTAGAATATATATTTTTTGTATCAATATGCTGGAATCATTGATTGTATAATATCGATACGGGCTCGAGGACTGGTAATTGATTTTATTATATACCAATATATTTGTTACTTAAGAAAGAGCCAGAATTTTGCCGGCATTTCATTGAAGTAGAAAAACGATACTGACGTTTTCTGATTCCGTTATCAACATAATCTCAAACGAGGCTGGAACTACTTTTTCCTAGAGGTTTCCTGGTTACAACTGAAGAAGCGTGAATAAGTATGCCTTAGCCTCACTTGACACGCAAAAGGAAACGATTAACATTCTCTGTAACAAATCTGTATCATCAAGTTCCAACAATTTGTCCAATCCCGTTGTAAATAACTGTCAAAATATCACCTGTCATTCCCATGCCAAGAAGCCTCTCACAATGTCCGCCAGGAAAAAAAAATCCGCTATCAGCATGGCCTAGGACAGAAACTCTCAGGGCCATTCAGCTAGTGAAATCTTCCGTGATGCAAAATTTGACAATTGTACATCACATAACTATATGGATCTGCTGCCCCCATGCGTCGAATAATTAGTGTTATTGACAGTGATAGTAGTGAAACTGAGTGACTCTAGTTTCATGCGCTTCGTTCATAAAACTGTGATATTAATACACATTTCAGGTGATAAAAATGTAATTCGTTTATGATTTAAGATGAAGTTCGTATACAAAAGTTGAAATGTTACGCAATTTCTTTTGTTTTTCATTTAATTATGGAGATTTTATTAAATTACCTGAAAATGTATAGGTATATAACAAAATGCCATTACGATAGTAATTCAGTCATGATTGATAGATTACATTTTGTTGTCAGCATCAGAAAATCCGGATCATGGCTCGACGTTTCGCGTCTTGTCATGATAGGGATTTTCTGATACTGACAAATCGATGTGATTTTGCAATCAATATCGAATTACGATCATCATAATATATATATATATATATATATATATATATATATATATATATATATATATATATATATATATATATATATATATATACAGGAGTGTACTGGGTAAGCAACTCGGCCCTGGACTTATCTGCCGGGACAGGCCCGGGGTTTTGCTCACACCAGTAAAACACCGGTAAAAACGGATTTTTGTGCGGCGGCCCACCGGGATTTGTCCCGGTATGCGCAATGGCCAGTACACCACTGTATATATATATATATATATATATATATATATATATATATATATATATATATATATATATATATATATATATATACACACACACACAACATCGATACCGGTCCTCTAGGATTGGGTAATGTGATTGTACAACACGATACTGAATCTAGGACAGTAATTTCCATTTCTTTATGCTTTTTGTTTCTGGATCAATAATGGCATCTTTAATACCTACAACCAATATATGGTCTTGTACAGTGTAATCTCCATTTCAATGTGGTTCTTAAATACACGATTTATGCTCTTGGACTTCATTTGTATAATTTATATTACAGGAATTAACACAAGACACAATCATCGAGGACATAAAAGGGAGATTACTTCCAGCGATACTGATCTTTACAATGGCTATTAGTTACTTGAAGAAACATCTTCTGCAGGCGTTACATGACAGAATTCCCGGAACAACCCAGAATGACGTCCATTTTGTGATCACGGTTCCCGCCATCTGGGACGACAAGGCCAAACAGTTCATGAGGCAAGCGGCCATAAATGTAAGAATCAAACAAGAAACATGTTAACAAAGGCACATTTAGCTCTAAATTTTAAATATTTTATTCTCAAATTAAAGTTTCAAATCAGCGAAATAGTAAGTAACATCAATTATGGACCTAAAAAATGTATGTGATTTATTGTCTCGACCATGAAAAATGCCGTTGTAAGTCTCATGGTGATTGCTATTTGAAAACCAAACAAAAACGTCAAAATATGGTAACGAAAAGTTACCACCAGCTTGGGGCTTTTGCAGCCATTTTATTAGTCGTGTAGCAGGAATTTATGTATCTGAAAATTTCGATTTAAATCTTTTTGAAGTTTTCTTATTTTCTCATAAAGAACTTACTTTAAGGTAAATGTTAAAGAAAGAAAATATCTTCGTGTAAAAACATATTGGTTAAAGGTCATGTTTGTTTAGGACCTATATGAGTTATGTCTTTCTTGTGAGGGAAGATCATACAATGTGTTTGGAGCCTAGGCCAGTTTGTAATATAATTCGACTGACATGTATCCACATGTTCAAGAGAGGCAATGTCGTGCTGATGGTAAGGTTCAATAGTATTTCTCAAGATTATTGATCAGATTCCAAATTAACTAGATATTTTTTTTATTGTCTTATTGTTTTCTTACCACGATAAATATAGCTATTGGATAAACTAAATGCGTTGATGTGTGTTTTTTTTTTTTTTTTTTTTCGGCTTCTTTCTGTGTTTTTGATTATGGCGCCTGTTCTTACAATAGATGCATACAAGCTAATATTTTTAGTGGAAAGCTGTAACATTTAAGATTCGTGATAAAGAATTAGAGCTGTTTCTTTAATAATATAATATTAGTACTCTACAGAAATACCACACATTTACATTTTAGGCAGGAATTGAAAACGATCAGTTATCAATCGCACTTGAACCGGAAGCAGCCTCGTTGTGGTGTCAAATGATGGGCTCTAGTCGACCTGACCCAGAGGAAGGCGAAGAAGGGTCTGATATTGGAATTGGAGATGCAATAGCGAGAGTGGGAGCTCAGTACATGGTGATAGATCTCGGGGGTGGGTATTCAACTATTTGTTTTACGTAGTTTACACAAAAGGTTTTAATAAATTTTGCAATGTACTAACGACTGGGACTAAAATTACACAGCTCTCGATGGCTCAAATGAGGCGTGATTGTCTTTGACGTGGAGGTTAGAAGGTTAATCAGTTATCTTTTAACGTGTTTGAAATGGGAATCGAACCATTGGCCATAGACGTACAAAGGGATATCATTACCACTGAAGTATATGTAGATGGTACTATACGATGAGGATCGCGAGACCTAATGTGTCACATTTAATAACATCTTATTACCTCTAATTCGACGTTTACGTAAGTGTTACCTCACCTAATCAACAGTAAAATAAAAAGATTAAATTGCATTTATTTTTAACCTCTTGCCATCACATATTAAAAATATATGATGAATAATAGGTCAAACATTGAGTCTTTGGTTCGAAATGTTAGGCTTGCTGTTGGTCACAGCTTCTAGAAGTGATCGTCAAGAGGTCAGGCTTGTTCTTTGCCTGTGATGCCTCATCAATGATTCATTGAAACTGGAATAAAATTAAGAAGTAAAATGCTCCTTTCATACGTTTCAGGCGGAACTGCCGATATAACTGTCCATGAAAAACAAGCTGACGGGACCCTGAAGGAGCTATATCATCCTACTGGGGGCCCCTGGGGCGGGACTGCCGTTGATCGCAATTTCATGGCGTTTCTGTGTGACATTGTGGGAAACAGCACAATAAGACAATTTACAGAGGAACAAATGTCAGATCTACTCGACCTACTCCGAGAGTTCGAGAATAAGAAAAGATCTGTAACTCCCAAAGGAAACAAGAGTGCAAGTAGTGATAAAGTTACCATCAAAGTTCCCGTGTCTCTGAAAGAACTGTACGAGCGGAACGGATCTTCTATAGAAAAGGCAGTGCAGTCATCGAAACATGGCGGACGGGTTACCTGGTTGGGTGACAAGCTACGAGTTGATGCGGATATTGTTCGTCATTTCTTCTATGAACCAATAAATGAGACAGTCAAGCATGTGGGGCATCTCTTCGCAGAGCCAGAATTGCATAACGTGAATACCATATTATTGATTGGAGGCTTCGCGGAATGTACTCTCGTACAAGAGGCATTTAAGAAAAGTTTTTCTAGGAGAAGAATCATAATTCCAGGTGAAAGTGGACTAGTTGTTTTGAAAGGTGCTGTACTATATGGTCATCGCCCAAAGACAATTACATCCAGGATTGCACGGTGCTCATATGGAGTGAAAGTTCATCTGAAATTTGATAAGTCACTACATCCAACCCACAAGAAAGCCATCGCAGCAGATGGAACGACTGTTTGTAGAGACGTCTACAATAAGTACATAGAGATTGGACAGAGAGTGTCCATTGGTCATACAGTCTCGACTATAAGCGAACCAACTAGCGGATCAGACACGGGGTTACACTTCAGTTTGTACAGTTCCAGGAGCAAGTCAACGCAGTTCGTTACGGACAAAGGCTGTCGGTTGCTAGGCACGCTACAAGTTCCCTTGGCAACGGGAAATACGGTGGCAGACAAGAGAGTGGAAACATCCCTTATATTTGGGGATACAGAACTTATATTGGAAGCGAAACAAGTTAAGACAGGAAAGATGTTCAGAGCTTATTTTCCTTTTGAGTGATCCAACAATCGGGGGAAAAATAAAATATCCCCATCAGAACACATAACCTTATATAGAGTGCATTTGCCAAGAATAATGACTCAGTCATGTTTCAGAAATATATGATATTAATTAAAACATTGCGATTTGATCCAAACTTAATCCAGGCTATTTAATGATGGACAATTTTTCTAAACCCCAAAGAGCATGTTATTATATATTAACAAGCGAACAAAAGAGAAAATGAAAGTGGGAACGAAAAGGAAAGAAAAAGAGACATACATTCCACGTCAGTTTGTCATTGTCTTTGTTATTTTAATTTGTTATTTTTGGTCTGATGATGTATGGATGTGTGATATGCATGCCTAATAAATGTCTTTGAATAAGTTGCACTACGTGCAAATATCTTTATTTAGTTATGACTGGGAACGTTGAACATGAGATCAAACGAAAAACATGTTAAACAAAACACGCGACTCCCTTCAAATTTCGTAGAGTTAGTTCTATGGATCTGTCCCCCCCCCCCCCCAACAACAATATAGCAGCATTCGACCAAAATAAACAATGCTTTTTTTGATACTTTTGTTTTCGAGAAAGATATTTATTATATATTTCATAATGAGATATCGATATGTATCAGTATGAGAAAAATCGATATCCCTACTTTCTTTTTCTGTTTAGAACGATATATATATATATATATATATATATATATATATATATATATATATATATATATATATATATATATATATATATATATATATATATGCCCTTACATATAGTTTATTTCCATATTTATACATAATTCGTGTTTCTTCTTCGTCGTCTTCTTCTTTCTGTATCCATCAGAATGAATATATCTTCAAACATGACAATACTGTACATTTATGTAAACAATGAGTAAGTGCCATGAAAAAATCGCCTACAAGCAAACTTCAAACAACAACAATAAGTCGGCTTCAAGTATTAACTTATTTAAAATAGTTATCCGTATGAATCGTGCAAATTGTCATTGATTAAACGTACATGCCTGTTTCTATTCTGTATTTAGTGTTACCCTAATCCCTTTAGAGACTTCAATTCAGGGTTATTTTTTTATATATTGGATTTGTATTGATCACCGTCGTCAAAATCCCTTTGCAGGTTCAAAGAGAGCGTACTCTTCCCCGACGACAACTACTGTCATCTTTAACATGGTTAGCATTCCACCGTTTCGTATATTGAGGTTGGGTGGACGAGAGGCATTAGAAAAGATGTTATACTCTTAGACAGTATTCCACAATGTTGTGTATAGTTGATGAGTGGAAGAGAAACATTAGAAAAGATCTTATGATTTTCGAAATATTCACGAAAATTTGCGTGATGAATAAGTCCTTGTTCCAGTTAAAAATCAAAGTTCCTATTACCCCTACGTGGAATAATGCGCGGAGTCCATGTGCTACTGTGACATCGTGCACGTACTTGAGCTCGTACATATAACGGCATTGTTTACATACAATGAAAAGTCTATCTTTGGATAGAAACTATTTTGAAAAAAATGGCTTTGACATATTAACAACACAAAAATAAAATGAGCAGTGCTTCAAAATCATCACAGAAAAATTATATGATGAAAAAGAACATATAAAAATCTTGCTCACATTTCTAAAAAATATTTATAATATTTTTGCGCCTTTTTTTTTACATTACTCTACAGCAAGGCAGTCTATGAAGTGTAAAAGTTAAAGCCTTTTAAAAATTAAAAATACTAATTTTACACATTATTAGTTAAACATTATTTTCTTTTATGGAGTTTATTTCATAGGATGGGATGCACATAAAAAAATTCGTCATTTTTTCGATGCCATTCAAAATATTAAAAAAATCCTACCTTGCCTAAAAGAATGAGTGCTAATCATCCATCGACCATGGTAGCATGTATCGTAAGGGCGTTAGTTCCAAAGTAATCCAAAAGAAATCATGCTGGAACAAAATGAGAAAATTGAGTGTGACACCATTTCCAAGGGCAAGGTCCCGTTTGCATGCTGCGGAATAGTCGGTTATTATTTTAATCCGACATGTTTTATTAAACAAAGTAATTAACAGTGCAATCTTTCCTAATTTTACATATCTATACATTCGTTACTCGCTCTCTTCTTATCTTCATAAGCAAAATTAAAAATTCCAGTTAAAACATGTAGGAAACCCGAATTGTCTCCCTTTGCTATTACATATGACCATGTTCACAACAATACATCAAAACAAATAAAAACAGTTTTCATTCTATGTTGAGTAACAAATTAATAGATTTGTAAATATTGCAAGATCGATCGTTTTGGATGTTTGCACTATGATAAATTCAACTTAGATAATTATTAATATTAAACTTACATAATTAAAAATATGGCCTTTCTGGGACATTACCTAAAATCCTCCAAAGGTCTCTCTTATAATTATTTTCTCATTACGTCACTTCCTTTATGCACATAGGTGGCACTCTCCAGTTTCGTACTTTGCATAGGGTTAGATTTTTAAAGAAAAAGAATTACCCAGGTTTTCCTCACTGGCTGTCCTGGCTATTTAAAAAAGACCTTGTATATTTTAGGTATTGTTAAAAGAAATTTGAATTTAAGGGTTATTTTAGTGTATGATTGATGGGTGAAATTTGGGTTATAGAGTATACAGCTTGGTCTTACTTAAGATGTGCACCTCTCAAAAAACTGCTAGCTCCGCTTGGTCATTTTCACTTCCTGGACTTCAAAGATAAATTTAAAAAAAGAGCCGATAACTTTTTTTTACTTTTTAGATATTTTGTAATTCATTCATAGTACTTTCAGATGCTGGTATTGTCTGCTCTGGCAAAATTCGTTTCCCTATTTTAATAACTGCTGAAAATAGTGCACTTTTGACTAATTCAGGCTGATTTTTTGAGTACTTTGGAGCGGCCATTTTGTCTGCTGTGTGCTTAGATCATGTCCAGTTTCCACAAGTACAATATGTAAAGAAATTTCAGCCACAGTACATGAAAGTAACATAGAGGTATGCTAACATTCTCTCCATTGTGCATGTTGCAAATGCAAAATACCTCATCTTACACATGCCACTCTCTCAGAAGCATGTATTATCTGTAGAGCGCCCCCATAACTTTGATCTAGTGTGTTGGTTCTCAGACTCATTTCCGTTAATATACAATTGATTTAGTACAAAAGGGCGACGAAATTAATAAAATACTTCAAGATATAGTTTTACATTTCTAGCGTATGTAAAGATATGGAGGATCTAACACGAGTGTTCATTTCATATGTAGTTTATGAAATAAGATAAAATAGTCCCATCTTTAGCAAGCTTTTGAAAGCAAATGATAACAAATAACAAGAATCCAAAAAGCTTCATCAATTTTATACGATAGAAACCGTAAGATTTTGTTCATCATATGGCAAAACAACGGAACGTGAGTGCAAAAAAAAAAAAACTCACCTATTATTAAACTGGATAGTTGAAGTTGGAAACTCAATCGGACACTACATAAATAACAACTTTGTAGCATCATATTGTGACGCTTTTACCTGGAATGACGTTATGCTGTAGAATTTGCCTTTACTGCCAGGTCACTTTTGATTGACTGTTCATGTCTCCTGACTGAAGAGCTGATGAACAGGAATCATACTATTCAGGTTTTAGAATAAGCTTTCAAAGGAGCAAGATTCTTTTCTTGGTGGGTTCAGTATGTTCTCGCGAATCTAAACTGGGTACACGGACTATTTTTATAAAGCCGAGTCAGGCGGCAGGGGATAGTTTAATAAATTTGGTGCTGTCAAATTTCTTAACTCACGGCTCCGATATTACTTTTTCCGCTATTATTATTTACTAATGAAACATATGCATATATTTGTGAATTGGGTGTTTTGGGCTTGTGTTTTTCTTTAAACTGATTTGAGGCATTTACACATCCCATACTTTCTTCACAGTATCTGGACAGTGAAATACCAATAGTCGGCTCGGAAGCATTGCTAGCCACCACTAGCAGCAGACACGTGAGTTCAAAGCAAGTAAATTATATCAAAAACAGCCTGGATAGCAACTATTTTGAATTGCATCAAGCTGTTTAATATACAATGTTTTTCAAAATTATCACATATGGAAATGGCTTACATTTGCACTGTGAGTATCACTGTTTCATAAATAATCCTAGGACACGAAAAATGCAGATTGAATTTGGGACAGGTGTGCATACACTTCTTTTGCTATGAGCTTCCATTGAGTTGTCAGATCAAGTGAATGATGTTTTTCTGTTTTGTTTTATTATAGATATCCAAATATGGACCTTTTTGGTATCACCAGTGTATTTTTTTAATGAATTCTCATAGTAGGCAGGTTGATGCAGCATCAATTTGTGCATGAAACTGACCCTTGCGCTCTCAGGGTCTGTGCCACCGCAAGCAGCAGAGTTTTTACAAGTTCGTAAGTATAATTGTCCCACAAAATCATTTTCCACTTGCATAAATTGCACTGGAACTCCTCTCTTTTCTTACCTTTAGTATAACTGCGCCAGATCTCATTCAGACTACTGGAAAGGCAATCGTCGTAGTTACATTACTTTCAGTGCATTTATTGTTATATCACTGAATGGCACCCTGAGTTATGTCCATCTGAGTTATGTCCATCTAAGTATGCAAGTGCATGAAAAGCTTATATTTGTTGACAATAAACGTCGTCTGAAAAAAGTGTGTGTTTCTCTTTGTGTGTTTGTGTGTGCGTGTGTTTGTGTGTGCGTTTGTATGTCAGTGGGGTATTTGCTACGTTCATAGTTTTTAATCGAACACAAGAGTTTCTAAAAGTTGTGAAACCCACAAGATGTCCCCAAAAAGTCGTAACAATTGCATTAAACGTTAGGCTTCATTAATCAGTATAGCTTGTGCATATAACTAGAGAAATAGCAGCTGGTGCCAGAGCTTCAATCTAAAAGGTAACATCAGTTTCATTTAACCGATTAAACTACAATAACAGTGAGTCTAGTCAGTCTTACATACATGTAGCCAATGCATACAACCGATAATACAATAATTAATAACTGTGATCACCAATACAATTAGTAAAAGCTACGTGGTCTTATAAGCATTTACATCCATCAAAATAAAAATTGGAAATGAATGGAAACTACTTGACCTGTCAAATTTATTAAGCTATGGATATAATTAGGTCAGAAATTCATCAACACCGCTTTATGGTGATTTGTGTTTTGTTTGTTTTACAAACATGTAGGTCATGAGTAGATTACGGGGTACTCACTTGGATAAACTAGTTCAGACAATATATTCATGTACATACCACCAGTAGTCTGAAACTCATACATAAAACTAGGTCAGACATTACCCAACTGCGTGTCAACTGAGCTTTTTCTTCTAGCTCATGCATAAAACTAGGTCAGAAATTACTCAAGAGCATGTCACCGATGGTTTTTATTTAACTAATGCATAAATCTAGGGCCGAAATGACTAAACAGCGTGTCAACAGTGACTTTTTTTTTAGCTTGCTCATGCATAACAGTAGGTCAGAAAACACTCAACACTTCATCATGAGTGACATTTTTATGTAGCTCGTGCATACAACTAGGTCAGAAATCACTTAGTACTGCCTCACCGGTGATTTTATTCAATAATGGTAGGTCAGGAAGGGCAAAACAACGCGTTACCAGTAAGTAGTTTTGTTTTCTACATCAGGCATAACCATATAGTCCTTGCGAAAATTAGATCCCAGATTGTGAAAGAACGAGTAAACGTTTGTCTCTTGTTCTTTTCTACAAAGCAGAAACACACACACACACACACACACACACACACACTCATATATATATATATATATATATATATATATATATTCTATTACTTATAGCGCTCGCAGTGTATTATATCAGGTTGTTTACAGAGGAAGAGTCTATTATATGTATCTGAAGGTGCTATGAGGGTGTTTGTTTATACGACCACAAATACTGGCATCATTAACATGCTCAGTATTCCACACTATTATATATTGTGGTTGTGTGGACGAGAGGCATTAGAAAAGATGTTATCATTTCCGAAATACTTTTGAATTGTGCGAGTTGAATAAGAAGTTATTCTGCCAGTTTAAAAATCAATGTACCTTTCACCCCGGCGTTGAACAATGCGCTTAGTACATGTGCTGCTGTAACATCGTGCGCGTACTTCAGCTCATGCATGTAACTGTCGCATGTGCACGATATAAAGGCATTGTTTATATATATATATATAATGAAAAGTCTATTATATGGATAGGAACTACTTTTAAGAAAAATTATTTGGACACATACTCTACCCCCACCCACCTCTTTACTTTTTTTTAGAGGAGAAATGCTTGAAAATCGTATAGAAAAAGTAATTAAATGCAAAAGACCTTCAAGAACCTTATTAATATTTTAAAAATATTTCTTATATTCTATTGTGCAGTAAGGGAACGAATTCAGTGTAAAGGTATGAAGAACATCAATCAGGGAGATTAGGAAATATACGCAAATAAGGAAACCGACTTAACCAAAACTTTAACGCATTGTGTCGACGAATGTGGCCTTGACTCTAGGTGTATAGAGAGGGAGCATGTAACAGAATTTATTGTCTAAGCTGCTTTATACTAATTCACGCCAAGAATGATGAGAATCTATCAACGGGCTTAGGAAATATATGCCAATGAAATACCCTAACCAAACGCTTTACACACTGGACCAAAAATAAAAGTCTTATGACGCGGATAAAAAGTATAGAAAACGTCTATTTATGATGAACCGCATTGCATGGCTTACATGAATTAAAGTTAGCTTCCTTGAAACATCTACTGAAGATGGGTCGAGGAAGCTTCATATAGTTCGAAGACTGTACAGAGGCAGAAAAATGTAACGAGAAAGTATGCCTGAAAGTGTGGTAAAGAATAGCAATCCAGAGGAAGAATCCGTCGTCATCTCATTATGTTGTTTTGATGTGAAGACGCCCTACATTTTTTCTTCAGTTTCTTATCAACATTTTGGGTAATCATATAAATGCAAAGTTTTAGTGCAAAAATATTTAAACGAGAGAAACACAGCAAATTCCATACCCGTTTTCAAAATTTTATCGGAAAAATATATTAGAGGTATTAATATTTAAGGATAACTATGAAAATTCTTGATATTAAAGGAGAAATGTTCCGTCTGGTAAAAATGTTCAGCATTAAAGAAATCTGATGGGGGGGGGGGAGGGGGGGCAAACGTCACTTTTTACATTGTTCCTTTTACGGTGTTGTTTTTTTTTCCCTTGGCAACCGCCTCTTAAAAATGAAAATTTATAAACACAAAGAAGTTTAAGTATCAGTACATGCAATCTTTGGTTTTCGTGCTTTTTCAACAACAACAAAAATGCAATCATTTTATCTTGAGAGACTCTTTATATTTTTCTCAAAATAAAAAATAAATGTTAAATTTTTTTAAAAAGTACAATCAATGCAGGCAGGTTCTCAGTAATTCTCATCTTTTAATCTTAAATGTTTTCGACCTTAAATACTCGCTTAGTGTTTACTCATTCCAAAACATATAGTTAGCAAAATAGACAGCAAGAGAAACAAATTATTTAAAAGAACAGCCTGCTGAGAGAAATGGCTTCGTTTTCTCAGCTTGGTTGTTTATCAGTACTCAGACTTGTTTTTCGTCGGGTGTTAAGCCTCCTTTGCTGAAAGGAACATCAAAAATTGCAAAACTATAGTGATGCTTAACGAGCCAAATCTTCATGGGTCCATCGAGTTTGCTCTGCAAGGTAAAATGGACCTTGTAGACAACACATGCAACTCTTTGATATGTAATTGATAATAGATATACGTGGGATTATTTCCCATCACTTTGGAAACATTACCTTTTTATATAAAAAAAAATAAAACATATTGGCTATTCTTTAAGACTGTTTAGAAAATGTTGCATAAGTAAACAATGTCACGGTAAACCTGCTCCAAATATTTTTTCTTTTACAATAACAAAATAGCCGGTGAAACTGCTTCTAAAGATTCCTGACATTTACTTGATAGCGGAAAAGAACACACTTGGACTGCTGTCACTCTCTAACTGAAGGCAGCCAAATAATTCTTTATTTTTGGTGATTATTTGTGTATTTTGTTGCGGAAACCAATTTGTTGCAATCGATGATCCCCAGCAAAAGATTGGTTAGGTTGATCTGAAACTACATCTTTATAGGTTAAATTTCCTAAAGGATCATAAACCAACAAAGTAGTTTTTGGCACTGCCTTTTCTTGGAGTTCAATCATTTTACCATAATCATGCTTTTTCAAGTTAACAATATTCTCTTGTTAGGGATTTCTATTTTCGTGAGGAAAGTGTTTATTGCCATTCTACTTTGCTTAGTTCACTAATATATAGGCCATTTTTTTTTTAGGTTTATACAAATTGTATTTCCAAAAGTAACTTGCTCTCGCTAATCTTAGAACCCCAGCTATATTATTTCAGTCAATGGCAACAAATTCATGCGATCGGTTTTCTGTTGTGATTGTTTTAATACTGGTAATTACTGGTACAGAAGACATGACCATAAAAAAGTAGAATGCAAGCTTGTGTATTTAATAAATGAACAACATATTTATTTATATCCTTGATTTGTGTTTTTATCATTAAATTAAATATAAAAATTAGGTGTGTACTTTAAAAAAAAATAACATCCCTCATCACCACCCTCAAAAAACCCCCCCCAAAACCCCCCAAAAAAACAATAGAAAACCCCCAATACCCCAAACAAACAAAACAAAAACAAACATATTAAAATATCTATAAACAAAAGACAACAACAAAACACATCGTTTGGGAAATGTTAAAAGTGAGGAGAATATTTTAAAAAGGAAATTAGTTTTTGTTAAATACCAAAAGAACCTTTTGTAAAGTAGAAAAGTAGAAAAGTATTGGTGGTCTTTTGAACAGAGTCAGCCGGATCATCATTTACACACACACAAAAAAAATCCTCCTCGATAGTTCTCTTATTTGTAGTTGGAAGCTTCGTCCTTCAAGACTTGGATCTAGAATTGACTCGAAATTTGGAGATCAGATACCTCCCAAGCCAATACTGGTCACCTTTCTCAATCAAGACTTGGATCTAGAATTGATTCGAACATTTGAGATCAAACACCTCCCCCAAACCAGTACTAGTCACCTTTCTCAATCAAGACTTGTATCTAGAATTGATTCGAACATTGAGATCAAACACCTCCCCCAAACCAGTACTGGTCACCTTTCTCAATCAAGACTTGTATCTAGAATTGATTCGAACATTTGAGATCAAACACCTCCCCCAAACAAGTACTGGTCACCTTTCTCAATCAAGACTTGTATCTAGAATTGATTCGAACATTTGAGATCAAACACCTCCCCCAAACCAGTACTGGTCACCTTTCTCAATCAAGACTTGTATCTAGAATTGATTCGAACATTTGAGATCAAACACCTCCCCCAAACAAGTACTGGTCACCTTTCTTCTTCAAAACTTGGATCTAGAATTGACTCGAACATTTGAGATCAAACACCTCCCCCAAACAAGTACTGTTCACCTTTCTTCTTCAAAACTTGGATCTAGAATTGACTCGAAACTTTGAGATCAATACTAGTAACTCCAAAAACCAGTACTTGTTACCTTTCTTCTTCAAGACTTAAATCTAGAATTTACTCTACACTTCGAGATCAAATACCTCCCAAAACCAGTACTGGTAACCTTTCTCCTTCAAGACTTAAATCTAGAATTTACTCTAAACCTTGAGATCAAATACCTCCAAAAACCAGTACTGGTCACTTTTCTCCTTCGAGGCTTAGATCTAGATTTTGCTCTAAACATTGAGATCAAATACCTCCAAAAACCAGTACTGGTCACCTTTCTCCTTCAAGACTTAAATCTAGAATTTTCTCTAAACCTTGAGATCAAATACCTCTAAAAACCAGTACTGGTCACTTTTCTCCTTCGAGGCTTGGATCTAGAATTTACTCTAAACCTTGAGATCAAATACCTCCAAAAACCAGTACTTGTCACCTTTCTCCTTCGAGGCTTGGATCTAGAATTTACTCTAAACCTTGAGATCAAATACCTCCAAAAACCAGTACTTGTCACCTTTCTCCTTCGAGGCTTGGATCTAGAATTTACTCTAAACCTTGAGATCAAATACCTCCAAAAAACCAGTACTTGTCACCTTTCTCCTTCGAGGCTTGGATCTAGAATTTACTCTAAACCTTGAGATCAAATACCTCCAAAAACCAGTACTTGTCACCTTTCTCCTTCGAGGCTTGGATCTAGAATTTACTCTAAACCTTGAGATCAAATACCTCCAAAATCCAGTACTGGTCACCTTTCTCCTTCGATGCTTGGATCTAGAATTTACTCTAAACCTTGAGATCAAATACCTTCAAAATCCAGTGCTAGTAAACTTTTTCTACTAAGATACCGTAGAAGCTGGATAATAAGTATATACGTTTATTTTTTAAATTAGTCAAGTTCGTATACGTTTAATTTTGACATGCGTCGAGGTCGTATGCATTTATTTTTTAAATTAGTCAAGGTCGTATGCGTTTAATTTTGACATGCGTCGAGGTCGTATGCATTTATTTTTTAAATTAGTCAAGGTCGTATGCGTTTAATTTTGACACGCGCTTATTTAAAATGAAATGCATAAAAATACAACTATTTGTGAAATATCGGTATTTAAACTTACCAACCAGAGTTACAGCATATTACATAGAATGATTTATTAAACTTACCAACCAGAGTTACAGCATATTACATAGAATGATTGATTAAACTTAGCAACCAGAGTTACAGCATATTACTTAGAATGTTTGATCAAAGAAAGAAGAGATAGCAACAATAGAAAAGCAATAACAACGCTATGTACTGTAAATAAATAAATAGACGCGTCAATCACGTTAAAATGGCAGACAAAACAGCACGTGATCCGCTCTTCTCCAGGTAAAGGATTTTTAAAAGCCATCTCGAAATTTCGTTAGATCATATCAGCAGAAAAGTAAGCTGAACACATTCGGACTTTTCCGCCAATTATCAGAACAAATGATCGGTCTAAAAGCCTTCGAGGTTTTCCGATTTTCCGAAACGGTTGGATTTAAACATAGACAGGACATGTACATTTTATATATAGCCTGTCTGTTAACACATCAATTAATAAAAATCTGCATGCAAACAACATCTTTATTCAAGCAAATACATCGTTCATATTTAAAGTTCAAAGAATTACATTTCTAAGGATTCATTAAAATGTTGACAGCTTATGAAACACTGTTACCCCTTGGACAAATGAATAATAGCAAAATAAATATTAGTATATTCACTTAAATTGGATAGGTAATCAACACATTTATATACATATTAATTTTCGTTAGTTTCTGTGGTTTGTAAACAAGTAATTTAAGCAGAAAGAAGGTGCAGTGAAATTGTGATTTCAAGCGTATTACTTCAAACCTCTTAGATAACCTTTTGAAGGTATTTCACAGCCAAAAATACGTGTGCAGATGTCATCCGGTTACACTAAACTGCCAAAAAATAATGTCTCAATTGTGAGACTGTAAGGTAGTGCAAAAAGAATCTAATTTATTAAATATATGTAATTTTATATATAGTGATAAAATATTCCACAATCAAATAGCGGAAAAAAGAAATCAAGTTTGATAAAAAGTTTTCTGCACAGATGGAACACAAAAGATTTTCATGTAGAGAAACTGATCCCTAAACAACTCAGTAATCAGATACGATCAGTTTTTTGCGAAGGCATATGGAGTAACCAGTATATAATGTAGGATACAATCATTACAAATTGTTTACAAAACTTCGATCCCTTCATTGTGCTGAGTTAAATGTGTTATCGTGTTGACAGATGACAGACGATAACACAACGCAACTCTTGTTTTTTTAAAAATAACCCACTAATGAAAGTTGCTGGATATTATAGTTTTCTGTCATCCGTCTGTGAGGTCAGACGTCCGTTTTGGTTTCCAGATGATAACTTAAGATCTAGTGAACAGATTTCAACGCACCTTTCCGAAGAAAGAAACAAATTGATTTTGGCGTCAGTAGCTTCAAGGTTAAAGTCGCACATGCTAAAATATATTTTGCCTATTCAGTTAATTTCCAGATGACAAATTCAATTCTAGAGAAACGATTTCAACGCAATTTGGAACATATATTTCCCTTATCTTCAGGTAGAAGTCTTTTGATTTTGGAGTCAGTAGCTCTAAGGTCAAGGTCACTGACGCTAAAAATAGATTGGTCCATTGTATTTAATTTCCGGATGATAACTTAAGTTGTAGCTAACAGATTTCAACGCAACATAGTACGTGTGTTCCCTTTATCCACCACACCCCAAATAAATAAATAAATAAATAAATAAATAACATAAATAAAATAAAATAATTTTAAAAAATGAAATAATAATAGTGGATAGTGGAGTCAGTATATCAGCATCTCTTAGGCTAAGGTCACCGCTGTTAAAACAAAAATTGGCCTATGCATTTCATTTCAAGATGATAACTTAAGTTCTACAATACATAATGCAACGAAATTTCTAACATGTCTTCCCTTAGCCTCAATACTAAATCTATTGATATGGGGGTCGATAATAGCTCAAGGTTGATATTGCAAAAAAAAAAAATATTTGGCCATTGCAATTAATTTCAGGATGATAACTTAAGTTCTAGAAAACAGAAATCAACACATTTTAGTACATTTGTTTCCCTTAGCCCCAAGTACAATTTAAATTTTGGCAAAAATAGATTTCGTCCGTGCATTTCATTCTGGATAATGACTAAACATCTCTGTAACAAATTTCAAGGAAACTTGGTGCATATGTTTCCCTCTGCTCGAAATATAAAATTTCAAGGAAACTTGGTACACATGTTTCCCTTTGCTCGAAATATAAAATTTCAAGGAAACTTGGTACACATGTTTCCCTTTGCTCCGGATATAACTTTGTGAATTTCAGAGTTGGTGGCTCGAAGGTCAGGTAACTGTTATTAAAATTAGATTTGGTTCTTGCATTTAATTTCTGGACGAGGACTACATATGTATTCCTTTATGTCGATGGGATATCCTGGACCGTTTGCGGTGCCCTTTTTTTTTTAGTACGATTCCATTCTCAGATCAATCTTGGGGCATTTTATAATTACATTACACCTCTAACTTATGGAGATCAACATAAATCAGATCTTTTTACAGATGTCTGTTGTGTATTCATAAGTGCAAGGCGCATTATCGAAGTCAGAAGAATCAGGTTATGGTATAGTCAACAGCCAAATTACCACAAAAGGAGCGCACAGACCACCATCAGTTGGAATCACACTTCTACACTAAAGCTGTATTAACTGCACAGTGTGACATATGGGTACTAGCAGTGGCGGCAAGAGGGTTTGAGGCGCCCGAGGACAATGTTCTTTAATGGCGCCCCTACCAAGGCACCCGGGGGCAATGTTCTTTAGTGGCGCCCCTACTATGCCACAGAGAACAGTTTTTATGTCAGTTGCCAGCCTCCCCCCCCGTCTAAGCTGTAAAATCGGGGGCTTAGACAGAGAGAGTGTGTGTGTGTGAAGAAAAAAAAAGTTCCCGACGGCGCCCCCCCCCCCTCCCTCGCCCTTCGCCTGAGGATAATTGCTCCCCCCCCATTCCCCCCCTCGCGCCGCCACTGGGTACTAGAGACTAGAAGATGAGTTATGGAAATGATTATTAGTGTACATACTGGGAACATTAACAATGCCACGGAGATGGCGATGTAATTAAAAAAGATTGAATTATGACTTTAAACAAGCAATGCCTTGCGTGAATAAAAACCAAATGAGTATCTCCTTAATTCATTGACCACCTGTTCTTAATGCGGACGCGTACAGAAAGCATCGTACCATTAGTTGCTACTGCGGACTCGTAAAGTAAGCATCGTACCATCTGTTGCTACTGCGGACTCGTACAGTAAGCATCGTAATACCCATTATACCAATTCCAGCAAGAATGGATTCCGACGAACCCGCATTCGGAAATTAAAATCTGGTTGATATAATATGGATATCCATTGCTGACCCAACCACATATGCATCTGAAAAACGAAACAAAACACACAAAAATATTCAAACATTTCAAGAGAATGGACTCATTCAGCTGGAGCTATCTATCAGGTGCATACATGCATACAGTTTACAACTAGGTTGCTATTGTGAAACCGGTGGTCTGGCTGAGTTCATTCTCAATATAAATTATCCTTCTCATCTCATATATATATATATATATATATATATATATATATATATATATATATATATATATATATATATATATATATATATATATATATATATATATATATATATATATAACACAATATTCGACCATCGAGTACTAGTACCTGTTTGTTCGTGTGTTTGCTTGTTCGTTATTAATTCCGCAAGTCTGATTTGAAATGAACTTGACATAGCTTTGTATGAAAATTGGTTGAGGATGAGTATGCATTTAAACAACCAATAATCTGAAAATGTTTCTTTACACGGATCTTTACACGGATCTGTTCGATAGATGAATATATCGAGTGTAATTCCTTTTCATCCAGAAGCTGTGGAGTTACAAGGCAGACACTGGGGGAATCGCGGTACTAATTCTAGGGAAGAACTGTGAACCAGTCTAGAAATGGGTGAAGATTTAATTGAGTATATACGGGTTTGGTGGTCCATAATTGATTAATAATGAAAAGTAAAATTTTAGTAAAAAATTATTTTGAGAGCTTATCCTATCTGTACCTTAAAAAAATAGAGACGAGGTTCTATTGATGCAATTTTAGTATTTTTATAGACTTGACTTAGAAACAGTCAATAACAACAGTAGCACCTGATTCATTAGGTGCAGAATGGATAACACATGTTTCATGTACATGTTGATCCAAAATATGGCGCGGCTCATGTGGTTTTCTTAACACAGGAGCTTGAATCGAAGAATGGGTCTATACTGATAAATATAGGTTTGATCATAAGCATTTAGAAATTTAAAGTTATTGAATTTTTAATATCATGATGTTTCCATAGGTTTACTATGGGAGTTGAATTTGTACCTTGAGTCCTGGAAGCAAGTCACTATGACTGTCGAGTTACAAGACAGACACTGGACGCAAGTCACTACGACTGTGGAGTTACAAGGCAGAAACTGGAAGCAAGTCACTATGACTGTGGAGTTACAAGACAGACACTGGACGCAAGTCACTATGACTGTGATTGTCAACTAATGGAGAGAACCCAAAATGTGGCACGTGACACTTCCTGTCGTAATGACACATTAATATATCAAGTTTCATTTCTAAAGCTCGGACGGTTCTAGAGTTATATACAAGGAACGAAACATTACAAACGTTGGCGGGTAACATTGACCTATAAAATGGCGGGTAACATTGACCTCTAAAATGGGACGCCGAATCTGCAATATACCTTTTAGTAGGAATGAATTAGTGTACCAACTTTTACAAACAGTTACCGAGTTACATAACAGACACAAAAAGAAAGTAATTTTAATCTTTGACCGTCGTCTTGAAGATATTGCCCTGAATGTGGTATATATATACATACATACACATATATATATATATATATATATATATATATATATATATATATATATATATATATTTCTTGGCATACATACATTTAAGTAAAAAGTTGAATGCCTCTTATCTGCAAGGCTTTGGAGATATAGAACAAAAAAGGGAAATGTAAGCAACACATATATGAAACTTTGACAATGAAGATACCACCGCGATTGTGACACGTGGCACGATTTGTTAGCGATTTTGATAGTGTGCTTGAGTGACAGATTTCGGGAATATTTACTTGTCATATCCGTTGCTATGCTCCCTCACTACTTCTGTATAGGACACCAGTCTTCCTCCGAGATACGCACATGCTTCGTTCGCTTTCGTCCATGTAAATTTCATGTGACCATCAGAGTGCACCACGTGCATAACTGCAACATAGCGCAACATGTATCTTAGTCATGCTGTAAATATACACGCACAAAACGATAGCGAGGTTATTGCTAATACGTAAGACTACATTTTGTTGATTATTTATGTGCTTTTTCTCATATACGTAAAACCAGTCTATAGTACAAATATGACACTCTCCCAAAATCCTCAAATACATCTAATATTAGTAGCCAAATTGACTTCAAGAGAAAAAGTAACTGCACTAGATTTTTTCAAACGCATCTAATTTCATTTTCCTGAGACGTGAAGGAGGGGATTGTATTCATGATTTTCATGTTATATGCTGTTAGAAGACAGGAACATACTCCGCTCACCGTTTTAGACTGAGGGAAAAAGGTCAAAATGAAAAGACGATATGTCTTTGTTTTACCTAACCCCCAAAGTCATCATTTTATTCTTTTTCTTCCTTCAGTTTAAACGTCGAAAACATTCTTTTCATTCAGTGTATTATGTGCTTATGTATCGAGGTCAGGTCATTGGTCTTTGATGTCGATTTATAATTAACACTATGAAAGGAGAAGTTTAAGTGGTTTTTATAAAAATATATTTTTATTCTTCTTTGGCATAGACTAGAAAGTTTAACATTTATAGCACTGTCCTACTTACATTTTATATTTTCTTTTCTGCATCGTGGTTGCTGATCTTTGTTTTTCTGTCGGTACACTTTGACATTTTAAAGGTTTGATTCCTTGATATACTTCTATGGTTTTTATCATTCATAGAAGAATAAAGCTTTTACCTCAACCCGCAAAATTCTTTAATTAAAAAGACGATTAACTCATCCCTGAAAAATTCAGAAACATTCTTATTAATGCGTGGGATACAAAATATGTTGTCTTTAAATAGTGTCTAGTGGTCTAGATAAATAGTGTTTAGTGGTCTATATAAATAGTGTATAGTGGTCTAGATAAATAGTTTATGGTGGTCTAGATAAATAGTGTATAGTGGTATAGATTAATAGTGTCTAGTGGTCTAGATAAATAGTGTCTGGTGGTCTAGAACTTCATGTTATCCTTCATGTCATTGTAAACGTTTTCTGTCTCGACATAAATGCACAATGAATCAGTATCAGTCATTAGCAGTCTCGTTCTATCATCTGTAATTTTTTTTTTCATCTTGTAGTAAAACATTCATACATCAACCATCTGGATAACTCTAACACTGTAAATCCACCGTAAACTGGTTCCGACAATTAGATTTTATTTTGGGTTTTCTTCAAACAAACCAGTACTAAGTCGTCATCAATCATTTTTCTTATGGCAAATGACATACATATTTTTCCCTGTTATTCTTTTCATGATTTTTTTCTTTCATTTTACCAGGCACACTGTTATTATTACATTTTAAAAATCTGTTCTCCAGTTCATTTTGTTGCTCTTTGTCTTAAATTTGTATTCAGTTCAATGTACGATTTAAGCAACGGTTGTTGTTATAGAAAGACAACTCTGTTATCTTTTTCACATTTAAACCTAACTGTATGTAAAGCTTCAGATTTGTGTAAAGAATTACACATTTCACTTTGTTTTCGATGTACATAACAGTTCTGACACAGCTGGTTTTGTACCCTTGCAATGGTCTATTGGCTTCTTCTGCAACTCGGAAAAATCATTTTCATCTGCAATTAATTTCTCTAGAGCTAACGCGAAGTCGTTGAAATGGTCGTACAAGCATAATGGAATATACAAATATAATTCTAAAATACAACCAGTATCATTGTCATCTGATATTTGGAACATATTTTATTCTACCCATCTAATTTGTTATCTACCTATCTAATTTGTTATCTACCTATCTAATTTGTTATCTACCTATCTAATTTGTTATCTACCTATCTAATTTGTTATCAGTTGCCTATCTAAAGCTTTTTACTGGCATTTATTAGCTCATGACCTATTAGAGAGGTTAATAGGAACTATGTGTATAATAAATGACCTTGACCAACTTTTGTCAACACCTTGATCTTTCGTGCTCTCCATCAAACGTTGTTTCTCAGTCTTTGTAAAAGTCGTATGCATGATTTGATTCAGTGTATCTATGTGGTATCATGCTGCTTCCGCCTCTTGATTCACTCTCAATCATCACGAATATCTCACAGTCTGTTAAAAATTCAAAGTTCAAATTCTACACCTGACATCTTTCAACTCACATCCTGATCTTGTCCTGGTTCATTACACTAGTGCGCAGACTCTTGTTTGTAATTTGTAAAACAGTCATTCCGAAATTCCTTCAAAATATAATACAGCATCAAAGTATCATTCGTGGTATAAAAGTCATGTACATCTCCATGTGCTTGAAAAATAAAATGTTCATTGATATCATATACATACTGGTAGTTGTCATTTGAAATGTTTCAATTATTCAGTGACGAGTAAAAGATTTCAATTGGTGGCATACTTGTATCAGTAAAATTATCACAGCCATCCATGCATTCATATTGATAAATGTCTTTTATAGAATATTTAGGTGTCATGTCTATAAAATGTTTCAGTGTCTCTTTAAACCTGTATAGCTTAAATTTATTACCAGCTAAATGATATGTATTTATCGTCATTGATATGTATGTATTGTCATTGATATGTATTTATCGTCATTGATATGTATTTATTGTCATTGATATGTATTTATCGTCATTGATATCTATTTATTGTCATTGATATGTATTTATCGTCATTGATATGTATTTATTGTCATTGATATGTATTTATCGTCATTGATATGTGTTTATTTTCATTGATATGTATTTATCGTCATTGATATGTATATATCGTCATTGATATGTATGTATTGTCATTGATATGTATTTATTGTCATTGATATGTATTTATTGTCATTGATATGTATTTATTGTCATTGATATGTATTTATCGTCATTGATATGTATATATCGTCATTGAGATGTATTTATTGTCATTGATATGTATTTGTTGTCATTGATATGTATTTATGGTCATTGATATGTATTTATCGTCATTTATATGTATTTATTGTCATTGATATGTATATATGGTCATTGATATGTATTTATTGTCATTGATATGTATTTATCGTCATTGATATGTATTTATTGTCATTGATATGTATTTATCGTTATTTATCGTCATTGATATGTATTTATCGTCATTGATATGTATTTATTGTCATTGATATGTATTTATCGTCATTGATATGTATTTATTGTCATTGGTATGTATTTATCGTCATTGTTCGGTATGTTTTTGACCTCTTCGTCTATATAATGTTTATTTCACAAGTGTTTTGATCATCAACTGGTGGCTGTCGCCGCCGGACTAGATATCATAAAGAATGCTATTTATTTAAAATTATATTTGATTTGTTATGTGCTGGATCACTGTACTTACCTGTTAAACGATGATGATCGCGTAGCTTTTGATCTGATATTTCTTTCTCACATATATGGCATGTATTTGTTGAGGTGAAATATATTTCATCTCTCTCCGTGAACACCATAGGTTTTGCATTTTCTTTATTAATTCTTCGTAAACCAGTTTTTCAATTTGACCAAACGCATTGTAAAATAGTTTAATGCAATATGTTCCTTTGTAATAGTTTAATGCAATATGTTCCTTTGTAAACTATTAGTTTTATCTCTTGTGGATTAATTTAAAATGTACACAAACTCTGTTGGAATGTGCTTAGAGGTAGGTGTTACAATCTTGAAGTTCCGCGTCTTCAGCGACGAGGTTTTGTGGTGGAATATCGTCATTTTGTTGTTTACCAGTTTGTGATTCTGGCACGATAATACTTTCGAAATCACAATAAATAACAAATGGAAGGCTTAACTGACCTCGACAGCTTTAAAAATTTGCAAAACATCTCTTCAGGCATTATATCAAAAGCATTTTCTACATTGTCGCAAATTCTTTCGTGTTCTGATAAATTTTTTGGTTTATAGTAAAATTCTAGATTTTTGTTTAAATACAAAAATAGTTTCGTCCGTGATGTTTGTTTATCAGTGATTTTGAATTATTTTTTAAAAATTCCAATATAATGGTACCTTCCATCTTTAAAGTCATCAGTCCTGTGATTGCAATATGGTTGACAAGTTTAAAGTCATCAGTCCTGTGATTGCAATATGGTTGACAAGTTTAAAGTCATTAGTCCTGTGATTGCAATATGGTTGACAAGTTTAAAGTCATCAGTCCTGTGATTGCAATATGGTTGACAAGTTTAAAGTCATTAGTCCTGTGATTGCAATATGGTTGACAAGGTTAAAGTCATTAGTCCTGTGATTGCAATATGGTTGACAAGTTTAAAGTCATCAGTCCTGTGATTGCAATATGGTTGACAAGTTTAAAGTCATTAGTCCTGTGATTGCAATATGGTTGACAAGTTTAAAGTCATCAGTCCTGTGATTGCAATATGGTTGACAAGTTTAAAGTCATCAGTCCTGTGATTGCAATATGGTTGACAAGTTTAAAGTCATCGGTCCTGTGATTGCAATATGGTTGACAAGTTTAAAGTCATCAGTCCTATCACATTGCAATATGACTGACATGTCAACATGTATTTGTTTCTCTAGTTCAGTTATTTATAATTAATTTCAGGCAGCTTCTGTCACTTTTCACTGGCACAGCTCTGCTGTCTCCCTCTTGCAATATTTTATACACATTTATGTATATATCAAATTCATTTTCAGATGTTTTAATATTGTGACCTAGCTGGTCTGGAAAATTAGTAAGGATTTTCAGATTTCCAATCCTTGAAGCTACAAGTGTGTTCGAATGACTCTAGCCATAGGGATGAAAATCCGTATCCAAAGAAAGATAAATTTTCAGAAATATTTATTCAATATCTGTTCATAAATACTTTGTCCGTATGATTGACAGAATGAAGAGAAATATTCCCCCCCCCCCCCCTGAAGATTTTCTCCACATTTCAAATGTTGGTTTGATAAATTTCTATTTCATGATCTATTACCTGTCTCATTTTTATCGGGCTTTGACATTTTGGATCTCTGTTCTTCCACCGATGTTTACTAAATAGGCTGGATCTGAAAAGTTCGAAATTCTGAACGCCAACGTTGTCTAAAAACAAAGCTAGCACGTGGTAAGCAAAGCGCTGTTTGGTGAGCAACATAGGCTTGGCAGTCAATTGGTCAATCCGAAACTCCCTTGATGTAGGAACATTACCACGCGACTGGAATACACACTTTAGATTGTGATAGAAATCACATTGAGTCATCCATTATCATGGAATATAATATGTAATTATAAACTTATTCAAATATATAGATGTAATCTTCGACTGTTTGTTCAGGTAATGATTTGTGACAATCTTGTTTTGTTGCACCAAAGACACGAATAGGTAACGAGCATTTCCCTGTGCAAGGGGTCATCTCAGAATGTATGCGCACAGCAATTAACGTGGTGCGAAGAAACAGCTGATCGGGGAATACGGAAAGTAGCGGCATAGCGATATTCTCTATTTTTATAGGACATCTGCCAAATCAATTACTGTATCTATCCAAACTGTATTCTTTATGGCATCTGAGGATCTTTGTGTGTGTTGGAGCATTAACAACCGATTCTACAGCGTTTAAAACCCCCACACATATATTTTGTATATTTTTAAACGTTTATACCAGCATTTTGTTCTTAATACATTAAAGCAAATCTATGTACGAGATTCCTTAGAAAGGTTGATACCTATCTATGTGCAGTGTTAAATGTTTCATCTTGCCACACATCCATTTTGTACTTTCACTTATTTTGTGTCCAAAGTTGGTATTTAAAATGTCAAATAAACGTTCAGTGATATTTTCCACTAATTATTTTACAGCCAGGGAACCAGTCTACTGGTGGGTGGAATAAAAAATAAATCTTTTGAGATGCGCCCATTGGTTAATAAATGGGTTCAATTTTGTTCCATTATTAATTTCACAAACTTCAATCTATGTACTATAGCTGACAAAAAATATTTACTTTTATTTTGATATCCTGTATTTAATTTCCTACTGACAAAATATTATATGTACTCTTGGTGCGAGGCGATGTTATTAGGTGCAGACCAGGGATCTCCCCTCCTATAGCATCACGAGACTAGAAACATGCTGCGAAGCACCTGTTTTTTAAAACTGAAAAAAAATTCTCTAACTTTAATGAATGGATCCATATGTGGTTTGTATACCAAGCTAGTGAAGAATTTATTTTTATTTTGTAATATATTAACATTAAGTTCTATGGGAAATTAATTAGTGGTCCGATTGCTCTATCTCCTTGGTGGATTGTTTCATAAGTCTAGTCGTTAAGTCTAATTGAGTTTTCACAGAACCAAATTGGTACACTGTGATATGAAAACTATCTATTAATATAGCATAAATTTATGACTAATGTGATAGTCCTTATAATTGATATAAAAGTATGTACTATTTGCGCAGCTTTGACTTGAATTTATTTCCACTCGAGTGTTATTTGGTCTGATAAATTCTTTACTGGGACCTTTCAAGGAAAGAAAACCGCAAATGTTAAGTCGAATAGAAGTAATACACGAATGCAGAAATCAAAATTACAAGATTTTTAGGTCGATCGTATAACATTATAAACCACTGTACGAATCGAAATAAGATAATCGCATTTCTTACTTACTGGGTATCTTCTTCATGAAAACGAATTGTCCTGTTTTTGAGGCACTGAACTGAATTTCGATGGAATGATAGTGAAGAAGCTTGCACATGCGTGTTGCGGGTTCATAACTTCCGGCATTGCACTCTGCGTTCCTTGCGCACTCTGCCATGCATTGTGTTTTCCCCCGGAGAGAACCGGAATAAAAAGCATAGCCATACAAATGAAGATCTGTGTATAATATAAAACTGTATTGCATTTCAGCGCATTGCACATATAAAGAACGGCGTAAAATCGCAGCAAAAGGTGAAAACAGAAGTCCAGACAAAATGTGAAGCAGTGACAGTTGGCGCATTTTGTCGTAAATCTAAGTCTGCAAAGAATTTATTTCCAAATGGAACTGAAATCTAGTTTGTTTTAAAATGAGCACATGGAAACATAGAGAACCATTAATCCAACTAATGTATACATTCTATCAGGTTCGTAATAGGAACTTCGAAGATTATTGGAAGTACTACTCTTCCTCCTCAAAGTCCCAAAAATAGTCCACAGTACTAGTTATAATTATAATATTATGTCCAAACAATTCTCACCATAAAGTCTATAACAAAATTGTTACCTTGAAGTTTAGTTTTAAATAAAATCAATTAAGAGCATTAATGAGTTTCATTAACCCTAGATAGAGCGATGCTGTTCATCAATACATATCTAGAACTGCAAGCTTTTCCTGGGCCATGCACAGGTTTTCAAATTACAATAATGAGAAAAGCGCCATCTGGAGGCATAAATATGCTATTCAGCAGACAAGGATTTCACTTTTCACTATACCATTACTGTGGAATCTTCTAAATATGTATTACAATAATGCACAACCATTACATAAAATATGTCAATTATTTATAAATAGTAACCTTTTTATACAAAACCTGCTCTGAGGTGGCAACATTTGATATTGACCCAAATGTACAGAAGCCGTGAACATCAGTGGTGATAATTTACATGCAATTAGCGATAAATGTGCGGTACTACCGAAAAGGCCACTAGAACAAAGAAATCAGAAAGTAAGTCAGTTAGTAAATCATTAGATATACGCCCATATTCATTAAAAAAATTTTGTAAATGTCAGTCAATGTGTCAGTGCTTTTTTTTAATGGACCTAAACAATAAAGCCATCTCAGAATAAGAAAACACAAAATCAACACGTGGACTATGGTAAATTTAAAAATGAAAATGAATTGAGACAAATACTCATTCGTGAATTTTTTCATTGGGACTTAAATTTTTAATGACATTTCGGTTTTGTAAACATGAGATTCAATAAGATTTCAATTAGAGGTTACAATTTGATTTTTCGTAGATAAATAAAAATTGTTGAAGCATTTATCTGTTCAAACCACTGGCATGCTAACTGATTCATGTAGATTACAACCTTCAATGGTACCTCAGCATGCATACAAAAGAAACAATATGCATCATCATTTCGTATCGATACTCCATAATACGGATTATATAGACGATATTGGTTCACACACTAAGTGCTTGGTGAGAAATTTTCACTCTTGTCAATTCAGTAAACAATCATCAATCATCAATTACTTTCCTTGAGTAAAAAGCAACCCAGTACATTTCAAATGAGCAAGGGAAGAAACTATTATATACCTGTTTATTATTAGTGTCAACGTGGCGTCCAGTACAAGATTTTGACCATTAAACCTTTTTATCCATTCTTTTTTTTGCCTTTACCTATTAAAAAAGGGTACACATTAATCTGCATCTAATTTTCCACTCAGCGAAGACGTAATCGTTATTTTTTAGTGACGTGATTTTCCGCGTATATTATGCCTGTCAAATTTGTCTTTTTTATTTATGTATATATTTCAGCACATTTTTAGTTGCCCATATTCCCCGCTTGTCCCTGAATAATAATATTATTTGTTTATATTTCCTATATCTTTCGGGTATTTCGATAGCTCTAGATAATATAACATGTTTATGGTTTTATATTTAGACATCATCCAAACCAGTATATGTATAGTTTAGTCCATTATGTGGCTTTGGATTTTAGTTTTATATTCGGTAGATTAAATCCTCCCTTTTCTTTATCTTTCTTTAAAGTTTCATTATTTATAAGGTGTTTACTTATATGGTGCATTCCCTCCCAAAACAAAATCCATCACAAGATTTTCTATTTCATTTACCATCGCTTTAGAGATGTTTATATAGTGCTTAATACATACCATAGTACAACAAAATCATTTGTTATATATTCAATATTTTTGTGATCACCAATTTTTGTATTCCGTATTGCTCCTTTCTCTTTTCCTGCGTTAATTTGTGTAATTTCTGCATTTCATGTTTATTCTCTCGCTTTTTCTAGTTGTTCCTGTTTTGTGTTTGTTTATCGTGTTTTGTTTTTGGTTGTGCCTCTGTTGTTGTGGTTTTGTTTGTGGTCTTTGTTTCTTTTCTATATCGTGCTTATTTAATTTCTTTCCTATATTTGGCTCTCTCTGTTTTCCTTTCCTTTTCGTTATCACTGGGTGGGGAGGAAGAGACCCATTCCTTTTAAGGTCTGGGTTCTCCCCTTCGCCTTCCGTTATCTCTTCCTCCTCTCTGATCTTTGTTTGATTCCTTATTTTCGATAGGAATTGTCCTATTGTTCCTTCCATTTGGATTTTTTTCCTTTTTTGTTCTTGTTCCTTTTTGTTCTTGTTCTTTTTTGTGCCTTTTTTGTTCTTGCTTTAGTTTTCCTTCTCTGTTTGGAATTTTAGTTTTACTACTAGCTACCTTTTCTGTTTGTTAGTTTTTTTTTTTTTTTTTTTTTTTGGGGGTGGGTGGGGGTGGGGTGTTTTTGTCATTTCGCGGGACTTGTCGTTTCCAACCTTTTCTTTCTCATCTTTTATATCTCTTTCCTCTCTTCTTCTTTGTCTTCATCTTGTGACTGTCTAAGACTTGGCATGGTTTGGGAAAAGTGTTCGAGAAACTTGTCTGACTTTTGAGAAATTCAGTTTTTTCTTTCCACCATGTTGTTGATGCCTTTATTTAGGAGTTTTAAATTGGGTTTCTGTCAAATTTGACAGAGGCTCTAAGAGATGGTGTGGAGTTGGGGGAATATGTCGCGCACACGCGTGTGTGTGAAAAATACATCCACACTTTTTGACATGGAGTAATCGGGCTTCCTTTATAGACGATTCATCTGCCAGTATTTCCTCTTCATTTTCCGACTCTCGATTTCTGTACTGGAGTCATTTACACTTGATTGTGAGTATTTGCTATTTTTTCATAGGATGTGGTTTTCCTGTTTTGGAAGGTTTTTACTGCTTGAGCGTAGTTTTCTCCGGTTTGTTGTTGTTGTTGTGGATATTGTTGTTGTGATTTACAATCAGTCCTGGTATGACCAGCTTATCCATATTTAAAGCAGCGGTGATCGTAAATATATCCGGGATACCACGTTCTGATTTTAAAACCCTTGCAATAGAACAATGTGTGGTGTTTTTCTCATCACCCTTAGCGACCTTGAAGAGGCGTACTCCATTTATGATTTCGGGTCAAGCATTGTAGGAATCATAAATGTCGTCATCGACCGTGGTACTGTATTTCAGTTCCATCTTTTCGATGAGAACCCCATCCGGAATTTCTACAGGCAGACCTGATGTGTGTATACTTGTTTACTTCTTTCAGTTTCTCTTTTGATGTGCGTAGCCTCTTCTATTTGAAATACTTTTTCCATTAAGATCATGGGTCAGAGTGTGAGGAGTGTCTTTGTTTCCATGGAAATTAAAAGGAACTGGCCATTGCCTTTTTGTAGGCCCTTTATCTGTGACATGTTCAAACCATTTGCTTTAATGCTTGTTAGAATGTCTACCTCTGTGAGTTGTTCCTCCCTTGGAAGTGAACGTTACTTTGAAACAATCATTAGCGTTAGTACCCCATTAGATTAAGTGCAGTTCTACTTATATTGTTAAGAATATTTCGGTAGATTTTTTCTTGTTAAATTTTGCACTGTTTCAAGTATTCACTTTAAAAAGATCAAATTCGTATTCATCTATCTTTTAAATTTGTCTAGCTTTTCCTTCAGCATTACCAGCTCACCTTTGTGTAGTCTGTCACACAGCGAGAATCTGAAGAACAGATTATGTCTACAAGTAACATTTCGGCCTATATCTGGATTAGCCATAACTTTTAGTGAACTGAAAATTTAAATATTTTGTAGTTAAGAGTATCTTGGACCCAACAGCATTCTATAACCTTTAATATCTGAATCCGCATTTCCATTGTATAACCCTTAATATCTGGATCCTCATTTCCATTTTATAACCCTTAATATCTGCATCCGCATTTCCGTTCTATAACCCTTAATATCTGCATCCGCATTTCCATTCTATAACCCTTAATATCTGCATCCGCATTTCCGTTCTATAACCTTTAATATCTGCATCCGCATTTCCATTCTATAACCCTTAATATCTGCATCCGCATTTCCATTCTATAACCCTTAATATCTGCATCCGCATTTCCGTTCTATAACCCTTAATATCTGCATCCGCATTTCCATTCTATAACCCTTAATATCTGCATCCGCATTTCCATTCTATAACCCTTAATATCTGCATCTGCATTTCCGTTCTATAACCCTTAATATCTGCATCCGCATTTCCATTCTATAACCCCTAATATCTGGATCCGCATTTCCATCGTTATTTCTGTTTTATACATATTAAACCGATGTCAGATTCATATGAAACATAGGAGTTGAATAGATTGTTACATTTATATTGAGTATATTAAAAGAAGACCGATAAGGAGTTTATCTGTTCCAGTACAAATCACGTGTTGTTGAACGTTTCATGTAAAAAAACCACATGTAACCTGTTCCTTGGCATATGAATGGAAGAGATAAATAGTGTACATACTCATATCTGACAGATATTCCATATTACAGACAATATGAAAATGTATGAATTGCGTATATATTTAAGGTGTTGAATCCTGTCACTAATTTCAATCCAGTATCAAATGCAGTCTTCTATATAACATGATACGCTAGTGATGCAATGAGAGCACGAGTCAGATACACGGTCACGATCTCTTGCATTGTGCGAAAACAACCGTGAGAGGGAATTTTAGAATTTGCAGAAGAGGGATTACGAAGGAAGAAGAAACATTGACTTGTCCAAGAAAATCTCTCTTACTGCGAATTAAATTTCGGAAATAATATCATTGCGCAGTGTACGAAAATTAAATATTAGTAAGCGGGTGGATACCATTATAAGAAATAAAAAAGGATGTAGAGGTATACATGAAAATTGATTGGAAGCAATGAAGTATCCACTTCTAGAAGAAAATGGAATTTACAATTTGTCAATTTTGAAGATAACCACTGGCAGAAATGTTTCTTGCTACCATATAAAACTACAAAATGTCAAAATCTTATATGTTTGCAGCTTACAGTATTATACAGAATGTTGCCAACGAATGCATTTCTCAAAAGAATTAGAACTATTTCAAGTGAGCTCTGTCCTTTATGTATCTTACATACACAGACAATATCTCGTATCGTGGTGGATTGTCACATAACTAAGTCTTTTTTAAATGATATTTTACAATGGATAAGTGTAGTCACACAAATAATCTGAAATTCATGAATATTAATATTTTTGGAAATAAAGACCAAACTGAGGTTGATAATTTAATTAATGGGATAATTCTATATGCAAAACAATATTTATAAATGTATATTTAATTGAGACAGGCCTGTTTTTGTCTCAGTTTGAAAAGGTTGTTGCTTTAAATTTAATGTAGAAAAATATAGTGCTTATAGAAACTTTAGATTGGGAGAAGTCTGACAATAGATAATTATTAAACAAACAGCTAATGGAGTATTGTCTTCGAATTTCCCAATGTCTGTTGCTTGTATTTTCACATTTGTAAGCAAGGATATGTTTTCTAATGTAGATTACCTGTCATAACAAATGGAATCTGATACATATTGTTAGGCATCTTTCTATCTGTGACATTATACAAAAAAATTTGCATACAATATACTGTGACATTGTACATATAAATTTGCATACAATATACTGTGACATTGTACATATAAATTTGCATACAATATACTGTGACATTGTACATATAAATTTGCATACAATATACTGTGACATTGTACATATAAATTTGCGTATAATATACTGTGACATTGTATATATAAATTTGCATACAATATACTGTGACATTGTACATATAAATTTGCATACAATATACTGTGACATTGTACATATAAATTTGAATACAATATGTTGTTATACTATGAGATGTTTACATATTAAAGATCAAGGGTCATCAGGATATCGAAAGGACATACTTTACCTATGTTTCTATAATGCTTATACGGCAAAAGTAAAAAGCTACCTGTGGCCATGTAAATTTTCAAGGCAGCGTTAAGGCCTGGTCTGTGTCTAAAAGGTTTGTTAAAATAAAAGGTCCAGCTTTTTTTATTCTTATTAAATATATATATATATATATATATATATATATATATATATATATATATATATATATATATATATATATATATATATATATGCACCAATTATCTTGATAATTTTAGTGGTAATTTTTCTGAGTATTTCTGTATATGCATGCTCTGATAATTGCTTTGTAGAAATGACAATATTTTCCATATACATTGGTGTGTTATCTTAAAAAATATATATGTAAACAGTATTTCCTTTTCTATTCTATTCTCTCTTGCTTTTCTTAACTTCTTTTCATTTATCTTACAGTGACGCAAACTAATTGTCTAGATCTGCCTAAATTTTGTTGTCTCATTGACAAATGGTTGAAGTACTGTCCCAATATCTAATGTATTACATGTATGTGTCATTTATCGTTATGTTAATAAAACCTTAAAATAAAAAATAAAATATTGGTACCCTTAGGTGTATATCGATTACTTGATTTCCAAAGTCGGGACTGCACGTGTGTGTGTGTGTGTGGGGTGGGGGAGGGAGACAAAACTGCTTTCCCTAACATTTGGATATTGCGTTGTTTTTTTTCAAAAATGTTTTTTAATAGAGCAGTATACATAGGTAGTTAATGGATGTGGACGTATGCTGTTGCCTCTAGACCCATTCTACTTTAAATATCTCAAAATAAATTTTTCTATTTCTGTTGTGAATGGGTTTGTCCCCAGTTAAGTCGTTCTGTATGTACATAGTTCACTCCAATGCTTGTCTATTCTTCTCTAATAGAATTGTCAGGAAAATACACTAGTAACTGTTCCACGGCGACTGTTCCATGTATTGACAATTAATTCAATAAAGTGACGCTGTTTAAACTACTTCCTGGACAGATATTTGAAAAACTTACTACAGTCTGTGGATCTTCCACTGATATTTAATGTCAGATGTTCTTGTCACATCTACATTATGCGCTTTGTGAAGGGGATTTAGTACGCCCCAGTCACGTGTCATCTTTAGCCTTCTGTATATCATGTGCGAGTAGCTTCTCCTGACAACAGCTATGTTATTTTCCTTCGTGACCAGAGCCTGTAAATGTTCCGAAAATACCAGCTGATCATCTGCAATAACTTTCAATCTTAATGATTTACAGCGGATGCAACCGTAGTCTTCTAGAAGTTTTCTGATCTTTCCTGACGCGGTGGCACAAAGCTGTGAAAATGCTATTCCCTGCGGATAGCACTTTGCATTTGTTTGGGTGAAATCTGAGGAGCAAAGTGTTTGACGTTTTCAGACGTTTGTGTGGGCTATCCCGTAATATGGTTGAGTCTCGAATGGAGGAAATTTGTCTGTAGATTTTGATATCATCAGCAAATAAATAGCTAGTGGAAGTGACAGTTTATAGCATATCGTTGACGTATATCACAAATAGCATTGGTCACAGCAAACTACTTGTTGAAATACGCTAGTGACAGGTTTCCACTGTAAAATTGCCTCATTTACAAGGACTCTGTTACTTTTCAACTACATAGCTGTTAATTCAGTTTATTATTCTACTACTAAAACCATAGCTCTTCAGTTTACCCAACAGTCATCGATAAAGAAAGGTATCAGTCATCGATACAGAAAGTTATCAGTCATCGATAAAGAAAGGTATCAAAAGCTTTCATAAAATTCATATATACAGCATCAAATTGAGGCTAACAGTTTCGTCTACAATAGCTATCCGCTTATCTGGGACCTTCAAGGGCCGTAAAGTGGTAGAATTGGCTGAAATAAAGCCAAACTGTTGCTTGCTAAAGAGATCATTTGTCTTCATGTGCATGATTAGTCTATCCCTTAGAAAACTTTCCATAAACCTTACTGATGATAACTGTAAGACTGACTGACCTACAGTTTCCTTTCTTGTTTATAGAAGTAATATTTCCTTTCTTTCTTTTGTCTGATACAAAACCAGTCTTTAGATATCGATTGAAAAAGATATGTTGTGGCTTACAGATTATGTCACTGAGTAAATCGAGTACTTGAGGATGAACCCCATCTGGGCCTGGAGACTTTCCCTTATTCAACTTGTCAATTTGTTTCGAGATCACTTTTTTTAAATACT
The DNA here is from genome assembly GCA_029931535.1 of Margaritifera margaritifera. Classification (NCBI taxonomy): domain Eukaryota; kingdom Metazoa; phylum Mollusca; class Bivalvia; order Unionida; family Margaritiferidae; genus Margaritifera; species Margaritifera margaritifera. Next base: position 3,284,304 of record JAQPZY010001679.1, on the reverse strand, counting down.
AATGCCATCCTCAACAAACGAGAAGGTAACTTCTGTCCTCTAGCTTTGGCAATCGGCGGCTGGTTCAACTGTGGAATCTGGTTCGGTTTGGTTTAGTGCTTTACGGCACAGTAATACCTTGATGGTTATAGTTTGGTTTGGTGCTTTACGGCACAGTAATACTTTAAAGGTTACAGTTTGGTTTGGTGCTTTACGGCACAGTAATACCTTGAAGGTTATAGTTTGGTTTGATGCTTTACGGCACAGTAATACTTTGAAGGTTACAGTTTGGTTTGGTGCTTTACGGCACAGTAATACCTTGAAGGTTATAATTTGGTTTGGTGCTTTACGGCACAGTAATACCTTGAAGGTTATAGTTTGGTTTGGTGCTTTACGGCACAGTAATACTTTGAAGGTTATAATTTGCCGAGGCAAGCAGAGTAAAATGCATTCCCCAATGACACTCCACGTTAGCCAGTCTGGGCTGAATCGATAGCGGGAATCGAGCCCGCACCCTTCTGGTCGCAAGTCTAACGCCTTAACCACTGAACCATCGCATCTCCTCAACTTTGGAAACTCTAGAACTGAAAACAAATAGGCTAACACTTCTGTCTTACCAATGTCGGACTTGGCTGTCACTAACGTCCCGCGACCATCTTCACTAACAGGAGTATTCAGTTTTGAAACACCTTTCTTGGTATAATGTCCATCTTGGAGTTTACATACTTTCAAAACTGTATGGGTTACTTTTTTGACAGTCTTATTAAAATCGAGTGTTATGTATTTTGAATTTATAATATGTGTCCATGAGGTAAGTTGTACTTTAGTGGTCATTTTGTAAACAACATATTTACTGCATTTTAGTTCAAGGTCAGTCTTGTTAACATAGCATTTAACAATTAGATTGGAATTTTCCATTTCTTGATGTGAGAAAAGTCAGGTACGCTCAGGAAATTTCAATTAGAGTTACTCATATTCTAGAATATTCTGTCAGGTGACTTATCCTTATATTTATACAGGTTTGGTAAACAAGATTTAATTCCTGTGCTAAACTTCATGTCATAAAGATCAGTCTATTAAGGAATTTATTTTAATAATCAGATGTTACAGTTGTGAAAATCAGAGCAAATTCAGAGAGAGGAATTATTTATTTGAATTATTCATTGGAATTACTAAAAGTGCTCATTCTCTTTTTGAATTAATACTCAACTTTGGGATTTATGTGAATTAATTCAAAGATATTCTTGATTAAATCATTCAGGCATATCAGGACATTCAAGACTACCGACACATCAGGACATTAAAGGATACTGGAATTTATTCGGAACATTCTATATTTAGGAATTGTGATTAGGACTCTTAGGATTATTGGATTATTTGGACTTTAATTCACGTTACTGTAAGTGTCGTTTGAATTTTCACTTTAATTGTCTAGAAATAAATTGCTTGTTGATTTTACTTACATTGTTGGTTTCACTTTATTTCTGTTACATTATTTTAAGACCTAGAGTCGTAACACGAGATCAACTTATAATAAATTATGTCGGAGATCTGGACTTTCATCAGCTTGGCTCTTGGCGTTCTTTGCTACGCTCTTCCCCCATGACATTTTAGTTCTTCTTGTCTTTGATCAAACTGCATTCCGCTCGCGTTGTTCTATCATCTGTTGAAGTGAATCTTCAGCTTTAACACCCCCAGTTTGAAGCCTCTCTTCCCAATGAACATTCAGTTCTAACTTCATAATTAGCTAGAAGCCATGGTGCTGCAGTAGTTATTGTGCCGGACTTACGACCGAAAGGGCGCAGGTTCGAATTCTACCATCGGATCAGAACAAGTCATCTACCGTGATGTGTCCTGGGACAAGGCACTTTACTCCAATTGCCTTGGCACGAAATAACCTACTTGTGTTGTTGTGCCGTAAACACCAAATCAAACCAAACCATTGCTGTAGCATAATCTCCAAAGCGCAAAAGGTGTAACTACGAAATCTTCGCGACTCCTAAAGTGCGCCTGAGATCGCTATCTTTTTTTTCTCACCATTTTAAAAGTCACATTATTTGAATTAATTTCCAAAACAGCAAGATGATTTTAAAAGGCAGCACGTGCGTAGTTGTTTATTATTATTATTATTATTATTATTATTATTATTATTATTATTATTATTATAGAGAACCTCCAGAAATATGCTGAAATTGCTGAAATACAAATTTTCAAATACCTTTTAACGAGAATTTCTTCGATGGGATAAGTTTAGTTTTGCAAAGATAAAGTGTTTTTATGTTCACACTTTAAAAATTATAACAAAATAAAAAGGGAAAAATATTGTAACTGAAAGTGTCTGGGAAATATTCGTAATTGTGCAGGTCTGCCAAAAAATGATTATTATTTTAATTCTTATAAGGATTCAACCAATATTTTATAGATTATATTAGGGCTGTGATAGACAACACATCCATACAACTATTCATTCATTTGCTAATTTTAAAAAAATGACCGCATCAACTATTCAAGATAATCGATTCCGGACTCTGAGCCACTGTTGTGTTTCTTACTAGTAAAGGTCATCAATATGGCGGCGCCCTTGCTGTATCAAGTGTGTTACATTCTTCATTTGTTTCTCCTTATTTAATTTATGTGCTTTAGTCATAATCCATTAGTAGAACGGAATAACTAAAATTTTATGCATGTTTCAGGTTAATTATATCTAGTAGGTGTGTAGCTCGTCTTGAGCAAGGTGTTTTTTTTTTATGTTAGTCTGATTGCCGACATTTTGTATTCGTACAGTGTGTTATTGCAAACAGTTTTACAAGATGTCGGGTAGTGTAAATCAAAAAGTTGTTCTCAGTCACATCTTATTATTGTCTGTCATTACTGGCCGTGGGTGCGGAGAACAGCTGTACAGCAACAAATTCAACTGAGGACACGCACCCCACCCCACCCCACCCCACCCCCCAAAAAAAATCCAAATCAGGATTTTGGGCAGTACGCAACAAAAGTGTATGTCAGTGTTGTCATGTAGGTGCATTTACTTATCTTAAATTAAATATCAATTATTGTTCTAAAATTTAATATAAATATAGTTTAATCAAAGTCTATTCTATCCTGATTATTGAATGCTCTGCATTTTAACTGTCATCAAGAAACTTCCAGATGAAAAGTATTGATTGCTATGTACTTTGACAATGGTGGCCAGTTACTAAACTGGGTAAAAAAAATATCACATCAAGTCTAATTGTTACAATATAGGGTAGTATGAATTTTTTTTTCAAGATGCATAGCTTTCATTATGACATCACAGCGTGTGACATTCAGTCTGGTTTGTACTGGTTCACACCTTTAGGTTGACCTTGTACACATACTTTAACATTGACAATGCAAAAAAAAATATGATAGCACGACACCTGGGGCCCTTTTAATTTCAGATCGGGCCCTTCCAGTATTCTAAGTGAACAGCCCATCAGGCTTGTCAAAAAAAAAATATCTAATTTGCATGAGAAAACTTAGATCATGTTGACGAAATGCGGAATTTTATTTTCAAGTTGTTGAAAGACTAGTCAATTTTTAATACTTATTCCCATGTATGCCATTACCCTTATGAAGATCATCTACTTACCTTACTTCTATCGTAAGTTGTACATTTTGTGTACAAAGTGAAGCATGTGACCTATGAATGGGGAACACATTGCCTGGGTTACCTATAATTAGTGCTCACTTGGCTTTAGCATACATATGAATATATGGGAGGTTGGATAAATATAACGTTTTTAAGGCCATCTACCATTTTATAGTTTAAAATCTACTACTTTTGAAAATTAACAGATTTTTTTTTCAATTGAAAAAAGAAAGAATGAAATAAAAATGGTATTTTTACGTGTTCCATCCAAGCATTAAAGAAATGAGCCAGAACCAGTCTACTGGGGACCAGAACTGTTCCAGCAGTAGTTGTTGCAACTGGTGCAATGATGCATGGCTGAGTTACCCAATTAAAGCTAACGTCTATACAACAAGCTGTTAATTGATTACCTTGTTGTTGTAATCTGGAGAGTTTAGGTCAAATGCGGAATGTTTTTTGAGGTGTAATACTGTAAGTAATAAGGAATCAAATGTGGTCCATGATGGCTTTTGAGTCTTTGAATAAAATCAGCCGTCCTTTGGCATTGGTGAGATGAAAAGGAAAGTCCGACCAAAAAATTATTTCGGCATGAACACTTGAGTAAGTAATGCAACACCGGTTAAAGATATTAAGCGACACCTATGAACAACATCAAAAGTGTAAAGAGAAACTGTATAAACAAGACATGCTTCAGATACCAATGAACGTGAACACTGCTGATCCAATGTGTAAGGAGGACATTGAGAGAGCAATTTGACATCAGGACATAGAGGAAAACACTGCTTTATGTTAAATATTTTGAGATCTGAATAAACACACAAGTAAATTTAATATGATTTTGTTTATTTATTTTGTTATTTAAAGTACAGCAATTGCAACATTCTGTGACAAATGATAGTAAAAAAATAGGTCCCATTTGGGCACATGGAGTTGGAGCCAGGGCTTGTGGAATTTGAGTAAGGGCTTGTGATTTTTTTAAAGTCACCAGCCCTGGGCCTGTGTCTGAAAAAAAAAAAGTCTTTTAGCACTGATTGAGTTTTGCCGTATGCATTTCTCGGGGCATGTAAATAAAGACCTTCCAAAGGAATATGGATGTATGAGGATCCAAATAAAGTGAATAATCACCATTTAAAGGTATGTGCAATCAAATTCTAAACAAGACTCCCGTTACTAAAATAGTTGATACTGAATGCATACATGACCTGTATGACTTTTCCTATAGCAGAATAATAGCAACAGGACTTGAGTTTTCCAGAATCATAAAATATATTATAATGGAATGTTTTCTGCATAATTTGAGTATGCTGAATTAAAAAATAAACTCCTCTTTAAGATATTTTTTGAAATAAATTCACAGGAAACATTCAAACACATGCACTGCCCCGATTTTTAATATTTGTCTTTAGTAAATATTTCAAATATCTGACCTCATGGTATTTGATGGTAAAATGTGCATATTTCTTAAATTTGGTTATATATAAATGTTTTGTGAACATTCAGCATTAAGTATATATAGACTTTTTATGTTTTCCAGGTACTTCTGAAGCCTTTCTGTGCAGTTTTACAAAGCACCCCCAAACATTTTTGCATGAAATATGTCATTTTTGAGTTATACACAAGTTGAAATTGTATGTTACTGTTATAACCAATAGTGCTATCATTACAATGTTCTTGTACATTGATATGACTTTGCAATTTAGTAAATAACAATTGCAATTTTCAAATTTGGTTATGATCAGATATTTTTGTCAGTTTTCATTACTTTCAAATAAAATCAATGAACAAAAAAAATAAAAGAATAACTTATTTTGAATATTTGAACAGTTCTGTTTCTGTTTATCAAGTATTTCTTCTCATTTTCATTACAGGAAGTCTAGGGTGTACATTTTAGAAGTCTCAACATTAAATTTTGGAAGTCCCAAATTTGATATTTTCTTCACAATTCTTACCATTATTTGAGCAATGTTACACAGTTCATAAATTAAGAAGTAGAGGCAAGTGTTAACATGTGGAATCAGAGAGGGAACTGGCATAAAGTTGGTTCTCAAAAATATTTATTATGATGTTGTTTAAATAGAGGAATGTTAGACCACAGATGGATTTTCTGTTTATATTCTTATTCACAAGGTTTTGATTAGATTTCTTTTAGCTTTCTCCTAAATTCTGTATAATAATGGTTTAACTTGTACCTATATTCACCTATGTTAAATATAAACATTTTCATTTTGATACTACATGTACTTACTTTTATCTTCTTGGAGTTCAGTTCATTTTATATTCAACTGGTTCAATGTTAGGTGTCCTTCTGTGAGATATCAGGCCATTTATTCTATGACGAATCTAACCTTGAAAATATACTACCGGTACATCACAAATGTGATACCAAAGTTTTGTAATAAATTTAGTATAAAACTGACTGCATGTTTATAATCTGATCACATGGTATAAACATCAACTTTTTCAGAAAATGAAGTGTGTTTTTCAGCCCCGTTTCTGTTGTACTGTCATCTTTGTCAGTTTTCATATACAATTTGCATAGGCATGTACTGGTGAGAGTTACCATTCTTGCAGTCATGGGTGACCTTTCAAAAAGACAATTCGGGAATTTTACGGAAATATTCACACACATTTCACCCTTATTCTTGTAAATTTAACTCTACTCTGTTTAAAAAGCAGGCATAGATGAGAATATATGGTCATTTACTTTGTTTATATGCTTTATGAAAAATTGAGTTGACATTTATTACCACTAAATATGTTGTGGAAAATATGTCACATTTGCCAAATATGGGCAGTTGACCTTTTTAACCATAAATACATTCAGATGTAGAACTGTCGGATTTTACTGTATGAAAGCAGAGAAAATACCAAGTGTAATAAAGTTGCCATTTTGAGAAAATTGGTAATCATGATCACCAGCTCCCTCTAGTAGCAGTGCCTTTTACTAAAATTAAGGGCTATTGGAAATACAAACAGGCTTCATAGGGTGGATGGGTGTGGTATAGCCAGATATCTCTAAGGATTAAGCCAATCCCACACTCACCTGAACATCTTAAACCAATTCCACATAGACTTGCGTATCTTATGCCAATCCCACACTCGCTTGAGCATCTAAAACCAACTGCACATTCACTTGAGTATCTTATGCAAATCCCACACTCACTTGAGTATCTTATGCCAATCCCACACTCACCTGAGCATCTTAAACCAATCCCACATTCACTTGAGCATCTTAAGCATAAGCTGTTACTTGACTGTAATATACAACCATGATTGTTGGACAAATGCAGGGAAAAAAAATTACATAGTTTTGAAGTGTTATTTGCAAGTTTTAGAAGGATGCTGGTCATCCAATGTAGGAAAGATGTATGTTAGAGAATTTTCAAAACATAACCTCTTTGATTTAAATTTCACCTAAATTTGTACATGAACATCTTAAACCAATCCCACATTCACTTTTAATGTTAGAAGTTATAGATAGGAGGTGACATGTCCATGAATTACAATAAAGAGACTATTATGCATATATTATGACATGGCTTTTATTTGTATTTGGCATAAATTTGTGGCGAAAACAGTTTGTTGTTATCTGAGATATTTTACTGTTGGCTTCGAGTACACATTATCTCTAACAGATTTGGAAAATTTTCATCCATGTATCACTTTTCATTGAACCTGCCTTGGCAAAAGCTGAACATAGTGATCCCTTTGGAGTAAAAATTTGCATGTCTATCCGTACACGAATCCACACCCAAGATTAACCTCATTGTTAAATTTCCTTTTTATAAGTCTTTAATTTCTAGCTAAATAAATGCATTCATTAGCAGGCTTAGTATGCAGGGCATGGCTAGCTTTCTGTGTATGATTCATGATTATTTAATAACACTGCACTCTATGCTGTACTCGTTATTAAAGAGAATAAATTTATCTTGATTTATTGCAGTTGTCAAAATGGATAAACTCTGGGATCAGATATCTGACGCCTCAAGTATCCCAGTTTTATGCCATCCGGTTTAATAGTAATAATGTGATTACAAAGGACAGTTGGATGAAGCCTCTACTGGAAATGCATAGGAAGAAGCAGGAAGAAGGGACTCCACCTGAGAGAGCACCCACCAAGCTGTTGATGGTTAAAAGGATCAAAGAGTTGAAAGGACGTCCCTACTGGGAAAAAGATATCATGAAAGAATTGAATTTGGATGGACCAGTAGGTTGATACACATTGTGCAAGACGCAGACTTAAAGTCTGCACAACTGTTGACAAAGTTTTTATCTAACCAGTCTAGCAGACCCAACTGTTAACAAAGTTTTTGTCTAATCTGTCTTGCAGATTGTTAGATATTAGTTTTTTTTTCCCACTGCTTTGGCATCAGGGGAAAGATTTTGTGTTAAAGTTTTTTTATCGTTCTGTAACCGCCAAATCAGGGGTGGAGCTATTGTGGCTCAGTGGTTAGAATGACAGACTTGTGACTGTGGCTAGAATGACAGACTTGTGACTGTGGTTAGAATGACAGACTTGTGACTGTGGTTAGAATGACAGACTTGTGACTGTGGTTAGAATGACAGACTTGTGACTGTGGTTAGAATGACAGACTTGCAACTGTGGTTAGAATGACAGACTTGCGACTGTGGTTAGAATGACAGACTTGTGACTGTGGTTAGAATGACAGACTTGTGACTGTGGTTAGAATGACAGACTTGCGACTGTGGTTAGAATGACAGACTTGCAACTGTGGTTAGAATGACAGACTTGCGACTGAAAGTGTGCTGGTTTAAATCCTACCATTGGATTATCACCTGGGTCAGCTACCATGGTGTGCCCTTGGGCAAGGCACTTTACTCCAGTTGCCTTGGTATTAAATAACCTACTTGTGTTGTGGTGCTGTCAAGCACTAAACCATACCAATCAGCACTGCTGTGTTCAGGTAAAACTTTGGTACAATATTGATATATGTGATGCATGGCTCCTGTGTGGGGCATTTATAGGGGGTGAAAGCAAGGAATCTGCATTCACCTTCTGAAATGTACTCTACATTTCTTTTTGTTATTTTAGTGCATATAAGAAAGCCTCGTCATGCCGAAGCCAATAAAATTGTGGCAGTGTTTTGAAGATAATATTTTTGTAACTTATGATGCTTTGTTTTCTTTCTGGGATATCGCTTTAGACATGACATATGGATGATTGCTGTAGAAATGCTGGAGTATTTCACTTTTTTGAAAAACATACATTATTATTATCTTTCAAAGTAATGTGCTATGAATCAAGCTGTATACAATTTTTATATTTCATTACTTGGAGCCGCGGTGGCTCTGTGGTTAGTATGTCGGACTCATAACTGAAAGGGTGCGGGTTCGAATCCTAACATCGGACCAGCCTGGGTCAGCTACTGTGGTGTGTCCTTGGGCAAGGCACTTTACTAGAATTGCCTCAGTACTAAATAACCTACTTGTGTTGCTGTGCCGTAAAGCACTAAACCAATTATTTTTCTTTACTCAAGGAGAGATTGATGTCACAATAGCAGCATCTTACAACCAATCTTTGCCAGAGTTCACAGAGCTATGATACACTGGTGGTAGCAGGTGATGTCATAATGATGACTTAATAATGTAAGGATAATGCATTTGTACAGTAAATACTGATTTGATAACAGCAAACATCCTTAGAAGTTTTTTATGTAATTTTGACTCTAAACAGTCCACTATTGTCAAAGAATTTCTGTTCTTCCAAAGATCTCTTTCATGACACAAGTGTTAAAGATTTTGTGATGATCAATAAAATTGATATCCATCAGTTAAGAAGTTGGATAATTGTATTAGTGGTAATATGTTAAAAAGAGGTGTTTTATCCAAAATGATTTCATGCGGATTATTGGTTTATCTAGAAATATACAGGTCACTTGAACATGCAGACCAGGTGTAACCTCAAGTCATTGTTCCAAACTGCCATTTATTCTAACTTACACATAATGTGCCAGCAGTTATTATACTGAAAAGTACCAATACTAAAATGGCCTGTCAATGATGGAGGAATGGTTAGTTTTGTGAAACCAGTCTGTGTAATGATACTGAAAAGTACCAATACTAAAGGTGGTGCTCTACAGTTTTGTATTTTGCATAGGGTTAGATTTTTAAAGAAAAAGATTTTTCCAGGTTTTCCTCACTGGTTATCCTGGCTATTTAAAAAAGACCTTGTATCTTAGGTATTGTTAAAAGAACTTTTAATTTCCTTTATTTTGGTGTATGATTGATGGGTGTAATTTGGGTTATAGAGTATACAGCCTGGCCTTACGTAAGTTGCACACATATAAAAAAAACTGCTATTTCTATTGGTCATTTTCACTTCCTGGACTTCAAAGGTAAGTTGTAAAAAATGAGCCAATAACTTTTTTGACTTTTTATATATTTTGAACTTCATTCATTGTACTTTCAGAAGCTGGTATAGCCTACACTGGCAAAATTCGTTTTCCCTATTTTAATAACTGCTAAAGATAGTGTACTTTGGACTAATTCAGGCTGATTTTTCGAGCACATGGGAGCAGCCATTTTGGTCAGCTGTGTTCTTAGATCATGTACAGTTTCCACAGGTACAATATGTAAAGAAATTTCAGCCACAGTAAATGAAAGTAGCATAGAGGTATGCCGGCATTCTTTCCATTGTGTATGTTGCAGATGCAAACAACTTCACCTTACACCTGTGACTCTCTCAGAAGTAGGTAATGTCTGTAGAGCACCACCATAATGATCTGTCAATGATGGATGAATGGTTGGTTTTGTGAAATCAATAATCAGTCTAAAAATGTTTGACCAGTTATCAACACCAGTTTTATTCTATAAAGTTTAGTATGTGGGAACAGAATATTGTGGCTGTATGCAGGGAAGAGGGGATAATCCAAGTGTTTTTTTAAGAGGGTTTTCTCTTATGGAAAGATGGTTCATTTTTGAAACAAATGGCCAATCTTTTCTATTTATCACTGAAAAGGTATGATATTTTAACTAAAAATAGAGATTTGGACAGTAGGTGTTCCTTCTCATCATTACACTGTCAAAATTTCATCTGGATGTATGGATTCTTCATTCGCATGAGAAGAACAAACTTAAACCTTTCACATTTCTAATTTTACAGTGAGCATCATGAAAAGGCAAGTTTTATATCTCCTACAAAGACAAAGGTCTCACTTTTCCCAAGGCATTATTGTTGTTTCCATTTTACATGTCCACGTTAAGTATTTGAATTTAACTCCGTTTCTCTGACACTGTTGCATGTAGAATTATGAGATTCATTTTGATGGGTTCCTTTCACCCTAGACAAAAGTAAGTCACAGTGACCTATATTTCAGCATGTCAGTGATAATGTTAAGCTTTTATATTTATTTCCATTTCTTTGACGCTGTTGGATGTACAGCCATGAAACTTGATTTGTGCATCTATCTAAAGGGGTACTACTCGCCCACAAGCTAAAGTGGGTCACAGTGACCTATTCTTTCTCTAGAGACTTTGTTAGGGTTTTGGATTATGCTATGCACCCAATTCCATGAAAATTGTCCAAATTCAGAAAAAAGTTATTCAGTTTTAAAGTTTAGGAAAATGGACACTTTTTGAAGTTTTCTGATAAATAAACATATTCAGCCTTTAAATATGAAACATGACCCACAAATGTCAAAAAAAAAATTCTGTGGGAACGAGGCACACATTGCTCATTGTCTGGTTATGGATGTTATACATTACAGAAGTTATATTTTTTATAATATCAGCAATAATTTTTATTTCTCTTCAAATCATTTGAAGAAAATTCATAATTTATTGACGATTTTAGCTTTCTGATATGGACAACTATGTGAAAATGCCACGAATATACTGTTTGTATTTGAAAATTGCGTTACGGAAGTTATGTTCTTAAATGTCACAGCTTAATGCCAAGTAATTGAATATGTTCTGAGTAAAATCCAATCAAAATAATTTTATAGACGGCATGATTGTACTTTGTAAGTATTAATATGTAGTCCATAAACATTTTCTGTGTTCTTAATTAGTTACGGTGAAATTATTAAGCAACCATCAGAAAAATGTTATGGATGCTACATGCTATTCAGCACCAAAAATAAAACTGAAACAAAAAATTCAAAAAACATACATAGTGAATATATAGGCTGTTTATGAGATTGCAGGATGGTATTGCTCACAAAAACATAAAACAGATGTATAATTTATGCAATTTAACTATGCTTTTTTAAAGCTAAAGTGCTGTAGTTGCTGATGCGAAAGGCAGAAAATGCAGTATTTGCAATTTTTGAATCATCTGCATATAGAAAATATAAGTAAAGTACATGTATACATTTTATTGTATTTAAAAATATTAATAAATACATAACTTTCATTGAAAAGTTAATTTATGACAAAATATTCAATCACTTTTTTCTGTGCAAACGAAAACTATCAGCAACAGAATAAAACCTTAGTTGAACCGTTTTTCTTGGATTGGGTGTATGGCAGAGCAGATAAGACGTCATTCTGTGGAATTCTTGTTTTTTGTACAATCTTGTGTTGCATCCGGAACAATAAACAAATTCTTTATATACTTTACAGTTATTTCAGTCATCTAATCTGAAATTAATTCTAAAATTCAGTGCTTTATTGTTTACTAGTCTTGTGATAAATTTATAAGAACTTATTTTTTTTTTATTGCAGAGGTTTAAACCAACCATTATCAAGAATACAGAAATTTATTGTACTAAGCTGCGCAAAGTGAAGCATTTGGTTGATATTTTCCCTGTCACATTTCCGTATGGTTTACCAGAGAGTGAGGAGGATTACCAGCACTGCTACATTCGAGATAACGGAGAGTTTGTGGTGATGAAGAAAATAATGCCTAAGATTATTGAGAATATTACACTAGAGGAAAATTCAACGGTCTGGGATATTGATAAAGAAACGATTGACAAAAGTTTGAAGAAAAAACTAGCCGACTTTACTCTAGCAAAAGAGTACTTTCCTGCGCAGTACCATTACTCTTTTAATGAGGATGGAAAGGAATACAGATATTCTAAGGAACCTAGAGATCCATCCAGAAAGAAAATTTGGTACTGAGGTGGATGATCTACAATGAACAGTAATTGCCCAAATTTAAATTCCTTTTGGAAACAAAATATGTATGTGTCAGACAATGTATACAAGACACAGTCTTGTTCAATATTTTTAATAAAATCTTTAAAATATCTTTATCTAACTTGTATTCTCCCTTAAACAATAAATTGTGTTAATATCCATCAACCGAATTATGTAACAAATTCATGATTATTTTGGTTCCGCATTAAAGTGTTGCTTGTAGATTCCATGATATAAATATAGACTTAAAGATATGTTGATATTCATTATAAATTTATGTTTGAAGTGCTGTAAGTTTTTACAGATTAATATCTAAATATTTGTTTAATTTTAAAGTTGAACTAGAATTTGGAAGATTTAAGTTGTTTTTTTTTTGTTTGTTTTTAACATTGCTTTAGATGTATTTCTAAATAGTTATAAGGCATCAGTCAGAATAAAGCTTATTCATGATAAACTGACAACCAATTTCTTTTTTAACCCATACTATTTTGTTTTCTGGGTCCCTTAATTGTCTTGATACATTAATTGTCTATCTCAGTATGCACCAGCTCTCATGCAGGAAGCTTGTCGGAGTTACTGTTCAAGTCGTACTAGTATTCATTTGCGCATGCACATAACCAATATCAGTTGCAAATTTTTAAAAAAATTGTTAGCTATAATTTCTCTTTGTGTTGTATTTATGGTAAAGTGCAATGCCGATAAAAGCCTCTCCATCACAGATTTCTACAACCATAGTTTAATTATTGAAAGACTCAATGTTTGATTAATAATCGAATCAGATATCACATTTATGATGTCAACATTTTTAAACTGCCAGATATTTGTGGAACTTGACTTTTAATTGGCAATATATAGCCAGGATTGCACTGATTGGCCGTTAAACTCTGTACATGCATAGTGTATGGTAGAAACATAAATGATGGGATTATTTACCTTAAGAATACATTGGTTTCATGTAGCCAAATACACATTTCAGCCTCGACAGTATGAATGTAGTCTATTCAACATGGAAATGTTTGTGTTTTTAAGATATGGCTTATATCAGAAGTATGAAAATAATGTGTAGAATTTACAACAATGATTAATAATATTCAAGACCTCATCAGCAGACTCGTCATGCTAGTAGTGTAGTCATTTGAATTAGAACCAATAGAAGATATTGTTTCATGATAAAAATTAGTTTCATTTTAATATTATTTGGAATGATATGTTCAAATTCTTGAGAAGAAAAAAAAAATGTCAGCATCCTGGATATTGTATTAACTTTTATTAAGCACTCAAATTGGTGATGACTTGTCATTGGTTGAGTTGCCTCCCTTTACTTAAGAAGTAGGTATTAAACCTCTTATACATGGATGCCACAAAAGTAATAAGATATCTTTTTATCAATATTATTTACGTTGAACTCTGAATATAAATAGGAATTTCATTCTTTTTTATCTACTGATTCCACTAACTGAGAATTGAATACAGAGGGTAGATATTTTTTGCAACATTGGTAAGACCAAACTCTTATCTGGCAGGCCATAGTACATACTGTCAATCACGATTTTCCATAATGAAATATAAAATCTTGAAAATCTTGTTATTCATACCCACCCATCCCATTATGAGATGGTCTTACATGGGGTTGTCACTAGAAAACTATTTTCTAAATGGTCCTAAATGAAAAAGGTGTCAATTAGACCTCTAACATGGTAATGATCTTGAAAAATCTCAACATGGGGTTTTATGTCGTTACTCCTAAATGAAAATGATGCCAATGTGACCTCCCCAAATGGCCACCACAGCAGACAGTGTGAAAAATCTTGTTACAGCTTCTCCTCAATGGATGGTCGTACTGAGTTTTTTTTTTAAATTAAGAAACCGAATCTTGCAATATATAGTTGTTCCTATATTAAAATGATGATGATCCAACCTCGAGCTACTACTCCTGAACAGATGACTATTGACAGGGCTGTTATAAGGGGCAGGCGAAGCTGGCGATTGGCCGGGCACTAAGCTGGGGGGTGGGACTTTTCACAGAGTTTGCCCCCCCTCCAAGTGGGTGTGCCAAAGGCGCCGTTTCTTCCATCGCATCTTGCGACGGCCCTGACTATTGACATGGGATTTTCACTCAAATGCAATCACAATATTTAACTGATCCTGAATGAAAATGGTGCTCTTCTGGCATCCAATGTAGCACCCTAGTGGTCATCTCGAGAATATTGTTATTACTATTTATCTGCACTAAATGGTGGAATTGACATCGGTTTTTTTACCGAAATACTTCTTGCAATATATAATTGGTTCTGAATGAAAAAATTGCAGGTCTGACCACCAACATATCCACACTTTTTGTGAAGGAGTTTGACTAACAGACCTAATTGACCTTGGAGGCAAGTCAAAGGTCATTGCTTGCATTTCTGTACTTCACTGAGCTTATTAATATGAGAGACTTGTACATGTTCAAAAGAATTTTGACCAGATTGTATTTTGTTGCATTCTAAAAAACAAGTTGATAGTCAGCATACTGACAAAGATCTTCAGGTTAGAGGGCCCCGACTCAGATTTTTAGCTGTACTGGCTTGTGAGCATGATAAAACAAGTATGAATGGATATTTATCAAACCCACTTTGTGAATATATCTGAAGAATACCTTGAATGGTGTCAGTTTGGTAACTTGGATTTATCCCCAAAAATATTATCTTGACAGTGTCTGGGACAAGATCAGTGATCTTCTATCAATGATGCCAGGTTCAGAGTCAAAGACCATGACAAAGAATTCTGTACTGCACTTGAAGGTATATTGTGAAAAAGTTAACTCAATCATATTGAAAACTGTTTTTGTTACCAATTTTGGTTTGTTGGAGTTTCTCACGAGTATCTGAGATGGTTTCAATACATGGCAGTTAAAAAGAATAAAAGGACAGAGGAAACCAACTTCTTGTGGATTCCTGGAAATTAGTTTCGGCTAGTTGAGCTTCAGTCCTTTCAAGGGACTGATGCTCTACAAAAAAGAATTATGTACTGTACTTGAAGATATATTGTCAAAATGTTAACTCGGTCATATGGGAAACTATTTTTGTTAACAAATTTGGTTTGTTGGAGTTTCTCAAGAATATCGGATATTGTTTAAATACTCAGCAGTATAAAAGAATAAAACCACAGAAGAAACTGACTTATCATGGAATCCTGGAAACAAGGTTCAGCTAGTAGAACATCAGTCCCTCTGAGAGATTTTTGTTCCATATGCAACAAAAGGTTTTCACATTTGTGGTAGACTTTTTCATGTGGTCAATTATGTTCACATACACAGGATTTTACATTTTAATGAATTTTGACATTTCACATTTTGTACAACCTTGTACAAAACACATGACTGGCTTTGTACAAGCCTGATTAGCTCCATTTCATATATATATATATATATATATATATATATATATATATATATATATATATATATATATATATATATATATATATATATATATATATATATATATATACACACACACATATATATTATTTAACTATCATTCTTGGGAATATAAACCTAGACTGTCCATTACTGGTCTTGGGAAACTCGGTAGCTCAGTTGGTAGTGGTGGAGCATCAGACTTGTAATCCAAGGGTCATGGGTTCAATACCCATCGAGGCCAGCCTGGGTCAGCTGCCTTGATGTGTCCTTGGGAAAGGCACTTAGCTCCCATTTCCTCAGCATGATATAGCCACTAATGTGTTAAAAGTGTCGTTAAAACCCAGCACAAAAAAATTACAGGTCTCACTGGTGGACGAGAAGACATGGGCATCACATTATCACCTTTCGGCATCGAAAATAAAACAATTCAGTGATAGAATGTTTAACAGTAATATATCTTTTATATTATCATCTGTATTCAAATAAAATTTGGGTCTATTATTAATATAGTAAAACTGGTATATAAAGGACAGTTGAGTGACAGGACATGCATCATTTATAGACAAGTGTCCTTTATTTGAAGGAAACTGAAGCACTCTACATTTATCCTGTACATTTAATAATGTATTTTAGTCCATGACAGTACCCAATTAACTTATACATCTATCATCAATGAATGAAATTAGTTCCCATCAAAATTTAAGCAAACATATCAACAGATGCAAAAATATACTCAAAAGTTTGATAATTCACACTCTTATTTTGTGACAGTGTTTGATAATTCACACTATTATTTTGTGACAGTGTACTTTATATACAGGACAAATATATTGTGAATCTTCTTAAATGTTTTCTTTATGAACAAGTGTTCTATATATTGAGGTTCCCTTTAAGTCAGGCTTTAATTGAAGTCCATTTTTATATGTGACATAAAATTTATGTATGATACAGATGTATACCAAGCTGAAACGGTTGGGAAGATTCAGAAGAACCCGTCTTGAAGGACCATCAATTCAGCCAAAATACTATTGTCTCTCAAGACAGGTCATAACACTATATAATCACTAAATCTGTGCATTAAGAATCTGGTCTCTCAAGACAGGTGGTCTTTCAAGACAGGTTTTGTGTATAAAATGTGAAGAGAGTGATGAAGAGACCGACTCGCTTTTTTGTTAAAAATGGGGATAACTCTTAAAATGCTTATCAGACAGAGCTCATTATTTTACAAGACGGTGTCTAGTTGTGATAAAAATGCATAGCAAGTTTCATGAAGGTCTCAAATGGTGAAGATACCTCAAACAGTTACAGAGATATTAAGTATAAATACACCTAACAGTTCTAAAAGTACTAGTCTGACAAAGCCAAATCGTATATGAGGGACAAACTCATCATGATACAAGGTCATACCAAGTTTCATGAAGATAAGTCAAACAGTTCGGGAGATCTTAATCGGGGAGTGGGAGGGACAGACAGACAGAGAATCTGTAATAAAAAATGGAGATAACTCTTATAATGCTTATCAGAAGAACTCCATTTTTTACAGGACACACTTGTCTAGTTAGGATACCAAAGCATACTTGGTTTCATGAAGATATCTCAAAGGGTTCATGTCAAATATGGACAAAGTCTTCAACTGTAAACTGTTCATGTTTTTTTGTAGAATGTGTAGATTAAAAATCTGTTTTTCCAGTAAGATTTGCTCCATAATTAGCGAGTTAGATTGTTCAAATTTAATGAACGAGCTGACCAGCCATTAATGTAGAAGTGTAATGATTGCATGGTCATTTCAAGTAAAAATTATGAATTTTATGCAGTGCATGTACATAATTTGTGACCACAAACAGAAAAATGGCTATCGTTTTCCTTTTTTAAATTTCTAAATGAAGGATGCAGAAAATAGGGACCTACTGATTGTAACCGTTTCAAACTGGGAGGTGTTATGATGAGGTTCAGTTGGCCCTACTGCACATTTCTTTTCCCCAAGCATATTACAAGCGATCAAATCATCACAAATTCTATTAAATACTGAACAAAAAAAGGATTGAGACATTATTTGGGCAAGCATAGGGTGAAAAATGAGAGTAGCGAACAGGCAAGAGAGAGAAGAATGTTTTAAAAATGTTGCCACCTTTCATAGGGTACAGAAATTTCAACTGTAAACACATATCTTCATTAACCCATTGCATTATAGGAATATGATGGAGAAATAAAAGCAGCAAATATTAAGTAGAACATGATGAAATATGTTTGGAAATATAAAGGATTACATTTAAAGAGGGTGGGGAACCTACGCACCGTTTCAAAGAACTGCAGGTTATTTTCAAAGAGATAGTCAATAATTTTTTTTGTAAAATTAGAGATATGATGTATTTATTTTCTCAATATGTCTTGTATAACAAAATATACCTGGATCACACTTCTGCTTTTGAATGCACACTTCTTTTATTACTTCTTTGCAATAATTTATTTTTCTCCCACTATTGATGACCATATTGACTTAATTTAATAGCATTAGTTGTGACACAATCTTAAATTTCCACAAAATCAGTTTATTTCTTAGCCAGTTGCAAATTCTTGACACTAATCTTTATGTTAGCTATTCCATCGTTCTATTGATACATCATTTCTGTTCTATTGATACATCATTTCTGTTCTATGGAATCATCATTTGTTATATTGATACATTTCTGTTCTAGTGATACATCATTTCTGTTCTATTGATACATCATTTCTGTTCTATTGATACATCATTTGTTATATTGATACATCATTTCTGTTCTATTGATACATCATTTCTGTTCTATTGATACATCATTTCTGTTCTATTGAATCATCATTTGTTATATTGATACATCATTTCTGTTCTAGTGATACATCATTTCTGTTCTAGTGATACATCATTTCTGTTCTAGTGATACATCATATCAGGGACAAGTAATATCCATCTCCCAATACTATACGACCCATTTCTGGGACTCGTGTAGCTATGTGTCTAAGCAGTTATATTACTGTTAAAAAAGGTTCAGATAAGTGTGTGAAGAAAAGATTGTTAAATGAAAGTGATCTTATCATAGACGATAATAGCAATACAATAGTTGATATGGTAAGAAAATAAAGTATGAATGGAATTATGGTTAGATCTAATGAATGTTAACTAATGGTGGTCATTTCAGAAATGGAAAAAGTAGGGCCCAATGGCAACCTACCAGGTAAAAAAAATGGGGTCATTTAGACAAAAAGGGTTGCAAATCTCCTTGACCGTTTCAGGTTTATTCAAGAAATTCAAACATATATCATCATCACAGATACTCGCTTCTTTAATTTATTAACTTCTGCAATAAATATTTATTTATCCAACATTATATGCTTTGAATCAGTCATTGTAGAGTCAGGGAGACTACAGTGTCCACTGTTCAGGTCTTGGCTATTTTAGTGTACAAGGAAATTGAAGCAAATCTAACTACAGTATGATTCAACGATGACCGATTCAAAGTATAATGCTGGAAAAGTTTATATTTATTGTAGAAATTAATAAATCCACGACCTGAGCACCTGTTATCATTATCAGCTTCCCCTGTCATGAGCCTTCTGAACTGGGATTTGAATTCATGTTCAAGTAATCATTCCCCTATAGAATTTATTTTGGACATTTGAGTCTACAATATTTCCTCTCTGTACATTACTTTGGAAGTAAATGCAGCAGTGTTTTTGCTGAAGATTTCATCTTTTGTTTTTTATATTTTCTGTCAAAGACCATTTACCACGTGTTCTCAATTAGTGCCTTAACTAATCACAACCAATAAGGCGTTTGTCAGCCAATGAAATTGTCATATACTTCTTTGGAAATGAGCTCTCTATTCAGTTTGCTTGGGATGCACTCATTTCAGTCAATCTAAATTCAAACGGAACAATCTTTTATCTTAATTTTAGTTGGGTCTTAATGTGTCATATGGGCACCATAGAGGGAATTTTTTGGTGCCAAATATAACAAATATGGCTCATTGGCACGAGGGAGGAACCTAAATAAACCCTGGATGAAGTCTGCCAGGTTGAATTTACCCTCATCTGGCAATTTAACTATTTCAGCAGGTAGAGAGTACAGTTGGATGATGCTTTTCGTGAAGAAAGAGACAATATAGTGATCTGGAGAAGTCTGGATCTGTCTTTTGGCAAGATTATGGTAATTACAGGATCGTCTCTTTAGTGGCATATTAAACAGGATTGTCTCTTTAACAGAGTTAGATACCTCTCTTTAGTGTTGACAACAAGGCAATTGGCGATTTTATAAACAAGGCTCAGTCCACTGTCCATTCTCTGTTGCTCAAAACAACAATTTAGTGATTGTAGCATATTTGTTATATCTTCACCAAATTTTGTGATACTTGTAAATGCAAAAAAACAATGTACACGTAAAATCATTTTATAATATCAATGATATTGGATTTTCAGGTAAGGAAGATTAAAATATAAGCTTAAACAGAAATCTCCATAATTGATCACTAGGGGGAAACAAATGTGTGATTGATGGATGAGTTGACTAAGTATACCTCCCCAAAATTATATGCCATTTTTTCCCCAGAAATCACATTTTATTGGAAATTAGCTAAATTTTCAAGGAGGGAATTTCTTCCATACATATATTATGGGAGGATGGCCTGAAAGATCACAGACAAGCATTTCAAGGGAAATAATTTGACAAGCCTGTGACATGTCAAACCTCTCTCGGAGTCGTAGCTTCCTTGATAAAGCTCCACATATTTGGCAGAAGGCATTAACCATTTGATCATCAGGGGATGGAAATGAACGATTTTTCAGGAAGCTGGAATATTTTTTATTTATCTATATGAATGGCATACATTTTTTTTATTGCCACATCAACACGGAACAGTTTGGTAGACATTGTAAGCAAAAATATTCCTCCCAGAACTGAAAGGGGTACTGTGTAGATTTAACTGCAAACTGCACAGACCCCGATCTGCCATCACTTAATGTGTTGGCAGATCTGGGTCTATGCAGTTTGCTAGGACTAATCAATAGAACAAGCAACATAGGCCCTGATCTGCCAGTGCATTATTAAATGGCAGATCAAGGTCTATGTTGTTTACAGTTGGACTTCACTTATACTTGTACGCAAGTATATACAGTAACAGGATGTTTTGTTTTCTTTGAAATAATCCCAAAATAGGATGGTCAGTGCCTATTCTAACATCGGTGCAATGTTTCATGTAGATTGGTCAGATATAGCAGAATCACACCTGGGAGTAGATTCTCACTTCCGAGATTTTCATTTGTTTCATATTCTCCTTGGTCACCTTTGCACATGGTAGATTCTTGTACGGGTTGTGTGTGTGTGTACGTACAGCAGCATGCTCCATCACATTAGGATGTATAAAAAAATTTGACATTGTTTCCATTGTATTATCAAATTATCCAAGCTTCATTAGTTTTAACCCACCTTAGAAATCAAAATGATTGGTATGATAAGCATACTAATGATCAAGAATAGTGTAATAACCTTTAACTTGAACAAACTGATCATTTTTTTTTAACCCGAATGGTTTTCTCCTTATTTTGACAACCAGAAATTACACCATGAATACAGAAGCTGTGCAAAAATGTGTAAGTGGGAAAACACATTTTCTTCTTGTAAGTGCTAGTATTTTGCATGTAATTTACACCTGAAAATAATACAGGGGTACCTTGCTCTAAGTGGTAGCTTGGATCCTTAAACTGCTGACTGCATTATGTACCAAACGGCAGTATAGTGAGAATTATAAAATTCAATAAATGTAAATAATTGTATGTACAAGTGCTGGGTTTATACTAAATGCCACTCAAACCCCATGCTTAATGAAAATTACTCGTTGCTGCATAAGAACATTAATTATGATCTGTAAACTACATATTTCGGAAACATAACTGAATTTATTTTTGACTGTCAGCTTGACTGGTGTTTTGGGTAGTGTCAGGGAACAAGGGCCATCCAAGACAAAAAACTGAGAGCCAAGCTGCAACCGTATTATATCCAAATTCATGTCATAACAGAGCATATTATTCCCCTGGATTATGAAGGAGTATTAAGCGAGATAGTTGCTGCAAATCTAGCCTTACGTATTTGTCTGTGCACGTTTTTAATAACCATGCATTCACTTTTATTTGCAGTTCTAATAATTTTTGGGATTTCATGGTTGCCACAAGCAATGAATTGGAATAGGTAGATCATCAGACTCGTAATCCAAGGGTTACAGGTTTAATACCCACCCATGCCAGTAAGGGTCAGCTGCCTCGGCGTATCCTTGGGAAAGGCACTTAGCTCCCAATTCCTTGTAATGATATAGCCAATATTGTTTAAAGTGCCATTAAAACCAACATGAACAAAAAAAATCCCAAAACAACAAATTTCTTTGCTATAAATGCATTGCCAGAGACATATACACAAATGAAAGAATATATATAATTTGAACATTTTTTGAAAAGCCAGTAAAATTGTTAATAGTGAAGAAAAAAAAAGGAAAAAAGAAATACCAGTAGAAAGTTAAGCTTTTACATAAGCCAAAGATATCTTGACAGACTTAAAATGTGCTCCATGAACACAGAAGCCCCACTACAGTGTTTGAAGACCAACCTAAATACTTAACTTGAGAATAGTCATACAAGACTAATATATATATGTGCTTCCACATTTGTGGCAAGGCATAGTAAAACTAAATTTGTGTTTGTAAAACATGTTTATACCCACTGCTGACTAAAACAAAACACTTCAAAACTAGCGAAAAATTTGGAAAATTGCTATAATGGCATGAAAATCTCGACACGTCATCTATTTAAACATACAAACATTCATACCAAATTTCATTTGTCTATATCAAGTGGTTTTTGACTATTTGTGTTAATGTTTTTGTCAGAAAAAGTATAATTCTAAAAATTTCAAAAAATATGCAAAAAATTGACAAACTGCTGTAATGGCCTGAAAATCTCATCAGTTAATCTACTCATTACCATGATAAAATTTTCAAAAATTTCATGACTCGAAGTCCAATTATTTTTGAACTATTTTGCTAAAATGGAGCGTCATATAGATGGACATCAGACAATTAATAAGCACTCTTCTACTATCGCAGTGGGAGCATAAAAAAAAAGAAAAAAGAAAAGAACCAATACAGAAAACTATATTGTGATAATTATTTGACATTTATTCAAGATAACTGATGTTCAAATTTGTCATCAATGAACGCTGATTGACAAACTTACCATACGTGTATAGAGGCAAGCTGTTCACTATGACACAAGAAAAATGGAATGTGAAACAAAAAAAACCTCATAGAATGCTTTCCTCATGCAGTGCAAAAGCTTTTTTCTTAAATATTAGCATATACAAAAATTCCAAGATCATGATCATCCAGTTACAATACTGCTATTGTTACGATGTATCTCAGTGCTTTTTATTTTCACCAAGTCTTCAACTTCACATGAACATCCTTATTAAGGATACACTATTTTAAAACCAAGCTGCAATCTTCCACTACTGATGTCTGGGGCTGATTAAGAATCCGCCCGAGTACAGATCAGAACCCCAATCTACTGAGAGTGATTAGGAATTCTTGGATTTTAATCTGAGTACATCAGACATGGACCTGCACTTGTTTTTTCACTTCAACTGCACGCTTTGAACTGTGCTGAAAACTACCTTATAGACTCACTTATCAATTGGATCCAACTGCAAAGACAAAAATCTGCCATCACAAAATTTGCCAGCAGATCTTGGTCTATGCAGTTTGTTATGAGTAATCAGTAGAATAAACAACACAGACCCTGATCTGCCAGCGCATTATGCAACAGCTGATCAGGGTCAATGTTTGTTTGCAGTTAGACATGACATAAGTCAATATGGTAGTAAAAAGCTAGTATATTGATGGTATATTCAGTCAATCTGACCAATAATGAAAGTCTTGGTGAACAATATCCAAGATCTCAAGTCCCTCATCTGTAATCTATTTTACCTTGATTGCTTTTGATATAACTTACAGCAACCCACATCTAACATTGTTTTTTAAAGGAAAATGTATACCCTCATCAAGCACTTCAATTATTACATAAGCACTCAAGAAGTCTGCAGTTTTTTATGATGCAATGTTAACAATATGGTTAGTGAATCCAGTGCCGGATTAAAGTGGGGGCACACATATATAGGTCTAAACCGTCTAATACTTAGCCTAATATAACTATAATAATTATACATGTATAAAGGCCAGTTTAAGGACAGCTTTCAGGGTGTATGTACATCTATATCTTAAGTGCCCCAGGCCCTCCAAAGTTGAAGTGCCCTGGGCCCCCCGAAGTCCTAATCTGCCCCCAAGTGAATCTATACAAGCATAAAAATGGTTTGGGTGGTTACCACTATCTAAAAGATTTGTCTTCTGTCGGACTTTGTGGCTATACTCTTTGTAGTAAAGACTGTAAATTAAGTCAAAGAGTGCCTGTTTATACCTGTTCTGACCCTATTTAGGGTCTGCCACACACTGGAAGGGTAACAATCTGTCAAATGACACAAGATACTGTACTCCTCTTTTATTGCTGCTAAAAGGTCAACATTTTACAATTCTGAAGTTTTAATGATAACTTAGTTTCTAAAATCATGATTTTAAATTGTGATTATTTATTTATTTCTTTTACTCTATTCCTAAAACCATCAACATGCGATTGTATTACTGTGCATAACTGCCCAAAGATGGCCTAGATCTCAGCCTGGTACACTTCAACCTGCCAATGAAGATGTACCAAGAAATCGGGCTTATGTCATGGGTCTAACTACTTGAATAGGATAGTTTCTGATTTAGGAAATATTGGGTCATACAAGATTTTTGTCTTGAAAATGGTTGCTTTTTATAAGAAGAAAAATTGAATTTTCCCAACATTGAAACTGTGGTACTTCATGGAATCACAAACCATCAAAACTATCTCTGGAGTACATAAGTCAGTCTAGCAGATATAAACCATACAGCATTCTCAGCTATAGAAAAAAAAAAAAAAAAAAAAAATCACTAAAACTTACGAAATATGTGGCAGATGAAAAACTTATTGGAGATCAAGCAAGTGCAACTGCATCTATTTGTTCTTTTTCAGCCCACACCTTAACTAATGTTTGGCTGGCGTGCTTTTGATCTTAATAAAATTGGTAGCACATTTTCATTTATTTGAACCCTATCTATAACTACTGTTTATACTTACTCACAAGTCTGGTCCAACCTCACAGAGCCAGATCTGCTACCACATAAAGTGCTGGCAGATCTAGGTCTAGGCATTTGTTAGGAGTAATCAGAAGAACAATCAACATAGACCTTTATCTGCCGGTGCATTATGTGATGAAAGATCAGGGTCTATGTTGTTTGCAGTTGGATCCAATTTGTAAGTGAGTATATGGTACTGCTTTCAACAGAAATACATAATGGGACATTGTTTAGTCCTCCAATGCTAGAAAGTAGAATCAATGCATAAAAATAAATTCCAATTCTTAAGTAAAATATATGCAATAAACTCCAGTCAGCAGAAAAAAAAAATCTTATTCATTAGCTAGTTTCTGATTACAGACGAATATTAGTAATAAAGAGAATTATTTAACCCCCCCACCCCCACTGCTAGGGCCATCTCTTGTAACATACTGTAAAAATGTAATTCTATAATTTCTACCAAAAACATAATTAATCTGATAAAGGTTACAGCGCTGACACCAGATATACTTTCAATCAATCAAGTTCATGAATCTAGGCAGTATCTACAAGAAACTCTTGTATCTGATATAAATACTGATTTCATTTGAGAAAAAGCAGTTAGATTACCGTCTTGTTAATAAGACTACATCAATACATGTCCAAATATACTGAGGACATTGAAAAGGGGAAACAGAAAGGTTAACACTAGTTGTACAATGGCTAAGAAATTTCATCGGTGATCATAACTGTGTTCACAAGAGACAAATGTTTGATGGAGCACAAGTAACTCAAGTTTTAAATCCAACTACAAAATAACAAAAAAAAAAAAAAAAGAGAAAGAAATCAACTTCTAGGTTATTAAATCATCAATATATATATATATATCTATTTTTTTACAATTATATTACAACAACGTATTATTGTTCTTTGTTTTGAATTGCAGGAATCTTGAAGATGTACATATGAATTGGTGTTGACTTTCTGATCGCACATAAACATGGACTACATTCATTTTTTAACCAAAACCACTAAAAAATGTCATACACAGTGATTTTATTTTATTCTCTGGAAACACACTTACATGCGACTCTACTGCTCTACATACATATACTATTTTAAACTTCGGCGACACAGACATGATATTTTGGTAATATTTACCCTACAAATTTTGCATTTTTCTTTTATATGTCAGAATAAGAAAATATGCAGGAGCAGAACATTTCTTGACCCCCCCCCCTTCCCGTTATTTAAACAATTCTACTCCTGCATTATAAAGTGATGTGTTGTTCTGTAGCTACAACCCATAGCTTTTTTACGAAGCACTTCTTGTTGCCAAAATGAGAGCCACGATAAGTCCGTATAGACCCAATACTTCTGCAAAAATCAGAATGAGAATCATCCCTACAAACAGTCGAGGTTGCTGTGCTGTGCCGCGAACTCCAGCATCTCCAACAATGCCAATGGCAAACCCTGCAGCCAATCCACTAAGTCCAACACTGAGACCCGCACCCAGGTGTGTGAAACTCCTGTAATTAAAAAAAAAAAATGCATATTTACTTGTCATTCTGAATAAGTTGAGGAACTTGTTCAGGGTGCATCCCTAAGGGCCCCACTCACTACATTTTGCTCCACAAGCCTTAAACAGAAAAACTTGTTTTGTGAAACAAAAGTCAGGAGATGGGTATTCATCGGCAATGACTCCTTTAAATGCTTCTGGAGGGAAGTGCCCCGCCCTACCAGTTTTTCACATTCTCCTGCTCCTTTCTTTCTTACTGATACCCCTGCATGATATGCAAATCTTTCGACCCGTTTCCCTACTAATGACCTTGACTTTTGAGCTATGGACTTGACTAATATATGACAAGGTGTGGACCTGGGTAAAATTTCATAAAAAATATCTGATGGGTTTAAACAATGACAGCCTGGATAAAGAAACAGGCCACTGACTTGCATTATCCCTTGTTGCAACCTTGACCTTGAGGGCATGGTGTATGACTGAATAAAAGGGGTTCAAGTCTCGACTTGGCCAATGTCGGTAAGTGAGAAAGCTTGCCAGTAGCTTCCTGTGGGTCTGTGGCTCTTCCTGGGATTTTGCCAGGTTCTTCCTCCACTAAATATACTGGCCGCCTTATATTGCACATCATGTGCTGAAAAATTACGTTAAACCCACACAAAAAAACCCAACTGGTTTGGTGATGATAGGTTATACAGTGTTCAGGCAACTGGGGAGTATGGTGCACTGCCCAGGGACACACCATGGCAGCCAACCTGACCATACCTGAGCTAACCAATCAGCTAACACAACGCAAGTGTTCCATTGATTGTAATGTCTTACGAGCATACCATAGCATGATATCTACACACAACCCTTCTGCACACACTGTAGCAAAAATTTAAAACAAATTGGTTGATAGAAAAGCAATAATGATGTCTCAACATTTCCTAATACAAATAGACACACATTAAATGAAAATCTGATTACAGTGGTCCCCCTCCTGAACGGCCCCCCTGACCAGTGGTCACCCGTTTTATACGGCCACAATCCCTTGGCACAGATGAATTTGTGTTTAAAAGTACCCCTCAAGGATGGCCACCCCTCTAACACGACCAGCGGCCAGCATTTTAGTGCAAAAATGGTCAAATTTACCCATCGCGAGCGGCCACATAATGGTTGTTTACAGATTAAAATCTCGCTAATATTTTTTAATTTCTCAACTCAACACATTGTCCCAACATGCCAATAAAGTAACTTTAATCCATACGAAGAGGTTAGTAATCCAATTATCCTTACTGCCATGTGTTCCTTAGATGTTAGCCTTTGTCACTTTGATAATTACTGACTATTATTACCATCGATAACTATCAAGATGATAAAAGCTAACCGCGGAGAAGCACAGCATTGTTTAGCTAAAGTCAGCATGACATCCGGTCGCCAGATAGTAAAATGGTATGTTAGCCTTTCTGGCTTCCCTCTCTTAGATTATGAAATGTACATAACTGGGTACCAGACTGGAGAAGAAAAAAAAGTCATTGTGCCTCTCGTATGATTGCCCGCGAAGGAATAAGTTGTCGCAAATTATCGTCAGACATTCTCAGTTTAGAACGAAAAGTGAAAGCAATTAGATTAAATGAAAAGAGGGAGAGTCTTTTGATCACTACTGAGAAATTTTATGTCAGAAAGATTCAAATAAACATCGTCAATATACATTTAACTGCATTGAGTGGGAGACGGAATCGACGGATGTACATTGATAGTTACAACCAAATGTTTGTGCCCAGAATTTACCGACAAGGTGGTTTTGCACCACGATCCATGATTATTCAAATTTAAAAAAAAACAAAAACATTGATATTAGTTTTATCACATTAAGACCTTAACTAGATAATATTCCTGTGATTTTTAAATGAAAATATTAAATATATAAAAGTTAGTTAACATCTTTCATACTTTATATGTAGTTATTACTCACAACTGTCACCCACCTCTAGAAAGGCCAGCCCTCTTATAAGGCCACTTTCTTGCCACAGAAGGGGTGGCCTTATAAGAGGGGGACCACTGTACATGTACTTCCCAACACAATCTATTCATTTGCCATCTCCACAAAACTTCTCCAAATTTTTCCTCAAACTGAGATTTTGCATTATCTCACTTATTATATTTATGACAATACTGGGATTTTTGTGAGAAATGCTTTAATTTTTCTTTCGAGATAAAACAAGCTAAGCTTCAGGAAAATGCTGGATATTATGACTGGATTTTAATCTGTAATGGCCACTTAATGTTCTGTGAAAACTTCACAATTCATGACCAAGCAATAGGAAACATATTCATAAATCAAAATCTGACAACGAACATTTGATATGTTTAGTGAAACCAGGTCCAGTGTGTCATACTTACTTAAACAATGTGTAATCAGCATTGATGCTGTTGGCTATAAGAGCAGCGACAACCAAACCGTAGATGGCAATGATACCAGCCATAACTACGGGAATGACGGATTTCATGATCAGCTCTGGTCTCATGACGGACATTGCGGCAATACCAGTTCCAGATTTGGCTGTTCCATAGGCAGCTCCTAGGGCTGAAAAGAAAAACAACCCAATGAAAGCATCCCTTATATAACTAAATCCAAGGTTCTTCAAAAACC
This sequence comes from Margaritifera margaritifera, assembly GCA_029931535.1. Classification (NCBI taxonomy): domain Eukaryota; kingdom Metazoa; phylum Mollusca; class Bivalvia; order Unionida; family Margaritiferidae; genus Margaritifera; species Margaritifera margaritifera. The sequence continues at coordinate 3,254,850 of JAQPZY010001679.1, read as the reverse complement.
TTATTTATATTTTATTGAAAATCCAAGGTTTCCTTGGTTGGAAAACCTTGAGTAAAATTTGTGCTAAGAAAGCCAAGATGTCCTTCAATGACTAAAGTTGTCAAATGGTATGTACATATAGGGTTTTAACAGCAATTAAGCACAATCAAGATTATATGGTGCTAATTAAATATAATGCAGACCTGCCAACCCTCACGATTCTATCTTAAGGCATACTGAAACAATTCTGATACTACAGACTTGCAAAACAAAACATGTAGCAACAAAAAAAAAAAAAAAAAAAAAAAAAAAATAATGTTTGGACAAGTTCAAACATGGCTCATCTGTGTTTGTTCTTGATTTGGGTTTTAGACTCGGTGGATTTGACAGGTAACTTAACAGTGTGTACCTCAGATGCTTTAATCTGCACATGATCATGTAAACTGCCTGCATGATCAAGCTTTTGGATAGTCTGGAAATGTTATTCAGCAAAACGATAACACAAACGTGAAGGGGACAATCAGCCTTTTTAAAAGTCCCATGGTGGCCATACTGGATGTCAGATCAGCACCATTTTCATTTAGGACAAACAAGAGATAATAAAAAGTCTTTTAGTGAAAACCCCATGTTGATATGACCACCCATTTAGGAGAAGTAGCGACAAGAAGATTATAAAGATGGCTGCCATATTGAACGTCACATCAGCACCATTTTCATTTAGGACCAACTAGACATCATAGGAAGTCTTTTAGTGAAAATTCCATGTTGATATGACCATCCATTCAGGAGTAGCAATAACAAGATTTTCAATATGGCTGTTATGGTGGCCATATTGGATGTCTGAGCAGCACCATTTTCATTTAGGACCAACTAGACCATGGGATGAATGTGTGTGTAAAGTTTCAAGGCAATCCTCCAAGTAGTTTAGGAGTAGTGATAATTAACTTGTGCTAACAGATGGACGGACGGATTAATGACAGACAACAGACCATCCCCGTTAGCTCTTCAGGTCTATGATCAGTAGAGCCAAAAACAATATTCACAAACATTGCAAAAAGATGGAGAGGTGACAATTACATTTATTAGACATAATGTAGTATCAATTTTAGTATTGCTAATGAGGGTAGTGATGATTGCTGCAATCATGTGAATAATAATAAAAAAACGTTGTGTTGAGAGATCTAGCAAGAAGTCATTGGCCTCCATGGGGTTTGGAACTGCAGTTTCTAAAGAACTTATCCGTAGAATATGAAGGCCAAAGTAACTTTTAATTGAATATATGCTGCCTTTGCTGCATCAGACCACGTTTATATACTTTACTAACACATTTTCCAAGTCGACAATAGCAGTACATTTTTCATAGTATCTCATTGAAAATTGGTACAACATACGGTAAAATATAGACTGCCTCAAAGAGAACATCTTTTCAGAGTTGGTATGTCTTGCAATGTTCCAAAAAATGTAAAGATAAAAAATTCAAAACTTTCATAAGATAAAACCCTTCAAGAGGTACACATGGGTCAGATGTGTGTATCCTATTTGCAAGTGGCACAATGCCACCCCATCACACCGATTTGTTCTGCATGAAGGTTGCCCCTCTTCTGTGAGTAGGTTGATGTTCCAAAGCCTGTCCGTGATTTATGCATGATCTTAAGTCTCTGTGTAGAATCTTCTATTCAGAAACTGGGGACCCTTAATACCTATGCGACTAAGCAGTCAAGAGTACAGGATAATCTTTCCAGATTTTATGAGCAGCTCGTGTTTCTAGAAGGTTTGATATATAAACAAATTGCCAAATTTAAGGCTTTGCAAGGCTTCCAGTGTGGAAAGGGAATCCGAAAAGACGAAATTTCTTTTTCGAAAAGTTTCATTGTAGTTCAAAGATTTGATTATGGCTGTAATTACAGAAGTAAAAATGGAGACTTCATCTATTAACTGCATAAATATAGTGCCATGGGGTGTTGCAACGGTAACTACCTTATTTTCATCTTTTGAACCATCTGTATACAGGGACTTAAAGCCATGATGGGAGACTATGATTTCATTGAATTAATTCTGAAAAACAAGAGGATTGGTAGAGGATTTTTGTAATGGCAAAGATCCAATAATTTGGGGGTGGGGGGGGGGGATTTTAATAAACAAACCAAAGTGGTATTTTGGGAATAGAGAATTCTGAGGCAAGGTCAAGATCCAATATTATCTTGGTGGTGGGGGTGGTGTCTAATAAAAAAAAAAAACAAAAAAAAAACAAAGTGGTATTTTGGGAACAGAGAATTCTGTAGTATGAAAAATATTTAATATTATTTTTTTTTTTTAAATAATAATAAAAAAAGGTATTTGGGGAATAGAGAATTCTGCAGTATGGTAAATGACCTATATTATTTGTAAGGGGGGAGGGGTGTTTAATAAACAAACCAAAGTGGTATTTTGGGAACAGATAATTATGCAGTATAGACAATAGCGATTTTCCGCTACTTTTCTATGAGAATGCATTCATAATCGAAAAGGTAAATTGAACTTTGGTTCCCAATAATACAAGGCCTGATATTTAGGTCTTAAGACAACATCGTATGCAGGATTAGATGGATCAGAATATATTCGGGTGTAAAGGTAAAGTTCATTGGCCTTGGTTCAGAGGCTTTCTAAAAGGGAAGTTCTAAATCTCCCAAAGTCTGTCCATGAATATGTATTCGGTCAAGGATCTGCACACACTTAAGCCATGGACAAGTTTAGATCTTGCTAAAGTCTTGTGGTCAGAGTAAGACTGCATTTGCTCCTCAATGTGGTTAATGATATAACATATAAATCTGTATTTGTCATGACTTGTAATATATTCAGGGCCTTGACTTGTAATATATTCAGGGCCTTGACTTGTAATATATTCAGAGCCTTGACTTGTAACATATTCAGGGCCTTTTTATATCTAATATAGAAAGAAAGTTAATTTATGATCAAAAATAAGTCCACAATCAGGATAAGAAAACTAGATTTTTGATTGTCATAAACTTCTTCTGACCTCTGTTGAGGCAAATATGTTGCCCTGCTGTACACGCATATCCAATGGAATACTTCCATAATGGATGTAACCTACCGGTACCTTAAATTGGAAATTTCTACCTTGGAGAACTCTGGATTTTAATTGATTCTAAATGCATGTATCACAGAAAGTACTGAGTATATCTGTATTTATAACCTTAGTTAACTCTCAACTAAAGAAGTGACAATGCTCATTTTGATGCCTCAAGTGAAAAACCATGAAAAATTCTGGCATTCTACCTGTCTAATTCACTTCATCTGAATTTGCCCTTCATGACCCCTTTTCCATGGGGCACAGTGATTTCTCCAGGATTTCCACATCTGTGGGGCAATTCACCTCTGGCATTTTTGTGTGAGATATTTCAATTATGTTTTTTTTTTTTTTTTTTTTTGGGGGGGGGGGGAGAGAGAAGAGTGTAAATATACTGTTCAAGTTTCAACAAACATGATAAATATATGCTTCATACAGCTTTGTAAGTATGATGGAATTGTTTCAATTGTAGAACCCCTGGAATAAAACAACAAATGACTTCATAGCAAACACAGTACCAGATAGGTGGCAGATAACATATAATGCACTACAGGGCTGTGACAGATGTGTCACTTGGTGTCAAGCACAGAGTGGCCTCACCTGACTGACATCATTAGGGAAGATTACAGGTATGATTACAGGTATAATTCAGAACTCGGGTTCTAATGTATTATATGTGAGGACATTTGTTACTTGGTGATAGCAGGAGGACAGTGCCACTGTGGGCTATGTGGCAGAGCAGGAAGCTAGCGTATCCATATTTAACTTTTCCAGCAAATGTCCAGTCATATATATTTATGATCATTACAATTCAAGTAAAAAACTGCTAAAATAATTACATGGTCGGAAAAGTTGGAGTCAAGGTCACTGCATCCACAAGAGTTTGACAATGATGACAAGTTAAGAAAAAGATCAAATATTTGTATCTATACTAAATAGTGTAGCCATTTGTATATATATTTATAGTATAGATAGTTATTTGCATATTTGTAAATATTAATAGTCTAGTTATTTGTATATTTGTATATATTTATTGTATAGATATTGTATAATTGTATATAGTTATACTACAGATAGTTATTTGTATAATTGTATATATTTATAGTATATATAGTTATTTGTATAATTGTATATATTTATAGTATAGATACAATCATTATTATTTGTATATATTTATAGTATATATAGTTATTTGTATAATTGTATATATTTATAGTATAGATACAATCATTATTATTTGTATATATTTATAGTATAGATACAATCATTATTATTTGTATATATTTATAGTATAGATACAATCATTATTATTTGTATATATGAATAGTATAGATACAATTATTATTATTTGTATATATGTATAGTATAGATAAAATTATTATTATTTGTATATATTTATAGTATAGATACAATCATTATTATTTGTATATATTTATAGTATAGATACAATCATTATTTGTATATATGTATAGTATAGATACAATCATTATTATTTGTATATATGTATAGTATAGATACAATTATTATTATTTGTATATATTTATAGTATAGATACAATCATTATTATTTGTATATATTTATAGTATAGATACAATCATTATTATTTGTATATATTTATAGTATAGATACAATCATTATTATTTGTATATATTTATAGTATAGATACAATTATTATTATTTGTATATATTTATAGTATAGATACAATCATTATTATTTGTATATATTTATAGTATAGATACAATCATTATTATTTGTATATATGTATAGTATAGATACAATCATTATTATTTGTATATATTTATAGTATAGATACAATCATTATTTGTATATATGTATAGTATAGATACAATTATTATTTGTATATATGTATAGTATAGATACAATCATTATTATTTGTATATATTTATAGTATAGATACAATTATTATTATTTGTATGCTTGATTGATCGACACATTCCTATCGTTACTTTTATTTCACACAAAGCCATAACAGTATTTATATTTATAGAAATGCTGATGATTTCAAGTGGAGATTCTGTTTGAAGCTTGATGGAATGCAGAGCAGTATAGATGGGATCACCCAGACATGGCAGTGTATACCATAATCTGCTTGTTGGTGGAAGTACATGTATTTTGCAGTTTGTCAAACAGAGCGGAAAGTGCAATCCCTGGATCCTACAGGAGAATACTTGATAACATTAGCAGAATTTTTAAATATGAATAAATATTATCATGCAGGTTAGAGAATTTTAATATGTACTCTATGGAGATTCTAACCCGGTTCAGCGGGTTATGGCACCTATCGCCTTGCCTGTAAGCACCAACCCCTATACGATCTCGACCATGCACACATCACCAAAAAATGATATATAAAACCCTATATATACAGCACTCCCTGACCAAATGGCACGAGTCCTGTATACAGCAAGTATGGTCACGAGTTCCATTTCATTAAGTGGAACTAAAATTACATGTATTTCATTATAAGGAAGTATATTATATGGCTCTCATAGATAGCATTATAATGAATACTGAATTTATAGTTTTACTAACAGGAAGATAAATAGAATAACTGCTGTATCTTTATCCAATCTTTTATTCAGCAAAAGACTGATTATCGTGTGATTGATTTACTGCCTATCAAAATAATGCACTCGCAGATGAGGGTCTATGTGTTCTACAGATTATTTGTAACAAACTGCATAGACCCAGATCTGCCAGCACATTATGTAATGACATATCCGGGTCTATGCTGTTTGCAGTTGGATCTGACTTAGATACAAGTATATAAAGTACTTATGTTCTAAATAAAATATCACAATCAACAATTTGTTACAGTAAGTATACACAGTAAGTAACCACTTAATGCCAATCCAGACTGCTTCAAAGAATTTCCAGTCTTATGATTACCCTGGAGATACACATTACTGAAACTTTTTCTTGTAAAAAGGACTACAGCAGCACCAAGAATTCTCATCTAATAGGCAAAGAAAATGGCGCAGTTTCAAATTTTTTGCTAATTTCATAGATTTTTTAGAACTTTTGGGAATTATGGTAATGGGTAATAGTTCTGGACTTGTCTATTTCTTTTCTCTCTAAGAACTGTGTGCCACTTTTCATTCTTACCAACAAACTTCCAATAGTGTAAAATATGCAACTATGAGTTCTGACACCTGGCAAGACAGTAAATGATTCTAGGGGGAAAGAAAAAAAAATAAATCCTGAATCAGTCACTCCCTTTTCCTTAATGAGCTGAATATACAGCCTGTGTTGCTATAACAACCAGAACAAGTGATGAACACATTAAATGTGGTCAATAATCAATGAAGATACACAGGATGCTGATTCAATACAAACTGTGGGTCTAGCACTAGTTTTCCCTCTTCATAGCACTCTTCATGGGAGCCAATAAAGTGACCCACTTTATAAATGACAGTTGGAGCTTTATAATGAGGGATGTAACACCAATGCAGTGTTGTAACTGTCCATAAAAACAGTGATTCCTTACAATAATGTAACAGACTATAAAAAAGTGATTCCTTACAATAATGTAACAGACTATAAAAAAAACAGTGATTCCTTACAATAATGTAACAGACTATAAAAAAACTGTGATTCTTACAATAATGTAACAGACCATAAAAAACCAGTGATTCTTACAATAATGTAACAGACCATAAAAAAACAGTGATTCCTTACAATAATGTAACAGACTATAAAAAAAACTGTGATTCCTTACAATAATGTAACAGACCATAAAAAACCAGTGATTCTTACAATAATGTAACAGACCATAAAAAACCAGTGATTACTTACAATAATGTAACAGACTATAAAAAAAACTGTGATTCCTTACAATAATGTAACAGACCATAAAAAACCAGTGATTCCTTACAATAATGTAACAGACCATAAAAAACCAGTGATTCCTTACAATAATGTAACAGACTATAAAAAAAACTGATTCCTTACAATATTGCTGTTCAAGAGAGCCATAAACGTGTACCATGTTGTAGGTGAGGTTGCTTTATAGTGGGGTTCATCAACAATATTATTACTATTACACAATGTCATGGTATCAAAGACAACACCTGCCTTATGAAAGGGAAAACATTATACTGAGGTGACATATTTGAAGGGAATAATGTAACTCGTTCTCATTAACCATGAACTAAAATTAGGTGAAATAATTCAAGTAGCAATGACAAAAACACTAAAACAAATAATTCAAGTAGCAATGACAAAAACACTAAAACAAATAATTCAAGTAGCAATGACAAAAACACTAAAACAAATAATTCAAGTAGCAATGACAAAAACACTAAAACAAATAATTCAAGTAGCAATGACAAAAACACTAAAACAAATAATTCAAGTAGCAATGACAAAAACACTAAAACAAATTGAAGGGATCCACGACCATATCCAAGTGAGGGACCAATGTATTTTCAACCTACTTCTATATATCCAACAACAGAATATACCAGGTTTGATTTAGCTACCTATAGTTCAGATGACAGATGCATAGTATGCAGGTCCTGAAGGCTATGGAAAAGACAGATGCAGAGTATGCAGGTCCTGAAGGCTATGGAAAAGACAGATGCAGAGTATTCAGGTCCTGAAATCTACGGAAAAGACAGATGCAGAGTATGCAGGTCCTGAAGTCTACGGAAAAGACAGATGCAGAGTATTCAGGTCCTGAAATCTATGGAAAACACAGATGCAGAGTATGCAGGCACTGAAGGCTATGGAAAAGACAGATGCATAGTATGCAGACACTGAAGGCTACGAAAAAGACAGATGCAGAGTATGCAGGCACTGATGGCCATGGAAAAGACATGTAGAGTATGCAGACACTGAATGCTGTGGAGAAGACAGATGCATAGTATGCAGGCACTGAAGGTTATGGAAAAGACAGATGCAGAGTATGCAGGCACTGAAGACCATGGAAAAGACATGCGGAGTAGGCAGGCACTGAAGGTTATGGAAAAGATTAAAAATTTAAAACCCAAACATCATTTCAATATACTGCACAATCAAAATTTATTTATTTTAGTAGAAAACAAATGTTCATTTTTTTTTAAATTAAAAAAATGATATCTTCACTGGTATTTAAATTCATGGATGGCTTTTTTGAATCAACAGCCTTGGGCCTGTCTGAAAAAAAATTCCTTTGAGCACTGTACTCTATGCATGTAAACAATTCAACATCCTGCTTTGTATTGGATACCAGGGTCTATTCTATGATGCACGTCAATTTCTTTAAAATAGTGCAGAAAACAATGTGCGAAACTATCGCATCATATTTTCATGTCCTATCTTCATTAAATTCCTCATATATTCAGAAAATTCCCCCTTTTTTTCAAACAGAAGGGGAATTCCCACCTCCCTCTTCACAAATTTGTAGTTCTAGGATATACCTCGGGGTGGTATACATGTATCTATCAAACTCTTGGGCAGCATTATTATAGATGCAGTATTGTGAATATCATCACACAAGTAGGGCACACACTGATCTTAGGTTGTGATCCTTGGCAGCATAAAGTTGCATTGATTTTACTTCCTGCTGTGTAGAGCAGTTTAGAAGAATAGTAGTGGGAGTATTACATTCAAAGATTATAGCAGAAAATTGATTCTGCAGTTTTACTGTGTGACTGCAGAGATGGCAGTTTATTGATTTCAAGGACACATCCAAACTGATGGTTAACCACATTCAGACTAATCAATATAAAACTACTACTGCTTACTCTTTTCTGGTTGACTGATATACAAAGATACCATAAATAACTGTACATATAAAACTCCTATATAGCAAGCTGTGCTGGGTCACACAATCTGTAACAAGTCGCTTTAAAGGTTTCTAAACAACCAAGTGTCTCACTCTTTACCTTGCAATTAATGTAATCCATAAATATCAACTGCACCAAACATGAAGTGACTAAAATTTTGTTTAACGCCAATATTTGGGAGTAGGGTACATGTAGGTGTGCTAGCAACATTTATTGATAAATGAGAATTATAACCTCTATTGTCCTACAGAAGTATCTGTATAATGAGTTTAAATATTAATGGTTTATTTGGCTTTATTTTGTTGTTTTTAACTGCATTTTCAACACATTATTAGCTATACCATGCAGAAGAAATGAGCGCCAAGTGTCCTTCCCAAGGACACATCGAAGCAGTCAACCCAGGCTGGCCTGGGTGAATATCAAACCCACAACCCTTGGATTATGAGTCCAAAGCTCTACCAACTGAGCTACCATGGCTCTCCTTTTTACAGAATAACCACCAGCAGGCATTTACCAACATTTCATTGATAGATATTTCATTATATATTGTGTTGTTGAGAAAATATTCTTCTTAAAGAAAATTTTACAAAATATACGATTTGTGAATTTCACGATGACAAATTCCAATATTCTGCATACAAACCACCGATCATGATCAAAATTTGTTCCAACCACTTGTCAAGGACAAGTAGTTTCAGAAAATTTCACTTGTCCCAAAATTTAAGTCACTTGCCTAGATTGGATGAGATGTATGCAGTTTAAATTCATAAAAAGAACAAAAGAAATAAAGTACAACATATTTATATCTTCAAAGGGCTTCATTGTTCAGTTTTCCCATGTCAAGGTATCCCATATGCACTATTACTTCATCTTATATGTAAGCATTAGTGCTTTCAGCAAGAATGGAAAAGAATTTACTGGAATTCAGACTTTCCCTAACTTCTTCTATCAACACTTGATTAAATGACAGAACAAAGTCTTATGCCCTGTATCAATTCTTCTATTTAACACCATTCATCTCCTGTAATGCACATATCATTTCCAAGTTGGAAAATGGTTTTCCATAACTGGCTAGAGTGTAATCTGTTTTCAAGAGGTCATATGTATTTTTTAAAAATTTCATTCTCATTTAGTATGATCTTTCCAAGTGGAGTGTCTGCAACTTGAACTTCAAGGATGTGCTGCTGCACAGACCTTGTGAGGTCCAGAACTGTTATGAGACTTGCTAGGATTAATCCTGAATTTGTTAGTTCTGATGACAAATACATTGGTTGAATTTATATCCTGTGTCAGTTTGATATTGTTTGCAACAACTGCAAAACATCTTTCCTTCAGAGTCAATAAATTCAAGCCATGGATAATTATCAGCCAAATGTGGCTGAAAATGTCTACGTCTCTTATTTGTGTCATATTTGACATTTTTTAGTCAGAGTCTGGCTCATGCCTCTTTGAAGAAACAGTTACCTTAGACTAAGTGGCAGCTATACATTTTATCCCAGCACTGAAAATTAAGGGTTACCCCCCACCCCTGGATTTAATGAAGAAAAAGGTAGGACTTGCAACTACACAATTGGAATTTTTTTGAAGAAATTAGCATGAATCACACAAGCGCATGTCCTAGAACAAACCAAGAGAGCTTCCCAATTATACAAACAAAGCTTAATAGCTATATCCCTCATGTTCTGGAACCTAGATTATGACCATACAGAAGAAAAAAAAATTAATAAAAAATTTAATTTGGATTTTCAAATTATCCAATTTGATTAAAATTGAGATCTAATTACAATACATGGAGCTGACAGGCACCATGAAAGGTTCATGCTCTGTTGACCTTTGGAATTCCTAGTCCACATCTTTTTACCAACCCATCAGAATAAGCACTGCATTTTGTGTTAAGGAGCATTTTATTGTTAGAAGCAATTTGGTCTGAAAGAAGTTTTCCACTGTCATAAATGTAAAAGCTATAATTTGAAAAATGTTAACAGAAAGGGCAACAGAATTTGACTTTATATTGGCATCTGTCCGATCCCTGTTAATCTGAGATCGCAATTTTTGTCCGATTGCAAATTATCTTGATCCAGCCTATGGCGAGAGGGAAGTTATGGTTGTGTGCATACATAAGTCCAGTACTTGTCAACTTGATATTTAAGTACAATTCGTATCCTTCAGAAGTTTGGGACTTGTGATCATACTAAAAAACTGAAACCAAAACTTGAAACATTTTCAAATGACCTTGAACTTGCAGAAAGGTCAGGTGTTGGGTACAAGGGGCATGGAGATGAAAGACAGTGATTACTAATTATACAATCAAAGTAAGAGTTCGAGTCTCACAACTATATACAAAAAACTTTAAACTAAAATTTAACGAAGATTTGTAAATGACCTTGATACTGCCCTATCAGAAGGTGGGTAGGGATTTAAGTTAATGGTAACAGATGGAAAAAAAAAAGCAAGGACCCTGAAAGTTAAAAGTGTCCTTAAGTCAGTGTTCTCCCCCAGAACCTTTTACCATAGCAGTTCTATCATCTAAGCCCAAGATGCTTTTAGAACCCACCAATCTAGAATATGCCTGAACTCTCCCCCAGAACCTTTTACCATAGCAGTTCTATCATCTAAGCCTAAGATGCTTTTAGAACCCACCAATCTAGAATACGCCTTAACCTGTATGCTTTTTTGTTTCCCCAATTTTCTTTAAAAATTACACTGCTAAATATACATCTGTCATGTAATTCAAAGTGCTATCACTCAAATGACACCTATTCTTGGGTAGGTAATTAAGATAATCTAGGATAATTACTCGCTCACTTAGCTGTTATCTTTTGTACCGGACTTGGCCTGCCTGGCCATATATGACTGTTGATGCATGTTTTGTCTTTGCACTGACACAGTCGTGTGATCAGCCAGTGATGATGGAATCTACTGGTAGTGTGTCATATAATTTCTGTCATTTCCACTACCACCTCAAAAAGTGTGACACATTACTATTTTAGTTAAGCAAATTCTTAATGTTCATTCTGGACAAGAGTCCCTCAATGGGACCGATGCTCTACTTTCAGAAAATAATTTCCAGGAATTCAAGACAAGATCCTTTCTTCTTTTTAACATCACTGACCAGTAGAGCTAATGGTCGCACCACCTTTTAAAAAACATTACAAGTACCCAGTGTTCCCTAGCCCCATGTTGGACTGGTTAAAAAATTAGAGATTGGTGATTCCTATTCAGGGAGTAGGATTTCCTCAAAGAAAGATCCTACGAAATGAAAGACAGGTTTCAACAATGAATGGAAGACTTCATATCCTAATGTAGAAATCACAAGATCAGATGCCAAGTGTTCCATATTGCTAAATTTTGGCTCAGATCTACTTACTTACCAACAGGTGAGTTGGGATGGGGGGTGGGGGATGGCGTACAATTCCTAGGACACTATTGCAATCTATTGTTTTTGTTTTCATAGTGGTAGCAGTAGTAGTTGTTGTTCTTGCGATTTTCTGTAACATGTGACTTGGACACTGTCATGAGTGAAAACTGCATTAGTTGCTATTATATTCAGGCCCCCCCCCTCCCCCAAAGTACTGTGCAAAACTGGCTCAATTAGATGCACAAATCAACTTTGGCAATGTGTTTTTGTTTTTTTTATTTTTTTAAAATAACCATTGGGGGTGGAAAGTACTAGGGTTGGCAATGAGAAACAGGGATGGTCGGCCGACCAGAAACACATTTTTTTGGGGCCCTATATATTATACTCTGAGCAAGAAAAAAAATAATAGGCTGATCCTTCACATAAGTAGATTCTGTCCTATGAATTTCTCTTTTCTGCCTATGCAAGTAAGAAAAGTAGCAATTTGTATCTTCCAATTTTACATATTTTGAAAACTGTAAGTAGAAAGTGTTGGATTATTTCTTCATTTATATTTGAAATATTTCTCCAAAGATAAACAGCTGTTTGCAATTGGAATGTACTTTTATATTTCACTGATATTATTTTTTTTACTTTTATGATGCTATCACATGCCTACCCCAATGCTATCAAATATTTCTGGTAATATGAGTGCTAAAATCAACCCTAGAAGTTGCCCAGTGTCCTATTTCTTTAAATAGCTGGAGAAAACAACAGTCACACCCATACACCACAAATTTCTTCAAAAAGAATCAAGATAAAGATGACTAGTTTAGAGATAGTACAAGGTGTACTAGTCCCATTTAGAGTAGTAATCTAGTCTACCATAACATACAAGGCAGAACAGGCAAGTCTAAAGTACACATTATTCTGTTGTGCTGTACCAGTTTCTAACCAGCAATCCTCCAGTTTGCTCTTGCATATCATGTCTTCTTGTCTACACCATTGGTGACTCTGAAATTATAGCTGACCTACATTTCTACAATATACCTGTGCTGAAGGTGTCCTTCCCCAAAGACAAAATATGTATATGGAATCTACTACTTCGTGTACTTTCTTTTCTCTTTTGCAGCTAATAACAACTGCTTTGAGACTTGCATAACAAATGTCCTGTTATTACACACACACACACTCCCAATCTGATGACCTCATTGCCCAAATCATACCCAGAGGTTGCAACCCCACAAGCACATGCTATGACCAAATATATGAAGTTTTGTCATGATTTAAAAAAAATATGCATGTATACAAACAATCCAAATTTTTGTTCACTTTGATTTTTTTAGCAACAAGCTTTTTACCCCACCCATAACTTTCCCAAATTCCACATTTGCTTGTAATTAATGTCACACATATAGCAGTGGGACTCCATTTTTGTTTAATGGTGAAATGGAATACAGATTTTGCTACTGCATCTAAGTGACTTGTAAACTCATTTATAGGTATGAATTGCTGAATACCATTATTTGTACTGTTTATAGGTATGAAGACCAAATCAACTACAACCATAACAAGGTTCTGTGTATAGGTAAAATATTCCTTTATTTACGTTCCAATCTGAATTTTAAATTTTTCCCCAATGTTAAAAAAAATGTATTCATGGCCAGAATTTGTACTATTTACAATTATTACAAATTTAGAAAATTTTGTATCCAGAAAATTGAAGGCTCCGGTTATTTAGGTTCATTTTGGTAATTCTAGAACCTGATCAGGTAATAAAATATTCTATGATACTGGACATTTATTTCTTCAAGGATCAGAGCTGTTTACAATAAAACTCAAGTGAGTGGCCATGGTATTTACTGTCAAAAGTAACATATGTGTAAAGGAAGAACAATCTTTAAAATTCCATATGAAGAAAAACCACCAATGTCCATGAAGGCAGAAATTTACCAAGTTTCCCTACCAAACTTACAATGGGGCATGCAGTAAATTATGCCTTATACTGGACAATGAACCACACAACTTTATATAGCATCTTGTTGGGAATGCTAATTTATTCATTTCACAAAAATCAGCTGACCAGGGTGTGTGTTATTTAATAAATCACCTTCAGCCTTTGCAAGTATTGCAGACAAAACAACAAAATTCAAGGACGTTTCAAAGACTTTTCCGCATCTAATATCAATAACTTTACACTGCAAGGTTTTCTTACTTACCTATGAAGAGTGCGCAGTATATGGAAGGCTCTGTCACACATGAGTAACTTTTGACAAAGGTCTTCATGTTAATTTACACAAGACCCATTTTTATATGCTTGGCAAGATTTACACCTCCCATTGTACCATGACCCACTACCTTTTCATCAGTCTCCAATTGGTTATTTAATCCATTTTTGTTAATGGCACCATGCTCAAATACTAGTTGAAGGCACCTCTGCCCCAAGTCGTGTTTACAGACAGGATTTCAAAACCAAGGGCTAGATCTGGGGCCCATTTTGGCACAGTGACCAGAAAACTGGTTCACCTTAAATTTGCTTACGATTAAATGAAACAGATTTGTTTAGAATTCAGCCAAACTAAAATTACAATACATCTCTGATTGATAACCAAGGTCTGGTCACAAGCACCAAAATGCGCCCTTGTGCAGGTAAAAGGACCAGACATGGCTATCAAATGCTTAACTGACCAACCATATGCCTATTCAGAGGTTTGTTACAGCCCGAATGAAAATGATAAGCCCAGTTAATCATTCTTTAATACCCCAGCCGTGTCTGTAATTATATTTAGACTAATACAGCAACATCTAACATCTAGACAACTCAATCTATCTTGTACACCATACCACTATCCTAATGTACAGTGAAAACCTCTGTATGGTGGTCTGGCTTTCACGTGTCCAAAACTGAACTTTATAAACAGGCTTGGTTAGGTGGGTTTAATGCCATTTGTCAGCACATGATAGGCTATACATGGCGGCAAGTATATTTGATGAAAAGGAACCTGGAAAAACCCTGGGAAGAACCAATGACCTACAGGAAGCTACTGGCAAGCTTTCTCACATATATATATTGGCTGAGCCTGGACTCGAACCAGTGCGGACAGAGATGAGATGTCAGTCATCTGCAAAGGTGAGTGCCTTAGACCACTCAGCCACACGGGGCCCCCTTTATAGACAGTTTAATTACAAGATTCAGGCATCTGTTACATTTTGGGGGACATAGTGGTTGAAGAATGTCCCCATGGTTTTCTGAAGGTGCAACACTACATTTAACATTGTGAATAAAGAAATGAAACCATTATTTTTTATTTCCAATTTCACATAAATCAATAAAATAAACCCTGAACAATCAAAGCTTAAAAGATGCATGGATTTATGCCAAACTTACCATTATATGCAGATTACATGTTTCTGATACCTTTCATGGTCACAGACTATATTTAGAAGGCATCTGCATAACAAAAGTGACAGGTGTACATCAATCTGACCATTATGAACAAATGCATTCCTTAATCAATGAACTTCAATAAAATTCATGGAATTTTCCAAGGCTTTTTTTCTTTGCTTTCAAGGTTACCATAAGAATTCAAAGTATTTAAAGTCAACCCTTCTAATTCAAGTGTTTTTTCACGGTTGCCCTAACCCTGCTTTGTTATATATGTAAGGACTGGTGCTTTGTGCTTTTTAATAATCCACCTAAAACTTCAGAAGGGAAAATACTTTTCATCGAATAAAATCTGTGGATATGGTATTCTCTATGGACGCCAATTCTCATGGTTTTGACATTTAAGGAAGTAGCTTGAGCAACTTTTGTTTCATTTTCGTCCATGCCCATGACGTGTATTTAACTGCGATCCAATATAGTCTCCTTCTTAATGTATCTCGTAAGATTCAACATTTAGGCAAAGGTAAAAGTAATAAATATAAAACAAATTTATATTTGCAAACATATAATTGAATTAATTCTCGTCGAATACTCATTTGTATAAAAAAAACCGCCCCCCCCTGTACCTCGAACAAACCTTTCCGTAGAAAACACAGTAAGGAAGTTCGCTATTTCAGAATTTTCTCAAAATACTTACCACTAAAGGACATAGCTGCTGCAGCGCCCATAGCCCCGAAGAATGGAGTGTATGGAGGCCTGTCGTCTGCCATTTTCTTTGAGTTTTCTTCTAATTTAACGACGAAAAAGAGTGAAGATATGCAAGAGACTATCGATCAGTCCAATTTATTCTGGATCCCCACACAAAATGGCAGGTGACGTGAAATCATGTGATGATTTGGGATATTTTCCGCTTCCGTTCATTTATCGATAAAAGTCGAAGCGTTCGCATGACTTTTGCACGCGAAAGGTGTCTTCTGTAGCTTGATTGGATGGAAGTTTTGTGGTGCCCAATCAAAATTATTCTGAAACTGTAAAGGAAATCATATGATTATCAACTTCGGGTTTTAAACTTCCGGTACATTGACTGGTCACGGAGCATCCCGGTTTCTACCGGTAGCCCAAACTTGTAAAGTGCCTGTGGCCTCACGTCGCAGAAAAATTTATCCAAGCGTAACGTGATCTTTCGAAAAGATTAGCGTAATCACGACTGGCCTTAGATGTAAAAACTGTATAGAAAATCTTGCAAAATAAATACATAAAATTACTTATGACTAACCAAGTAAAATAAAATAATTGAAGTTGCTGTTAAAGTGTATGTCAATGTGGTCATGTAGGCGCATTTACTCATCTTAAATTAAATATTAATTGTTGTTCTAAAATTTAATACTAATATAGTTTAACCAAAGTCTATTCAATACTGATTATTGAATGTCCTGCATCTTAACTGTCATCAAAAACTTCTAGACGAAAATTATTGATCGCTATGGAATTTTACAATGATGGCCAGGTACTAAACAGGATAAAGAAAAGATCACGTCGAGTCTAATCGTCACAATATAGGGTGGTACGAATTTTTGTTATTCAACATGCGTAGCTGTCATTGTGACATCACAGCGCGCGACAATCAATCCGATTTGTACTGGATATCATCTTTAATGTATGTGTGTGTGTGAGAGAGAGAGAGAGAGAGAGAGAGAGAGAGAGAGAGAGAGAGAGAGAAAACATTATTCTTTTTTTAATGGTATTGTCTGTTTCATCCTTGGAGTTATTAGTATATAATTGGGGTTGTCTATTTCATCATAGGGGTTGTCTATTTCATCATAGGGGTTGTCTATTACATCCTAGGGACTACTAGTATATAACGTAACAACTACATCTCAAAACAAATATACTAATTATATTAAATAAATGAACAAGAAAGATCTGCGTTAACATAAATATAGCCTAAAATCATTTAGCTAATTTGCATTGTCGTCCTTTGCTTTACTTATTATTTTTTAAGCTTAAATTATGTAATACGCAAGAACTGTTTGACATAATAGTATTTGGAAGTTTATTTCAACATCTCTGTTAAAATTGTGCCCATCAATGTAACGTTAGTGAAAATAATATTTTGTACAAAAGGAAAATTATTTTTAAAAAATAGCACAATACTTCACATTGTTGTGAAGAAATACTTGTGAATAACTTTTTTATAGCATTGTGTTCTGTTTTTGGATCATCACTGTAAGATTCATAGATCATGAAAGAGACAAATGGATAAACAACGTGATAGCAGAGAGAGAGAGAGAGAGAGAGAGAGAGAGAGAGAGAGAGAGAGAGAGAGAGAGAGAGAGAAAGAGAGAGAGATTGGCATACTGATTGATAGAGAGATTTCTTGAGGTAGTTATGTACTCAGGGAATGGCTAAAATTTGAGAAAAAAAAAGAAGATCTAACAAAACAAGTAAACAATAAAATTCCTGAAATTTACATAACGTCAAATGAGAGAACTTAAAATCCGGCGTCAAATGCACTGTTTTAAACATAAAAGTTGTATCAGTCTCAAGACATTTTGAACGCAGATGACGGTGTAAATATAGTGTGATGATTTTATTTTAAAATAATTATAAAAAAGAACATGACAAATATACTCTACAAATTACCACTTTACACCAGCTGCTATGCAAAGTAACTGATAATCATCAGATGATAACGTTTTAATCGTGTCATTCATAAGGATGCTTGTGACAACTTAAATATACTAATTTATACTCATGTGGTTTATGGAACTGAAGACATTTCATGCTAATAAAGGTATTTTAAGGGCAATTTGTAAATTTAGGCATTTTATATTTCTAAAATTTTAGTCATTTTACAAAATGTTTTAGAAGGCCGATTAATTTCTTAATTAACTAAAAAAGGCATAAAGTTTAGTTCATTTTTCAACAAAGTTTCTTAAGGCTTTCAGGCAAGATTTACAAAGTCTTAAATTCCGTATTTCATAAATTCCATATTTCATAAATTCCGTATTTAATAAATTCCATATTTCATAAATTCCATATTTCATAAATCCCATATTTCATTAGTATTTCGCACAAAAAGTATAAGTTAAAAATGTTGTAACTTTGCTTACTTGGGAAACATCAGGCCAAATATACTTTGAATTACCCAGGAGTGGCCTGGAGATTAATATTTCCGCTACATAACTGTGGTGTCATTGAACCATTACTAAATGAAAAAGCAACATTTACAAGTAGTACACTCAAAAGTTAAGAACCTAGCGTGAAAAAAGTTATTAAGCCCAGACGAAGTTCTCAACAAGATCAAATCTGGAGTTTACAAAATATATCAAAGGATTATTACAACATGCAAACATATTGGGTAAAGTAAAGTATTCTATTCAATGAAACCAGGTACTAACAACTCTCCTCTTTACTTAAATAGGTCTAATCTAATTTGAAAAATCCATTTTTTAAAAAAAAATCAGTTTCGACATGTGCAAAGTTTGTAATTAATATTTTTTCATTATTTGTGAAAATTGAAAATAAGCATAAATTGTTTCAATTTACAATTACAGCAGTTAATGTAATTTTCTCCTTACAGCCCCTACCTCCTCCCACCGTTCATTACTTAGGCCTGATACAAGAAAAAAATCAGCGTATATTTCAATATAAAAATGAAAATGATGTTTCTTATTGTGTTTTTTTCCTATCACCCTTTGCTTTTAAATTTTGAACAAATAGTTATGAGTTTTACAAGAAATTAAACAAACATTGTTCTGGTAATATAATGACATTAATTTTAGAAAAACATGAAAACTTCAGTTACGAGAGATGACCAAAAATTTGGCGGAATCCAGTTTCTCAACAGCAATCGTGTGATTATTCATCCTTTATGCATCGGGATTGCAAACGTTTTTTTTTTTTTTTTTGTTAAGGACAAATCACACCATTGAGATCTACAACTGCAACTTTCCCGAGACTCTGCGTGGGAGTTGTATGCGAATAACTCACTGACAAGCTGCGAGCAGTGAAATAATTAGCAAGACACGGATCTCATTTACATGATATTGTAGCGCCATCTATGATCTGCTGAGTGATAATCTGAGAAAGTATTAAATAGATAAGTTAATCATAATCCTTAATATGGGTGTTTTGGGACAAAATTTGTTTTTATTCTTATAACGTAAATATTCACCATTTGTTTAAATGACAACTACGTTATACATAGTTATCACCAGTATTAAAACATATCCAAATTATCTTCCTTCTACTGAATTTTGGACTCCGCGAGAGATACACATACAAGACAATATTACAAAATCTATCAGTTAGGACAAAAAAAATCAATGTCAGTTAGAAAATATCATAAAACCTCGGTAGAGTGAGATAATGACTACTTGAGTGAAATAAACTGAAGGAACAAACGAAAAAAAAAAAAAAAGGTTTCTCAGGTTTTTCAGAGAACGCCGCGATTGTCATTAGCTGTGTAGAGTTTTCTCCCTTTATATGCAGACCATAACTATGGTACGCTCTAAAGCTGAAACGTGAAAAAGGTGGATGTGTGTTATGTTGTCATTTAGCATCAAATCCAAACGCATACTCATCACAGTGGTTACCTCCACATACAGCTCAGATAATGCTTTGCCACCACAAGTCGAAATATGCTTCAAACTTGCGCAAAGGATTTTTTCTCTAGTTAACCTAGCATGAAGAGTATGAACTTTAAATAGACTATTACATCAATGCCGTCGTCGTAAAAATGATACATATTTCTCGCAATGCTGGCGAAAGTGAGACTTAAAAAAATAAAAATTCGCTGATTTCATTCATGACATAATAATTGTATACTAATTAAATGGTTCTAAATATGGATTTTTCTTGAATTGAGTGTGCTAATAAGTATGGACCTGACCGTTTTAAATGTGAATATGTCATACATCCCATCTTGGGGTAACTTTTCATATTTAGTTGAGAAATACACAAAATAATGACCATCTACAGTCTGTACTTACTTAATCTATGTTTATATATTTAATATCTTTTTGTCTCTCGTTATAAAGTTTCACGTTGAGGTCTGGCTAGATTTTCTTGCATTACTTCATATTGACACGAACGAATTTCTATTTATCGGCGTTCGTAGCACTGAGAGAGAGAGAGAGAGAGAGATAGAGAGAGAGAGTCGTTTTTATAACCGCTCAATACGTGTTTCACGCATCTTCAGATTCTAACATAAATTAGGGTACTACCGTAAAGCTACAAGATCTTGCGAAGTTTGTCAGCGTTCCATCTATAGTTTTAATATATTTTCTTGCCAGAAATTAATACAAATATAATTGGCTAATGATCTGGAAACAAGTTCTTGTGACTTACTACATCCTCTCAAGCTATACCGGACTTGGGCTTTCTGCACATAAACACGGTTATGTGGTTTACAATTTAGAATTAGAGACCAGCCAGCTCTCGGATGAGTGTAATGACCTTTTTTATCGAAGTAAAATGGTTCACATTGCTCATCTTGACACAACAAGTGCTATTAGGGGTCATTGTTGTATACAGCAGTTAATCATGCGGAATGTGTTTACATATTGTCTGAAATATTACATAAATAACTCGGTGCAGACAGTAATGTCACTGATCTATCTATTACTGAACGGACATTCCAAACCTTTATACGTTGTTACCCCACTGTTCGTTGTGTATACATTCCCTCAAGGTATCTAATTGTTGACATATTGAATTATACATTTCGTCTCTGCACAAGGTAAAGTCTTACTGGTTACAAGGTACAATACTAGCTAATCCTTATTGTAGGTTGGTAGGGGTTTAATTGGAGTCGAGAGCTTTACATGTAACATACTCCGCGGGCAGATCACAGAATACAAGTGTAAATACAAGAAATGGAGTATGTGCTAATTCCAATTAGGGACAACTTGGACCAGTAACAACTCGGCCCAATGCAAGTCTGCCCATGTTCGGGACATTTTTGACCAAAGACAACTTGGTCCAGGGCATGTCGGACCGTATTTGGGACAACTCAGACCCAACCCCGATTCAACTCAGCCCAGTGCACTTTGATCAAAGATAATTCATACCAATTTGTAAAGACAAGTGGTATCTATTTTTTAAAAATTTATTTATTTTTCTTTTAGGTAAAAGAAGGTTAAGTCGGGCACTTTGATCAAGAATAATTCAGACCAATTTATAACGACAAGTGGGACCGATTTCATTAATTTAAAAAAAAAATTGTTTGGGTACAAAAAAAGGTGTAATTAGGCTGAAAGATAGCGAGACCCAGTTACAAGAGAATTCGAACCGTATTCCGGTATTCATCAACGTCGTGACATTGTTGGACATCTCTCAGACGACACTTATCAATGACCATTCATGTCATGAACGTCGTGATCTTTGAAAATCATAATTCTTCGTGAAAAAGTGTCCTTTTCACGCAGACATGTCTAAACAATATAGTCAAAATCCTAATGACACAAATTTTCACGTAAAAGTTTGTTCATGGCTAAACACGTAAAAAAAATGAAGCTTTTTTCAAGACGAAACTTGTTCTGATGAGTCTTCATTCTGCACGAAAAAATCACAAATCCTCATGAAGATTGTGACTTTTATTCGTGAAAACTAATTTTTTTTTCTTCTTGATGACAATGGCACCTTTTGCACGAAAAATGTTTGAACAAGTCACTTTTTTTTATTAAAGACTTAGTATTGACATATAAAGGCACTTTTGTGAAAAAAATAATATTCTTCGTAAAGATTCAAGTCATTTTAAAAAAAAATAAAAAAAAATCTTTATGAATTTTGCACGTTTTCCACGAAAAGGTTACTTTTTCGTGAAGACTTTTACTATCTACCTTCTACGTAAGAAATAACAATTTTGCATGAAGATTTTACTTTTTTTGTGCAGATAGCATTTTCTTTTTAAAGCTTTTACAATTTACGTGAAGAAAGCACTGTTTTCGCGAAGAAATTAGTCTTGATAAAAGTTGGATCACTGGCCGCTCGTGTCATTAAATGCGCCAACGCTTGAAGGGACCCCTCACTGGTTGATAAGATAAATAGTAAAAGCTTAAGTAACAAGCCAAAAATTAGGTAAGAAAAAATAATCCGCCAGGGTTTAATACCCTGCTGCATATCTATCATTCACAGGACCGGATTAAGACCTTTAGAGACCCTAAGCACTGAAAAGATTATGGTGCCCTCCCCCCCATATGTAATTACCCTCCCCCCGTAATTTCAAATTTTTTTTTGGGTGCCCTTGCTTTGCTGGTGCTCTGAGCATGTGCTTAGTCTGCCTATTGGGTAATCCAGCACTAACCATCCCCAACACCCCACCAACACAATAGATATCTAAAGTACATTTACGGATGTCGGACTCATTATCCAAGGGTCGCTAGTTCCATATCCGCCAAGGCCATCCCGGATCGGCTCCCAATGCGTATCTTTCGGGAAGGCACTTAACTCTCATTTTCTCTGCGTAATATAGCCAATAACGCGTTAAAAAGTGCCGTTAAAACAAACCAACCATTATGTATTAACTGTATTACGCATGAACCCGCGGGAAACACAGCAAGATCGGCAAACTGGATTAGGCGGGTAACGATAGATTTGGTACTAGATATGTAAATATGGTATAGTGTTGGCAGGAGTGTGTTGAATAAATTGAAATACTTCATGAACAAGCTGCTTTTTCCGTGAAAAATGTGTAATGGTCATGAAAAATGTCACTTTGTACACGAAAAATATGCCTGTAAACGTCGATGTGATCCTTTCATAGAAAAGTTACTTTTTAAGTGAAAAAGATAAAGTTTATGTAACTTAATTCACGAAAAACGCGAATACTGCGATGCAAATTTTTTCTGGAATTTTTTTATAGATTTTTTCATGAAAAGGGTAAAATTTTCATAAAAATATTTGATTTTTTTTTTTACAGAAAAGGAATACATCAGAACAAGTTTCTTCATCGAAAATCCTTCACTGTTGACATGTTCGACCAGGGTACACACTATTAACATGAAAAAGTTCTAATTTTTTGTCATGAAGATTTTGACAGTATTAGCTACACAAATCTTAATGAAGAAACTTCATTGTGAAGAAAACACTTTGTTCACGAGAAAAATTATACTTTTTCGCAAAAAAGGCACTGGTCATATTCACCTTTTTGGTGAAAGCTTTTCTTCGTGAAAAACCAATAAGTTAATGACATGAACAGCCATTGATTGACATTAAACAAATCCAAGCACTAAGAGAGCAAACTCAAAGCTGACTTTCAAACAAAGACCTTTCGTCCATATACTGTCGTAGTATGAAAATGTTCACTAAACAAAAAAATGAAGACCCCACTTTTGATGACAAAAGTGGTCCGACTTGTCTTTAACAAAACAAAAAATGAAGGCCCCACTTTTGATGATAAAAGTGGTCCGACTTGTCTTTAACAACTGGTAGGAGTTGTCCTTTATCAAAGTGCATGGTGTCGAGTTGAATCGAGGTTTTGGTCCGAATTGCCCCAAACCTGTGCCGATTTGTTTTGAGCGAAGTTTTCCTGAATTCCATCGACCACACACACACACACACACAGACACACACACACATGTTATGATTAATTAGTATGGGATACCGCCGAAAACCAACATACAGAAGATTCCTCGGCGGTATTTGCTTAATCAACATGGTGTAATTCGTTTTCTTTATTCTTCTAACTAAAAATAGCTATATTTTTGTACTGAACTCAGTATCCGGTTTAAATGTTAGTGTGTAGTTCCAGGAGTAATCAGTCTATATACATTTGAAGTGGCAAGGATCTTTCTTGCTTATAAACATACTTTTTTAAGTCAAAGTCTCAAATGTCAGAAAAAGAAAAGACCCCCCCCTCCCCCTTCCATTGTTCATTGTTTTCTATGCACCTGTAAGAACTGGACAGTAATTCTTTTACATATATATTGGCTCGCATAGTTGAGTAACTTAAGTTCAAATTACAACCATAACCTGACTAATAGATAGGACCGATCATGATCTACGACAGGCAGACGTGTTACTACACTATGGCAGCTAATGCAGAATATAAGTCTTATGCTTTGCACTAATTTTGTGTTTGTGAAGTTTGTAATGAAGCCGGAAGAAAAGTTTGGAATCAATATTGATGTAGTTTGACCTACTATTTTTCACTGATATTACGGCAATTACACGATAAGGTGTGGACAGTCGCGCTAGACCATATAATGGCGAATGGATTACCGTAATTTCAATCCCTTGTATCACTGTGCTTGCTTCTGACCTAAATATCAGCAAAACAATTCACAAGCGTAATATCTCGGTAGGGGAGTAAAAAACAGATTTCGTCTAAATTTGATGAAACATACGAAATGTACATTGACTGAAACCATGTCCATTACTTGTTATGGACTTCTGTGGAAACTAATACAAAATCTGTCTGACAGCTAAATGATCGGACACTTTCCTCCTTCATTTATCCTGCGCTACTTCTTTTCGTGAATGGATACTATTCACCGAGTCACTCCACTGATGGCTGTTTACAACACTAGATACATACAATACACGATTAAAATTTGATGTATTTTTGTCCATCTTTGAAGATGAGTAAGAGAATAATTTCCCACAATGCATTTATTGTCTCGCCTGCGACGAATGTCTCTTTATACGGGACAATACCCCTATCACGTTGACATTTCACCATTCGACATTCTCCTATGGATGTTCCACATATAACGACCTCAAAAAGCATTAAAAATTCATCCAAAAGGTTTTCAGATTTTGTCCGTGACCATGATCTTGAACTTTTGATCCGCCATTCCTAAGGACTATATTATTATGTGCAAAGTCTGAGGAAAACTTGTCACAGCAACATGAGATAAAGTCACACGCAGAACTTTTTACAAACCCTTTGCGACCTTGGCATTGGCTATTTAGCGTGTGACCTTGATATTCCGCCAGATGCGCCACGTCTCTTAATAACTAGCATGCAGAGTTTGATTAAAATTTATCGTTAGAAGCAAGATATAAAACTGAATTGAAAATTTCAAGCAAATCTTATTTAAAGATATTGAATATGTTGCAGCTGGTTGCTATAGGAACCAGAGTCACTCGGGAGAAGACCATAACCTTTACACAATCACAATTACACGATGCATACAATAAACAAGAAACCCAAGTGGGCCTTAGATTGTTTACTTGATGTATATTAGAATAAAATCAAAACATAGCATCTATCAGCCAGATTGTTTTTGTTAAAATGCATTTTGCTTTTTTAACTTTAACTCAATGAAAGCCAAACGGTTACTATGGAGACCTCATAAAGCTCAACATCGTAGAACATTTGTAAAAGGTGTCATATAAAATATTCTTACATAGGTTTGTTCAAATTGACCAGGAATTATCGATGTCTTAAATACACATTTTCAGCTTGTTGCTATGGAAGCCACGTGTATTAGGTAGGCCATCAAAAATATCAATTTTGTACAGAATGTCCATAGTAATTTCCAACAATGTGTAAGTGAAATAGGCTCACTGGTTTTGGAGATATTAAAGTACATTCTCTACCTGGTTGCTATGGAAGAACTTTGGCACAAGTCTTTACATGAAGGAGAGTTTGATTTTTTCAAAATTTTGAAACAAACTTTGATGGAGTTATGGCTAATGTTTAACATAGAATTTTGCCCTTCCATTCCACCAGAATTTTTGTTTCTGCTCAATTCAAGGGCTGCATGCACTGAAACAAATTTGATATGAGATTTTACATTAAACATACATCAATCAAGTTCCATTATCACTATTTTCTATAATAATGAGTTATGGCCCCTGTTTTTTAAATATCTTTTTTTACTTAAAGCTTTGCCCTTCAGTTGATTCATATTGGTGAGGGCACCCGTGCCATGTTGAAACATTTCTAGCTTAAGAAGATGATAGAAATGCATGTTTCAATCAGCTGCTATGAAAACTCAAAGGTTCCTATAGAAGCCAACAAAAACAAGACTTGACAAGATTTGTTGTCTAAGGAACAGTCCTTCAAAAGTTTTATTAAAACCGACCCAGTTTTTTTTAAAGTATGTCAAAAGTATGTTTTACTTTAGGTTGCCATGGTAACAAAACAAATTCTTGGGATGCTATCTAAACCATAGCTCCGATAGAACCTGTAAAAGGAAATAATTCTACAAATTTTGTGATCAAAATCGGATTGGCAGTTTTTGGAAATGTTGACAATGTCGTAAGTGTTGATTGACGCCAAACGCACGACAGACTATGTATTAAGGAATATACTTAACACTGACATTGCCTTAGGCATGATGATCTTTAAATCCAGTAAATTTTACTGAACTATGCACTATAATTTCATTGTTTTCTAAACAATTGCAAAGTTACAAGAGAGACTACTAAATCCTTTCATCTTGAAGATTATATAATGATCATCATCCATGCCTGAAATTAAACAATAGTTTTATTTTTTTATTTGAGTTGGTTGTCATGCAAACATGATGTTACTGATAGTAATTTTAAATACCAAAACTTTGCTAGCGAGGCCATCACACAGTCAGCTAAGATTTTAAATATGAATTTACTAATATTTGAAAATCCTATTATGTATACAAAGCATTTTTTACACATTACCAACACATAATGGATGCAGGTTTATTTTCATTGCAAGCATCCACTAATTGAAAAATCAGTGAATAATAATTGTGTTAAACTGTATTTAGTTTGTAACGTGTATCAATATCAAACAACACAAGAAGGGTTGTGAATTGAGCTATACACAAAAGTTAAATACTGGCGATATTAGTAATGGTGCATTGCAAAGGGCCCCATATACAATAATTCGCTTGACACATCCTAAAACATACGAACTTGTGTTGGGACACCAAAGTTTGGACAATATGGGCATTTCAGGAGCCACAACTTCTTTAAATAATGACAGGGAATGCTGGAATCCAACGCATTCAAGGTCTCATCATTATAACGGTGCATGCTAAATTTGGTGGACAGGCAGACAGATGGAAAAGGTGATACTAATAGGGCCTTTGATAATGCGCTTTTTGAACATGTTTCAAAGTTTATTTCCTATCTTGGCTTGGAAATGAAATCGTTGATGTGAATAAGTTTTTAGGATAGAAAGATAGATGATTGGATGGATGGAAAATTAAATGTAAGACAGCAAATCAGAGCGGGGTGACAGTTACCCATGACAATGCCTAATTTGTTATGAATAAGCATAGAAAATTGCCAAAACCTAGCTCTCAACAAGAAATTGCTATTAACATTGTCCCCTGCTGGCACTCACAACAAGGCTGGAGGACTAGGAACTGGATGTAGTAGAGAGTTAATCATAGCCAATAATGCAGCAGAGTTAATAAAAGGCAATAACTCAAATGAGTTAATCACAGGCAATAACTCCGTGAGTTAATCATAGGCAATAACTCAGTGAGTTAATCACAGGCAATAACTCAGTGAGTTAATCACAGGCAATAACTCAATA
Organism: Margaritifera margaritifera; assembly: GCA_029931535.1. Taxonomy (NCBI): domain Eukaryota; kingdom Metazoa; phylum Mollusca; class Bivalvia; order Unionida; family Margaritiferidae; genus Margaritifera; species Margaritifera margaritifera. The sequence goes on along the minus strand of JAQPZY010001679.1, from coordinate 3,226,814 downwards.
CAATATGTTAAAAAATCTTTCTTGAAATATATACATATATATAATGACACAAAAATTGATAATGGCGCAAATACAAAACAGTTTCCCAATGTTTCAACAAGCTCTTCATCAGGGGAAGAAACAATTTACATCCACAAAACAAACACCAAACACAAAAGGCAAGAAAAATTCTTGACTCCTACATGTTAAATGATGGGGAAATAAACAAACAAAGGATAAACAATAGAAGAAAGAAAGAAAACAAAATTAAATACGGTATAAAACGGGTAAACTACATATTTATGTTATGCTGCCATCAGCCCAACAAAGTTGTGTACAAATAATTCAAAGTATTACACAGAGGGCCAAAGTGTTTTGACATAATTCCAGGCCTTGAACAAAGGACTGACACCATGTGCAGCAATAAATCTATCTATCAATCTCTCTCTCCCTCTCTCTCTCTCTCTCTCTCTCTCTCTCTCTCTCTATATATATATATATATATATATATATATCCTCTAATTGCTTGATAAATATGAAACTTCATAGATAATATTCTTGAAAAAAATTATGAATGCTAGTTTTCACAAGGAATTAAAATATTCTAAGATAATCAAGGGCCAGAACTTTGTAAATATGGTCGAATCTTGTCAATATAAATCTTTTTAGGAAATTAATTTGATATAAAAGATGCAGATGCTACAGTATTCAAAATGTATTAGATGCATGCCTATTCTAAAATTTATCAAGGGCCATAACTCTGTAAAATATAGCTGAATTAGTCATCATCGAGCTCATCTGAACTTGCTGAAGAGCATTTTATTATCAAATATGGTTGAACTTGAAAAAAAAATGTGAATGTTACAGTATTATGATGCCAGTGAGATGCCGAACTCATTCAAGGGCCATAACTTTGCAAAATATTGTCAAATTCTGATTATATAAATCATCTGAAATGTTATTAACTCATTAACCCCGGGGAGATTTTTTTCATTTTCGCGTGAAATGGGGGTAGGCAAACACATTTTTGGGGTTACTTCTGAATGCAGCAAAATACATCTGCTTCAGAAAGTTTCTCGTTTAGCCGGATGCTTAGGTGTATCAGAAACATTGTTTTTGATTGGTTAGTACACTTGCACATGTGCAGAAGGGTAAAAATTAGACTTTTTTTTTTTTTTTTTTCGTATTGGACCCCCGATTTTTGTGTCCTGGTCTCTTTTTACTCCAAATCTCAAACTTATCCTACTTTTTGCAAAGGTTCATCTGTCTGTGTGCAGTTCGGACCGGTCTGCTTTAGATCTAAGGCCAAAAAGTCTAAAATCCGGACACAAACTCCGGTTCCAAAACTGACAATTTTCGACCTAAACAAAATCGGGTCTCAAAAAATGCATTTTTTTCGCTGTACTTTTTAATGCCAGTAGAAAGTCGACATTATTTGGTATCATTGTAGAGCTACATCTGTCTACTTTCCTGCAAAGTCATCCACTTTAGTGTATCTTGAATGATCTTGATGTTACAGAGCTTGGAAGTAGAGTACAACCTCATGACGAGTAAACGTGGCGCTAGGGGTTAATGAGTTAAGATGATGATGCACAGACAATTCTGTTAAAATGAAACAGAAAATGTAAATGGTACAGTGTTCACATCCCAATAGAATATCCTAAGTGATCCAAAAGGCTATAAGTCTGTATCTGGATATCTTAAAACTCATCCAAGTCTGTATCTGGATATCTTAAAACTCGTCCAAGTCTGTATCTGGATATCTTAAAACTCATCCAAGTCTGTATCTGGATATCTTAAAACTCATCCAATCATCCAAGTCTGTATCTGGATATCTTAAAACTCATCCAATCATCCAAGTCTTTATCTGGATATCTTAAAACTCATCCAATCATCCAAGTCTTTATCTGGATATCTTAAAACTCATCCAATCATCCAAGTCTTTATCTGGATATCTTAAAACTCATCCAATCATCCAAGTCTGTATCTGGATATCTTAAAACTCACCAAAATCTTATCTGGATATCTTAAAACTCATCCAAGTCTGTATCTGGATATCTTAAAACTCATCCAAGTATGTGTCTGGATATCCTAAACCTCACCAAAATCTTATCTGGATATCTTAAAACTCATCCAAGTCTGTATCTGGATATCTTAAAACTCATCCAAGTCTGCATCTGGGTATCTTAAAACTCATCTAAGTCTGTATCTGGATATCTTAAAACTCATCCAAGTCTATATCTGGATATCTTAAAACTCATCCAAGTCTGTATCTGGATATCTTAAAACTCATCCAAGTCTGTATCTGGAAATCTTAAAACTCATCCAAGTCTGTATTTGGGCATCTTAAAACTCATCTAAGTCTGTATCTGGATATCTTAAAACTCATCCAAGTCTGTATCTGGATATCTTAAAACTCATCCAAGTCTGTATCTGGATATCTTAAAACTCATCCAAGTCTGTATCTGGGTATCTTAAAACTCATCTAAGTCTGTATCTGGATATCTTAAAACTCATCCAAGTCTGTATCTGGATATCTTAAAACTCATCCAAGTCTGTATCTGGATATCTTAAAACTCATCCAAGTCTGTATCTGGATATCTTAAAACTCATCCAATCATCCAAGTCTTTATCTGGATATCTTAAAACTCATCCAATCATCCAAGTCTTTATCTGGATATCTTAAAACTCATCCAATCATCCAAGTCTTTATCTGCATATCTTAAAACTCATCCAATCATCCAAGTCTTTATCTGGATATCTTAAAACTCATCCAATCATCCAAGTCTGTATCTGGATATCTTAAAACTCATCCAATCATCCAAGTCTGTATCTGGATATCTTAAAACTCATCCAAGTCTGTATCTGGATATCTTAAAACTCATCCAAGTCTGTATCTGGATATCTTAAAACTCATCCAATCATCCAAGTCTTTATCTGGATATCTTAAAACTCATCCAATCATCCAAGTCTTTATCTGGATATCTTAAAACTCATCCAATCATCCAAGTCTTTATCTGGATATCTTAAAACTCATCCAATCATCCAAGTCTGTATCTGGATATCTTAAAACTCATCCAAGTCTGTATCTGGATATCTTAAAACTCATCCAAGTCTGTATCTGGATATCTTAAAACTCATCCAAGTCTGTATCTGGATATCTTAAAACTCATCCAAGTCTGTATCTGGATATCCTAAAACTCATCCAATCATCCAAGTCTGTATCTGGATATCTTAAAACTCATCCAAGTCTGTATCTGGATATCTTAAAACTCATCCAAGTCTTTATCTGGATATCTTAAAACTCATCCAAGTCTGTATCTGGATATCTTAAAACTCATCCAAGTCTGTATTTGGGCATCTTAAAACTCATCCAAGTCTTTATCTGGATATCTTAAAACTCATCCAAGTCTGTATCTTGATATCTTAAAACTCATCCAAGTATGTATCTGGATATCTTAAAACTCATCCAAGTCTTTATCTGGATATCTTAAAACTCATCCAATCATCCAAGTCTGTATCTGGATATCTTAAAACTCCTCCAAGTCTTTATCTGGATATCTTAAAACTCCTCCAAGTCTGTATCTGGATATCTTAAAACTCATCCAAGTCTGTAGCTGGGCATCTTAAAACTCATCCAAGTCTGTAGCTGGGCATCTTAAAACTCATCCAAGTCTGTAGCTGGGCATCTTAAAACTCATCCAAGTCTGTAGCTGGGCATCTTAAAACTCATCCAATATCTGGTTGAACTAATACTTCACTGCAAATTTGAACTGAATATAAAAAGTGTGAATGGAGGAGTATTCACAGACAAATTGGGCTGCTAATTCCAAGTTGATCAAGGGTGATAACTCGACGAGAAATAGTAAAAATACTCATCATTGAACTCATCTGAGACATTGTTAAGGTGAAGGGTTTGCATTCAGTTTGGTTGAACTAAAAAAAACGAAAAAAAAAACGTGAATGCTAGTGTTCACAGGCCAGTGGAATGCCTGTTCCAAGTCGATCAAGTGCCATAAATCAGTAAAATTTGGCCAATATCTTTATTTGTAGTCACCTTTCTGGCTTCTAGCTATGTTGAGCTAGATGGCCTTCAAGGTAACCTCCTTTGTGCTGAAATTTATAAAGGATTTTATATCTGTATGTTCTCCCTCATAATCTGTTTTTGTGGATTTCATTCATAAAAAATCAAAAAGAATTTTGAGGCAAAAATGTCTTTATTTCATAGTTTTTGATTTGGGTCCCTCTTTGTTTTTCCTTTTTTGATGAGGGCGTACTTGTTTTGGGTTCCTGTTTCCAGGTCCCATTTCATTCCGCCCCCTGGCCTAAAAGTTCTTTAACTATGGCTCATACTCCCCTCCTCAGGCATTACACCTTACGGCTGGTTTCCTTGCCATGTTAAAAGTCCTATTTATAGTGTTCCTTGCCAAGGATCTATTTCCTCCACCGTATGCTTTATATGTATGCTATAATGTTTTGTCGTGCAATATAACCCGTATTTTTGTATGGAGTGGCTCATTATACATCAGATTTGTTATTTGGTTTTTACTTATTGTTTATCATAAAGGAAAAGAAAAACAAAATATTCCAAAGATATATATCAGTTTGATAAGATATAGGGGTGAGGTAGGGAGTGCAGCATTTCTAGCTTGTGACAGAGAGGTGGATGGGCGGCCCTTAACAACCACATCCCCTAATAGGAGTGATATTCCCATCCACCTCCATCACAGTGGTTATAGTATGCTCTCCCCCAATCTCTATTATTGATGGTCTTTCAGCCATGTTTTTACATAAGGTATTTAATGCCAGGTGCAGGGGGGTGGGGGGACAAACCCGGTATACTCGCCTCTCCCTTTATGGGAGAAACATAACTGTCTCCCTCCCCCTACACTCGGCTATGTTTTACCTTTTTAATCCATTTCTGGTTTAGTTTCGAGTAATTTATTGTTATATATGCTGATAAGGAACAGTATTAGAGAGACAAATACAGTAAAAATAAAAGAAAGAGAAGGAAATGGCCAGTGTATATTTGTGATGTCTGTTTGGTTGTTGTGCGTGTTTGGTTAGGAGTGTAAATGCAGTTTTTAGTACTATGTTTGTGAAATCCCCCTTTGTTTTCTTGTTTCATTATACTGAATTGTTTTGTGCCCTCTTTTTCTGAATCTCTGGTGTGATCCGTACTACCTCATGTGAGCCTGATAACATTGGCATTACTGTCCTCATTCCTTACTTGAGGGATATAACCCCTGGTTTTATGTGTCATTGATTGTTTGTACCTACATGTATTGTTTGTACCTACATGTATTGTTAGATAATGTTAGTTTCTACAAGTTCCTTCTTTAGTGTTATTGGTTATTTTTGGAGTGGTCTCGTCTCTCTCTTCCTGGATGGAGGGGGGAATCCACAGCAGTGAGGACAGGGTCAGCCCCTGATTCCGGAATCTCTATCCCCTATTGGGAGAGGTCTAGTTGCTCCTCTCCCCACAGCACTGTAGGTCCCTCCCCCCCCCCCCCTTCTGGACCTCCCGTGTTATTCTTATTACATATTGTTCGTGAATAGGTACTCTTTGTTATTGTGCCACACATTCTCATTACACTTGTGATATAGGTGATTATTTCTCAATATATTTTCCCATTATCTAAATTGTTTGTGTATAAAATATTTCTATCTTGAAAATTGCCGTATTTGTTTTATATTTTATTTTTAATACGGCTTCTTTCTATTTCCATTTCTTTACAATACAGTATTACATGTTTCTTAGTATGTTTTTGTGATACAATGGGCATACTGGTATTTGTCTTATTATATGTCTGATAAAGCCATTTCTCCTATTAGCCATGCATCATGTAAATATTTGTATAATTGGCTTTGTACTGCAGTTGTATTTATTCAAGCCCATTTTTTTCCAGACCGCTCTCCACTGTACATCTGGGTTTTTAAATTCTATTTGAAAACACACTTTATTATTGACTTCCTGGTTAATAATTGTATATATATTATCATCTATCTTTTCTGCCCATATGTGTTGTGCATTTTGATACTTAAAAATTATACTTCTTATATATACCATTTTTCTTGGTGGTTCTATTAATTTGGTTACCTTGTTGTTCCTATATATTTCCTGGATGTTATTTGAGGTGTATCCAAACAAATATATGTATAAAGCCGCCCACATATATCTTTGTTTACTTGTCAGATTTCTTAGTCTATTTATTATACCTTCTTTTATCTTAGGTGCGGGATACCAAGTCCTCCCACTCTCTTTACTTTATAAAAATAATCTCTCGGTAAGTAGTGAAGTCTTCCTCCCCATAATATGTACTATTTGTTTATTTATGATATCTACCATTTAATCACTCAGATCTATACCAGTTGTTATGTTCCAGATCCGACTATATATATATATATATATATATATATATATATATATATATATATATATATATATATATATATATATACTGTATATATATATATATATATATATATATATATATATATATATATATATATATATATATATATATATATATATATATATATATATATATACGTTTGAGCCACTTGAACTTTTTCAATTATATTTAAAGGTGAATAGGACCATATTTTTATTTGCATTTGCACTTTATCGACAAGCTGTTTTAAATTTATCTTGACTGATTCTTTTCCATATATCACTCTCAGTCCTTTAAACTGTTCCTTTATTTGTTCTGGTTGGAGTCCCAGGTGGTTGTCTCACCAAATAAGAAAATATCTCTGTTTTGGCGTGATTAACCTCTGACCCTGAAGCCTTTCCAAAATCTTGAAATTCTTTATTTAAGTATTTCATCGAGAATCCATCGTTTATAAAATTCATGCAATCATCTGCGTGTTGTGTCATTTTTACTTCTTGTTCTTTATTTGGTATTCTAATTCCTTGTATATTTATATTACTAGTTATTTTTGTACATAATACTTCTAAGGCTAATACATATAATATATACACAGGGAGTATCCCTGTCTTACCGATTTTTCTATATTAAAACGTCTAGTTTTGGCACCATTTATTTGAACTATTGAACTTATATTTTTATATGATATTTTAAAACACCTGCAATAATATTTTCCAAATCTATATTTTTTTAATATCTCCTCTATGTAGCTATGTTCTATATGATCAAAAGCTTTCTCCTGATCGTATAATATCATTACTCCTTTCTCACCCTTGTATTTTATATTCTATTGCTGTTGTTATAGTTAAAGTGTTATTTGTGATGTTTCTACCCCCTTCCCCGCAGCTTGGTTATTGTTTATTAGTTTGCCGATGTATGTTTTTAATCTATTTGCTAGAATCTTACTTAATATTTTATAATCGGTATTTAGGAGTGAGACTGGTCTCCAATTCTTAATATTTTATAATCGGTATTTAGGAGTGAGATTGGTCTCCCTTTGTTTTTAGTCTTCTATTTCCCCTTTCCCTTTATAGATTAAGGTAATTATCCCTTTTTCATTTGTGTGGTCATTTTATTATTTATAAAAATATTGTAATATACAAATTTTAATATCTGAATTAGATGGTTGACATTTTTTTTATACAAATCTGAAGATAAGGGATCCAGGTGACTTCCCTTTATTGAGTTGTGTTATGGCTTGTTTTATTTCCTCTGCTGTTATAAAGTATTCACAATTTAGTTTTTGATTCTTCCGAGATATGTATGAAGTTTACATTCTCACAGTAGTTATCTATATTTTCCTGTGGAATAATTTGACTGGTGTACAATTTTGTATAGAAATCATGAATTACTCTCACAATATCTTCACACTTCGTATATATGATATTATTTTTCTTTAAAAATTCCATATTTTTTACCTTTCCCCTTTTTAATTCCATTCTATAGAACCCCCTCGCTTTAGTATACATATTAGTGAATTTCCCTGCTCTTACTTGTGTTCCTTTTAATTTATACTCTTGTAATTTGTTATATTGTTCTCTGGCATTATTTTTTTCCTCTTCTGTTGCCTCGCTGCTATTTAATATTGTACTACCTCTCTTTTCCAGCCCCTGTTGTTGATTTTGTTCTATATTACAATATTTCTCAGTTGCTACTTTAATTTTCCTTTTTGTTTTTCCCACTCTCGTATTATATTTATATTTTCTTTCATTATAAATTTTATAGCATTGTCATTATTTTTTAATATTCCTCATCTTCCAATATTTAGTTGTTCATTTTCAAAAAAACCCTGTCCCCATTTCCTTCTATTTTCCATACTTATAGATATGCTAACCACGTTATGATCAGATTTATTTTATTTCGTGAATTTCACATGATTTTACCAGGTTTGTTCCTATTTTTGATATATAATATTTGTCCAGACGACTTCCCTTATTGTTACCATATCTACATGTATATTCTATCTTATCTTAACACAGTTTTCTATATATATATCAATTATTTTATTTTTATCTATAAAGTTTTTAATTGAATCTCATAGTGCCTTATTGTCCTGGTTATAACCTTTACTTCTACTTCTTTACCTGTCCAATTATAATCCCCTCCTATGATGAAATTCTCCATTGAATACTGTTGTATATATTCTGCGAGAATGTTTATAAATTCTGTTTTCTTCTTGCTAAATCCGGATGGCACATATACATTTATTATGTGCCATCCACTGATTTTTAAGTGTAATAATCTCCCTTTGAAAATTTCCTTAACTGGTATAATGTCCCATGATAACTTTAGAGAGACATTTTTTAATATTATTGCTACATCAGATCGTGGTTCGTTAGTATTATTACTAGCTATCACTATTGCGTTTCACGTTTCCTCCATCTTTTTGAATTATGTTTTTTATCTAGAGTATGTGTTTCTTGCAATAATGTTATGTCGTAGTTTTTTTTACAGATCATTTAACTCTTTTATTTTATTCTTGGTTCCATTTGTATTCAACGATACTACACGGAGTTTTATTGCCTCCATGGTATCGTTGAAGTTTGTAATATTTAGTTAACATTGTTGTTCTATTATAGTAACATGATTTATTGAGTATCATTTAAGCTTGACTCAAACTGATCTGTACTTTCTGCTTGGTTCTATTGCTTTAGCTTCTTGGATCTATATTGCTCTAAAGCATTTTTTGGGTGCCGTTGTCCCTGGGGTTAGTGATCATGACAAGAATGATCCTACTCACTCTCTGTGGGGATCTCTGTTGGTTTATCATGTCGTCCAAGTCTTCTTTGGACAGCCATTCTGCCAAAAAGGTATTCCTTCTTTTCCTTGATTTGCGACGGTATAGGAGTTGACGTAGTAGGATTCTTCCCTTCCTGGGTGAACTCCTACTCTCCCATAGTAATATGGGCATATTGTTCTTCTGTTTCTATTTCTGTATTTTGTATGTCTCCTGGGAGACTTGTCTCTCTCTCTACTACATCTGGGAAGCTTGGCTCCTCCACGATGTAATAAGGTGCCTTTTTTTGCTCTACTAATATTGGTGAGCTTTTCTTTTTCTTGTTGAGCTTTTCTTTTTTTTCTTCTTTTTTTTCTTTTCCCCCTGTATTTGGAAGGGGGTTTCATCCTTCCTTTTGAGATCATAATTATCTCATTCCAAGTCTCCTGCCTCAACCATTTTGTTTTCCCCCCAGGGTTCATTTCCTTTTGTGCTTAGTTGTGGTTCATGTTCAAGTTCAGGTTCAGGTTCCTGTATTGCATCCATTGACGTTTCTCCCTGTTATTATCCTATTATGTTTGATGCCTTAGCGGCATATGTCTTGGCCTTTGTTTTGGGGTTAGGGTTTTTGCAATCCCTCGGCATGTGCCCAGTTTCCTGGCACCTTGTACATGGGTGATGGTAAATACACCCTCTGTACCAAGATTTTACTAAGAAAGCCATTACATAGAAGAATTTTGGAATATTCTTAGTATCTTCCATATTCACAGTCACCCATCACCGATGTAGTAATAATGGGATAGCCCAAGGTGGCTAAAGACTTTTTTTCACTACTACTTTTAGTTTTCTTTCTCATTTTATTTTGAGTTCCTGAGTTGGTATTTCTATCGGAAGTCCAGAAAAATGGATGTCAACCAGCTTGATCTCAATTATTCTTTCAACTGGGGGTGGGGGCTATAGCTACTTTGATGTCTTTCCCCTTAACTTCCAGATTTTCTCATTTGGGAGTATTTGTATCTCTCCCTTTGCATGTAGGTAGTATTTTCTGTTTCCTCCATTCCGGAGGGCATCAATATGTTGTATACCTACCCCTTTTGCCACTAGGGCTAGCAATATGCCTGCTGGCCTAGAATGCTCTGTTTCTGTCAGGTGTTCACAATCAAATAGTTGGCACCCAGGTTGGCAGTGGGCAAAGAGAATTCTATTTTCTCCCACTGTTTCAATCTTTGTATTAAAACAAGTTTAACATTTCCTCCCTTACATTTTGAAATTTATGGGTAAGTATAATTTAGAAAAGTAAAAAGTTTAAGTGAGATAAGGATGAAATTGCAAAAATGAAATTGAAAAGAAAAAAAAAGACAAATAATTACAGAATACCTCTAATATCATGGGATGTCCGTACTGGAAGAGATGAAGGCTACACAAGCCTATCTTGTTCAACAAAATTTCTTTCACGTGTATGCTTGTGCAGTGCAATTCAGTTTCCTGAGTGATGATCTCTATTTCTTTCCCCAATTTTTTTGTACCAGTTTTCTTCACAAGTATGAGTGTGAGTCAACATCTGGTCCTCAAAGAACTCATCTGCGCACTTGTTCAGGTGATGCTTCACTGTGAATTTGATTGAAATCAAACAGAAAAATGTAAGTGCTAGAGTGTTTGCAAATCAGTAGGATGTTCAGTCTATGCTGTTCAAGGGAAATAACTCTGTAAAATAGGGTCAAAATATATGTCATCATAGAACTCATTTGAGTTCTTATTATAATGAAGCTTCACTGTGAATTTGACTAAAACCAAACAAAAGATGTGGATGTTAGTGTTCAGATGCCATCGGAAAACCTATTCCAAATCAATCAAGGGCAATAACTCTTAGGAACATATAAATCAGCTCATCATCAAACTAATCTGAGTTCTTGTTGAAATGAAGCTTAATGCCCCCCCCCCCCAAAAAAAAAAAAAAATTAATGTCTTATATAAAATGAAACATGTGCCTGCTAGATTGTTCACAAGTGTGTACATTATTATGATGCTGGGTCACTAGAATACTTTCTACCTAAATTTCTTCCAATATTGTTGATTGCATATGCTATAAAAACAATTGTTTCAAGGTTTAAATATTTTCTGTCTCTTCGTCCATATTTGATGAAATTGCAAAACTCATCATCATGAATAATTTTGTACACAGCAATACTGGAGGCAACCACATAAATTTACTGGGCAACCAGAGGACTGGGACAACCATTGATTTTCAAAATGTGTCTACCGTTGTATTGGTAACCTTTTTCTCAATCTTATTAGCTCATCTGCCTGTATTATCATGTAAGCTTATAGAATGGTCCTTCATATATTGTCTAACATCTATTTGCAGATGTTATTTACAACTTTTTCTCAAACACAGCTTGACCAATATGCACTTAATTGTACAGGAAGCATTCTGGCATCAAATCATTTAAAATTTGTTTAATAGATTCTGATCCATCTCACAAAATGGCTGCTGTTATTATACAGTAGGAAAACCTTTAAACAACTTCTACTCAAAAACCAGTCAACAAAATTCAACCAAATTTAATAGAAAGCATACTGGCATGAAGGTCTTATATATTTCTTCAAATGATGCTGATCTGCCAACAAATATAGCTACAATTACTAAAAGTAGAAAAAGCTTTAAATGATTTCTTCTCCAAAACCACTTGATCAACAGATTTTGCATGAAGACCTTTCAAATCTGTACAAATGGTGCAAATCCACCATCAAAATGGCTTCCATTACAAATGTTTAAATTACTTCTCAAAAGCTGCACAACAGAATTTGACAGAAAGCATCCTGGCACAAAGTGCTTTTAAGTTTTGTACAAATGATGCCACTCTGCCATTAAATATGGCTGCAATTACTAAAAATGGAAAAACCTTTTAACAACTTCTCAAGAAACCTCAGCTGAATTCTACCGAATTTGACAGAAATCATCTTAGCACAGAGAGCTTTCAATTTGGTATGAATTATGCCAGTTTGCTAATAAATATGGCTACCATCACTAAAAATATAAAAACTCTAAATGACTTCATCTAAAAGACCAAATATAACAAAAATACCAAATATAACAAAAAACATCTTGGCATAGAGGCCTTTCAAATTTGTACAATTGATGCCAATCCTCCATCAAATATATCTTCCAATCCTAAAAATACAATTTTTTACAAATATTTTCAGTTGCCCAACTGGCCTTTCAGATTAGGAAAAATGGTTGTCCAGCATTATTTTCTAGTTATCGCTGATTCCTGGGCAATGGATTTTTCTACCCTGCGATATAGGAACTTAAAGATGCTAATATACCAAGATATATCTAGGACTATATGCAATTCTCATGTAAATTATAAATGATGGAGCTTATTTGATGTGATGATACTGAATTTTTGGGGTGAATGAAGATGCAGCATGCATAGGCCCATTATTTTAACGAGTCTTGACAAACCAGGAATAACATTTTTTAAATATTTAACTGTTACAATTATCAATTGTGCATGACTTTTAGCAGTTAAAAAAAACATTGGTGCAAAAATTCATGTTCACAATATCAGTAATTCACAAATTGTATCAGCTAAAGCTCAGAAAATCCTGGGAATTAATTTTGCCTTAAATGGCACAAATTTGTTCCAAAACAAAGAGAAATGAATTTTCCAGATTGTATTTCTCATTGATGTTGATTGAACCAAAGAAATAACTCCACAGAAAAAATCACTTCTTCAACTGAACAAATTTCAGCATATGATTGGTAATACAAGGTCGGAAGTTAATGATATAATTTTAGACATTAAGTTGTAAAATAAAAAAAAATAAAAAAAGGGAAGTTGAAAGACACTATTGATTTGTATGACAGATTAGTCAATAGCTACAGACCTCCGTCTCCTAAAGGGCTCAAAACTATATAAATCAAGACATAACAAATCATTTAGAAAGGAACTGAATAACTATCATCATGTAATGCTGTGTTAACTGACTGAAAATAAATGAACCAGAACGCATGAAAATTTCAACAAAAGACTCATACAAAACACTATGATTTATGTTTTATTTTCATGACATAATCTTAGATATAAAATAATCACTTATTATTTTGTAAAAATATTTTCTACATTGTGTCAATAGTGAACATGCAGTGATTTAGGAAACATTGGAAGGGAAATAACCCTGCCCTTAATTACTTACATAGCTGCCCAGTCCCATCACCAAGACTACATGCCAAGAAACTAGGAAACTTTAATTTAGGGGTAATAACTCTTATAATGTCTAGTTTGTCCTAAATGAAAATAGTGCTGATCTGACTTCCAAATATGGCCATCTTGTCATTACTTCTCCACTTACCTTGTCAAGCAATAAACAATTGTCCTCTCAGGATTTTCCATGTACACCTGCAGGAACATAAATGTTTCCTAAATCACTGCATGTTCACCTTTGACACAATGTAGAAAATATATTTACAAAGTGAGGGTGATTATTGTAAATTTAAATAAAAAATCTTGAAAATATTTAACAAACTTTTTAATGAAATTAATAATGTTTACCTGGTCAGATTTTATTTGAATTTCCTCTATATACAAAAGACAAATTATGGTACTTAAATCTCCATATGAGTGTAGGTGTAGGAAATGCTTTTTGTCAGAACAAGGTCAGAGTAAAAATACAGAAATCTGGATTTTTTTGTAGAATGCTTCCTAGTTCACAAGCTGCATTAAAACAGGTGTAGAATAAGTATTAAAATACAATAAAATCACCAAGTACACTGATAGGGAAATTTAATTTGGATCAAACGAGATTTAAAAAGTTTCAGTTTTTTGGCAGTTTTCACTGCAAAGTTTTTTAAGGTGGCTATATTTGATATCCAATTGGCATGATTTTCAATTAGGATCAACTAGACATTATAAGAAGTCTTTCAGTGAAACCTCATGTTGATATGACCATCCATTCAGGAATAATGACAATATACTCGTTAGTAATGATAACAGGATTTTGAAGATGTATGCAAAGCTGGCCATACTGGATGTCCTTGGGGCACCCTTTTCATTAGGACCATCTAGACATAAGAAGTCTTTCAGTGAAAACCCTATGTCAATATGGGCATCTGTTATGAGAAGTAGTGACAAGATTTCAAGATGGCCACCATGGTGGCGATATTGGAAGTCAGATCAGCACCATTTTCATTTAGGACAAGCTAGGCATTATAAGATGTCTTTTTATGAAAACTCCATGTTGATATGACCATCCATTCAGGAGGAATAGCAATAACAAACTTGTGATAAAGAATGCCAGATCATTGACAAAAGGCCAACACATAAGGTCTTCTGGTACATGACCAGTAGAGATAGCTAACAACCATCGCCTCACATGCTGGATTTTGCAAGTGAAGATTCAAACCAAAGAGCATACAAGAGGCAAACACCTAACAAAATTAACAGTGTGTGTGAAAAATAGATTGTTGTGACCTAGTTTTCTTACCAACAAAAAGTTATTCTCATGATAAATGTTCGATCCAAGTGTCATGACTGTACATAAAACAGTGTCAGAGAATTAAAACTAAATGTAGATACTTAACAAAGCCAAAATGGTGTATAAAATATCTAACAATCTTTGTAATTGACCAAAGCAGGACAATGTGTTATATGCTCCTAATTTGAGATCCCCTGTTTCAAATAACTACCAACTGCAAAAAACAAAATAATAACAAAAAAACTAGTTTAAAGAAGCTTTTGGAATTCAGGCACCCTAGTATGGAAAAAATTCCAAAGGAAATTAAACAGGCTCCATCTGCACAATCCTTCCATGAAAGATGACTGCCTGGATGAAATATGGCAGTTAAATATTCATTGTTGACTATTTCCTTTGGCCATTTCCATGTAAATTGTTCATAAACGCTCTTCATACATATATGCTTTCTTTTTCATGCAAGGCAGTAAATACTGCATTCCAGAATTTTTGGCATATTATCAGTTCAAGTGTATAAACAGAGGAGAAAATGTGTGTGTATGTTTTTGCATGTGTATGAGCAGTGTTTAGTTGTGAATATTATATTGAAAAACATATTTTTGCAAATATTATAAATAACAGCTGGCTCAATTGAGTCATGTCCTTGATGTTGATTCAGCAAAAGGAATAACTACACAGAAAATAACTTCTTCAACTCAATAAATCTGAACTTCTGATTGGTAATGCCAGGTATGTAGTCAATGATAAAATGTTGGAAATTAAAAGGAAGTCAAGGGACACTATTGGCTAAGTAAGTTTCATTAACTATGTCATTTCCATACAGCTCAACCAATTAAGGTTTAAACTTGAGAAACAAGCCAGTAGCTACAGACCTCCATCACATAAAGGGTTCAAAACTATATATAAATCAAAACATAACAAATCATTTCAAAAAGAACTGAATAACTATCATCATGTAATGATATATTAACAATACAGAATAAATTAAGCAGAATACATGAAAATTTCAACTCAAGACTCATACAAAGCACTATGATTTATGTTTTATTTTCAAGATATTGCCTTTAGATTTACAATAATCACTTATTATTTTGTACAAATATTTTCTACATTGTGTCAATGGGGAACATGCAGTGATTTAGGAAACACTGAAAGGGAAATAACCCTGCCCTTACTTACTTAGCTTCCTGGTCCTATCACCAAGATGTATGGCCTCAGACCACAATTAATTTTCCTATATAGTCTCTACATTGGTTTGTCAGTACAGAACTTTCCACTGTGTCCACATCCTAATAAATCATATGTTGATGTAAAGTATCTTCAAAGATGAACTCATGCTGAAGTTCTTGTCATAGGTTAATTGGCATTCTTCCGAGAGGCTGGACTGTAAACAAAGCACTGGGTCACAGATTTTACCTCCTAATGCCTCATTACTCACTGTGCACGGTAACCAAAATACAAACAGACAACCACACCATAATACTCATATTCTAAATAATAACCAATTTGCTTTAAATCAATACTAAGAATGCCTAAATCTAATGCATACATCACCACCAAAATGAGAGAGGAACAGATGCTCTAAAATTAGACTGGGACTACATTTGTGGGTACTGAACCAGAATTATTACTTGTGACCCGAACTAGAATTATTACTTGATTCCTATCAGGGTTAGAAATTTTGACCTGAATGGAAAAAAAAAAATGTCTGAAATACTGCTGCAAAGTTTCAATGAATTTGATCCATGCATATAAAGTTTATCTGATACCATTATATTATAAACACTAGGAAGTTCAAAATGGCAGACTGTCAAAAATGCACAAAACTTAAAGTTGAATGGTGAATTTATTAATTAAGATAAACACTTGAAATAAACTGTAATTAGTTTTTAGTCCTCATACAAATCTGGAAATTACTAGAAATTAAACCTGTCTGTCAAACTCTCCTAGGAGAGTCAATTTTAAAATATGATACATGTTTTTATTTAAAAATTTGAATTTAAATTAAATTTTCATGAAAAATTAAAAACTCAAGTTGACACATTTTGTTCTTTTGCAACTTGTCTCCATTCTTTTATCACAAACATCAGTGGTTTTCCTTATCAGGTGTGAAGTAATTAAAACAGGGCCTGTCAATAATATAGGTAGCACCTGAAATCTGGTAGCATCTGAATATGCTAGTTAGGGGTACTAACTAAGGTAGTGATGTCATTTTCACCCCTGAAGGGGAGGAACTCTTAGATTTTAGGCTTCCAATAGTATTGAAGAGTTGGTGGAATTCTATGATACCAGAGCAGCACACCTTTTCCTAGTTATATAAGGGGGAGAGAAGATAATTCTTGTACTTTTACATCAAGTTATTTTAACTGAAACCATGAAAGGGTACACCAAAAAGAAGAAAACTTTTTTTAAACCAGGACATATTCCACATAACAAAGGAGCCAGATTTGTGACTGATGATACTCTACCAAGTTCCAATGCTGCATCTGCTCAAGTCACCAGAAGAATGGATGCAGAGAAGTTCCATCTCTAAGTTTTGGCAGTGATGAAGTCGACAGGAGGGGGCCTCCAGTCAGTTGTGTCACCAGACTGTAATGGCACACCTGGGTCTCCTAGAATTCTATGGCCATCATCCAAAGCAAGACTGACCTTGAAAGAGACAGAAGTGAATCAGCATTAGGGGACACGTATGATCTGTATGAATAAAGATGTTGAAATGTGGAATGATATCATCCATTGTCATTGGCAATCAAGACTACAGATGTGAGAGACCTGATTTTCAAATTGCTAATGAAATAAAATGGGAACTTGCTTGGAAGCATAACATGATGTGTACAAACTACAGTTTGAAGTCACCAGAGTATAAGCTGTTTGAGGAGATAAAAACAGCTAAACCTGGGCCAATCCTGCTGCTGTAAATATGATGTTTCAAGCTGGACTACAGGATACACCAATGGGCAACACCGGGGCTAGATACCAATGTGCAGCCAGTGACATTCCACCACCAAGCAGAACAATAATGCAAAGGATTTTCAACATTGTAGGTCAGGCTACTGTGCAGCTAAATGAAATGGATATTGCAGACAAGCTGAAACTAGTCCGACAAGTTAATGTCATGTGTGCTGTGTGGAATCATGAGCAAATAAATGATGCATTTGATGCAAGATACAATGCCATTAGTGTTGGACATGAAAAGAAACCTGGTCAAAGTTCATCTCAAGCTGTTGGAATTGTCTGTGAAACTGTACATTGTAGAAGCTACAGTGGAAAACAATTATGCTGGACTTGAGCATGGTTCAAAGGCCAAGGTTTGGATGTGCAATGTCCAGAAGGCCATGTTATTTGCACAGCAAATCTGTCACCAATCGCATCACATTCAGAGCATGCAATGGCAAGAGAAATTGGTAACAAGTTTGTGCTGCAAGAAATTCTCATTAGACATGTAACAACTGATGGAGATGCTCAGGCTGCTGCTGGTTTTCAGGATGCTTACAGCATTCTATATCCAATGAAGAATGTGGAATGATTGTCGGACCCCACTCATTTGGGTTGTTCCCAGTTTAAATGGTGCAATTCTGCAACTTTTAGTGAAAGTATGTTTCTGGGAATAAGAACAAGAGAAGGAAAAAAGCTGAAACAGAAAATTCTCAGTCAAAATGTTAAAGCACACTGCCGTTTGATCTTCAAACGAATGATTGAGGACACCGGTGATGTTAGACTTATCCAATGTCAACTTCCTCAAGTACTGGATGCCACTCTGTGGTGTTATTCTGTGGACTGCAACAAATGTTGGCATTATTCGAAGGTTTGTGGGGGAAGAAGTACTAATAGTTGGTGGATATGATCTGCATTTCTGGGCCCTCATCAACTGACTCATCTAAACATGACAGAAAGTGATAACTCTTATCATTTTCAGGAGAATACTCTATTCTCCTGAAAGTGCTGAAAATGAAATTTTCCTATGATGTTGTACAAAAACTGTGACTTAAGACAAACACGCAGAAATGTGAGGCTGTGAAGAGATCAAGTAGTGTTTCCTTACCTAAAAATGTTAACTATTCAAGAAACTTTGAGGCAAGAGTGCATTTGTTACAATACACAGGGTCAATAACAGACTTGGATCATCTCTGAAAACAAAAGTAAAACACTTGGGAGGTATACTTTCACCAAGGACTCTGAGATCACTGGATCAAGTGGATAAAAACTGTACTTACCATCAGTTGTATCAAAAGCATCCGGAAACCAGGAAACTTATACTGGCAAGACGGGAAAATATTATACAAGCTCATATGAGGTACAGAACTCAGCCTGGCAACAGAAAGTCTGACTACTGCAAAGGCCCACTGGATAGTCATTCCAAGGGCAATCACTCCTATGCACATGTTTAGCAGGAGCCAAGGACACTGCAGACAGAAAAGATGATCTTAGTCCATGTACAAAATGACAGTGCCCAAAGACAACATGAAAAACACATAATACAGAAAGAAAAACTGTTGTGGGAAAATCCGTAGGTAACACAACGCATGTTATGTGCAGTTGTGCTACCTACTATCACCTGATGAGACCTTTGGAGAGGTCAAAACAGTTTTCTCAGAATGTGCAGATATAAATAAAGAAATATAAAAAAAACCAAAAACATTTTAACATATTCTAAAAAAACAGGAACTGACTGACTGACTGAATGAATGAATAAATGTAGCATTGAATGAATGAATAAGAGTGATATTATGTAAGATAAAGCTGTCATACCAGCATAGTCCAATAAAATAAAGACCAGTTTCTCTTTCTTTCTTCTATCTTTCTTACTCAACATAAACAATCATCAATGCATAAATCCATCAATCAATCAATCAATCAATCAATCAATCAATCAATAAACTAATCCCATTTTATCCATGCAACCAGCAAGCCAGCCATGTCATGCTAATATACATTTCTATATGGATGGAGGTGGGTGGGTGTGCAGGGCATATCATTATACCTGTAATTATTCCATATCACAATTTCAACTGTAGCATGCAGTTTGGAAATTCACCATGTCCAAAACAATTCCCATATCCTTTGCAGTACTGCCTGTTATTGTTGATATGATGGGGTTCCAGGCAGAGGTGTTTGAAATGCCTGAGCTCACGTTTAAACAGAGATGTTGATCCCTACCGGCTGTAGAGTATGTAATTGGTGTATCCAATAAAGTTCTCTATCTTTCCGATTAATGTTGCTACTATTGAGCTCTGGATCAGACTGGATGATTTCTATTATCTGATACTGAATACAAATAATGTTGTGGTCAGATTGGTTAAAATGTTTAGACACTGAGGTATCCTTCTTATTACAGATGTCCCTTAAGTGTTCTTTAATTCTCACTTGGAATTCCCTTTTGGTCTCACCTACATATTGTTTGCCACAGAGGTGGCAGGTGAGTAAATAAATAACATTACGTGTAGTACAGTGACCTCTTAACTTTGAAGTATATTTGAGGTTTGTAAATGTGCTTCTAAATATTTTAGATTTATCCATTTTCATGCAAAATGTGCAGTTAGCGTTTTCGCAATCTAATACTTTGTTTGCGAAAGTTTTACCCGTAACACCTGGGTGTTTACTAGAAAACTTAGCTCTTATTAATTAATTGCTTAGTTTAGAACCAATTCTCTGTGCAAAGATAATTTCCGTTTGGAACGTCTCAGGACGAGTCAAGTTGACAATAGGCCAAAGAGATCTTATTGCACATTGGAGAAAATAATTATCTTTATCATATGTAAAGATTGCTGGTATCACTCTGCTAGATTTGTTAACCTTCTGAGTCGGATTAAGTCGATCTGAATGGTTTTTAAGTCCTGCTTTAGTGAAAGCTTCTATTATAGTCGGACCAGTTGAAAAAACAAATCAACTAAACCAATTCCCTCTGATGAGTTACATAGATAACGAAACTGGCCAGGGACCGGGGGTGGCTAGACCACCCCAGCAGATGGGAGGGATCGCCTCCACATCCTATCAGGCAGCACCTTCTTCCAGGCTGAAGTGGTCCGCATTCACACACAAACTATTGTGGCATAAATGGGATGCATCTAACTCTTTTGGAATGTTCAGACTTCTCATCTTTATCGTTAATGGCAGTCTGTGGACGTGTTTCTTTTTCCAAATTTTAGTCTCAGGGTCCCTATATGACAATATAACCTATTTGATGTTACATTGCCTGTCCAGAGTATCCAAGTACTGTTAGGTGCTGGCACAGACTTGAACAAAATTTCCTCTGACAGAATTTCAAAAATATCCACCATTGCAACTTGCGTAAGGTGTAGGAATACATACATGCTGATAATAATGAGTATCAACCCCACAGGCTCTATACATGTGCATTTAAAAAAAAAATAATTACAAATTTTAATTTTATTTTAAAATTTCATTTAAATTTTTTAAAATATTTAAATTTGTTAATTTTTAATTTCATAGTTCTATTTTTAAAGTCAATACACACAAAATTTCCAAATTTCATGCGTTTACCTTTAATAATGAACTTAGGATAACAATTTAAACTTTTATAACCTTTCCACTGAGAGGCCTCAGACAACAATTACTTTTCCAATAAAGTCTCTACATTTGTTTGTCAGTACTGAACTTTCCACTGTGTCCAAATACTAAGCAATTGTTGGATAAAACATTTGAAGTATTCTTATTATTAGGTTGAGATTCCTTCTTATAAAGCTGCCATTCCTATTTCACATCAGTAAGGGTTGCCATCGCTGTAAATAAAAACAGTGCCAATCGGACATCCAATATGGCCAACATGATGGCTATCTTGAAAATCTTGTTATAGTTACTTTTTCTAAATTGTGTGCCATAGCAACATGGCTTTTCCACTAAAAGACTTAGTAGGATATCTAGTTGGTCACAAATGAAAATGGTGCCCATTAACACAATGTGGAAAATATTTTTACAAAATAATAAGTGAATACTGTAAATCTAAAGACAATATCTTGACAATAAAAACATAAATCATAGTGTTTTGCATGAGTTTTTGTTGAAATTGTCATGTATTCTGGTTAATTTATTTTCAATCTGTTAATACATCATTACATTGTGATAGTTATTCAGTTCTTTTTAAATGATTTGTTATGTCTTAATTTAATGAAACTTACAACTTGTGTTCATAGGCCAGAAGAGCTTATGTGATGGCCTTTTGTCAATCATCTGGCTTTCTTTATCATAAGTTTGTTGTCACTATTCCTCCTAAATGGATGATCATATCGACATGGAGTTTTCATTAAAAGACATCTTAAAATGTCAAGTTGGTCTTAAATAAAATGGTGCTAATCTGACTTCCAATATGGCCACCATGGTGGCCATTATGAAATCTTGTCACTATTTCTCGTAACAGATGGCTGTATTCACATAGAGTTTTTAGTGAAAGACTTTGTCTAGAAGGTTTAAATGAAAATGGTGCCCCAAGGACATCCAGTATTACCAGCTTGATGTATATCGTGAAAATCCCATTATCATTATTCCTGAGTGGATGGTCATATCAACATGGTGTTTTACTAAAAGACTTTTTATGACATCTAGTTGATCCTAAATGAAAACTGTGCTAATCTGACATCAAATATGCCCACCTTAAAAATCTTTGCAGTGAAAAGTGCCAAAAACTGAAACTTTTTTCATCTCACTTGATCCAAAGTAAATATCTCTATCAGTCTAACTGGTGATTTTATTGTGTTTTTTTAAAAGACTTATTCTAGACTGTTTGAATCCAGCTTGTCAACTAGGAAGCATTCTTCAAAAAAATCAAAATTTCTGTATTTTTACCTTGTCCCTGTTCTGACATAATTTTCCTACACCTACATATGGAGATTTAAGTACCATAATTTGTCCTTCTCTAGACGAAATTCAAATAAAATCTGACCAGGTATACATTTTTAATTTCATTAAAATAATTTGGTAGAATTATTGCTTTTTAAAACTGGGCATTCACTCTGAGAACATAGCTTCGCATTTGAACCCTCTGGTAATCACACTGAGCTAGATATCCACAGTATCTGGTACATATTGAAAAAAATGCTTAAATGAAACTGATTCACTCCAACATCAGCATTCCGGGACTCTTTATTAAATAACATATGATCCAATATGTCAAATGTCAGAACTTGCTTATTCTTTAAAACTGTAGCCCTCCTGTGCAAAATTCCAATATGGATTGGAATCTAAACACCCTGATTCATCTGAAAGAAAAGTTCAAGAAAGGTGTCAAACTGAATCGGCTTATGAGGATTATAACTTAGATAAAAAGCTTGTGCTACAGACATTCTAAATGGAATGTGCAATGCATCAACATTGAGTGAATACCATGCCTTTGGAGTCTTTTCTCTGCACACTTCTGACTCACACATGGTGGAAAAGATGACTGTAGGAAATATGTTGGAACCTAAAACCACTTTAAATCATAAGATTTATTGTTTAAAATAAATTGTTGGGTAAAACATTTGAAGTATTCCTATTTTTATGTTCAGATTCCTTCTTATAAACTGCCATTCCTATTTCATATCAGTAATGGTTGCCATCTCTGTAAATGAAAACAGTGCTTATCTAAACTCCAAATTGGCCACCTAAAAAAACAATATTTTCACTATTTTTCCAAAATGGTTGGCCATTGTGACATAAGATTTTCACTAAAACACATCTGATCATGTCTGGTTGGTCCTATATGAACATGGTACTGATCTGACATCCAATATGGCTGGCATGCATATGGTGGCTATCTTGAAAATATTGCTTTAGTTACTTTTCCTAAATTGTGTATGGTAGCAACATGGGTTTTTCACTCAAAGACTTAGAATGATATCTAATTAGTCAAAAATTAAAATGGTGCCCAGGATCAGACCTCCAATTTGATGGCCATGGTCATCCCTCCTGAAAAAAATGAAAATGGTGTCCGGGATCAGACCTACAATTTGATGGCCATGGTCATCCCTCCTGAAAATCTTTATATTGCTACTTCTGAACAGATAGCTAAAGTGATATGTAGTTGGTCCGAAATAAATATTGTGTTGCTCAGACCTCCAATATGGCTGCTATTGTAACCATCTTGAAAATCTTGTTCAAACTACTTCATCTGAACAGATGGTCATATAGAAATGGGGTTTTAATTTAAAAAACTTCTCACTATATGTAGTGGGCCTAAAATAAAATTATGCCAATGTGACCTCCCAAAATTTACAAAATCTCATAACGGCTACTTCTCTTGAATAGATGGACATACCGACATATTTATTTTTATTTTGAATTGTTTATCTTCCAAAAGTTTTTTTGCAATTTAGCTGTTTATATTCTTTTAACTTTACTTTGAATAGATTTAATCAGAAAGATATAGTCAAGATTGTGCTGACATGCCATTAAATGCTACATACATCATACATACATACATACATACATACATACATACATACATACATATGGAATGAAAATGGTGCAGATCTGACCACCAACATATATGCACTTTTGTGAAGGAGTTTTGAAAACTGGACTTTTTTGACCTTGGGGTCAAGTCAATGGTCATTGCTTGCATTTTTGTACTTCAGTTCATTAAGTTTATGAATACAGTCACCTTTACATATGCAAATGAATTTTGACCAGACTTAGTATATAGTTGCATTCCAATGAACAAGTCAATTTTAAGACAGCTCTCCAACATTGATTTTAAGGTTAAAGGTCTTGACTCAAGTTTTTAGCTTTACTGGCTTGTAGGCATGATAACACAAACAAATATGAATGGATTTTTATCAAACCAGTTTGTAGATATATATGAAGAATGTTTTGAATGATTCCACTTACATAAATCAGGATTTTCGCAAAACATTAATTGTAGATTTAATCAAACTTAGCATGTTGATATATCTTGACATTGTCTTCGAATCCAATTATCATGATATCAGGTTCAAGTTCAGATGCCATGACAAATAATTTTGTACTGCACATACAGGTCAAGAAAATAGTTTTGCTTCCAGATTTTATATTTGGAATGTTTTATTTCTACTATATTACATCCGGCTCTCAGTTTTACATTCCTGCTTGAATTCTGTCAAAATTTTGTATTGCAGCCAAAACCAAAAGCTCTAGCCAGAATAAATGAACCTGATCCACTTACCCTGTCAGGACTTTGGTCAAGCAATAAACAGTTTTTCTGTCAGAAATGTAAAGTTCCACATGGATTCTGCCTACTTTACTGCCAGTGTCCAGATGGATACCTGCTGGAACTTTGGTATGGGAATTAATTTGTTTTCCATTTGACTCGGAAAAATGGTTAATTTGAATTTTTTTGTATTCATATTAGTGGAAAATTATCAAAAGTGTTTGCAAAATGTGTATATCAGTAAACCTGCTGCAATATTTGAGTTATCACCCTTACAGTAAGTTACCTGGTGTCTTGGCATGTGGACTAGGAAACTATTTAAGTAAGACCACGGTTATTTCCCTTTCTTTGTTTCCTAAATCATTGCATGTTCACCATTGACACATGTAGAAAATATTTTTACAAAATAAGTGATTACTGTAAATCTAAAGACAATATCTTAAACTGAAACATAAATCATAGTGAACTGTATGAGTCTTTTGTTGAAATTTTCATGTATTCTGGTTAATTTATTTTCAATCTGTAATATATCATTACATGGTGATAATTATTCAGTCCCTATCCAAATGATTTTTATGTCTTGATATATATATAGTTTTAAAACCTAAATGTGATGGAGGTCTGTAGCTATTAACCAATTTGTTTCAACAATTAATAGTGTCTTTTGACTTCCTTTTTTTTTTTTTTAATCTTACAACTTAATGTCCAAAATGATATAATTGACTTCATACCTGGTACTACCAATCACATGCAAACATTTGTTCAATTGAAGAAGTGATTATCTGTGTAGTTGTACCTTTTGCTGAATCAACATCAAGGACAAATACAATCTGGAAAATGCATTTGTCTTTGTTTTGGAACAAATTTGTGCCATTTATTCTGCTGAGGTTTTTGGAGAAGTCATTGAAAGTTTTTTCCATTTTTAGTAATTGCAGCCATATTTAATGGTAGAGTGAATATTTAACTGCCATATTTCATCCAGGCAGTCATCTTTCATGAAAGGATTGTGCAGATGGAGCCTGTTTAATTTCCTATGGAATATTATTCCATACTAGGGTGCCTGAATACTAAAGCTTCTTTAAACAAGTTTTCTTTTTGTTTTTGTTTTTTGCAGTTGGTAGTTATTTGAAACAGGGGATCTCAAATTAGGAGCATATAACACATTGTCCTGCTGTGGTCAATTACAAAGACTGTTAGATATTTTATACACCAGTTTGGCTTTGTTAAGTATCTACATTTAGTTTTAATTCTCTGACACTGCTTTATGTAGTCATGACATTTGGATAGAACATTTATCATGAGAATAACTTTTTGTTGGTTACAAGAAAAAAAGGTCAAAACAACCTATTTTTCACACACGCTGTTAATTTTGTTACCGGTAGGGGTTTGCCTCTTGTATGCTCTTGGGTTTGAATCTTCTCTTGCAAGATCTAGCATTTGAGGCAATGGTTGTTAGCTCTACTGGTCATGTACCAGAAGACCTTATGTGATGGCCTTTTGTCAATGATCTGGCATTCTTTATCACAAGTTTGTTATACAGCTATTCCTCCTGAATGGATGGTCATATCAACATGGAGTTTTCATTGAAAGACATATTATAAAATGTAATTTGTCCTGAATGAAAATGGTGCTGATCTGACTTCCAATATCGCCACTATGGTGGCCATCTTGAAATCTTGTCACTACTTCTCATAACAGATGCCCATATTGACATAGGGTTTTCACTGAAAGACTTCTTATATCTAGATGGTCCTAATGAAAAGGGTGCCCCAAGGACATCCAGTATGGCCAGCTTTGCATACATCTTGAAAATCCTGTTATCATTACTAACGAGTATATTGTCATTATTCCTGAATGGATGGTCATATCAACATGAGGTTTCATTAAAAGACTTCTTATAATGTCTAGTTGATCCTAATTGAAAATCATGTCAATCTGACATCATATATAGCCACCTTAAAAATCTTTGCAGTGAAAACTGCCGAAAAGCTGAAACTTTTTTCATCTCATTTGATCCAGATTAAAATTTCCCTATCAGTGTAACTGGTGATTATATTGTATTTTTAATACTTATTCTACACCCGTTTGAATGAAGCTTGTGAACTAGGAAGCATTCTGCAAAAAAATCCAAATTTCTGTATTTTTACCCTGTCCCTGATATGACAACAAATTTTCCTACAGTTACACTCATATGGAGATTAAAGTACCATAATTTGCCTTTTGAATATAGAGGAAATTCAAATAAAATCTGACCAGGTATACATTTTTGATTTCATTAAAAAGTTTGGTAAACATTATTTGCTTTAACTGGGTGTTCACTCTGAGCACATAGCTTTGCATTTGAATCCTGTGGTAATCACACTGAGCTAGATATCCACAGTATCTGGTACAGATTGAAAAAATGTTTAAATTAAACTGATTCACTCCAACATAAGCATGCCAGGACTCTTTATTAAACAACATATGATCCCACTGGTCAAATGCAGAACTCACTTCTTTAAAACTGTAGCTGTCCTATGCAAAATTCAAAACTGTGGACTGGAATCTAAGCACAATGATTCACCTAAAAAAAGTTCGAGAAAGGTGTCAAACCAAATCGGTTCATGAGGATTATACCAGCTAAAAAGCTTGTGTACAGACATTCTAAATAGAATGTGCAATGCATCTACACTGGGTGAATACCATGCCTATGCAATCTTTTCTCTGTGGACTTCAGCGTGTCATATGGTGGGAAAGATGACTGTAGGAACTTTAAATCATTATGATTTATTGCTTAAAATAAATTGTTGGATAAAACATTTGAAGTATTCCTATTACAGGATATTAGGTTGAGATTACATCTTATAAAGCTGCCATTCCTATTTCACATCAGAAAACAGTGTCAATCTGACATCCAATATTGCCGACATGGTGGCTATCTTGAAAATCTTGTTATAGTTACTTTTTCTAAATTGTGTGCCATAGTGACATGGCTTTTTCACAAATTAAAATACCTCAAATGTTTTATCTTCAATTGAACAAATTTCAGCATGTGAAGTCATATGATAAAATTTTAGACATTAAGTTGCAAGATTTAAAAAAAAGGAAGTCAAAAGACACTATTAATCACTCTGACAAATTAGTCAATAGTTACAGACCCACCTCACACATAGGGTTCAAAACTATATATATATCGAGACATAAAAAAACATTTAGAAAGAAATAATTATCACCATGTAATGATATATTAACTGATTAAAAACTGATTAAAAATAAATTAATGAGAATACATAAAAATTTAAACTAAAGTCTGATACAAAGTACTAATTATCAAGATTGTCTTTAGATTTACAATAATCACTATCACTTTGTAAAAATATTTTCTACATTGTATCAATGGTGAACAAGCAGTGATTTAGGAAACACTGAAAGGGAAATAATCCCTCCTTTACTTACATAGCTTGTTAGTCCTTATTGCCAAGACCACATGCTAAGAAACTAGGTAGCTTTAATATAGGGGTGATAACTCCTACACTTATAAACTAACTGCGAAGTAATAAAAAGTTACTCAAATTTATAAAATCATATGTGCTGACTTATAAAGATATTTAACTATGAAATAGCTCTTTTATGACATTTTTAAAATTTATTTTCCACGTCCTGTGCTAGTCATTAAACAGCAAAATTAGTATGCAAGAGCATTTCTATTAAACAAGAAATTATTACAAAATGGTCTTTAATATCTGATAAACACAATTTTAAATAATTTTTCACCAATTCCAATACACAGAAATTCAAATTAAGAATTTTTCAGGGTCAAATGGAAAACAAAGCAATTCCCATACAAAAGTTCTAGCAGGTATCCATCTGGACACTGGCAGTAAAGTAGGCAGAATCCATGTGGAACTTTATGTTCTTGCAGGAATGTAGGTGTACATGGAAATCATTTACATTCCTGACAGGAAAACTGCTTGGCTAAAGTCTTGACAGGGTAAGTGGAGATGTAATGACAAGATTTCCAAGATGGCCACCATGGTGGCCATGTTGGAATTGTCAGATCAGCACTGTTTTCATTTAAGACAAACTAGACATTATAAAATGTCTTTTAATGAAAACTCCATGTCGATATGACCATCCATTCAGGAGAAATAGTGAAACAAACTTGTGATAAAGAATGTCTGATGACTGACAAAAGGCCATCACATAAGGTCTTCTGGTACATGATCAGCAGAGCTAACAATCATTGCCTCAAATGCTAGATTCAAACCAAACAGTTTACAACAGCCATATGCCTAACAAAGTTACCAGTGTGTGTGAAAAGTAGGTTGTTGTGACCTAGTTTTCTTAGCAACAAAAAGTGCTTCTCATGATAAATGTTCCATCCAAGTGTCATGACATAAAACAGTGTCAGAGAATTAAAACTAAATGCAGATACTTAACAAAGCAAAAAGGATGTATAAAATATCTGCCAGCCTTTTTAATTGATCAGAGCAGGACAATGTGTTATCTACTCCTAATTTGAGATGCACTGGTTTAAATAACTACCGACAGACAAAACATAAAAAAGAACTCTTTGAAAGAAGCTTTTAATATTCAGGGACCCTATTATGGAATAGTATTCCAATGGAAAAAAAACCAGGTTGAAACTGCACAATCCTTTCATGAAAGATGATTGCCTGGATGAAATAACAGCTTAATATTCATTGTCCAACACTTTCTATGGGAATTTCCATGTAAATTTGTAAATACATACTCTTCATTCATATATGCTTTGTTTTTAATGTAAGGCAGTGAATATTGCATTCCAGTTTTTTGAGCATATTATCAGTTCAAGTGTATAAACTCAGGTGAAAATGTGTTATATGTGTGCAGGTGTATGTATGTGTATGAGCAGTAATTAAGTGTAAATATGACAATACATAATAATTTTTGCAAATATTGCTGACCTCAAGGTAGATCATTTGTTTTTTCATAACTCATATTTGTCATTGATGTTATACAGCAAGAGGAATGATTAAACAGAAAATCACTTCTTCAATGGCATAAATTTGAACTTCTGATTGGTAATGCCAGGTATGAAGTCAATGATAACATTTTAGACATAGAGTTGTAAGAGCAAACAAAAGGAAGTCAATGGACATCATTGA
Source organism: Margaritifera margaritifera (assembly GCA_029931535.1). Classification (NCBI taxonomy): domain Eukaryota; kingdom Metazoa; phylum Mollusca; class Bivalvia; order Unionida; family Margaritiferidae; genus Margaritifera; species Margaritifera margaritifera. Next base: position 3,196,967 of record JAQPZY010001679.1, on the reverse strand, counting down.
CTAAGTAAGTTTCAATAACTATTTCATTTCCATACAGATCAACCAATTAAGGTTAAGCTTGAGAAATAAGCCAATAGCAAAAGACCTCAAATAGTGGCTTCAACACTATATATAAATCAAGACATAACAAATCATTTAGAAAGAACTGAATAACTATCACCATGTAATGATATATTAACTGATTGAAAATAAATTAACCAGAATATATGAAAATTTCAACAAAAGACTCATACAAAACACTATGATTTATGTGCACCATTTTCATTTATGACCAACTAGATATCATATATAGTCTTTTCATGAAAAATGTGGTGGGGGGGGGGGTAAAACTAATTTTAATTGTGTAATACTTACCTGTTGCTATTGCGTAGCTAATCTATTTCCAGAACGGGAAATACCCGACCGTATGATGAGAATTCATCCTCCCGTAGGGTAGAAGAAAGTTCTAGAGAATAGAACTCTGTGTAAACCCCACAGACTTAGCACGTGACTTCCCATGATACATCATTCTTTTTTCAGGATGTAGCCTTACTAGTGGGACATCAGTGCGGGAGGGAGGAGGGAATCTGGCAATAGCAACAGATAAATATTACATAATTAAAATTAGTTTTACCCCCCAAAAACTACATTTTAATATCAGTAATAGCTTACTCTATTGCTATTGCGTAGCTGAATTTGCCAGTTAGGTGGGAGGCTGATGATCTCACAACTGGTTATGGAAAAGTAACAAGGAATACTCACCCCCACTGTAAAAGCGTTGACTACTGCCGAATGGTACCCTCATGGGCCACTTTTTGAGCTACGACTAGTGGACCCAAAGAAAATATGCCTTCGCTTTGATGAGCCAACGAGCAAAGGTAGAAGGAGAAGGTCATCTGAGACCACCAAAATGCGGCTTTCATCACATCCTCCAGAGATGAATGAGTTAAATAGGCCCATGAGGTAGCAATGGCTCGAACCTCATGAGCTTTAATTTTCATGAAGGAAAGATTCCTCTCGTTAAGGGACTGTTAATCTCTCTTGATAGTTTTGGTAATCCACCTAGAAACAGTGGAAGCTGAAATATCAGCTGAACCCTTGAAGGGGAGGAAAAGACGGTTCCTACCCTTCCTTTTCTCTTTAGATAAATAAATAAAAAAATAAAGCTCTAACTGGACATAAAAGTCTATCCTGATCATCCACAGCATAGATACGACTGAGACTGGGGATCTCAATTGGAAGTGGAGTGACTGATGGAAGCTGGTTTTTTGCTAAAAAAAACTGGTTGGCAAAGGAGAGAAACCAACTCATAATTCCCAATGAATCTCAAACAACCTTGCTCGTTGGATAGAGCATGAAGCTCGCTCCTTCGTCTCACGGATGCTAAGGAGAGCAAGAAAACAGTCTTGAGGGTAAGGTTCTCGAAAGAAGCCTCACTTAAAGGTTCATAGGGGGATTTATTAAGGGACCACAAGACACATGAGAGATTCCACCTAGGCATCAGAGAGCGCGACACTGGTCTTTGCAGTTCGAAAATACCTGATCAGGTCTGCTAAGTGAGGGTCTGCACCAATAGCCAAACCCTTCAAAAAATTTAGAGTGTTAGAAAGGGCTGCCCTATAGCCCATGATAGTAGAAACTGAGCACTGTCTCTCTTCAAACGGGAAGAGAAGAAAATCGGCCACTGCACTCAAAGAGGGACGGCTAGGATTGATACATTTCCTACTGCACCAATCACAAAAGATTTTCCACTTTGCATCATGGACCTTGGACGTAGATCGCCTCTTGAATTGAACGATGCACTTGGCGACTTTGCTCGATAACTTCTCCTAGCGGAGCGATCGTTTGAGATGAGCCAAGCATGAAGGTGGAGAATCTGAGGATTGATGTGCAGAAGAGAACCCCTGTGCTGTGACAGAAGGTCCCTCCTCTGGGGTAACACCAGGGCAAAGAGATCGTTGAACCACGATCGTTGGGGCCACAGAGGGACTATCAACATGAGCTGAGCAGTGGAGTTCCTTACTTTGCGAAGTACTTGTGGAATGATCCTGAAGGGTGGGAAGACGTAGGTGAACAGACTATCCCAATTCAGTCTGAAAGCATCCACTGCCCAGGCTCTCTGATTGGGGACTGGGGAGACGTAAAAGGGGAGCTTGTTGTTTAGCCTCGTGGTGAACAAGTCCACCAAGGGTGTCCCCCAAAGTCTGAAAAGGGAATCTGCCACGGATTGGTGTAGAGACCATTCCGTGATGACTATCCGTCCTTTCCTGGAGAAGGGAGTGCAATTCTTCCTTTAATCACACCAGATTCAACTGGTGGAAGAGCATGGGAGTTCTTACCTGAGGAGGGAGATCTAGAAACCGAAGACGGTATCCTCCTTGTATGATAGAGAGGACCCAGCCATCTGCCATGATGCAAGACCAAGCCTCTGAAAAAAGGCTTAGTCTGGCACCTACGGGAACCCATGGAAGAGGAACACTCTGCAGGAGAGGATCGAGTCCCTAGGGCCAACCCCCCTTTTCCTTATGAAAGGGGGAAGTGCCCATAAATCTCTTCCTTGGCCTCTGCGGTGTATCCTTCTAGATGCTGACTGATGAAGGGGAGGTCTGAACTGAGGCTGTTGCTTAGACTGAGGCTGCGTGGCTTTAAAAAGTTTTGGTGAAGGGGCCTGAGGCCGTTCAGGATGACTTCGCTTCCTGGCTGGTTTCGATGGGTCAGGCACGGATGCAAGAGAGCGATGTTGCTGGTGTCTCAAGTCTTGAGATGCCACCAAGGAAATGAGCCCTCCAAAAGGAGTCTCTGCCTCTAGGGGAGCAGCCCTCAAAAGGTTCTTACAGTAATACCTTGGATGTGTCCAAAGCAACATCTCTGCAGAGATGGAGAAGCTCCACCTTTTAAGCCATGGACAAGGATAACACATGTCTTGATGTCTTTGCCACTGCTTCCAACAAATGATGAAGAGGAAGTCGTGACAGAGTTTCCTCCCTAAGCAGGCTGAAGGAGGTTGCCAAAAAGAGATCAGCATGCAAAGCTACGGTCACTAGTGACCTAGCTTTTTGCTCTAAGGCCTCCAGTGTTTTAACTGGAAGGCAAGCCCAATTCCCTGTGGAAATACCCACTTGCGTCGCTGCGGCATCTAAAGTGGGAGGTTTAAGTGGCTAGTAAGGGGTGTGAACCCAATAGCTAGCAGAAGAGACCAATGGTCTCAGCGTAGAAGAGGGGATGGACCATCCTCTACATTGTGTCGGAAACTCCTGGCCCTTGCAAAACCTTTGGGACAGTTTTTTTTACCGTAGCCGAGTGAGTAAGCAACAAGAGGTCTGGACGGGAGATGGATCCAGCTAGTTTTTCCAAGCTGGAGAGAATCTTAGTGTCCTCTGAGCCTGAGGGCTTGGGACACAAATCATTGGGCAATAGGCAGTAAACCTCATTAACCGCTTTGTCAAACAACCAGACCTCTTCTTTCTCTGCCGCCTTCATTGATGGTTTGGGAGATCCTAAGGAAGAGGGTGCCACTTCTGTCGGTTCCATATCAAACTCGTGAGAATCCACAAAAACAGAAAGGACATCCTCATCGTGCACTTGAACCTGGGAAGCAGATCTATGTGACCCAGTGTCTTTCTGATGTTTTGGCTGGAGAGACTTGGGGGTAAGAGGGACCTCAACCCGTGACTCCTCAAGCAGAACCAGAGGACTGTCCTTAGTGGCAGGCACGGCAGAAGTATGAGAGCGACTCTCAACACTCCTGGTGTGGTTGGAAAGAATCTGTCCCTTTCACTCTTCCTATGTACTGTGGCATCAATTTCACTGCCATCAGGCTAATGCCCTGAAGGCCATGGCTGTAAGTAGGGGGCTGTCCAATTGCTGCCATGCGGTGGAAAACCCCACATCCCATAGGGGTTTAAAGGAATCATAGGGAAGGGGGATGCCGATCCGATCCCCGTCCCCAGTCCTATGTCAGTACGATGAATCAAAGTCCGGGGAATGAACGGTAGTCTGGAGGGAGGGGGGACTTGTCTTGGACCCTCTCCCCATACCGATGGGCCTCGAATGACCGGTAATGACTGGTACTCGTAGCTCTATGACCTGTGCCTCTCGCCCGGTGCCCAGTGCCCCTCGCCCAGTGCCCAGTACCCGGCCAATGACCAGTCAGGCGACTCTGATCTGTACGAAGAACCTTTCCCAGATCTGACAGACTTAGATCAATGCTCTGCCCTTTCAGGGGGGCATGAACCTGTCGCCGACAATGGGCCATTGGGGCTGAAAGGGTGCTGTTCTCCCCTCACGGGTGGATGCGACTCACTTTTGGCTGACCCCGCTCTCTGTCCTTTGACGTGACAGAGGGTGCTGCCCTCCCTAACAGGAGGGCATGACTCGCTCTCTGTCCAAGTAGAGTGGAGAGGTGCTGCTCCTCCCTTCCAGGAGAGGTGCGACTCGCTCTCTGCTTTTCGGGATCAGGGAGGGTGCTGACCTTCCTCATGGGAGAGCGCAACTCACTCCCAGTCCGCTTACTGATCTCTCTCTCTGAGACCTGAGGGACTCAGAGATGGAGAACCCGGAAAATTCTGAAGAAGACGAAGATACCTTCTTGCGTGCTTCGTAAGTTATCCTGGACTCTGCAAGGTCCCAGACCTCATCAGGCCAAAGACAGCATATCGGACAGCCATCTGTCCTAGTACAGTTGGTGCAAGACAGGCAGGTGGTGTGGGTGTCCCAGGGGTCTTTCCTGTGACCACACCTGCCAACCACCTCCTGCTTTGGCATAACTGTAAAGAAAAAGAGACACTGAAAAAAGAAAACAACAAGATAACGTTTATATATATATATATATATATATATATATATATATATATATATATATATATATATATATATATATATATATATATATATATATATATATATATATATATATATATATATATATATATAACTTGCTTGGACGACATTTAACCCTAGCAGGAACTTGTCTGTAGGAGGCTAAACCACTCCAGAATATCTCTTTTATATGAAAGAACAGAAATACTACTGTAGGTATTTTTATATATATATATATATATATATATATATATATATATATATATATATATATATATATATATATATATATATATATATATATATATATATATATATATATACAAACCTGCTATGTATATATGCAACTATATATAATATATATGTAAAAGAACAAAGCAAGGTGAAATGAACCAGAATAAAAGGTTTACTGGATAGAAAATTAAGCAAAAACTCAGCTTGGTAAATTGCTTTATAGAAATACTAGTAAAAGGAATAAATTCCTATACTAATTCATTTAAAAGAATTGAACCAGAGTTCAATATAAGGCACACTAGAGGAACAGACTGGTGTGCGACCTGCTTTAGCCTAAGTTTAAAAATAGTCAGCCAATCAGATTGACGGAAATTTAATTTCAATACTTCGTGAGTTTTGGAAAAACCAACCAAAGGAAAATAACAGTTCAGCAAAAAGGATAGGGAAAGAATAGAAAATTAATCTATCCTAGCTTAAAAAATGAAACAAAATTCTTGAGAGAAGGCAAAGATTAAACCTCTGTACCACAACACATGGCGGGGAATTAACAAGAAGTTTCTGATATCGATTGCCAAAATTCTGCAAGAGAGGTTCTGATGAAAATTTCTAGAAGGGAAATACTGGCCTGTGTAATACCACCTGTTTAGTTTTACGAAAAAAAAAACGTAAAGAAAATCGCATTTCCTACGATTGACTCTTCAATTGAAGGCAATTTCCACATGGTAATTTTTTCACTCTCTTCTAAGATGTCCGACTGGAAAAAGAATGATGTATCGTGGGAAGTCACATGCTAAGTCTGTGGGGTTTACATAGAGTTCTATTCTCTAGAACTTTCTTCTACCATACGGGAGGATTAATTCTCATCATATGGTCGGGTATTTCCCGTCCCAGAAATAGATTAGCTATGCAATAGCAACAGAGCAAGCTATTAAAACCCATATTGCTATGGCACACATTTAGAAAAAGTAACTGTAATAAAAATATTATCAGTTCAAGTGTGCACTTGTGAAAATGTGTGTATGTTTACATGTGTGTATGGGCAGTGTTTAGATGTGAATATTTGTAAATATTGTACATAACAGCTGGCCTCAAGGTATATAATTAGTTCTTTATAACTAATTGAGTCATATTTGTCATTGACATTGATTCAGCAAAAGGAATAACTACACAGAAAATCACTTCTTCAACTGAATAAATTTGAACTTCTGATTGGTAATGCCAGGTATGAAGTCAATGATAAAATTTTAGACAATAAGTTATAAGACCAAAAGGAAGTCAAAGGACACTATTGGCTAAAGAAGTTTTTATTAACTATTTAGGGTATCAGACAGTTCAACCAATTAAGGTTTAAACTTGAGAAATAAGCCAATAGCTACAGACCTCCAACACATTAAATGTTCAAAACTGTATATAAATCAAGACATAGCAAATAATTTAGAAAGGAACTGAATAAATATCGTCATGTAATGATATATTAACTGATTGAAAATAAATTAACCAGAATACATGAAAATTTTAACTCAAGACTCATACAAAGCACTATGATTTATGTTTTATTTTGTCAAGATATTGTCTTTAGATTTACAATAATCACTTATTATTTTGTAATGGTAAAATTTTAGACATTAAGTTATAAGAGCAAAAGGAAGTCAAGGGACACTATTAGCTAAGCAAGTTTCTATAACTGTTACATATCCATACAGGTCAACCAATTAAGGTTTAAACATGAGAAATAAGCCAATAGCTACAGACCTCCATCACACAAAGGGTTCAAAACTGTATAAATATCAAGACATAACAAATCATTTAAAAAGAACTGAATAACTATCACCATGTAATGATATATTAACTGATTAAAAAAAAACTATTCAGAATACATGAAAATTTCAACAAAAGACTCATGCAAAGCATTATGATTTATGTTTAAGTCGAGATTCTGTCTTTGGATTTACAGTAATCACTTATTATTTTGTAAAAATATTTTCTACAATGTGTCAATGGTGAACATACAATGATTTAGGAACATTGAATGGGAAATAACTCCACTCTTACTTAAATAGCATTTTAGTCCTATCACCAAGACCACATGGCAAGAAACTAGGTAACTTTAGTGCAAGGATGGTAACTCCAATTTTGTAGCAGCTTTACTGATAAATAACATTTTGCAGACACTTTTGATAATTCTCCACTAATTCTGATACACAAAATTTTAAATGAAAAAATGTTCAGGGTCAAATGGGAAACAAATTAATTCCCATACAAAAGTTCCAGCAGGTATCTCTGTGCACACTGGCAGGAAAGTAGGCAGAATCCATCTAGAACTTTATGTTCCTGCAGGAATGTAGGTGTACATGAAAAATCTTTGATATTCCCAACAGAAAAACCATTTATTACTTGGCCCAAATCATACAATATCAAGATCAACTGGATGTAATATAGTAGAAATAAAACATTCCAAATAACAAATCTGAAAGCAAAATATTTTCTTATATGTGTGAGTAAATATGTTCACAAGAGACCTGTAAGTGCAGTACAAACCTCTTTGTCATGGCATTAGGCCTGTCAAGATCTCAAAAGTAACTGAAACTGGAGTAGGAATTTGATATTTAGAGTTGGAATTTTTATTCCATGGAGTATTTGGTTTCAAAAGTAGATCTCGACCTGCTTTCGAGTTATTCTCCACCGAGCACAAACTGGGGATCTTGAATCTATTGTTTTACTCGAGTCACACAACATGTTACATCATTTTGATTCTCTTAAATGAGGAGGCAAGAAAAAGGTGCTAGTACATTTCACGCATATTCCAATGTAAATAATAATGGCGTACTCCACGGGAGATACAAACCCTGCACCCAAAAAGACACCTTGTGTGGAATGAAGAGCAAGATAACCTTTTATTATCAGAAGATAAGAAACTACTCTTTTTGGAAAATTCAAGGGGAGTCAGTGAGAACTGTGGCAAAATAAAGTGCATAAGAAGTTTCAATGGTGATTACTGCATATGTACTGCATACATGTATTGCCAATATCAGTATATGGTATAGATTGATCATAAATAGATTTTACAAATTTGAACTTACAATAAATGCAGACTGTACTATGTCTTAAAGTAAACAATATTTTATCACTTATTTTAGAATGAAACACATTAATTTCTTTGGAACATGCACAAACCAGAACACAAAACCACTTTTCCAGTGATCTCTTTTGAATGTAAACAATGCATCACTGGGGAAACCTCAGAAAAATGTAGCTTTGTTGATTTGGTACATTCTCACATGTATAAAACAAACTCAAACATACAAGATGTTTTTTTTTAAAGATGTAGGTCGATTCTTTTTTCTTCTTGGCTGCTTGAATAAGTTTCCTTGCAATAATAATAGTAATAATAGTAATAATAATAATAATATTAATAATAATAATACATGTAATAATATAATAATAATAATAATAATAATAATAATAATAATAATAATAGTCTACAAACTAAGTTATAGAAAGATTCCTTGGAAATAAAAATTATGAAATGTTATAATAATACCTCATTCTTTACATTGCTTAAAAATAACTGATGATTTTCATCCTAATATCTCAAATTTATATTTATTTTAAAAAAATCACCTTATGGAGTATGTAAAATAAAAAGTGAAACTAAGTACATGTATATACTATATAATTCCAAATTTTTCAGTCCGAGCACCTTAATCTCATGGACTTGTGATCAAATCAGTTAGGGCACCTCAATCCCATGGACTTGTGATCAAATCAGTCAGAGCACCTCAATCCCATGGACTCGTGATCATATCAGTCAGAGCACCTCAATCTCATGGACTCATGATCATATCAGTCAGAGCACCCAAATTCCATGGACTCGTGACCAAATCAGTCAGAGCACCTCAATCCCATGGACTCGTCATCAAATCAGTCAGGGCACCTCAATCCCATGGACTTGTGATCAAATCAGTCTGAGCACCTCAATCCCATGGACTTGTGATCAAATCAGTCTCAGGGCACCTCAATCCCATGGACTCGTGACCAAATCAGTTATGATACCTCAATCCCATGGACTTGTGATCAAATCACTCAGAGCACCTCAATCCCATTGACTTGGGACCAAATCAGTCAGGGCACCTCAATCCCATGGACTTGTGATCAAATCAGTCAGGGCACCTCAATCCCATGGACTCGTGACCAAATCAAAACAAATATGCCAATCTGAAGAAAAGAGTAAGATGTTGATTTGGCATTTTAAAAAAAATATTTAATGCACCATTTACCTCTTTATAAATTTTGTCAAATATTTCAAGCCAAACTGGATGGAAAAGCTATTACAATAATTAATCTTTATTTCAACAAAAACTAAAGTTATTTCATTTCAATATATATATATATATATATATATATATATATATATATATATATATATATATATATATATATATATATATATATATATATTGAAAATTAATTATAACAAATGCACTGATACAAAACTTGATGATACATAGAATTTATTGAAAATTAACATAAAAATGAGTATCAATGAACTTCTCTGTCTTCAGTCCAATAATTGCTTCATTTTATATATTAAAATTTTCAGCAAAGGAGAAGATTGATGCCATTCATCACCCCAAAAACAGGTGGGGGTCCAAAACCTCTATCTCCCACACATAGTGAGCAGCATTATCTGGATATTTTTGTGACAGCAGACCCAACATATGTCGTATAGATGGTGAAATAAGTATGCAGATTTATTTTACTTGTATACTTGTCAATAAAGCAATGTGTTTGAAAAATGTAAATGATTTATTATATAGGTGTTCATTTCTGTCACTACATGTGTATATATTTATTGCAGTAAATGGAACTATGCATTTAGTAATTCATCAAATAGTTATTAACTATGTTCATATATATATATATATATATATATATATATATATATATATACACACACATACATACATACATACATACATACATACATACATACATACATACATACATACATACACCTCATTCAAATTCTTGACAGAGCATACTCAGCCTAAAAATGTGGCTGTCATGGACAGATCCAGGCCGTTTGTCTACACAAGTTGTGATCATAAACTGGGTGTCACAGGTCATCTGGGGAAAGAAAATGTTTCACTTACAAGCTAATGTAGTGTGATGGTATTGTTATAAGTCTTATTATTTATCCACAAAGTTTGCCCCGCCCCCCCCAAAAAAAATCTTTGCTTATTTGATCCTGTTGGTCCTGATGTGCAAATTTGCATGAGTCATTATGCAGAAATCCTCTTAAGTTACCTCGCGTATAATCCGGGTCAAAATGCAAAAAACATTGCATAATGCGCAGGCAGATCAGGGTCTATGTTGCTTGTTCTACTGATTAGTCCTTACAAACTGCATAGACCCAGATCTGCTTATACGCAAGTATATACGGTATTCAAGACAAACTCCAAACCTGCTGATAATATTTAGGCTGATCTGTAGTTCTGCACAGCAGTTTTGAAATTCTGATGCAACCCCTTGGGGTGTAGTTAAGGAGTGAGTTTAAAAAAACAATTATACATAAGTATCAAATTTTGCAACAAACATGTATGAAAATTGGTGTTTGATAACTGACCTAGTTGGTAACAAATGTCACATGTAGCATTGACTGGAACCTTTTAGTAATGCCACTTTGTGGACACAGTTGTGACCCCTTTGTCAGGGTCACAATTTCAGATATTGAGATCCTCACTCTGTATGATTTTATTAGGCATGAAAAAATTAATGTACCGTATGTACTCTCGTATAATCCTATACCAACTGCAAACTGCATAGACCCAGATCTGACATTGCATAATGCACTGGCAGATCTGGGTCTATGCAGTTTGTAAGGACTAATCAGTAGAACAAACAACATAGACCCTGATCTGCCGGCACATTATGCGATGGCAGACCAGGGTCTATGTTGTTTGCATTTGGACTCGGATTATACGCGAGTATATACAGTATACATCCAACTGTCATTGACCCTGGGGTCATATTTTACAAAGAACACACACACACACACACATATATATATATATAAAAACACAAACACACCGGGCCTTTAAAAATAAATTCAGATATTCAACTTAAATTGGCCCCCGTTTCTATTCTAATCACATGGACATTGATCACAGAGTTACCGATTTTGACTGGTGGATGGTTAGTTTGACTGATTTTGACTGGTGGATGGTTAATTAGTTTGACCGAGTTTGACTGGTGGATGGTTAGTTTTGAAAAAACAGTTGAGCATGGGTATATGTATTTTACAAATATTATAGTTAACCATAATTATATAATGATCACCCCATGTTTTGTGACATTAGCCAATCACACATTTTTATTCATATTTATTATGTAACATAGCTTATCTGATGATAATCTAATAAGAAATGAATTAAAAGACTGGCCTTTGTACCTTATCAGAGGATAAAAGCTGTAATAAAGAAATTAGTGTGCATTTAAAATTAATCCTATTCTATCATTAGCATGCATCTGTAAGTATCTTTTGTACCATGATACAGTGACTGATAAGATATTTGGAACCACTGCATGGGTATGTAGTGGCATAAGTGGTCCTTGTATAAGGTGATGGAACTGGAACATTCAGAGACAACATCTAAACATGTAAAATGACTAATACTCCATAGATGAACTGGCCAAGTAAATAAAGCAAATGACCACAGAGGGATCATTGAGAGAGTGGTCTATATGTTCTGATGTGATTATGTGCTTTCATAAATTGTATGGTAGTCTACATTTTGTGTTCCAAAAAGTAAACGAGTGAACAATTATATTTATTTATATAGTCTGTGATATTCTATGCATATTTTTGTAGGTTTGGTAAGGGGAAATATTTCCATGCAATATAATATGCAATGACTTCTCACACATGTAAATATGACAACTCCTTAATGACAAAATAGAAAATAGAAACATTTAATACCTAAACATTCAAAGAATGGAAACCGTTTTTGTTTAAATACTCTGCTTCATTTTCCTTTGATGCTTGGATCTTGATAAAAGTGCCATCAACACATCCAAGTACATTTAGGAATCCTGTTAAGGAAATATAAAAAAATTACTTCACATTGAAGTTTGTCTTTTCTATTAGTATAGTGTGCATATGTTTGTCTGTGTGTGTAAATGGATAATCTTTCTTATTAGCAGATATATATGTTTATAAATAAAGCCCGGAGGATAACATTATTTTTGACTAATTGGGTCAATGTTTCAAAATACAATTATATTTATTATTATTATTATTCAAAGAAATGAAAGCTATATACAAGAAATTATTTTCAGAAATTGATTCTTAAAATATAAAAATATAGTTTTAAAAAAAAAATTTGCTTCTATATGAGATGTAATGAAATAGGTGTGTTTTCATATTTGTAAAGACATTCAATGCCATATTTGTTCAAACTTTGTGGTTTGATTAATAAAATGAAGAATTATAAATTGCATATTACACATTATATTTGATTTAATAAAAAAAATCAGCAATTTAAAACATTTACATTATTTATATACCCTGACAACATGTGTAATGTTTGTCATTATTGTTGTTGTTGTTATTAATCATGTATTAATGTCGTTTTAATATTTTGAGACTGCCCCTTTGTAAGTTTTTTTTTAGAAGAATGAAACAGGAAACACTCTAGACAAGATCGTACAATAAAAAAATGAAACTTCGCTGATGCAAATAGTTTCAAATCCAAATCCTTGTTGAAATGTTAGGTTGTAGAACAGTATCATTAAGAAAAAATTGTCTTTTCTTATATTTCTTTTTAATTACCATAATAAATAACTACTGCATTAATACTGCTTGTTGTACATGGAATTACTTTGCAACATCAGTTCTTGTTGTAGACAATTATGGATAATAACGTAAGGTTAGAGTTCAATGAAAATGGCAGAGCCCATTGTTGACAACACATGTAAATGTCTTGGTCATGTTGGCAGACAGTGACTACGAGTCTGTGTGCAGTTTTCCAGTGTTTAAGTAAACAAAAAAGAGTACATACCTGCTAATTTGGAAAATGCTTGCTTGGTTTATACTGCCTTCTGTCCTTGTGGAAAACCACAAATTGATCCCATACTTCAACAATGGCAGAGACTAATGCTCAGAGCTGCACCCCATCGAGTCCTTGGATACAGATGCACTGTCACAAAGCAGCTGATAAAAAGCCCCAGTGGTAGAAAATCTGAGGGCAAGAAGGATTCATAAAAGTGGTGGTAGGGCATTGCTTCTTTTTGTGTGTCTTTGTAGTTTGGGTAACAGTAAATTGGTTATATTAAGGATGGTTTGGGGTCTGAATCTAAATCTTTAAAATGCTTCTTCCTCTGACAGAAATTCCAGAGGATCTGTGTAATCACTGAGAACTCTAGGTGGAAATATTGTATTCAGGCATCGACTAATCATCTATGTTTGGCCACAGCTGCCATATATGCTTCAGTTTGGAGTTACTTCTAACCTGACTCGATATTCTTATCTCAAACTCGAGTTTTGAGTCAAAACCCTTTTTCCAAACTTTCAAGATTGACAAATGAAGTAAAAAATCCAAATCTAATGCCTTGTCTCGAGTTTGGAGTTAAAAACTTGTACTTACCGTATATACTCACATATGATCCGGGTCCAAATGCAAACAACATAGACCCTGATCTGCCATTGCATAATGTTGTTTGTTCTTTGTTCTACTGATTAGTCCTTACAAACTGCATAGACCCAGATCTGCCAGTGTATTATGCGATAGCAGATCTGGGTCTATGCAGTTTGCATTTGGACCCGGATTATACGCGAGTATATACGGTAGCACAATTTAATATGCTTTTGGGATCTAGGGGCCTGACCTTAAACCTGGCATCTTGATAACTGGATTCATCTAAAATATGCTTCTAATTTGAGATACATTGTTTCAAATAACTACCAACTGCATAAAAAAAAAAAAAAAAAAAAAAAATCATTGAAAGAAGATTTTAGTATCCAAAGGATTAAACAGGCTCAAACTGCACAATCCTTTCATGAAAGATGACTGTCTGGATGAAATATAGCAGTTAAATATTCATTGTTGACCACGTCTTGTGTGCATTTTCATGTAAATTTGTACTTACACTCTCTTCATACATATAATATACTTTGTTTTCATGCAAGGCAGTGAATACTGCATTCCAGTTTTTAGCGTATTAGCAGTTCAAGTGTATAAACACAGGAGAAAATGTGTTATGTGTGTATGAACAGTGTTTAGGTGTGAATATGACATTTAAATACATATATTTTTGCAAATATTGTACATAACAGCTGGCCTCAAGCATATATGTGAACCTCCCACATAGGAGGGTTTTTCTCCTGAGTTTAGGAGTGTCTCCTGTCCCTCAGTAAAATCTCCCGTGTACGTAAAATTATTATTTTAAATTTTTTTTTTTTTTTTTTCCACATTCTGGCTCCAGTGCAGTATATTTACGGTAATACTGCCTGTGATCTCATGACTGAACTGGCTTAAGCAGGGCAAGTCAATGTACTTGCTAATTTAATCCTTTGATCCTGTCAGCACGGTAAACTGGCTTCATCTGAAGTTTGTCAAAGTTGATTGTGCCATGTGTGAGTAGAAATAATTCGCAAAGGAATAAAGATGTTAATTGATTATGGCTGGGTTACTGAAAAGCTTAGTCAGCATGAAACAACAAACATTACTTTGATTTTGTCTACAAGGTATGATCTGTATCGGTGCTTAAAGTTGTCGAGATGAATTAAAGTCTATAAAATGTATGATCAAAAGTAATTTGGACAGGATTAAAGATGTTAATTGATTATAGTTGGATTACTCATGAGCTCAAGTGGCATAAAACTGGGTCAGTTTGATTGACCTTGGTGTTTAAAGTTTGTCGAGATGTCTAAGCGTGCATTATCTCCCAATGCCAAAACACCAAAATCCAAGCAAGCAAAATATCACGAAATTCAATGATGGATGGAAACAGGAATTTCAGTGGTTGCAATCGAGTTCAAACAAGACATGAATATGCATTCTGCTCTTCCTGTAAAACTGATTTCAAAGTCTGTTGCATGCATGGATAAAATTATCACGTAAGTATTACAAAAGTTTAACTATTTTATTGTTCATAAGAAATCATAATCACAATTGTATAATAATAATAATAATAATAATAATAATAATAATAATAATAATAATAATAATAATAATAATATGAATAATATGGATACAGTACAGGAATTAATCCATAATGCCCAGGATGTATGAGGTTTTTATCTTCATCTATAATACTAGTAAATGATTATTGTTTTCCGGATTTGATTGTTTTTGTTAAATAATGGTGAGAGTGATGATAATGATGACAACAAAGGCATCTGCAAATTAAGCTTAAAGTCACAACGGGTGTGATAGTCTAATCATTAATGTATTCATCAGTGCTTCATATGGACAATCTTACTGACATTAAAATAACATTATATGCTTGGGTGTGCAATAAATACTCACTAATCCGATTAGGTAGGTTTTCTTATCACTTGATGATGAAATCCTTGAAGTCATGGCCTACCTAAACCCAGATGTCTGAGAAAAGGTCTCAACTCCAGCAGATGAGTTCAATGACCATTTGTTTTTTTTGTGAAAATGGGAAATAACTTGTTCTAACAATAAGAATGCATGGAGATATAATCTTTCTTGGTATCTTAACTGCAGCAGTTTATTAGAATGAACAGAGTTGCCTTATAATATTTTAATTTACCTATTGTATATCCATGGCAAGTAAATTTCAAAGTTCTAAAAATGTTTTGCATTTTGTATTGCAGTGATGAAGCTATCTGCGAGGTTCATGACGTTAACCCAGAGCGAGAGAACTGCACTGGAAGATGAAATTCAGGACTACATTCTGACTTCCAAAGAACAACTTCCCAAATTCGACAGAGACAGTACCAGTCTTGAGCAGTTTTGGCAGACAGTTGGCAATCTGACTCTACCCACAGGAGGGAAACAATTTAAACTTCTTCGTGAACTCAGTAGAGTTGTATTGACATTGCCACATTCCAATGCAGACACTGAAAGGACATTTTCCATTCTAAGGAAAATTCAGGCTGACTCTAGAGGAAACCTGGATCCAGTGACAGTACATAATCTTTTAAGTGTTAAGATGAACAATGATAAGAACTGCCACCAATATAATCCAGGCCAGAATGCTAAAAGTGCTTGTGTTACATATATGGAGAGTGTGAAAGGCAAGAGGTTAATGTGAAAGAACTGAATTTCATATTTTAATATTAAAACTATGGAAATTTCTTCAAAAGTAGTAATTTTTGCCCATTTGCATGCTAAAAATCGGGTCGATGAAAAACCTCTCTCTTTTGAGGTCATAACTCCCGACCAAATTTTGCAAATCTCCCTCTTTGTTCCAAGCCGACCCCTAATTTTTATCACATGTATGCTCAAGGTATATAATTAGTTCTTTATAACTGAGTCATATTTGTCATTGATGTTGATTCAGCAAAAGGAATAACTACACAGAAATCACTTCTTCAACTGAATAAATTTGAACTTCTGATTGGTAATGCCAGGTATGAAGTCAATGATAAAATTTTAGACAATAAGTTATAAGACCAAAAGGAAGTCAAAGGACACTATTGGCTAAAGAAGTTTTTATTAACTATGTTGTATACCAGACAGTTCAACCAATTAAGGTTTAAACTTGAGAAATAAGCCAATAGCTACAGACCTCCAACACATTAAATGTTCAAAACTGTATATAAATCAAGACATAACAAATAATTTAGAAAGGAACTGAATAAATATCATCATGTAATGATATATTAACTGATTGAAAATAAATTAACCAGAATACATGAAAATTTTAACTCAAGACTCATACAAAGCACTATGATTAATGTTTCATATTGTCAAGACGATGTCTTTAGATTTACAATAATCACTTATTATTTTGTAAAAATATTTTCTACATTGGGTCAATGGTGAACATGCAGTGATTCAGAAAACACTGAAAGGGAAATAACCATGTCTATAATTACTTAGATTCTTAGTCCTATCACCAAGACCATATGCCAAGAACCTAGGTAACTTTAATGTAGGGGTGATAACTCTTACACATAATTGAGGAGCAATAAAAAGTTACTCAGATTTATACAATAATATGTGCTGATTTATAAAGATATATCTATAAAATAGGTTTTTAGCTAAGGTATAATCCTCATAGGCCAATTCAGTTTGATGCCTTTCTTTAACTTTTTTTAATGTGAATCAGGGTCACTGCTTAGATTCCAATCCACAGTTTTGAATTTTGCACAGGAGTGCTACAGTTTTAAAGAAGAAGTAAGTTCTGACATTTTTGACCTAAGGGATCATATGTTATTTAATAAAGAATCCTGGAATGCTTATGTTGGAGTGAATCAGTTTCATTAAAGCATTTTTTTTCAATATGTACCAGATACTGTGGATATCGAGCTCAGTGTGATTACTACTGGGTTTGAATGTGAAGATATGTGCTCAGGATGAATGGCCAGTTTTATAAAGGAATAATATGTACCTATTTTTTTTAGTGTATTATCAGTTCAAGTGTATATTTACACTGATGAAAATGTGTGTGTTATGTGTGTTTATGTGAATGTATGTGTATGAGCAGTGTTTAGGTGTGAATATGACATTTAAATACATATGTTTTTGTAAATATTGTACATAACAGCTGGCCTCAAGGTGTATAATTAGTTCTTTATAACTAATTGAGTCATATTTGTCACTGATGTTGATTCAGCAAAAGGAATAACTACACAGAAAATCACTTTTTGAACTGAATACATTTAAACTTCTGATCGATAAAGCCATGTATGAAGTCAACAATAAAAGTTTAGACATTAAGTTCTAAGACCAAAAGGAAGTCAAGAGACACTATTGACTAAGTAAGTTTCTTTAACTATTTCATTTCCATACAGATCAACCAATTAAGGTTTAAACATGAGAAATAAGCCAATAGCTACAGACCTCCATTACATAGAAGGTTCAAAACTGTATATAAATCAAGACATAACAAATCATTTAGAAAGAACTGAATAACTATCATCATGTAATGCTGTATTAACTGATTGAAAAAAAATGAACCAGAATACATGAAAATTTCAACAAAAGTCTCACACAACACACTATGATTTATGTTTTAATTTCACGATATTAACTTTAGATTTACAGTAATCACTTATTACTTTATACAAATATTTTCTACATGTCAGTGGTGAACATGCAATGATTTAGGAAACACTGAAAGGGAAATAACCTTGGTCTTACTTAAATAGCATGTGGTCCTATCAAGACCACATGCCAAGAAACTAGGTAACTTTAGTGTAAGGATGATAACTCAAATTTTGTAGCAGTTTTACTGATATACACATTTTGCAAACACTTTTCACACTTTTCCACTAAGTAATTAAAATAAAAAAAAATTAAAATTAAAAAAATTTCAGGCTCAAATGGAAAACAAAGTAATTCCCATATAAAAGTTCCAGCAGGTATCCCTCTGCACACTGGCAGGAAAGTAGGCAGAATCCATGTGGAATTTTATATTCCTGCAGGAATGTAGATGTAAATGGAAAATCTTTTTGACATTCCTGAGAGGAATACCATTTATTACTTGACCAAAGTCCTGACAGGGTAAGTGGATCAGGTTCATTTATTCTGGCTAGAGCTTTTTGTTTAGGCTGCAATACAGAATTTTGACAGAATTCAAGCAGGAATGTAAAACTGAGAGCTGGATGTAATAAAGTAGAAACAAAAAACATTCCTAATATCAAATCTGGAAGCAAAACTATTTTCTTACACATGTGAGTTAACATGTTCACCTGTAAGTGCAGTACAAAATTCTTTGTCATGGCATCTGACCTTGAACCTGATATCATGATACATGTAATTGGATTCATCTTGTATATCAAAGACAATGTCAAGATATACCAATATGCTAAATTTGATTAAATCTACAATTAATGTTTTGCAAAAATTCTGATTTATTTACCGGTAAGTGGTATCATTCAAAGTATTCTTCAGATAAATCTACAAACTGGTTTTGATAAAATTCCATTAATACTTGTTTGTGTTGTCATGCCTACAAGCCAGTAAAGCTAAAAACTTGACTCAAGACCTTTGACCTTAAAACAATCTTGGAGAGCTGGCTTAAAATTAACTTGTTCACTGGAATGCAACTAAATACCAGGTCTGGTCAAAATTCTTTTGTACCATAAAAGTGATTGTATTCATAAACTCAATAAACCGAAGTAAAAAAATGCCAGCAATGACCTTTGACTTGACCCAAAGGTCAATAAGGTCCAGTTTTCAAAACTCCTTCACAAAAGTACATATATGTTGGTGGTCAGATCTGCACCATTTTTATTCCATATGTATGTATGTAAGTAGGTAAGTAAGTATGTATATATGTATGATGTATGTACATGTAATGTTCAATGGCATGTCAGCACAATCTTGGCTATACCTTTCTGATTACAAGTAAAGTTCCATCTATTCAAGAGAAGTAGCCGTTATGAGATTTTGTAAATTTTGTAAATTTTGGGAGGTCACATTGGCATCATTTTATTTTAGGACCACTACATATAGTGAGAAGTTTTTAAATGAAAACCCTATGTCTATGTGACCATCTATTCAGAAAAAGTAGTTTGAACAAAATTTTCAAGATGGTTACCATAGCAGCCATATTGGAGGTCTGAGCAGCACAATATTTATTTCGGACCAACTACATATCACTTTAGCTATCTGTTCAGAAGTAGCAATATAAAGATTTTCAGGAGGGATGACCATGGCCATCAAATTGGAGGGATGACCATGACCATCAAATTGGAGGTCTGATCCCGGGCACCATTTTCATTTTTGACTAATTAGATATCATACTAAGTCTTTGAGTGAAAAACCCATGTTACTACCATACACGATTTAGGAAAAGTAACTATAGCAATATTTTCAAGATAGCCACCATATGCATGCCAGCCATATTGGATGTCAGATCAGTACCATGTTCATTTAGGACCAACCAGACAAAATCAGAAAAGTTTTAGTGAAAATCCTATGTCACTATGACCAATCATTTAGGAGAAATAGTGAAAACATGTTTTGGTGGCATTGTTGGAGTTTAAATAAGCACTGTTTTCATTTACAGATATGGCAATCCTTACTGATGTGAAATAGAAATGGCAGTTTTACAAGAAGGAATCTGAACACAAAAATAGGAATACATAAAATGTTTTACCCAACAATTTTTTTAAAGCAATAAATCTTATGATTTAAAGTGGTTTTAGGTTCCAACATGTTTCCTACAGTCATCTTTTCCACCATGTGACATTCTGAAGTGTGCAGAGAAAAGACTCCAAAGGCATGGTATTCACTCAATGTTGATGCATTGCACATTCCATTTAGAATGTCTGTAGCACAAACTTTTTAGCTAAGGTATAATCCTCATGAGCTGATTCAGTTTCTTGAACTTTTCTTTCAGATGAATTAGGTTAAGATTCCAATCGATTGTTTGAAATTTTGCACAGATTTGAAGAAGTGAGTTCTGACATTTGACCTATTGGATCATATTTTATTTTTTAAAAAGTCCCAGAATGCTTATGTTGGATCATCGGTTTCATTTTGAGCATTTTTTTCAATCTGTACCAGATACTGTGGATATCTAGCTCAGTGTGATTACCAGAGGGTTCAAATGCAAAGCTATGTGCTGAGAGTGAATGCCCAGGTTTAAAAAGCAATAATGCATACCAATTTTTTTAATGAAATTAAAAATATTTACCTGGTCAGATTTTATTTGAATTTCCTCTAGAGAAAGGCAAATTATGGTACTTAAATCTCCATATGAGTGTAGGTGTAGGAAAATTATGTCAGAACAGAGACAGGGTAAAAATACAGAAATTTAGATTTTTTTGAAGACTTGTTTTCTATTTCACAAGCTGGATTCACAAAGGTGTTGAATAAGATTTAAGAACACAATAAAATCACCAGTTACACTGACAGAGAAATTTACTTTGGATCAAATGAGATGAAAAAAGTTTGTTTTTGGCAGTTTTCACTGCAAAGATTTTTAAGGTGGCCATATTTTATATCAGATTGGCACAATTTTCATTTAGGATCAACTAGACCTTATATGACCATCCACTCAGGAATAATAACAACAGGATTTTCAAGATGTATATCAAGCTGGCCATACTGAATGTCCTTGCAGCACCATTTTCATTTAAGACCCATGATGACTTTTAGTATTCAGGCACCTTTGTATGGAATAATATTCCAAAAGAAATTAAAAAACCTCAGACTGCACAATCCTTTCATGAAAGGTGATTGCCTGTATGAAACAACAGTTAAATATTCATTGTCTACCACTTCCTGTGGGCATTTCCATGTAAATTTGTACATAAACTCACTTCATACAATATACTTTTTCATGCGAAGTAGTTAGAACTGTATTCCAATTGTTAGCATATTATCAGTTTAAGTGTATAAACACAGGTGAAAATGTGTTATATGTTTATGTGTATGTATGACCAGCAAAAGGAACAACTATACAGAAAATCACCTTTGAACTGAATAAGTTTGAGCTTCCGATTGGTAATGCCAGGTATGCAGTCCATGATCACATTTTTAAACATAAAATTGTAAGACAAACAAAAGGAAGTCAAGGGACACTATTGGCTAAGTAAGTTTCAATAACTGTTTCATATCCATACAGATCAACCAATTAAGGTTTAAACATGAGAAATAAGCCAATAGCTACAGACCTCCATTACACAAAGGGTTCAAAACTATATATAAATCAAGACATAACAAATCATTTAGAAAGAACTGAATAACTATCACCATATAATGATATATTAACTGATTAAAAGTAAACTATACATAAAACATGAACATTTCAAGAAAATACTCATACAAAGCACTATGATTTATGTTTGTATACCAAGATATTGTCTTTAGATTTACAATTACTTATTATTTTGTAAAAATATTTTCTACATGTGAGTCAGTTGTGAACATGCATTGATTTATGAAACATCGAAAGGGAAATAACCATGCCATTACTTAAATAGCTTCCTATTCTTAACACCAAGACCACATACATGTACCAAGAAACAATGTAACTTTAATGTAGGGGTGATAACTCCTACACATAACTGAGGAGCAATAAAATGTTACTCATATTTATGCAATCATATCTGCTGATTTATAAAGACATATATAATAGCTTTTTTATTACAATTTTTAAATTTAATTTTCCATGTGTTGTGCAAGTCCTTAATCAGCAAAAAGTATTAGCAAGAGCAGTTCTAGTAAGAAATGCTGAGAAATTATTACAAAATGATCTTTGATTGCTAAAATTGTGTGGCAGTTTTGCTGACAACACATTTTTCAAAACACATTTGATCATCTGCTGTATAAATAAAGATATTATTATTCTTATTAACATCAAATTCCAAAAAAAACCAATGAATAAAATGATGTCAGTGAGTTCAAGCTTTTTCTGCCCTTGGTTCTGAAGTATGACATGTAGACTGTCTCCCACAATAGGTATCACACTACCATCTGGAACTTGGACATTTTGCCTTAAAAAATACAAATAGGAACACAGACTGTAAAGTTATTCCCTTATTAACCATTACACATCCATAACTATTTTGAAGTATTTCCATGTACTTGTAATATAGGATGGCAAGATTTTAGGATGGAATTCACATAATATGTAAGGCACATTATTTATCTCTTGGTCATTTAGAGAAATTCTTACATTTGTGGGGTTTTATCAATACAATAGTCCCTCATTATAATGCTGTCTGTAGGAACCATAGAAGATACCACCTTATAGCAAGACCACCTTATAATGAAGTACATGATGCAGTACTCCCTCATTATAACAATGTTCATGGGAACTATAGAGTATACCATCTTATAGTGAGACTGCCTTATAATAAAGTACATGATGCAGTACTCCCTCATTATAATGCTACATGTGAGAGTCATAGAGTATACCATCTTACAGCAAGACCATCTTATAATGAAATACAAAATACAGTACTCCCTCATTATAACAATGTCCACAGGAGCTATGGAGTATACCATCTTATAGTGAGACTGCCTTACAATGAAATAAATTATGCATATAATTTCACAAATGCACAGTAAAATGGTATATATGACCATACTTGCCTTATAACAGGAAGTGTTATAATGATGGGCATTATAGTGAGGGAGCATTGTATTATGACATATGACATTACTGTTACTAGGGTTCATAAATCTCTCTCTTTTTTTAAATATTATTTATTGAACAAAATATCTGCAAATTTTGTAATGTGAAAAAACCCATTACATTTGAGATCATTTCATTTGAAATTTGTGAAACTTATTAAATATTATAACTGTTTACTTCACCTAGCCTCACAAAACAAAGACATTATTCATTTCATGAAATTTTCTTACTGAAACTGCACTTGTGCTATATCCTACATTTATACCTGGACACATATATGATGTGCAGCCTGATGACTTATTAGATTTGTTGCAGAAACATTTTTTTTGTTTTAAAAAAAATCAACTTAATGCTAGATAATCAACTACCATCTATACTCACTTATAAGATGAGTCCAACTGCAAACTGCAAAGACCCATATCTGCCATTGCATAATGCACAGGCATATCTCAGTCAATGCGGTTTGTTAGGAGTAACCAGTAGAATAAACAACATAGACCCTGATGTATCAGTGCATTATGCAATGCAATGGCAGATCATGGTCTATGTTGCATGCAGTTGGACTCAACTTATAAACAGGTATATATAGAAAGACCTAAAGGGCACCGTATATACCCGTATATAAGCCCATACCAAATGCAAACTGCATAGACCGAGATCTGCCATTTCATAATGTGCTGGCAGATCTGGGTTTATGCTGTTTGTAAGGACTAATCAGTATAACAAACATCAATAGACCCTGATCTGCTTGCGCATTATGTGATGGCAGATTTGGGTCTATGTTGTTTGCATTTGGACTAGGCTTATATGCGAGTATAAACGGTAGTATAGATTCATTTTTGATGAGATTTGTTGAAGGTGTGATAACAGGGGATTCCTTGCTCTCACTGCACTCTGGTGCATTCTGAAACCTATCCATAGTGGTTAACTTGCTGTCCACTTTATACATCATTCCAGAGTAATACTGCTATCAGACATTACTGACTGGCACCAAACATCACTGATTCTAGTGAGTATCCAGAGCTCTCAAGTACTTCTGTGGGATAATATGTGGGATAGCTATGTGCCTGAAACATAAAAAAAACAGAAACTCTCAAGTACTTCTGTGGGATAATATGTGGGATAGCTATGTGCCTGAAACATAAACAAAATAGAAACTCTCAAGTACTTCTTTGGGATAATCTGTGGGATAGCTATGTGCCTGAAACATAACAAAAAAAAATAGAAACTCTCAAGTACTTCTGTGGGATAATATGTGGAATAGCTATGTGCCTGAAACATAAAAATTAGAAACTCTCAAGTACTTCCGTGGGATAATATGTGGGATAGTTATGTGTCTGAAACATAAAAAAAAATAGATTTCTGTTATAAAGCGTGTATGCCCCAGCTGCAGACACCACAGAGCAAATAAGTTCCCAAAACTTAAAAACTAGAATATTTAAAAAACCTATTATACATGTACATATAATGGTACAAAAATCTCATCACATTATCTATTTATGCATAGACACATGCATACCAGATTTCATTTGTCTATCTCACGTGGTGTTTTGCTTAATTGTGTGAAGTCCAAAAAGTTAAACAATTTGTACAAAATGTAATAGACTCAAAATTCTGTTAGTTTATCTAGTCATAACCATGATAAAGTGTGTAAGATTTCATGGCTCTTAGTCCAAAAGTTTTTGTGCTATCATACTAAAATGGTTTTGGGATGGACATATGGACATTCTGACACAAGCAAAGCAATATGCCCCCATTCTGCTATTGCAGTGAGGGCATAACAAATTAGATATAAATTTTTAAGTACCGGTAGTCCATTTTGCCATTTAAAAAAATGCAAAGAAGTTAAAATGTACTAGATCGTATTCATAAATCAAACTGTCAGAGTTGCTCTTAAAGCAGTAAATTGCATATTATTTGAGAATCATTAAATTTTCCCATCATTTGTAACACAATATTTACAAATAAGAGGTTGTCACTAACATCGTAATTGTCCCCTGTTGCCTATTAGCAAAAATCTATAGTGCTGGGAATTAGTTGTATTAATATATGCAACTTTCATTACTTGAAGAAATATACCGTATATAATCATGTATAAGATGATTCCGAAGACCCACTGCAAACAACATAGACCCTGATCTGCCATCACATAATGTGCCAGCAGATCTGAGTCTGTGCAGTCTTCAGATGGACTCGATTTATTTGTGAGTATATGTTATCTTATATTGGGAAGCATATTATGCCTATCAAAGTCAAAAACTTTAATATGTTCTAAATCTTTCTTGAAATTGATATCATTTAAGACCTTGCTAAATATGAAGCTTCATTTCTAAGATGATTGGAATAAAAAAATGTGTATGTTAGAGTTTTCACAAGCCATTAGCATATTCCAGGTCATGATCCAGAACTCCATGAAATCTGGTCAAAATCTGCTGATCATCACTCATCTGAGATCCTGTTTAGATAAAACTTGAAGGAAATTGAACCAAAGAAAAGCTGTTCACGCTGGAGTGTCAACATGACACTGGGATGTCTGTTCAAAGACTAGGCTATTTGCTCTGGCATGCATACCGTAATGATGCTAGGGTGTCAACATGACACTGGGATGTCCGTTCTTGGACTAGTCTATTTGCTCTAGGATGCATACTATAATGATGCTAGAGTGTCAACATGACACTGGGATGTCTGTTCTTGAACTAGTCTGTTTGCTCTGGGATGCATACAGTGATAATGTTCTAGCTGAGAAGGTCTTGGATAAGTTTAAAAAGTGTAGTTCATATTGAAAATATAACTTTGTGTTTTAATCTATTTTGATCAGCATTATTAGCAAAGGTATCATGAAAGTATGTCAACCTATGATAGGGCTTGTGGAAACTCAGTTTTGTGCAGAAAAACTTTGTGCCAGTATGGTCTGAGATTAGGTTTAAGGTAACAGTTATGAGTGACTGTCCAGCTAGGCCTATTACTCTGCATGGGCACCTGCTTTGCAATTCTCAAAGTAAGCAATTTCACGGAAAAATGATTAGTTCATGGTCGAATTGTTTATTAACTTTTTCCATATTTCAGTCTCACCTGATTAGCCATTAATATTGTAATTTCTACAATTGTATTTGTATTGATCTGTATTGCAGCTGAAAATGTAGTTTTACTGATTTTCAATGTTGGCAGGTGGATGGGTGTGAAAATGCATGGGTGAAATAACCTGAAGATATGTTTGTCATACAAAATATTTGATTTAGTTTCTACATCTTCTTATAAGCATAAAAATATATACATGTTGATGATTGCTTTGTAATGTATTGCGGTGTGTAGATTTTCATCTGATATGGTGCATGCTGGCACGTTCACTTTGCCCAATACTATTTTAGTGCTACCTGAAGTGAACTGTCAAGGGTCATTACTCAGTCCAAAATGGAGCTGACAAGACAAAATCTATAAAAGGCTCATCTAGGTCTGTGAGAAACCTTCCACAACAAACCGCATCAGAATATGTTGACTGGTTCCTGAGCTATGCTGGCTACAAGGATCTACTGTAGTTGAGATGTAGTTGACTGGTTCCTGAGCTATGCTGGCTACAAGGATCTACTGTAGTTGAGATGTAATATTGATGGAAAAGGACAATAATTCCATCAAAATTACCTGAAAAAATGAAAACTTTCAAAGACACATCTACATGTAACAAGAAATTCACCTACCAGATGGTATCCAATTGTATAAGGGTTACAGAGCTACGCTGGTTACAAGAAGTGAGAGCAGATGAACAGATGGATAGATGGAAAAGGTTATTACTAGACGAGTCCCAAATCTTGATGATGGACTCCAACTAGCAAAAAATAAATCCCTTGTTTTTGAACACAATTACCAAATTTTGCACAAAAAAACCCCTCTGTGGTGTGGTTAATGTATGTTGAACATCAAACTCACTTGAGGTCTTGTGAAGAGAAAAACTTTTAATGAAAATTTAGTTTAAGTCATTAGACCTTTTCCATACCATCAATGAAAGCTGTCTACAAACTTTGGTCAAGGTAAGTGGTTTAGAACTGAGGTTATTATACAAAAACCATTTTCTTTTTTCAGTCACGCAGTCTTGAAGATTACTGGGGGCTTGAAATTGATGCTAGCACTACTACATATGGATAGCAAGCTAGCATTTTGCTAGTTCAATTCTGATATGCCATTAAATTGTTAGCTGAAAAAAGAAGTTTCTTGCCAGTGATATTGTGTATTCAAAATATAAAATATGCTAGTGGACATGGAAAATAGCTGGATTTTTGCTAGTTGAAAATATTACAACTATCAAAATGCTGCCAGTACTGAAAAAATTAATTTCAAGCCTTGTTATTGCATTTAAGCTTCAGCAAGTACCATCTATACTCGCTGATAAGTCGAGTCCAACTGCAAACTGCACCGACCCAGATCTGCAATCACATAATGTGTCAGCAGATCTGGGTATATGCAATTTGTTCGGAATAATCAGCAGAACAAACAACATAGACCCGGATCTTCTGGTGCATTATGCAATGGCAGATCAGGGTCATGTTGTTTGCAGTTGGAGTTGACCTATAAAAGGGTATATACAGTAATAACCACTGCAGTCATTCAGTGCAGATATGGCCACCTATACACAGCAGATGGTCTCTTCCATCTTTTCTGGCTTACTCAACTCTAAAGAACACATCAGACAATATCCAAATTATTAAAATGAAATTGTGTGCTGCACTAACTTGTACAAATACAGTAAAATGAAAACAGATGTGAAACTTTATGCAGGCTTTGAAAAATGAAGACATTACTTCCGGTTGTCCTACAAATGCAAGGAATGGTATAATGCAGCAAATAAATGTTAAATAGCTACTAAACCAGGGACAAACATATAAATGAGTACTTTCTGATAAAAACAAGAGTCCTTTGAAGGGAATTATGCTCTACTGGCTAAAAAGAATTTATAGAATTTATAGAAATTCACCAAGCAATGACCTTTGACATGACCCAAATGTCAAGTAGGTCTGATTTTCAAACTTGCTACACAATAGCGTGGATATGTTGGTAGTTAGATCAAAGTTAATAAATTACATATGGATAAACAGCATCTTTACACAGGTAAAACCCACGTCTTACAACAGAGAATGTTATGAATTTAACAAAAAAGAGTAACATTTCCATATATGGCTAGTAGTGATCAAGTTTTGCATAGTAAAGAACTATACACAACTGCTTTTGTCAACATGCATTATCCCAAATAATCTACAAGAAAAAAATATAATTCTTATCATTTTTCTGACCAAAGATAAGAACACATACTGTTCATACTCATGTACAAGTCAGATTCAACTGTAAACTGCATATATACCTAAATCTCTCATCACATAATGCACTAGCAGGCTGCATATATACCTAAATCTCTCATCACATAACGCACTAGCAGGCTGCATATATACCTAAATCTCTCATCACATAATGCACTAGCAGGCTGCATCTATACCTAAATCTCTCATCACATAATGCACTAGCAGAGGACTAAATATGATTCACATTTATTCATTCGTTAGTACATTCAGATAAGATGGGTTAAGAGATTGCTGGAAAATGAAGATTGAGCATGGCAAAATTTAGACAATACAACTATATTCAGAAATAAAAAGGATATTTGGAATTTAGGGAGAAGGAAATTAAAAGAATTTGGTAAGCTCATTAAAAACAGTTTTTGGAGAGATGTAATTTTGGCAGTATCTTATTAGAATGAGAAACCGCAAAATCCAAATGAATATTTATCCCAGAGCATTTAAAATTTTGTCCCCCCTTAGAATATTCTATCAATACAAATCTTGGACAGAAGCTGGTTTTGAAATTCTTAATGATTTAGTAGATGATCATGGTAATTTACTATTACTACTAATAGATGCGATGATTTATTGAAATACATCTCCCTAATATCCAAAATTCCCAAATCATGGAAATATGCAATCAAGAACCATTTAGTACACAATAATTTTGATAAGCAGGAGGATAAAATAATGAACTTACAAAACAAAATTCACTGAAATTTGTTTACAAAGATCTTTTAAAAAAGGTAATACACTGCTAAGAAACAAACTTGGATGCAAAATTAAATAAAAATATAAGTAGTGGGAGTGGTCTGAGATCTATAGTCAGGCAAAAATTTGTACTAAGGATACCAAGTTGATCGCTTTTAATTTTAAATTAATTCATAGATTAATTGTTATTTTTTGAAATGAGTTAACATATTCGACGACAACAAATTTATTTTCTGTAAGAATGAAAGTATTGAACATCTATTTTGTGATTGCGATATAACTTCTAAGATTTGATACAGTTTTATGAAACATTTTGCACCTTGTTGCCCAAATATTGTAAATTTGTCACAAAAAAAAAGAAATATTTTTAGGAAGTGAACAATTGAACATTTTGTGTAATTTCTTGCTTATTTTGGCGTATATTTATACTTGAAGATTCAATATGCAAAATCCTTCCATTTATGCTTTAAAGTAAACAGTTGAAATGCATAAGAACACTGAAAAATACACTGCTAAATTAAATAAAAAAGAGGACCAATTTATTCAGCAATGGACATCATTCATGAATATGTAATCCTTTTTCTTCTTGCAATTGGTTAGCTTTATTTGGGTGATTTGATGGAAAACAGGAAGAAAATACTGCAATATCACAAAAGTCTGTATCACATGGATGCTGTATACATGCACTTGTGTTTGTGTATCTAAATTGTGTATCTAAAGAGATTGCGTGCTATAATCACGTGTGCAAATATGTGGTTTGTTTTATCTTTTTATGTACAGCATATTTATTGTCCCTAGATTATCTGATAAGCAGAAATGTTTAATTGTAAGGTGGCCTTGTGATGGTGCTCCCCGACCCAGTAGTCAACCTATTATGGGGATACAAAAAAAATAATCTGCCATCGCAAAATTCACTAGCAGATCTAGGTCTATGCAGTTTGTTAGGAGTAATCAGTAGAACAAACAATGTAGACCCTGATCTGCTAGCACATTATGTGATGACAGATCAGAGTCTATGTTGCTTGCAGTTGGACCCTGCATATATGTGAGTATATACGGTGTCTTTTCTCTGTTGGAAACTAATGACTAATGACACTGTGTTGTGGTAGGTCATTCTTAGTAGGTTTACCATTTGTAGGATACAGCAGATAAATAAAACATACCATCTATACTCACTTATAAGTTAAGTCCAACTGCAAACAACATAGACCCTGATCTGTCATTGCATAATGTGCCAGCTGATTTGGGTCTATGCTGTTTGTTCTACCAATTACTCCTAATAAACTGCATAGACCCAGATCTGCTGGCACATCATGTAAGGGTAGATCTGGGTCTATGCTGTTTGCATTTTGATCCAACTAATATGTGAATACATATGGTAATTATAATAGTATTCACATCGTGACTGTTACTTCAAGGTTACGCAAAGAATGTTACTCCCACCAGATAAATCAATCTGTCATAAATGGAAAATTAGTCTGATACATATTTTACAATGTAAATGCTGTGAAAATGTTGAGCAAAATAATTTCAAGTTTGTATCCAGTGTTTGCAATTTGAATTTGACAGAGAATGGTCTTTTTAATTATTTTATGCCTTGTCTCATCTCATGGAATGACCAACATTTTCTTTTTAGTATTATTTGCAGATAATAGTGAACAAGTATTTCTTGTACAATGTTGTTAATAGTACATACATTTGACTATTTCTACCCCCCCCCCCCAATCCACCTGACATATATCTTGTCACATTCATTGGCACCATGTCCAAAGTTGAAAAATATTTTGTGCTGAAATGAATACCTGATTTTAATGTTTGAATATTCATAGCCTGTATTTGATTCATATTTGATGTCAACATGAAATATTAACCATCATCACTATCAACTTGGGTTGAATCAGAAGCCACAATGCCAGAATTTTTTAACAAATTCTGTAAACAATTGTGACTAATCTTACTTGTACATGTATATAGACTTGTTCTCCATGTTCCTGAATTACTTAGCTGCCTTTCTTGTATCTGCATCATTAGCAACAGCAAATGAAAACAGAGAATACGTGGGATAACTATTTGACAGCTATTTTTTCATTCACTGGTGAAACATATATGGCCTTGTATAAGCCTGGCACCACTTTCTAAAAACATCACAATTTGCATGTGTACTCATCGGCTTGATTCAAATTTTTCTATTTGCATACAAGTTTATGACCAGCAAATTCATGGACAATTGTTTTGAAAACTAGGCTATTCACAGTATTTTTGTTGTAATTTCCAAATAACAGTTGATTAAAAATCGAGTCAAGTACATACTCAAGGTTGAGAAGTTTTGTCAAAGCTGGGTCTGATCGGGCAAATTTTTCTGAGTCTGCAGTGATCTTAAAATTTGGAAGACATGTTTAACCATTACAGTCTTGATTTTTCAGAATTTGTAATTATACTGTACTAATTAAAACTAAGTCATAAATATGATTTTTAAATTACTTCAGTCTTCATGGTAATTACAAATAAAAACAACAACCCCAATAACCAGAATCAAGAAGATTTAATCTGGATATGCAGCATTTATTTATCAAAACCAAGTAAAAAATGTAGAACTTCCACTTATTTTCATGTGATTGCTAAAGATCTAGTATGGAAACAAAAAATGACAACCCATAACAGTAAATTCTTTATGAAACTGAAATTAATGAACAACTTTAAACTTTCAACATTTCAAATGATGAATGAAATTCTGATTCTCTTCCAAGATGTCAGTACTGGTAATGGTGGTAAGGAGTCAGAGGTGGTTATCATGGTAATGGTGGTAAGGAGTCAGAGGTGGTTATCATGGTAATGGTGGTAAGGAGTCAGAGGTGGTTATCATGGTAATGGTGGTAAGGAGTCAGAGGTGGTTATCATGAAGCTTGAATTGTGCCATGTTGCTGCTCTGGGAACACAATTAAAGGTGTTCCCATACAGAGCTGAGTAATTTGTCTGTGGCTGCTGTTGGGTTGCCAGCTTTATGGGAACACAGTGTATATGTACACAGTATGATTGCTAAGTGACACTACATATCGCAGGGGCTGTCTCAAAGTTTTAGTAACTCGCAAGGCACATTACAAGTGGACACATTTATATATAAATGATAAAATGAATATTATAATACAAATTTCCGAATAGAATTTTCAGCAAAAAGTATTCTTATTGGAATATTTGTTCCAGCACTAGATATATTATCCCTTTTCATTGAAAAAAAATACTGTAATCATCTTGTATGGCTGGAAAAATAGGGGTCACCTCCTATATCACTTTTTTTTCTTCAATTTTAAGTTCATTGGACTTGCGCCCCCTTGGATAAACAACAAAAGTGAAAATATCCTCAGACTTTTTTGATAAAAAAATCAATTCCAAAGTTGTGGAACACTAATAAACCACCTGTCTTTGCACTGGTATCTAGGGTATCCAGCTACTCCATGACAATGCACCAGTGCATAAATCTGCCATTGTAACAGACTTCCTGAATGAGCACAGGATCCGAATTTTGCCAATCCTCCATACAGCCCTGATGTAGCTCCAAGTGATTTTGGCTGAATGCTGATATAAAATACATTCAATGAGGGGAAGTCGATTGGAAAGCCACTATGAGGTTTGAAGTGCAGTTTTTCAGCGTATGAACAACATACCAAATTTATTTTCAGAATAATGTTAATAAAATTATTTGTATTTGATTGTAAGAGTCAGTTGATTTTCTGCAGGGCCAGTTGAATTCCATGAGGGCTGGCCCTTGTATATTTATAGTGACTACTCCCTCTGTGATTTGGTCATTTCTTTCTGGGATTTTGTTTTTTATACACTTATTATAGTACATGTATTATGATTGTTTTTTTAATTTTTTAAAAGAAATTTTATGAAATGCAATCACTTCCTGGAAATGTGTAATTAATAGGTCAAATAATTGCTTTTTGTACCTCCGAATGTGATATACACCTTGCAATATTTTTTACTATCTTTGTCTATTTGTAGAAAATGTATGCCCTTACAATATTCGTGCATTGTCTCTGGTTGTATGCTTTGTGATTAATACAGCTTTTAATAATGATGACATATTTCCTTGAAATTAAATCTTTATTCTTCACTATTTCCCCTTTAATATTCATTTCTCTTAATTTTCTTTCTTTGCCTCTATTGCTTTTTATTTTATACCCTATTCAATTTCAATTATTCTTATACATTATTTTTCTAAAAATTTTCTACTTTCACTTACTTTTTTACAGAATTGTTTATTTTGGCAATTTCATTGTTTCTTTTTCCCAATCTTTTATTGCATCTGAACTAATTACATATATTTAGAACATCATTAGTCTTATTATTATACATGTAGATTATTTTTTGGATAGCATTATTGATTTTCCATTTCCCTCTTCCCCATCTTGGTCTTTCTTTTTATTTCTATATTCATTTTTACCAGAAAATGTAGTCTAATATATTATATTTTTAAATGTTCTTTTCTAAAGTTTTACTAACTTAAAATGTGCCCTTTTACTTCCATCATTATTCCCATGTATATGTCCATATATTCTTTTGTATGGGTTTATTTTTTAAAAGATACAGATATAAATTATGTTACATTTTTCCAAGAATGACTTAATTATTTTATTAAAATATTTGTCTTTTTCGTGAAGACTTTTAGTCTTATCATATTATGTTCATATACAATTTAGATTTCTGCACATGATTAAGTTTTTATTTTCTAATCTTTCTACATCTTTTTTTGATCTTCCCAGAAAACTTTCTTTTCCATACCATATCACTGCTGCATATATACTTTTAAATTGTATGCCTGAAAATTATATGGATCATTCTTTTTTTGGAAAAGGGGTTGATTTTTATATTTGCCCAAGACTTTTTATCTATTTATTCAATTAAAATTAAAATTCACATTATCATTGCTCTTATTATCATGCACTATTATTATTCCATGAATTTTTTTTCTATCAGTTTGATTTCTCTATTTTTTATTGGTATAATTTCTTGTAAGAATGCAATATCATAAGATACATTTTTTAATATTGTAAAAAGCTGATACATTATGCAAGATATTTATATCATAAGAATCTTATATTCAACAGCCATATTAGTTTTTGAAAGGCATTGGCATTTTCTATATATTATTTAAAAACAAGTAATGTCTTATCTGTTTAGATTTGTTCTGTTCATACAAATTATTCATTTCTCTCTTTTGAATTTATATCCATTCATTTTTAGTTCTGATGTGAGTGTTGTTTCATTTTTTTCTAGTTTGCCAGAATCTAGTATGGTTTCTACTTTTATCTATCTCTTTATTGCTTGGGGTTGACTGGAGATGGTTTTATATGTTTGGTCTTCATTTTGTTCTTTTTCATTCCTCTGTGTAACACTGGCTTTTTTCCTCTTTCTTGTTCTCTTTGTTTTCTCTTGCAGCAGAGTTTGTAACTTGGATATAAGGGGGGGGGGGTAACGTCCTTTTGAAGTCTGAGTTGTCCTAGTCACTTTCTATTAATTGACCTCTCTGCACAGCATATATAGCTTTGCCCCCTTATGGGAGATAACTCTTTATGTTGCTACCTTAGACAAACAAGTGTAAAATATAGCGTCTTCATTGCTAGAATGTAGAGCACTATTGGCCGATCTTCCTGCGAATTTCTCTCCCGACTTTTTTTGAGAGATACAGATTTATCATTGAAAAGCAGACAACAGGGGTTCAGATATTTTAGTGAAGGATATATTCATGATGTAAACATGTTTTGGAGCAAGGACAACATTATATTAACGTCTGCAAAATGCCACAGAAACATGACAAAGAATGAAAAGTCTCATTATGATAGGATTAACCATACCTGGACATTCAAAGATCAGTAATTTATGGGGATCCTGTGAAGGTTTCTGGGGGAATCAGAGTATTATATTAATTCACAAGTAGATAAGTGTATGTTATCTTTATTTTCTTTTTATGCACGGTGGCATGAAATTAGTCAAAAATAAGCAAACAAACCATATCTGATCTATAGCTGACATCACAGAAATTGTGCAACTCAGTATCTTAAAACTTTTAATTCGTCTGATGGATTGTTCAACATGCACACTATGCTTTGAAATTTTCTTAGTCAATAACACATCACATTGACTCATTTGAAATCCTGAACATGCAAATGGTGGAATATTCAATTTCAGACCTGATTCTTCAACTTCTTCTTCTATAGTAAAACCGTTATCAGCCATTAATATATCTCCCTCTTTCAAATAGCCAATTTCTACAAGATGTTTAATCGTAGACAGAAACCCTGATTTTTGGAACATTTCTTTGTCTGACATTGCCTCTGCAAATAACACATAGCTAAAAATTACAGACCCTCAAGGATCTACAGCCACTTATGCCATTAGTGTGTTGGTTGACTTATAATTACTGTAGGTATTGGACCACTAATTATTTTACAGCCAGGGAACCAGTCTACTGGTGGGCGAATACAAAATAGAGTACTAGCTCTTTTGACATACATCCGTTGGGTAATAAATGGGTTAAATTAGGTTCCATTATTAATTTCACAAACTGACAAAATAGCATATGTACTCTTGGTGCGAGACTATGTTATTAGGTGCAGACCAGGGAGTTGCAGTGTATATCATCACGAGACTCAAAAATATGCTACGAGGCACCTGTTTTTTAAGGCTGAAAAAAAATGTCTCTAATGAATTGAACCATGTGTGGTTTGTATGCCAAGCTAATGAAGAACTTATTTTTATTTTTTAACATATTAACATTAAGTTCCATGGGAAATTAATTAGTGGTCTGATTCCTATAAGGGTGGGGGTAGTGTGTGTATCCATGACAACCATGTGCATCTGAGCATCCGTTTCAGTATCATTGGTCGATTTAAGAGTAATTATAGTATAATGGATCATTTTTGGAGTAATTGAGAGCAGATACTAGTGAAAAGCAAAGAATTATGGAAAACAAGCATGGTTGTGTAATTTTGATTGGGAAACCTGACCCATATGGTTGTGGGAAGCATAAACTTAGATGGGTTGATTGCATTGATTTGCTATTTAATTAATACAGACTTTCATATATGATAAAAAGAAGAATTACACCTGACTTAGAGTGGATGTGAAAAATCAATCTCTTAATGTTAGTCACTCATGAAAAAATGTGTGTGAACATTGACCATTTAGTTTTGAAATCCCATTCTAAATTTGATACCTCTTATTACATAATGCTTATAGGTGTATATTTCATCCATGCATATCTGAATAGCAGACACACGGGAACTAAAGAAAAACATGAGACAAACTATTAAAATCACTGCATTTATTCTACATCTATAATATATGAACATGGTAAACATTCTTGAAATACAACATTCATTCTGATCATCTATAGGCATTACATAAGTGTTCATTATTACCATTTAGTGCACTTAGAATATTGCCCAAGTTAGTATAGTACATACTTGGCGTCTAAGGTTGTCAATACACAACAATGAAAAAAATTTATGTTCGGTATAGGTATTAGGCCACTAATTATTTTACAGCCAGGGAACCAGTCTACTGGTGGGGGAATACAAAATAGAGTACAAACTCTTTTGACATGCGCCCATTTGGTAATAAATGGGTTAAATTAGGTTCCATTATAAATTTCAGAAACTTCAATCTATGAACTATAGCTGACAAAAAATATTTACTTTCATTTTGATATCCTGTATTTAATTTCCTACTGACAAAATAGCATATGTACTCTTGGTGTGAAGCTATGTTATTAGGTATAGACCAATAGACCAGGGAGTCCCCCTGTATAGCATCACGAGACTCAAAAATATGCTGCAAGGCACCTGTTTTTTAAGGCTGAAAAAAATGTCTCTAACTCTAATGAATGGAGCCATGTGTTGTTTGTATGCCAAGCTAATAAATAACTTATTTTCATTTTTTAATATATTAACATTAAGTTCTATGGGAAATGAATTAGTGGTCTGATCCCTGTATGTCTGAGATTGTGTCTTTAACGATGATGGCTTTTGAATTTTGATTTCTGTGCAGTCTACTATAATAAATGTGTTGGGAAATTCCTTTTTGTAATCATCAGGTATATTTTCTTATAAAACATCTCCATGTAGCCAAATGCAGACTTCTCCAAATCTTAAAAAGATGTAGTTATAGCATAAATTGAAAATAACTCCAGCCACTTTCTGTGTGATGTCAAATCTATATCCCAACTCTTGCAAGTCAGAATCATTCCAAAGTTTACAAAGTGTGAGGAACAATTGGTTATGTAGCGATAAATTATCAGTTATGAGATAGATTCCCTTTTCAAATTTATGTTAAAGGACAAATATCAACATTTGGTACCAGAAATTTGAAAATTGCCTGGAACGATTACTTTGTAAATCCTGTATAATATTTCAAATGGAAAAAATGACAGTTTTCATTTGAGATAACATATCACACTTCTTTTTGCTTTCTTGTAATTATCTCTCAGTATCAATATTTTCTAATGTGCTTTTTGACAGATCCCTCTTCAGCTTTTCATTTTCTGCAACTAAGGTCGTGAAATCAATTGGTTCAATCCCTGAAATAAAGCGAAACATAGAATATTCAAATTCGTTAAAATTGTACAAGAAAGACATGAAATAAGGATATAAAATTTGTCTGACTATGCAATACTTCTGTTTTTAAAGACACTTTCATTAAATACATATTTCATTATTTAAAGTTAATATTTATATTTTTATATAAAATATTGCACAGATGAAAACAGCTACTTGAATAATCCTTTTTTCTGTTACAGGCAAATTTTGTCAAGCCTGAAGAAACACAGCCAGTGGGAACTACATGTGGAAATCTCCCGTTTCCCCAGGCTCCTATGGGTTGACTAAGACAGCAATATAGAACTGTGGCTGAGACAATGACAGATCAGCAATGTATGATGATTTAAGAGGCTACAAGAGATCAAGCCAGTAACCCTGTATGGGTGAAAGAGATCAAGCCAGTAACCCTGTATGGGCAAAAGAGATCAAGCCAGTAACCCTGTATGGGTAAAAGAGATCAAGCCAGTAACCCTGTATGGGTAAAAGAGATCAAGCCAGTAACCCTGTATGGGTAAAAGAGATCAAGCCAGTAACCCTGTATGGATAAAAGAGATCAAGCAAGTAACCCTGTATGGATAAAAGAGATCAAGCCAGTAACCCTGTATAGGTAAAAGAGATCAAGCCAGTAACCCTGTATGGGTAAAAGAGATCAAGCAAGTAACCCTGTATGGGTAAAAGAGATCAAGCCAGTAACCCTGTATGGATAAAAGAGATCAAGCCAGTAACCCTGTATAGGTAAAAGAGATCAAGCCAGTAACCCTGTATGGATAAAAAAGATCAAGCCAGTAACCCTGTATGGATAAAAGAGATCGAGCCAGTAACCCTGTATGGGTAAATGAGATCAAGCAAGTAATCCTGTATGATAAAAGAGCAGAAAAAGAGACTAACAGCCTCAAATTTTGGCAAAATTTTAAACGAACAAAAGTAACGGAGAAATTTATTCAATCAATTATCAACCCAAGTTGCTTTAGCTCAAAGCAAACAAGCTATGGAAAAAGCAATGAAAAGAAAGCTATACATAGGTACATTAATAAGACTGGTAACCATGTTCATGTCTGCGGTCTTATTGTAAACTCAAAATTTCCATTCCTAGGGGCTAAACCTGATCGAAAGGTTTGTGAGCTAGGTAACACAGGTCTTATTGAAGTAAAATGTCCATATTCTGCAAAAGACATGACTATGGAGGAAGCATGTAATACCCAAGAATTTTGCCTGCATCATGATGGACAAACATACTGTCTTAAACATAATCACCAGTACAAGTTTCAAGTTCTGGGACAACTTCTGGCATCAGGCTCAGAGTTTTATGATTTTGTGGTTTTTACAAAAAAGGACTTGTTTATTCAAAAGATTTTTCCAAATGCAGAATTTATGCAAAACATGTTGGATGTTTTAAGTGCTTTTTTTTTTGAACATTTAAAACCAGTATTATGTGTACATGACTTACAGTTTGAATTGGTTTGATTAGCTAAAGAAGTCTGGTTGATTTTATTTTCTGAGATCAGGCCTGTGGTTTCATTTTCTATGTTAACAGTCTGTATCTCTGATTTCCTAAAAACATAATATTATACATAGTTTCATTATGTTACGACTCTATGGTCTAGAAAAATGTAACTGAAAGAAAGTGAAACCAACAAATCAAGTAAAAATCAACAAGCAATTTATTTCAAGATAATTAAAATGAAAAATCCAAAAGGCACTTACAGTAATGTGTATTAAAATCCAAATAATCCAATAAGAATGAGTGTTCTAATCACAAGTCCTAAACATAGAATGTTCCGAATGCACGGGTATCCTTGAATGTTATGATGTGCCAATGGTCTTCAAAGTCCTGATGTACTAGTAGTCTTTAATGTGCTGATGTCAAAATGAAGTACTCGAAAATATCTCTGAATAGGTTCACATAAATTCCAAAATCATCAATTAAAAATCCAAAATCCAAAAGTCTATGAGCACTGTTATAATCCAATGAATATTCTAAATAATTCCTCTCTTAGAATTTGGAATGACTTTCCACAACTGTAATAGCTCTTTACAAGACTGATAGTAATGTCGAAACTGAAAAACTGTCCACTAAACATGGTATACATAAAGATTGGTCACATGACAGAATATTCTAGAATAATAAATGTACGAGTGACCATTGACAGGTAACTCCTAAGGTATTTCCAGTTTTATTTGTAAACAAAATCAACCTTGACCTCAAATTTGGTAAACATTTTGTTGATCAAAACTATCCTTTAGCTCAAATCTGAAGTAAACAACCTAATTCAAGGACACTAGTGAAACATGTTTTTTTTCTGATAGACAACATTAAGATTTAAGCAAATATTAAAGTGAAGAAAAATTTATAATTTCCTAAAATATCTATAATATGATATAAACATCATACATAACAATTACAGTAATAAAATGTTGTGAAGATGTTTAGAATATATTTTAATTTAAAATTGCAAAGTGAAAATAAAGTGATCATGTTGACACTACATTTGATCCATTTCTGTTTGTATTACTTATTCCAAATAGATTAATTCCCCATTTCTGTTTTATTACATATTCCAAATAGATTAATTCCCCATTCTGTTGTCTTATAATTTTCTGTATTGTGAGTGGTTCTTTCTGGATGCAAACCACTGACCATTGATAAAGAGTGTTATGACCACTTGACCACCAAAACTCTGAGATATTTGCATACTGAAGCCAAAGTAAAAATTGGCTTTGTTTGGTATTTGCGACCGACCCTTTTAAGAAGAAAAAACAATTGGATACAATTTTATTGATTTTATTCTTTATATTCTGGAATTGGCTTTTTTCCATAACACATTTTAACTTGTACTGAAAACAATCAGGTGAATGCTTTGTATCAATAAAATAAAAAAGTTTTGAAAATACCCTTACCTACCAAACCCTTGACACAGCAAACAGCAAACAATTAATTTTTTAGTTTGGCCTATCTGTTGTTAAAAACTGATCTTTTCTTAAAAAAGTAAAGGAAATAATCATTATTTTAAAATGTATGACCTACCCTTGAATATCAAAATGGACCTACCCTTGAATATCAAAATGGACCTACCCTTGAATATCAAAATGGACCTACCCTTGAATATCAAAATGGACCTACCCTTGAATATCAGAAGTTAACCTCCTCCTTTTATTGGGGGGCTATCTGGTGGATTTGGGAGGTGGAGCAAAGGGATCAGCAGGCAAAGAATCTGGAAATTCCGCTGTTGGCCATGCTGAAAAAAGAAGAATAGTTGTGAATTAGAACATGGATCTTCAATTAATACATCATTTTAGTCAGGGAACATTTTGCATTATCTTTTAAAAACAAGGATATATAGATATATTTTTTTATTTTTTGTTTTTTTTTGGTTTGTTTTGTGTTTGATATTTTTTTCTTCCAATTAATGCCATAATTGCATGATTAGGCTGTTAATATTCAGGAAGCATTATTACTCAATGCAGGCAAAAGTGATAAATGTTCTGACAGCTGGAACCATAGCTTATCCATAAGTGTTCTGTTTGGTTAATAGGCAAAGTGGTCTTGTTTGACAAAAGTGGTCTTGTTTGCTTAAAAAAGGATATTTATAAACTGCGTGTAAATATCGCCAGTACTTACCTTTGTAAAAACGTATTAATTGGTGTTGATTCTTGATGGGTTTAACTGTTCATGAGACCTTCCACATAGTTTAATCCAACTCAGAAATTTCTGTAAGTTTGTTTTTGGCTTCAGAAACGGCACAAACTTCACACCATTTTCTAATTGCTCAGGATATTGGTCATCGCTGTTACACAAACCATAACTACACCACTTTACCATTTTTAAATCCCACTTGTCACATAAGTTTGTTTACTTAGACAACTGATAGAGCCTAGCTTGACTAAGGTAATGGCGGATGGTGTAAGCATGCTTGGGATTCCCAATTTGATTGGCTGAAAGCAGCTGTCAATCAAAGCTTGCGGAGTGGTCCATTCTCTTGCTCTGTCTCTGCAATTTGACCTTTTCATATTGGCTAGGAACTTCTCTATTGTCCCTTCCAGTTTGAATTATTTGTTCTCTGTCTCTGCAATTTGACTGTTTTCCCATATTGGCTAGGAACTGCTCTATTGTTCCTTCCTTTTTGATTCTTTATTCACTGTCTTGCTCTGTTTTTTGTCTTTTGATATCTTGTTCTTTGTTTTGCCCGTTTGCATAGTTGATTTTGCTACTCTTGGTTTTCCATTTGTGATTAGCAAGGGAACCAAGCAAAAGGTGTACGGAGTAAATGAAACGTTTCATATATAAGGTTCATTATGGAGAAGCCAGATCCAAAGTTTGTAGCGAGCTTAAAATTTCCAAATTGGCACTCAGAGGTTTGCTCAAGGATGAGAAGACTTTTTATAATTACTTGCAATGAAATCACAGCCTAAATATTTTACCGATAAAACAATAGAAAGTTTTGATGTTGTTTCTTGAAATAATTGTCCATCTTTTTCGAAAAAAAAATCAAGTACTGTTCTGAATCAACAGTAACACTAGACTGTATCCACATTCACATGCAAAAAAGCAGTGACATAATACACAATGTTTTTACTGGTACACATGTGATGTGTCTTGAAACCTCTTGGAGTAATGTTTTTAATGATCTTTCAAAGATTGGTTACCTTAAACATAAAAGTAATTTGTACAGAACAGTGAACAAGTTCACTAGAAAAAGACTATTTATTAACAATTATTCCCAATGTGACTATAAAATAAGTATTCAACCAATTACACCCCACCCCACTATCTCTTCTCAGTGTCGATGTCCATTCATTGCTTAATTTTTCAGAGGTAACTTGCACCCTCACTTATGCAGTGGTCTATGTTTTTTAACCTCGTGGTGCACAAGTTATCGAGGGAGAGGTGTAATAACAAATGATCTGTATGGACCCCAAATGAAATTGTTCATTATAGCGAGGGACTTCAGCAAACATAAATAATATGTCTTCCTAATATGACTGCATGTTTGGTCAGGAAATATTCCAAAATGTCATGGTAATTTATATTTGTGTACATATGATGTTGAACTCAATCCCAAGAACCAAAGAAGAGGAAGCAAAAAATTATAACCCACTTACAGATGGTTGCAATATGGATAAATAAGAGCCAAGTGTTGCAAATTCTACCACAAGGTTTAAGATGAGATGTAATGGACAAACAGATGGACATATGGAGACATCTTCAATATAACTTACATACTGCATGGTACAAAAATATGGTCTATGCTAGTTACAAGCTGTAGATGAACAGTCGGAGATGGATAGATGAAAAAATTTATTATCACTGGGCTCCTGCATTTTCATCCAGGATCTAATAAACAGGCTATCAGAACTTTTTTTTAACCTCAATGTGTTAGATTAGACTTGTTTGTGATTAAAGCAGAGTCATATCTGCTGTTATTATGAGTTTTCAAACATGCTGAACTGGAAGCATTATCCATCAAAGGAATGTTGATATTATATCTGAAACCCACTTGCTTTTGGTCCTAAGTTGGATTTCTAACATGTAAGGGTAAGTGGTCCAAAAGCAGACCTCTAGATAAGCAGCGTATTTGTGTTTTTACACAAAGAAATTGACAAAAAACATAAAGTCATATTTAAATGCAAAACAATTTCATTTTAAGCATTTAGTCCAAAGTTGTCAGTGCATCGCTCCTGCTGTAAGCACAGTCCATGTTTAAGATGGTGCATTCAATCAATATAAACTCCGCTATCAGGACAAGTTCCAAATGTTCCGTGCACATTTGAAATGATAGCTCTTTATCACTGTGAGAACACCAACTCAAACAGACCCATCTAATCGAACACACCTTAAAACAGTCTTAGTTGCTAAGATGACTGATATATTCTCAAAGGCATGATTAATGTCTTGATGATTAAGACTCAGTCTGGCACTGAAAGGTTTTGTTTAGCGGTGTTCACAAAGTATCCCTTTGAATAAAAAAACAAACAAAGTTCCAAACCAGGGATTAAAATACCCAATTTATTAAATTCTGATCTAGAACTCTGCCAGGTCTTTGTTTCCTCCACCAGTCCTCAGGTTCCTCCAGTTAAGAGGTCACCTTCAACTCACATTTGAGCCATCTAGAGAGTGATGCATATGTTGCTGGAGCTTGTTGTGCAATCAATGCAAAATTAATACAGAATATTACCTATAATAATTATATTAATTAATCCTCCTTACCTGAGTGGGATCAGAAGAAATATGAGGACAGGGAAGAACATCTTCAGGTAGGGATAAGGGGCAAATCCAAATCCACACAAGGCAGTGAGCTGGGTCAACTGTAATACTGTGAACATATGCATCTTCCTCTGGGGCACACGTCTGATGTAATGGTTTGGTGGATACGCACTCTAAAATGTATGTATAACATGGAGACAGCGAATGGAAATTACATTATGTATAACATGGAGACAGGGAATGGAAATAAAATTATGTATAACATGGAGACAGGGAATGGAATTAACATTATGTATATTATGGAGACAGGGAATGAAAATAAAATTATG
This sequence comes from Margaritifera margaritifera, assembly GCA_029931535.1. Classification (NCBI taxonomy): domain Eukaryota; kingdom Metazoa; phylum Mollusca; class Bivalvia; order Unionida; family Margaritiferidae; genus Margaritifera; species Margaritifera margaritifera. Next base: position 3,152,485 of record JAQPZY010001679.1, on the reverse strand, counting down.
TATAACATGGAGACAGGGAATGGAAATTACATTATGTATAACATGGAGACAGGGAATGGAAATTATATTATGTATAACATGGAGACCAGGAATGGAAATTACATTATGTATATTATGGAGACAGGGAATGGAAATTACATTATGTATAACATGTAGACAGGGAATGGAAATAAAATTATGTATAACATGGAGACAGAGAATAGAAATAAAATTATGTATAATATGGAGACAGGGAATTGAAATAAAATTATGTATAACAAGGAGTCAGGGAATTGAAATAAAACTATGTATAATATGGAGACAGGGAATGGAAATAAAACTATGTATAACATGGAGACAGGGAATGGAAATAAAACTGTATAACATGGAGACAGGGAATGGAAATAAAACTATGTATAACATGGAGACAGGGAATGGAAATTACATTATGTATAACATGGAGACAGGGAATGGAAATAAAACTATGTATAACATGGAGACAGGGAATGGAAATTACATCATGTATAACATGGAGACAGGGAATGGAAATTACATTATGTATAACATGGAGACAGGGAATGGAAATAAAACTATGTATAACATGGAGACAGAGAATGGAAATAAAACTATGTATAACATGGAGACAGGGAATGGAAATAAAACTATGTATAACATGGAGACAGGGAATGGAAATAAAACTATGTATAACATGGAGACAGGGAATGGAAATAAAACTATGTATAACATGGAGACAGGGAATGGAAATTACATTATGTATAACATGGAGACAGGGAACGTAAATACAATTATGTCTAACATGGAGACAGGGAATGGAAATGACATTATGTATAGCATGAAGACAGGAAATGGAAATTACTCTATGCACACCAAAGCAATCATAGCTAGATCTGCCTTCTTTTTGTAAAGCCCTACTGCAGCCACAACAAGTCTAAGTCCAACTGGCAAAATAAAAAAGAACTTTAAAAATTCATTTTAATTGCATCCAAATTGTATCAAATCTATTACATACATATAAACAGGTCTACCAGACTTCATCTGCATTGGTAGAGCAGGATAGATTGCTTGAGATGAGCCAGGCATGAAGGTGGAGAATCTGAGGATTGGTGTGAAGTAGAGTACCTCTCTGTTGTGAGAGAACATTGTCCCAGTGAGGTAATACCCTTGGTTTGTCTATTAATAGGTCAAAGAGGTTGTTGAACCATGACCTATGAGGCCACAGAGGTGCAATCAGGATGATATGTACTGTGGATGTCCTGATCTTGTGCAGTACTTGTGGAATCAACCTGAAGGGTGGGAATGTGTACGCGAACAATTGATCCCAGTTCAGGCTGAATGTGTCCACTGCCAAGGCTGCTTCACTGATCTGGGACTGGGGAGACATAAAATGGGAACTTGTTGTTGAGTTTTGTTGCAAACAAGTCCACTAGAGGTGTCTCCCATAGAATGAACAGAGACTCTGCAACTGTCTGATGTAGAGACCATTCTGTGAGGACTATCTGCCTGTTCTGGATAGACTGTCAGCAAGAATGTTTTTCTTCCCTGGAATATGATGAACTCTCGAGTGTAAAAATCTCTGACTCTGCCCAACGTAGAAGGTTCAGACTTCCATGCAGAGAGAAGGAGCATGAGTACTTCCTTATTGTCTGAGATATGCGACCTGTTACAACTCTATATCTTAAAAAATATGTAACAGAAAGAAAGTGAAACTAACAATTTAAGTAATATCAACAAGCAATTTATTTCCCTACAATACAAAGTGAAATTCAAGAGATACTTACAATATTGTGAATTAAGTTCCAAATAATCCTAAATGTTCTAATCACAAGTCAAAAAATATAGAATGTTCCGAAAGAATTCCAATAGTCTTGAATGTCTTGATATAACACAATGATACAATCCAGAATGTCTTTGAATGAGTTCACAAAAGTCCAAAGTAAGGTAGTAATTCAAAAGTCAATGAGCACTTTCATAATTGCAATGAATGTATTAAATAAATAATTCCTCTCGAATTATATCTGATTTCAATGGCACAAACTTTAAACTCTGATCTCAAATGGATTCCCAAGGACTGATCTAAAACAGGAATTAATTATTTGTTTACCAAATCCCTATTTATACACATTTTCACTTGACCTATATTATAACAGGATGTGAAGCAATCCAATGGAAAAAAGCAGTCTAATTGTAAACAAGACCGGCCTTGAACTCAAATGCTATGTAAACATTCTGTTTACAAGTGACCAGAATCTAAAGTACAAGTTACCATCATGGACAAAATTTAAACACATTATAGATTAAATATACATAACAAGCCACTGATGTGTTATCTGAGGAGACCATGACACAAGTCCTTTGACATGTTCTATGCACCCTTTAAGGGCGAAGAACACAGCTTTCATTTATAAATTGTTTATGTGGAGGTGACTGTCTTCCTGTGACCAATGGCCGTGAGAAATACTTCTTCTGGCCCTAAATGAGCCTCCAAACCTGAACCTGATGTGTTGGTGTACATATAGGAGTGGGGTTCTGGGGCATGCAGAGGAACTCCCCGCAGAAACTTGTCTTGATTGTACCACAATTTGAGGTGGTACTGAAAGGTTGACCCTAGAGAAATTTGATCTGACAGTGCATCCTTGTGGGGATTCCAAACCACCAACAGGAGAAACTGAAGAGGACGTTAATGAAGACTCCCTTGAGATACCAGGTTCGTCATGAAATTCAAGGTTCCCAGAAGAGAGAGGTACAGACGAGCCAACAATGAAGTCTTGATCTGTAACGTCCTTAAAAGTTCCAGGATTTTGTGTATCCTCTCTGGGGGAACATGAACCCTGCCCAGAGAGATAAGGAAATTCATTTCTATGTACATGAAATCCTGAGGGGGAACGAGATCGGATTTCTCTAGGTTTGGAATCAGTCCTGAGTCACTACAGGCCAACAGCAGGTCATGTGACTTAATAGGGACTGTTTGTTGTTGTTGTGTAGCAGCCAGTTGTCGAAATACTGGATTATCGGAATCCCCAAGTACCTCAAGTGCCCAGCTATTACTCCCATGACTCTGGTGAAGACCCAGGGCACTGAGGCTAGATCGAATGGCATGGCTCAGAATTGAAATACTTCCTGTCCAATTGAGAACTGGAAATATTTCTTTGTGCGGAGGAAAAATTAGGATCTGGAAGTACGCATCCTAAAGATCAATGAAAACTGCCCAGTCTGCCGGTTTGATAGTGTTCCAAACTGAAGTTGCAGTTTCCATCTTGAAAGATTTCTTTAGCAGAAATTTGTTTAGGGGGGAATGTTCTATAAGAAGCCTCAGTATTCTGCCCTTTTTGGGGACCAGAAATATCTCGGAGTAGAAAGCTAACGATTGGATGTTCTGAACCTCTCTGCTACACCCTTCTGAAGAAGGGTGTGCACTTCTTCTTTTAACTTTAATACTTGTATTAAAGGAAGAAGTATGCACTGCATGAAAGGTGAGATGTCCCTAGGAACGATCTCTCTTTCCCCCCTCACCTGTTTGGGAAAGGGGCAGGCAAAAGTAGACTTCTTTGCCTTGTCCTTGTATCTCCACTTACTCCATTTTCGTCTGTGATGCGGAGTTAGAGGGGAATGGCTCCTTTGTTGTTGTGGTTGTATACCTTTTTGCTGGAATTGTGGTTGAGTAATGGCTCAATCAGTTGTGTGTGAGTACTGGTCGGTTTCAACGGGCCAGCAACCAACGCAAGCTGATTGCCCTTTAGGATAGAAGCTGCCTTCTTTTTAGAAGATGCACTATCTTGTCTAAGAGGGGTGCTGCTCTAGGCTTTATTCTTCGGGGGGAGTGCACATGATCCTATGAGAAATATCTATTCCAGCTAAGTTTTGCACAATTTAAGATCTAATTGATCCAGAAGGAGAAGAAGAATGTGTTTCCTTCCTCTTCTTATATGTGCGTTGACTTTTGGCAAGGTCCCAAATGTCTTCAGACCATAGAAAACAAATAGGGACATAGATCCACTTGTGTATATTTTGTGCAAGATATACAAGTTAAGTGAGTGTCCCTTGTGCCTTTCCTATGCCCATACTTACCAACAATTTGAGACATCTGTAAATAAAGTTCTGAAAACAAGAAACTTTAATATGATAAAAAATAACAGATTAAATATAATAACAACAAGGGTTGCATCAGCCTCATTGTTACTTTTTACTACTGATTTGTATTGAAAAACAAAAATGTCAGAGTTTATTAGTTTTATTCCATTTTTTTTACGAATTATAAACACAACATAAATGTTGAGTTATAGTAATGTTATAAAACATTACTGAACATTTGGGGTGCCTGGAATCTCTACTAATAACCTTAACTATTATGAGATTTTGTGTTGTGACCATGCAAGAGGCATTAATAACAATAATCATAATAATATTAGGACCCCCATCAACTGTAAACACTGATGTGTAAACTGTGAATGGATAACTTTTTAAGGACCCATAATAAAAATGATCACATATCCTTACCACAATGTTCCACACCCTTACATAGGAGGAGGGAGGGTAGGTAACTCATCGTGCAACAAAGCATGAATTAAAAAATTATCAATGCTATCTTATCAAACACTAATTTTTTTGATAGATATGGATAGAGGATAATTTCACTACAAAGAATTATGAATCTCATGCCCTGGTATTTAGCAAAACCATCTTTTGTAGATATTTTCTTTCTTCATAGTGTTTCTTTCCATGTGTTGACTCAATGGTCGTCAAAAAAGGAATGCGGACGTGCTATAGCGCATGGGCCGATGACTTAGGTCAGACTGGTTTGATGCATGTGTTCTAAGAAATCCCTAGTCTCTAGAACAGGGAGTTGGTGCATCTAGCATGGACAAAGTATTTCCACTGCAGAAAGGTAAAGTTTAATAATAGTGGCAGGTAAGTTATTACTGACATTAAAATCAATAACACTGTAAGTGAACATGCATGTGGTTATCACTGATGCAGGAACTACCTGTTCTAATTATATATTTCCAATTCTCTGCTTAAGATGACAGTTTAGAAAGATTTTTCTGTTTAATTTTTTCTTAAAATGTGGATGATTTTTAACACTGAATGTGCCATTGCAAAGAAAAATCTGAAGTTGATGAGAATTGATTGTACCACACATTAAACAACATTACACGTCAGACTGATTTACTGATCTTGCTGACTAAAAATTCTTTAAACTATTTTCCTTTTGAAAAACATGTTCAATAACAGAACATTTGGTGAGTAACATTTTATTTTTAAAGAAACAAACACTGTTTCAACTTTGTAAGTCAATGCAGTTTTTTAATAGTCATGGTAGATCCTTCTAAAGCATCCTATGTGCATTTCCAGGTAGTACGTCTGGTCGCATTATCGATTTTGTTTATTGAGATCTTGTTGACATAAAGCTAAAACGTAATTTTTGGTAAAATCTGTTCAGAAATAAAGCCTCTGGTGCATCAACAAGGTCTGATTCTTATGGCACAAATCACTTCATCAACAAGGTCTGATTCTTACAGCCCAAATCACCCCATCAACAAGGTCCGATTCTTGGAGCCCAAATCACCCTATCGACAAGGTCTGATTCTTACAGCCCAAATCACCCCATTAACAAGGTCTGATTCTTACAGCCCAAATCACCCCATCAACAAGGTCTGATTCTTACAGCCCAAATCACCCAATCAACAAGGTCTGATTCTTACAGCCCAAATCACCCAATCAACAAGGTCTGATTCTTACAGCCCAAATCACCCCATTAACAAGGTCTGATTCTTACAGCCCAAATCACCCCATCAACAAGGTCTGATTCTTACAGATCAAATCACCCAATCAACAAGGTCTGATTCTTACAGCCCAAATCACCCAATCAACAAGGTCTGATTCTTACAGCCCAAATCACTCCATTAACATTCTGGGATTTCACTGGTTACTAAACTTATCCTTACTCTTGTTGATATCAAGCTATATTACAATTTTGTCAAAATCAGACCATAAATAAAACCCTCTGAGTGTCCCCAAGAAAACTGTGATGGACACAGTGCTATGCCATAGGCTCACTTGGCCTTTCGCCATGCCCAGGTTTCACTATACAACTAAAATGTTCTTCCTCAAATTTATATTTTCCACATCTTTCCAACTGCTTGGTTTGAAATTGAGTTTTTCACTAGATATTAAGCAATATAAAGAATTAAAATAGTCATAATATCCTGTATTTTTCTGTAATTAGTATTGTTTTATCTTGGAGGAGAAATTGATGATTTCCTTAGGTCATTTTTAACGAATTATAAAAGACTCCCAATGCACAATTTCAAAACTAAAACATTATTTTTCATCCTCTGAATTATATCTACCACTTACAAAAATCCAAATATTGTCAAAAATACAGTAAACAAGATAACGCAAAATCTCAATCTACTGAAAACTTTAAAGAAATTTCGTGAAATTGGAGAATGGTGAAAAAACAAAAACAAGTTGACTGTTTCAAGATGAACAATATATTGTAGCATCAACATTTGTTTTTGCACAAATTCAACTGTACTCAGAAGAAAAGAAAAAAAAAATGGATAAAATACCTGTTCTGTTATCAAGAGCATTATCCTTTCAAACAGCTGGTTTCCGCTGAGAGCTGTGAAAGCCACATACAAAAAGAGGCCATAGAGTACAGGTGTGGGTATAAATGCCAGGTACGGTAATATCAACAAGGACAGACCAATCATCACTGTGGAAATGATTGAGGTCAGTCTGGTCTCTCGTACTTTCACAACTCTGAAACAAGTATAGTGAATAGTTTTGTTATCTATGGCATAATTCCTAGTTTGGACACCTTAAAAACTAGTTAAATGTTTAGTTAATTGTAGTCAGGTAATTAAATTCGGTTAAACAGTTCAACTTTGTCTGGTCTTATTATCTGAAACAAATTGGTCACATTAATATTGTAAGATTAAACTAAATGTCAGATCAATGGATAAGATTTTGAATATCCTGCAAGAAATTGTTGCCATCATCAAAGGGTATACTGTAAAACATGGATGGCATGGTTTGATTCGATGTTTTACAGCACAGCAACACAAGTAGGCTATTTAGCACTGAGGTAATTAGAGTAAGTGCATTGCCCAAGGACACACCACAATAGCCGACGTGAACGTGTTTCAGTTTTATCGTTTAATTCGGTTTCAGTGTAATCATCATAAATACAATATGCCCTCTTGTATTCAAATGTGAAGAGGGTCAATCGACTGTCACAGTGATGCCCATGAGTGTGCCTGTGAGAACCAAATTAAGTACCAACTGAGTTTTGATCTCAGATTTGTGAAAGTGTTGGTTGCATTGCTACAATCAATTAAACATTGATCTGCATTGTATTATCACATTAATTAGTCTTTTGCATCAAATCAAGTAAAGGGTTAGAATGAAAAAAAGTTACAAGACATGAAAATCCTCCTCCCTGTTGTGTGCTAAGTTAACTCATCTGAATTGACTAATCAAACCATAAGTACATGTCACATAATTAAAGTATCTAACATTAATCAGTGCTTTGCCATACTCATTCCCATATGAGATCAATTATAGCAAAGGAACCAAAGGAAAAAAGGCATGCTAGGTGCATGAAAAGCTTAGTTTCACTGATAGGGTTCATTATGGAGAAGCAAGTTCCAAAATTTATAGTGAACTTAAAATTCCTGAATTTGCTCAAGGATGAGTAGAAATTCTGCTATAACTTCCAATGAAATCACAGAATCAGTATTTTACTAATATAACAATTAAAAAAAAGTTAGTTTCAACACTGCTGTTTCTCTAAATAAATGTAACACTTTTTTGAAATAATGAATCTTGTTTAATTTTGAATCTACAGTTACTTTAACACTGGAATGAATCAACATTCACATTCAAAAAGCAGTGATGTAATTAATACACAATGCTTTCACTGGTACACATGTGATGTGTGTTGAAACCACTTAGAGTAATGTTTTAAATGATCCTTCAGAGACTGGATATATTAAAAATAAAGGTAATTTATTCTGAAAAGCAAAAAACTTTATGAAAAAAAGCTATTTATTGACAATTATTTAAAGTGCAATTATTAAATGAGTATTCAACCACTTACCCCCCCCCTCAACTGTTGATGTCCATCACTTTCTTAATTTTTCAGAAGTCCCTCAGTCACTCACACCCTCTCTTATGCCACGGTCTATTTTTGGGACCCTGTTGTGCGTGAGTTATCAAGGGAGAGGTGAACTCACCCTGAGATGCACCCACATACCATTATTCTCATGAAACAGGGTCTAATATATAGAAGACACAAGAAAAGGAAGGCTGAAAATACAAAACTCACTCAAACAAGAAAATTAGGTCCCAATAACACACTTTAAAATGTATCCAGATACCATATATCATGAGTCTCGGTGAAATAAGGTCCAAGATATTAAAGAACTAATGGATGATGCAGAAAGCTGACAATCTAACTCAGCCAAGGTCTCATCAATATCAAGCTGCATATGAAATTTGGTCAAAATGAAAATGGGTGGGTCTGACAAGCTGGGGTCATAACTGCTAACCAACGACAAAGAATGCTGACAAATAAACTCAGCCAAGCTGTCATGAAAATCAAGCTGCATACTAAATTTGGTTGAAATCCAATAATAATCATGGGATTTTTTTGTGAGGAGAAGAAAGTGGGTGGGTTTGGAAATCAGGGGCTATAACTCTACTAAATGATGACACCAAAGGTTTACAATTGAACTCAGCCAAGGTCTCATCAATATGAAACTGGATAACAATTTAAAATTGGTTGAAATCGAATAAAAATGTTGGGTGTTATTGTCTGGAAATAAAAGTGGGTGGGTATGACAGTCATGGGCTATAACTCTGCTAAATGATCATGCAGAATGCTGAAAATCAAACTTGGTCAAGGTCTCATAAATATAATGCTGAATACCAAATTTGGTTGAAATACAATAATAATTAAGGGAGCTATTGTGCATAAACGAAAGTGGGATGAACAAATAGACAGATGGAAGGATGGGCAGGCTCAATCTCCCATTTTCATACCAAGTTTTCTGACTGCACAAGTAAGTGTAAGAGAAATGGGGCTAAATGTTAAAACTTAACCACTGTAGAATAAAAAGTAGGTCACTGTGACACTTTACCAGTACCCATCATGTTTCATGACTATACAAGCAAGAGTTTCTGAGAAAAAGAGCTAAATATAAACACTGCACATTGACACCTATGCCAATAAAAACTAGAGCAACCTCAATGGCTCAATGGCTTACCTTTGCAGATTCCCAGGCTTTCTACTGCTTATTCCAGCCACCACCTGTATTTACAACCACTCCATAGTGACCCTGGGATCATTATGCAAAATCTATTACATATATTATGTGACTTCCTGCTATGACTACATATATGTAGCTTGGAAAAAAAAAATGAAAATATCATTAGTTTGGAAATTTTGTTGATGAAAATATCACTGTATTTGAAATTTTTGTACACTGGACCTCTGACCCCTGCCAGGGAGCCAATGATGGCACACTCTTGCACATGGTTACCACATGGGCAACATAACAACTAATTTTGTTCATGAATTTCTTACCAGCAGTTTAGGAGCAGATGAAGTAACAAACAGATGGATCGATGGACAGATGGAGGGACACAACATCTCAAATGATTTTTCAAAATGTGTGGGGATAAAACTGCCTTTTGAAAAGCTATACCCAAGAAAGATAAAAATCGACTCACATTTGATAGATATGCCCTTGGTCCACCCTCTCCTCCACGTCAGCCAGAGCACGGACATGCAGTGGCGAATGAGGCAATGCTGCATGGACCCATGGGAAGGCAAAAAGGGAGAGAACTCCATTTATAACCCCAACTATTAGTAGATCCCAATGGTAAGCTGTGCCTTTCTTTATTCTGAAACATGATTTGTGCAGATACAAGATCTAATACATTCAATATACTGTATTAGTTACTGTATAACAAAGAAACAACTGTAAGCAGCATTGACCACGCTTTGCTAGCTGTCACATAAAGAGCCAGCAGTTAAGGGTTGATGCTGTTCATTCAACCTTTGAGAGACCAGCATAGACCCTAATCTGCTCATGCATTATGTGGTGACAGATCTGTGTCTGTCTGTCTGTACCTTATAAAAGTGTTCATACAGTGAGTATGAGAATATATACTTCTCTTAGCCATTGTAATGCACTTATTTTATGAGAAGGGGTAGTATACAGCAATGTACTGTATATAGTCACTTATAAGTCAAGTCCAACCGCAAACAACAGACCCTTATCTGCCACTGCATAATGCATCAGCAGATCAGAGTCTATGTTGTTTGTTCGCATGGAAATCATTACCAAACACGAAAATGAAATCAAAACCTAGTAAATCATATTGCTGTGTAAATTCTGGTTCGTGCAGAAATCCTTACTAAAATGCGAGAATGAAACAAGCAAAACAAAATTTTGGAAATTTCACATCCCTGTATTAAACAAGAGTGATGCTTGATGGAGGATTAAAAATAGTTACATAGGTGACACTGCAACCTTTGTCGTGTTTGGAAGATAATTCTCAGATGGGTGAAAAATAAAAAGAAAACTGTACTAACTTGTTGTGTGGAGCATTGACTAGGGCTGCCGAGATGTTCTGATCCATGAAAAAAAGAAGAGAAAGGCAAAATCCCAAACCCATAGCTCCACACACAGCTCCTGGCGATAGGTCCCAAAATGGGACAGTTTGGAAAATCTTCGCATTTCTTCTGGGGTCAAAACTTTTACGCACTGAAAAAGATGTTAATATAAACACTCTTGTTAATACTAGATTTACATAGTTTTGCACAAATTTTGTCAAACTCTAGAGTTATTAGTAATGGGTGCACTGTAAAGGGCCCCATTCAATACAATTTGCCTGGCAGATCTTTAAACAAACATGTGTTGGGAAATAAAAGTTTGGAGAATGGGCGTTCAGGGGCCATAACTCCTCTAAATAATGATGTGGAATGCTGGATAAGCTGCATATACTTCAACGTCTCATCAATAATAAGCTGAATGTCATTTAGTTCAAATTCAATAATCCTTGGTAAAGTAATACTGCAGAAACCAAAGGCAGGAGGACAGAAAATCAAGGGTGGACAACTCCTGTATATGATGTCTTGGAATGCTAGAAATAAAAATAATTCAAGGTCTTATCATTATGAAGGTGAACATTAAATTTAGTTAAAATCCAAACAAACATTAGGAGAATGGAAAATATCGGACCATAACTGCTGTACATGATATTGTGGAATGATGGAAACTGAAATGAATCAAGGTATAATCACTATAAAGCTACATGCCAAATTTGCTTGAAATCCAGCAAACTGGAGTATCATTAACATTATGTTGTGGAAACCAAAGTTTGCAAAATAGACAATCGGGGAGAGGGTCATAACTCCTGTAAATGAAGTCATAGAAGGCAATAAATAAAAAGTATTCATGGTCTTATTGGCATGAAGCCATGTGCCAAATTTGGTTGAAATCCAACGAATCTTGGCAAAGTTATGTTGCCATAATGAAAATCAAGGAAGAGAGTCAATCAGGGGATGTAACTCCTGTAAATGATGTTGCAGAATGATAAAAACTGAACTTATTCAATGTCTCATCAATATAAGACCGCATACCAAATTTGGTTGACATTCGACAATCCTTGGTGAAGTTAAGCTATGGAAACTAAAGTTTAGATGGCATGCTATCATGGGCCATAAAGCCTCTAAACGATGCCACAAAAGCTGGAAATAGAACATCTTCATGGTCTTATCAATATAAAGCTGCAAACTAGATTTGATTAAACTCCAACAATTTCCAGTTGTCAATACACAGACAGATGGATATGTATGGACATAATTACAACTGAGATCAGCTGACTTTGTCGAGAAGGGCCCTAATTAAATTAGAGCAACTAAAATATCATCACAAATCCATATCCTTTGTACATATGTTGGTAAAAAAATAAGTTCTTTGTTACTTGCTCCTCCTTAACCAGATTCCAGAGAACTATTACCAAAGTCTGTTACGTATCATAACTGTCGTTTCTTAATGCTTGCATGAACTAATTCTGGATAGGAAGTAATGTGTAGCAGGTTATTTTAGCAGTGGAACTAATTCTGGATAGGAAGTAATGTGTAGCAGGTTATTTTAGCAGTGGAACTAATTCTGGATAGGAAGTAATGTGTAGCAGGTTATTTTAGCAGTGGAACTAATTCTAGATAGGAAGTAATGTGTAGCAGGTTATTTTAGCAGTGGAACTAATTCTGGATAGGAAGTAATGTGTAGCAGGTTATTTTAGCAGTGGAACAATTTTTAGCTATTTAGCAGTCTCAGATTTTGATCACAAAAATAAATCCCATCAAAATTTATCATCTGCTAAAATCTGATAAAATTACACAATAAATCCCCCATCTTGTTCAATGAGAATGTCTCTGTACTCTCTTTTTTCAGGGTACATGATAAATGTGACTCAACAATGACTATAGGTAGTATCCAAAATAAATGTTTCTTTCACCCAACCTTTGGTACCAGGACACAATTGCATAATAAGTAAATAAAGTGACTTCATAGTGATTAAGATTTCTTTAGTCGCTGTCATCAATACTGTAAGTAAAAAATTAAAGGGTCTGCAGCCTACCCACTGTTATGGACAATATGAAGCCTTGTTCACATCATGCGCCTCGACTGGCAAATGTCAGTACCGTACATACTCGCGTATAATTCGGGTCCAAATGCAAACAACACAGACCCTGATCTGCTGTCGCATAATGTGCCAACAGATCAGGGTCTATGTTGTTTGTTCTACTGATTAGTCCTTACAAACTGCATAGATCTGCTGGCGCATTATGTGATGATATGTATCATGATACAAGGGTCCCAATACAATACATATTGCGATATGTATCACCAAAAGAGTTTATAAGTAATGTCAGATTATTATCAGACAAAACAATTACTGAAATCTTGATGATGACAGCCATGTTAGTTTTACCAATGAGGTCATGAAGAAGCTAACTAACAATTTGGATGAATGCAAAACACTAATGAAAACATAATTATTAAAAAAAATCAATTTTAAATCATTCTTTCTATATTTCAAGTGACTTTTAACATTCAATTTTTTTAAAGTGGTTTCTAATGACATTAATTCTGAAAAACAAAATTTGTATTTTTCAATTTTTAACTTTTAATTGTTAATATTTTATTATAAATATAAACTTACCAAGTTTTAAAGAAATAAATATATATGCAATAATCTTAAATGATGTTGCAGAATGACAAAAACTGATCTAAAAAAAAGAAATAATGTTATCTAACATCGAAATGTGCAAATGGTGCACAGACATCCACAAAACATCATACGTTTTATGATTTATTTATTTTTCTACAACACGTCTCATTTATGTACCACATCCAATGGAACAGCAATATTTGGAGAATGGGATGATTGGTCTATATATTTTATTTAATTTTAATAAGAACGAAAAATTATTTTAATGACATCTGTACGATTTATTATTTTTTTAAAGTCCTTACTGTAAACTCGTTGTATTTCAATACTTCACTCATAATAAAATATGTGTATGATCATATTGTATATCAATAATACAGATACTATTGATGAATCATGACACCTGTAACAGAAAGGATGGGGATTATTCATTTCTAATCCCAGCTTACAGTTCAGTTGAATTAAACACCATTTTATTATTATGTTTCTAATGGAACAGACTGGCATGTCAATTAAAGGATACAATCGATATAGTTTCTTCTGATTTCCCACACTGAATGGTAAACAAGTCACTATTACCTGTCCTCACTAGAGTGTTGTACATTTGAAAGTAATTCAGCATTTGCTTAAACTATTGATTGTTCCAATTAAAATAAAATTTCCTGATATCTGCAGTCACTAAAATATACCTTGCTAAAATTTAAAGCCTTATTTGTTGTCAAAATCGCACTATTTTATGCTCGTGAAAAAAAAATCTGCTACATGGTAGATTAAAAAAAAAGTTCCCAACATTGAGATTTTTATTAATATGAAGTAATGAACCCTCAAAAGGGCCCTCTTAGAGGGACAGAGCCAAAAATAATATCCTATGTGAGCAAATAAACCATCGATAAAGTTCTGTTGAAGATGTGAAAGACAGATGGATTGACAAGTACCATATATACAGCCGATCTCCCAAACTGAATAGGTAAATACATTAAAAAGTGCATGACCCGTGCATAATCCGACCCATAAGTTTGAGATGACATATAATGAAAAATAGAGGAAAAAGGTAAAATAATATAACCCAACACACACACACACATATACCCTTCTAAACTGAACCTCCAAGCCCTAATGTACTGAGGTGCCCTGGTTATTGGCTTATATGGTGTTAGTACAGCTATAACAGACCTTGACCTGCAGATAAGCCAACCTCCCTTCTTCCAGGTTTGTATTTTTCCTAAATTATTTAGCTTATACACGAGTATATATTGTATATGGTATCACAATATTGCCTACACTTTCTTAGGTGAACATGAGGATAAACATATATATCACGAAGTAAAGATATTTATTTCAAATTATGATAAGACATGAATGTACAAAACTACATGGGACCACTTCAAAAAACATAACAATGTAATGATGGCAGCTTACTGAATATGTATGCCACAGATAAAATGTTTGCGTATCAGATATTATTTTATGCTAGGAGTGAAAAAATATCTTTTTTTTTTCACTGGCTGTCAACAGAGATTGATAACATTATGAGTAAGAAATTTCAAGGTTTCGTAAGACATTTGCGTGGTGTAAGGTAAATATGGCTGCCTCACATCCAGACAAACCGAGTTCAAATCCAGCAATGGGCAAATACTATTTTTTTTCATTTTCTTTTTATCTGTTGTTTTACCTTGAATTGGGAAGGAGCATTATGTAACTACTGATATTTTATGTGCGAATATACACAAAACAGAGCAGAACATAAACGGTAAACTGCTGACATTATAGCGTGGGATATAGGAAGAAATCAGTTACTTCAGTGTGTTATACAAATTGCTAGACAATACGCTTGAGCATAAAATAAAAAGACTTTTTGCTTGCTCCGAGTGGATAATGGATATATTTCATCTCCTGGATGAAAAACTTGATGAAATATATCCATTATTCATTTGTTTCAAGCAAATATCCTCTATGTAATATTACAGCAAAATTTCAGCTGAATACAGCAACAGATGCAGAAGGTATTAGTCTATTAAAACTTTAACACAATAGAACACTTACATTCTTGACAAAGCAGTTGCCACTGTCAACAGAAATGTGATACCTATGTCTTGCGAATTAAAGGTAAGGCAATCATTAAAATATTGGGTGATTATGACAGTTATTATACTTCAAACTCGATATTTATACTATGCTAGATTCAAGAACAATGAAACTTTTATACTAAGTTATTTGTAAGTACTAGTCAAAATAAATTTTATTACCATTTGACAAAATAAATGCCTTGTATTTTCTCAATGGAATGACTTACTACTGACATCTCTAAAGCCTACAGCTCCAATTATAGACATGATGATGACAGACACTGGAAGGGAGTAGTCAGCCAACATCTCCCTTTTGCCAGCATTCAAGTATGGCCTGTGTGAAAGAATCAATGTTATGGTAATTACTCCTGGTAGATATATCAAGGTTCTTTCAAGCAAAGAAAACCCCATACTGTACTGGTAATCAATATAAAAGATAAAAAGAGTGGCATCAATAAGCTGCATTTTGAAACTTTAATCATGAATAATGTTTCTTTTGTTGAAAACTCATGCAGGTTATGCAAGTTTTGATTGTAATGCAGCATGCCCTGGTTTCCAAAATAAATTAAAAGAAAAAAAAAGGCCATAACTACATATACAGCTCTTCCTTGTTATAATGTGGTAGTCAGGGTCTGTAACTGCCTACTGTGTTAGATACCGAACTGCATTATTTTGAGTACCACGATTTGTATTGAACTGCATTATATTGAATACCATTGCTAAACGTATGTATGATTTTGATCATGGGATTCATGGTGGTACCATGTTATATCTGAAATTGCATTACAAAGAGGGAAAGCTTGATATCCAATTCATCTACAGAATTCAAATATCTAATAAGATTAGCAACAGCAGCTCGAGATGGATTAAAAGCCACATTTAAAAAAATGTCCCCCCCCCCTCACTGCCACCCCCCACCTCAGGAGACCCCATTCAGGATTAGAAACTTTCATTAATCAGGTACTCATTCTCATGAAATATCATATCAAATACGATCACCCTCCTACAATTGGTGTAGATGGAATTCAGGTAAAAGGGAAGAGTCCATATTACCTACAAACAAGAGTACTGCAAATATTACATTATACACCTGTCAGTCTTGGTGACATTGATCTTTGACCTATTGTATCAATAGGTGCCTTTCTTGTCTCAAATGCAAACCATCAACAAATTTTGGTCAAGGCATGTGTTACAGAATGTAAGTACTTCTGTGGAAACCACTTTTTTCTTCTTTCAGTCCCTGTGGCCTTAATGTGTCATCTTTTGACCCCAAAATGAATACGTGTCTTCCTTGTCTCAGGTACAAGCCAAAGTAGATCATAAAGAACTTAAGATATTGTGGAAGCCATTTTTAATGTCAGAATGAATGTAACCTTGAACTTTGACCTTTTGACCCCCAAATCAATAGGTGTCCTTTTTGTCTCAAATGCAAGTCATTTATAATGCTTGGTTAAGGTATCTGGTATACTGCTGTATATACTCATGTATAAGCTGATACCAACTGCAAACTGCATAGACCCAGAACTGCCGTCGCATAATGCGCTGGCAGATCTGAGTCTATGCAGTTTGTAAGGACTAATCAGTAGAACAAACAACATAGACCCTGATCTGCTGGCGCATTATGTGACAGCAGATCAGGGTCTATGTTGTTTGCATTTGGACCCGACTTTATACGCGAGTATAGATGGTAGTTAATTTATTGATTAGAAACACTTTTCCTTCTTTCAGTCCATGACATTTGACCTTTTGAGCCCCAAATCAACAAGTTTCTTCCTTGCCTCAAATAAAAGCTAATTACAAAGCTTGGTAACTGCAGATGCTGTAGAACTCCAGTTAATGTGTGGAAACAAAATAGGGAACAGATGGATGGATGAATGGACAGACAGATGGATGAACAGAAGGACAGATGGATAGACAGCATCATAACATGATACCATATGGTAGACATATAAAAATGTGATGTATAACCCCCAACCTCTCCTCCACTAGTGGCTGCATTCAAGGTAAAAAACCTTAATTGTCATCTACTCATCATTGAGCAATATATCCAATATGATAAAGCTCATTCAATTCATGTAGATGGTCCGACAGATGGATGGATGCATGAACACAGATATGAACAATCATGGTCAGACAGATGGATGGATGCATGGACACAGATATGAACAATTGTGGTCAGATGGATGGATGGATGCAAGGACACAGATATGAACAATCATGGTCAGACAGATGGAAGGATGTATGGACACAGATATAAACAATTACAACATATCCTGAAAAGTGCAGATATAAATTGGGAAAACAAGTCATTAATTTTCATTTATGTATTGTACAGTAGCTGTAAGTTTGACCAATTAATTTTAAAACAAAAGTCCCTCTAAGGAACTTACACTATACTGACCAAACAGAATTTTGAGGAATTCAAAATAAGACCATTTCTTCTTTATAACTGCTGAGTGTTGAAACCATGTGTGATATTTCTGAGCTATAACAAGATTTTAAAATTAGCTGCTGTGGCAGCCATATTTGATGTAAGATTGGCACCATCATCATTTAGGACCAACTAGATATCATTAGAAGTCCTTTGGTGAAACTTCATGTGAATGAAGAGATTAAGTTGTACAATCTTAAAAAATGCTCCACTGTTGTCATCTATGTTGGAGGAAATAATACAGTACAGAGACAGTTTTGGGTGAACTGGCACCATGTGAAGATTGCAATGTATGGGATATAAACAAATCCATCAGAGGATTAGCACAACAAAGGAACTGTAAACTGGTCTACAACTACCAAAGTTTCATTACCAGAGATGGCTATACAGACAACAATGGAACTGTAAAGTGGTCTACAACTACCAAGGTTTCATTACCAGAGATGGCTCTACAGACACAACAATTCGCTGGTCTACAACTACCAAGGTTTCATTACCAGAGATGGCTATACAGACAACAATGGAACTGTAAAGTGGTCTACAACTACCAAGGTTTGATTATCAGAGATGACTATATAGACACAACAATGGAACTGTAAACTGGTCAACACCTTCAAAATTTTGATCATCAGAGATGGCTATAGAGACACAACGATGGAACTGTATAAACTGGTCTACAACTACCAAGGTATCATTACTAGAGATGGCTATAGAGACACAACAATGGAACTGTATAAACTGGTCTACAACTACCAAGGTTTGATTATCAGAGATGACTATATAGACACAACAATGGTCTACAATTACCAAGGTTTGATTATCAGAGATGACTATATAGACAAGAGACTATGTAGCAAAAATGATCTAATTCATCTTTCCTATGAAGGAATAGAACAACTCGTCAAAAATAAAAATTGAGTCATCAGAATTGTTCACAATTACAGTGATGTCGCTTTCAGAAGAAAATCAGAAACTCACAAAACCATAAAAACTCTGTGAACAAACATAAACACTTCCCATATTATGGACATTTAAGGACAAATCAAACATATAATTTGTGTGGTGAAATAAACCATACTGCTGCTAAGGGTAGGCACAGGGGTAAGGAATTTAGATGCATGTTATGTTCCGAGATAGGCCATGAAGCCAAGGTTCATAACTCTGGTCAACAGAAATCCTTTATTGTTGTTTCTACGAGAGGTTCCAGAAGCGTTTCCTCAGACTCTTTTGAACTGATATATCACAAAGGTTGTAATCCTGATTGGACTTATAGAAACAGATTCAGCATCTTAACTTCTGTATGCATTGAATTCAATAAATCTATGTGTAGATGTAATTATTCTGTATGCATTGAATGCAATAAATCTATGTGTAGATGTAATTATTCTGTATGCATTGAATTCAATAAATCTATGTGTAGATGTAATTATTCTGTATGCATTGAATGCAATAAATCTATGTGTAGATGTAATTATTCTGTATGCATTGAATGCAATAAATCTACGTGTAGATGTAATTATTCTGTATGCACTGAATGCAATAAATCTATGTGTAGATGTAATTATTCTGTATGCATTGAATGCAATAAATCTATGTGTAGATGTAATTATTCTGTATGCATTGAATTCAATAAATCTATGTGTAGATGTAATTATTCTGTATGCATTGAATGCAATAAATCTATGTGTAGATGTAATTATTCTGTATGCATTGAATGCAATAAATCTACATGTAGATGTAATTATTCTGTATGCACTGAATGCAATAAATCTATGTGTAGATGTAATTATTCTGTATGCATTGAATGCAATAAATCTATGTGTAGATGTAATTATTCTGTATGCACTGAATGCAATAAATCTATGTGTAGATGTAATTATTCTGTATGCATTGAATACAATAAATCTACGTGTAGGTGTAATTATTCTGTATGCATTGAATGCAATAAATCTATGTGTAGATGTAATTATTCCTCTAGCTGTAATGATAACACCAGAATAAGCATTTATGCCAGGAATAAACAAACTGTAAATACTGTTAATAACACGTTGAACAGGACTAAAAAAGAAACTCTACATGGCAATGGGTCTGAAAATAGCAATAATGTTAAAAATAATAGCAATACAATGGCAATGCATGTAGTAATAGTTATGTATCCCTGAGTGCCCAAAATAGTCATTGTAATTCTGTTAATGTTACAGTTATGAATTTAGGAATTAGAAAAGAAGGTGTTAATATAGGTCATATCAATAGTCAAGGTATCAGCATGAAATCAATCAAGTTAAACTCATGTTAACTTCTCCAGACAACAACGTACATTTGTTTGGCATCTCAGAAACAAAGTTGACTGAAAGTCACACTGATGAGTTTTCTCTACATTGATGGCTATTATAAACCTGTTCACATAGGCAGGAAATCAGGAGAGTGTGGGACTCCTAGCATACTTTGAAATGGTACAGTTGCTAAAAGAAGGATGGTTCTTGAATCAGAAGAAGTTGAATCAAATCCCATGTTGATATGACCATCCATTCAGGAGAAGAAGCAATAAAATGATTTTCAAGATGGCCACTGTGTCAGCCAATCAGTACCATTTTCATCTAGGACCAACCAGACATCATAATAAGTTGTTTAGTGAATACCCCATGCCAATATAACATTCCATTCAGGAGGAGTAGCAATAAGATTTTCAAGATGGCTATAGTAGTGGCATTTTGGACATCAGATCAGCACAATTTTCATTTAGGACCAACTAGACTTCATAATAAGTTGTTTAGTGAATACCCCATGTCAATACGTCTTTCCATTCAGGAGGAGTAGCAATAACAAGATTTTCAACATGACTGCTATGGTGGCCATATTGGACTTCAGTTCGGCACAAATATTCATTTAGGACCAACAAGACATCATAAGAAGTCTTCTGGTAAAATCCCCAGGTTGATAAGTGATAACAAGATTGTCAAGCTGGCCAATGTGGCAGTCATATATTGGATGTCCGAGCAGCACCATTTTAATTTAGGACCATCTAGACTATGGGAGGAATATTTGGATAGGTGTTTCATTAGTGGTAAAAGTGATGGTGAGCTTGATGATAAATACTGTTTCTCTGAGCAAATCAAGAAGAAAGGAGATCAAAATAGATTGTATCAATTTATGTGGGACTTGGACAATTAATACTGAGCTGATTTAAAAAGGATGTAGCATTTGCACATTTTTTCAGATGGTTTGTGATGTAGGAAAAAGTCTTCCAGCTCCCTCACCAGTATAATGTTAAAGTTTCCTTGATATGAATGGAATAAATGGACAAAAGTTTATCAGACTCAATATAAAAGTAAAATATGTCTTCCAGTTCCCCCATATTTTGTGTTCTCGCCAAAATGACCTAAAAAGATAGTACCTACGTCTTAGTGAAATTGAAAATAGTGACTCCCAGCCATAATGTTCCAAGAAGAAGGAGAAGGTACAGTAGACTAACATCTCTCTGACAAACTGTGTTCCTCACTGTGACATTGGCTCTACTATCACTGCTATTCAGAGATACCTGGACTGAACTGGTGCTGGTGTTTGACATCATTTCTTGGCAGGCAGGAATGTTATAGTGATCATCAAAATCTGAAATGTATTTTAAACAAAGTGAAGAAAAAAACCTACCATATATGCTCACTAATAATCTTTGGTCCAACTGCAAACTGCATAGACCCATTTTTGTCGTCACATAATGCACTGACAGATCTGGGTCTATGCAGTTTGTTAGGAGTAATCAGTAGAAGAAACAACATAGATCCTGATCTGCCAGTGCAGTGCATTATGCAACAGCAGATCTGGGTCTATGTTGTTTACAGTTGGAGTTGGCTTATATGCAAGTATATATGGTATATAAAGAAAAAAAAAAGTGTTCTAAGAAACACATGATATACCATCAAGAAAAAACTGTCAATATATCAAAGGGCATGACCCCATGACCCCAACAAAAGGTATGAACCAAGGGCATGAATGCTACTGGAAGTATAGGAAGTATATGATGTTATATATTCCATATAGGGTTTTAATTGGACACAGAAAACTATTACCAAAAATGTGTCATACTTTTTTGACACAAATGGCCACATCCAACGACATAACCCAAGAGTAGTAGTTGCACAAGGTGACAGGTAAGATTGTGATCTTATATTCAAAATATGCACTGAACTGGATATGACTTTATTGAAATAATAATAATAATAATAATAATAATAATAAATCAACAAGAGTACAGTGAACAGCACACTATGCATCCATCCAGTGTTTAATAGTCCTCTATGTAGGCACTAGTAGGGCATGGTTGATTACTGACCGATGAGTCTCAATGACCTGGAAATTTGATCAAGGTATTTGGTCTTGAACTAAACTTACTGTGCAGAAAATATTATTTTCTTATTAGACTTAGCATGACCTTTACACCCCAGAATCTATAGTTTTTTTTATTACCCTATGTGTAAACCATCTACAAAGTTTGGTCAAGGAACTTACTCAAGAACAAATGTTATTCTGCAAAACCCCATTTTTCTTTAAGCCAAAATGATCCTGACCTATGACCTTTTGACCCCCAATTATTAGGTCACTTCTATACCCTAAGTGCTAGCCCTTCACAAGCTTTGGTCAAGGTACATGTAGTAACCTATTTTTGGTATGATGGTGTGGTAGTCTTCAAGATGCATGCACATATTTATTTTCAAGACTGTATAACAGTGTTCAAGACTTTATAAGCAACAGTGTCCAAGAAAATGACCCAAACATAAAAAGTAACATATCAGGAGCATGAAAAGTAGATCGGTCCCAATGTTTAGTTACTGTATATACCCACGTATAAGACAATACCAACCGCAAACTGCATAGACCCAGATCTGCATAATGCACTGGCAGATCTAGGTCTATGCAGTTTGTAAAAACTAATCAGTAGAAGAAACAACATAGACCCTGATCTGCGGGTGCATTATGCAATGGCAGATCAGGGTCTATGTTGTTTGCATTTGGACTCAGCTTATACGCGAGTATATATGGTAAGTACAACTGCAAACTACACTGCATAATGCACCAACAGATTAGGGTCTATGTTGTATGTTCTACTGATGGCCAAAGACATAAAAATTTGAAACGAAGAATTCCTAACAGCAAAAGGCACATCTAGACCACTAGTCCAATATGTGCATACAGTTTCATAATTTTCATAAATCCTGAATGATCTTGGGATCTTGCAGAAGGCTCATTTACACCACTAGTCTAATAAATGTACCAAATTTCACAGATCTTAATGGTCTTGGAGTTTTGTCACAAAAATGAAAGTGTGTATAATAGATGGATGGATGGAAAGACACACAAAACATTAAAAATATTGAAACTGAAGAATTGTGAAAAGCAAAAGGCACATCGACACAACTAGTCTAACATCTGTACCAAATTTCACAGAGATATCTTAAAACAGTTTTGGAGTTTTGCCTTGGAAATGAAAGTGTGGATAATGGCTAGATCAACATACAAATGGGCAAAAACATTAAAACATTGAAACTGAAGAAATATAAATGGCAAAAGGGGTCAAATGTGCATCACTAATTATATGTACCAGATTTCACAAAGAATCTTTCGAATTTTTGCCCCAGAAACAAAAGTGTGATAATGGATAGCTGGATATTACATATAACAACATTACAAATACTGAAAGGGTAGAATTGTTAACAGCAAAAGACACATCTGTACAAGTAATCTAATATGTGTACCAAGTTTCACTGAGATATCTCGAATGGTTTGAGAGTTATAACCCAGCAAAGAAAATGTTTATAGACAGACAGATAGGCAAAAAGACAGAAAGACAGATGGACACAGCAATAGCTATATCTTCCCGTATTACATATGTTTTAAGGAATTTACATAGTGTTATGTCACTTTTATCTTTAATTTTATATACATCTTATGGAATTTTAACATCTTTATCTTTTATATTTTATCTTGTTGTATGTATTTCATGTTTACATTTATTTGGAAGGATTTATCTTCCTAAACTTTTTGTGCAATTCTTCATTTTTTCAAACTTTATCTTAACTTGGCACCATATAGCCACTATTGTGCTGAGATGCTGTAATACATATGTACCTAGGGAATAAAAAGTTTACATAGTCAATGAAGCATGAAGGGTAGGTCACCCACTTTTAGTATGGTGTACTACTCTTCAGGCTGCATGCACGAATCAATTTTCATGAATGGAGGCTATAGTATGTAAAGATATTGACTTAATCATAATAGGTATATATTTGCCAATGCCAACGCTAACACCAACAATGACGCAAATGATGATAACAACAACTGTGACACTGGGGGTAAAGCATAAGCACTCCGCACTTAGTGCAGGCAAACTAAAAACAACTGTGTGACACACACTCTCCTATGAAACTTTCCCCTGCCAAAATAGCCCCGACTCACCTGTCAAATATCTAATGTGTCATTCCTTTGTGCTTAGATGTATAAAATCTTTTCAATTAAGCATAAAAAGTGTCCCTATTATTCCAGTTTTGTATAAAGCTGATTTTCTGACCCCCTCATGGGACTAATGTGCACCCTGCTTGTGGTGTGACAAAGATATAGTTATGAACATTTGAACCGTTTCCTTTTTAACTTACTGTTTACTGTGTTCCTAATGGCAGCAACACAGAAAGTAATGGATATAAAGAGTGCAAAGATCTCCTCTGATGACCTGCAAGTAAGAAAGCATATATACTTATACTATCAAATACATTGAGTAGATTTACTGTTGATAAAGAAATATTTGTTACAACTCTCAAAATTTTGCGAAATTAATAATGCAAAGTCTACAGGAACTGTTTCAAAAATAAACAAGCAGGCCAGGACCTGCATGTTGAGCTTACAATCAAAGCATTGCTGTAAAACATGTAACTTTACACCCAAGGTCAAAATGTTGAGTAAGCATGTCACATTAATTGTCTTAACTTCATAATGATTCACCCAAAGTATGAAGAAAATCCATCAAGGCCTTTAGGAAATACAAGCGAATTGTAAGCATGTATGTATGTCTGTATGCATGCATTAGCATTTAGCAGAATGTCAGCACACTAATGGCTATATGGTGTCAATTAAAAGTAAAGTTAAAAAAAATGCAAAGATAAAGAATTGCACGAAAAAACTTCAGGAAGATAAACTCTTCCAAATAAATGTACTACAAATAACAAAAAAGGTAGATGGTAATGATGTTAACATTCTGTAAAAAAGTAAATAAAATAAATAATAAAGTTAAAAACTACAAAATCCTTAAAATATTGGGTTAAAATTTGTTATTTAAACTACATTCCCTCAAAAAGTCCAAGATTTTCTTGGGTGGTACATCATCATAAAGTTCCTTAATGAGTTCGCATAAAACAATCTGTACTGCACAGGATGAAAGTATATACCGTATATACTCGCGTATAAACCGATACCAACTGCAAACTGCATAGACCCAGATTTGCCATTGCATAATGCACCAGCAGATCTGGGACTATGCAGTTTGTAAGGACTAATCAGTAGAACAAACAAGAGAGACCCTGATCTGCTGGCACATTATGTGACAGCAGATCAGGGTCTATGTTGTTTGCATTTGGACCCAGATTATATGCGAGCATATATGGTACACTAAAAAAACATGAGTTCCACTGTTATTATACACTGGCAGGGTATGCAATCTGGTTGAGGTTCACCCTTCAGGAGGTGTGCACGAGTCAGGTGTGCCCGATACATGATCAGCACAATACCACCTCATCTCTGAAATCTGTTCTATAACTGAGAGATGCCATTCTTGAATGATGGGTTTGATGTTACATAACTTGCTTATGGCATTTTCATTACACATATTTTGCCAAGTACACTCAAACCTGTCTTATATGACCACTGCCATGAAAGACCATCTGTCTTGAGAGACCACATTCTAAATGCACTGATTAAACAATTATCAAGTATTCTTACCTGTAATGAGACCACCTGCTTTGAGAGACCACTTTTTGATCGCAGATGAGATGGTCTCACAAGACAGGTTCTAATGTATGTGGAACATGCTGATTTAAATATTATCTTAAGTCACTATATGGAATCTTGTGTTCAGAGATGGTATGACAAAGATATAGTTCTCTCCCCCTCCCCTGTAGACTCAAAACAAAACTGTCAAGATAAAGTTTGAGGGTAGGGTAGCTTAGGCTGCTTTATATGCCCTTTCATTACCGTTAATACCCATTTGTCTAGGCAGTCAACAGTACAGAATACTTTATCCCGACTGTATGAGCAAATCATGTTTTTGTAAGATCTGGGATGTTAATGGGTTGTTAAACTGAAGGTTTTGCAAGGCTTTCATTGTGAAAAGGAAATGCAAAAAGAAATTTGTTTTTGAGAGTTTTCAATACAATTCAAAGATTTTAGTATGGCTATAATTTCTGTGGTAAAAATAGAGGCTTTATCCAGAGGCTTTATCCAATAAATGGTGCAAGATGGTGAGATGGAGTGTTGCAATGCATTTTAAACCCTGTCTCCATCTGCTAAACTTTCTATATACTGATTTCTGATTTCAATGAACTTTATCTCAAAAACTAGAGGATTTTTGTAGGACTTTTTGAATTGGCAGAGATCAAATATTATTGGGGTGGTGGTGGTTTGTTTAACCAAGGTGGTGATCTGGGAACAAAGAATTTTGCTGTAGTTCCAACACTGAGTTTTGTTGCTTCTAGGTGAGGATGAATTCGTATGCCAAAAGGTGGAATGAAATTTGGTTTCTCCCAGACATAGTTAAAGTCTCTGATTGTGTATCAGATTAGCATCTGCAGGAAAGATTTACGAGATGATCTGTTCACAATCCAGACATAGTCTGCCATGACTCGTATTAAATCCCTGAGGTATCTAATATGTGGAAGGAAAGTTAGTTTACAGTAAAAAAATAAACCCTACAAATTTGGTCTCCTCCACAACAGGGATAAAACAACTGTCAAGATAGAGTTTGGGTCTATTCCACAACCAGGATAATATATCTGGCAAGATAGAGTTTGGGTCTCCTGCACAACAGGGATAAAACAACTGTCAAGACAGAGTTTTAGTCTCCTCCTCAATAGGGATAAAACAACTGTCAAGATGGAGTTTGGGTCTCCACCACAACAGGGATAAATTTGTCAAGATAGAGTTTGGGTCTCTTCCACAACAAACAACTGGGATAAAATAACTATCAAGACAGAGTTTGAGTCTCCTCCTCAATAGGGATAAAACAACTGTCAAGATAGAGTTTGGGTCTCCTCCACAACAGGGATAAAACAACTGTCAAGACAGAGTTTGAGTCTCTTCCTCAATAGGGACAAAACAACTGTCAAGATAGAGTTTGGGTCTCCTCCACAACACACAACAGGGATAAAACAACTGTCAAAAAAGAGTTTGGGTCTCCTCCACAACAGAGATAAAATACCTGTCAAGATAGAGTTTGGATCTCTTCCACAACACACAACAGGGATAAAATATCTGTCATGACAGAGTTTGGGTTTCCTCCACAACAAACAACAGGGATAAAACAACTGTCAAGATAGTGTTTGGGTCTCCTCCACAACAGGGATAAAATATCTGTCAAGATTGAGTTTGGGTCTCCTCCACAACACACAATAGGGATAAAACAACTGTAAAGACAGAGTTTGGGTCTCCTCCACAATAGGGATAAAACTGTCAAGATAGAGTTTGGGTCTCCTCCACAACAGGGATAAAATACCAGTCAAGATAGAGTTTAGGTCTCCTCCACAACACACAACAGGGATAAAACAACTGTCAAGATAGAGTTTGAGTCTCCTCCACAACAGGGATAAAACTGTCAAGATAGAGTTTGGATCTACTCCACAACAGGGATAAAATATCTGTCAAGACAGAGTTTGGGTCTACTCCAAAATAGGGGTAAAACAACTGTCAAGATAGAGTTTAGGTCTCCTCCACAATACACAACAGGGATACAATATCTGCAAGATAGAGTTTGGGTGTCCTCTGCAACAGGGATAAAACAACTGTAAGATAGAGTTTGGGTCTCCTCCACAACACACAACAGGGATAAAACAACTGTTAAGATAGAGTTGGGTCTCCTCCACAATAGGGATAAAACTGTCAAGATAGAGTTTGGGTCTCCTCCACAACAGGTATAAAATATCTGTCAAGATAGCGTTTGGGTCTCCTCCACAACAGGGATACAATATCAGTCAAGACAGAGTTTGGGTCTCCTCCACAACATGGATAAAACAACTGTCAAGATTGAGTCTGGATCTTCTCTACAACAGGGATAAAACAGCTGTCAAAAAAGAGTCTTGGTCTCCTCCACGACACACAACAGCGATAAAATATCTGTCAAGATAGAGTTTGGGTCTCCTCCACAACACACAACAGGGATAAAACAACTGTCAAGACAGAGTTTGAGTCTCCTCCTCAATAGGGATAAAACTGTCAAGATAGAGTTTGGGTCTCCTCCACAACAGGGATAAAATATCAGTCAAGATAGGGTTTGGGTCTCCTCCACAACACACAACAGGGATAAAACAACTGTCAAGACAGAGTTTGGGTCTCCTCTGCAACAGGGATAAAACAAATGTCAAGATAGAGTTTAGGTCTCCTCCACAACGCACAACAGGGAAAAAACAACTGTCAAGATAGAGTTTGGGTCTCCTCCACAACAGGGATAAAACTGTCAAGATAGAGTTTGGGTCTCCTCCACAACAGGGATAAAACTGTCAAGATAGAGTTTGGGTCTACTCCACAACAGGGATAAAATATCTGTCAAGACAGAGTTTGGGTCTACTCCAAAATAGGGGTAAACCAACTGTCAAGATAGAGTTTGGGTCTCCTCCACAACACACGACAGGGATAAAAAACTGTCAAGATAAAGTTTGAGTCTCCTCCTCAATAGGGATAAAACAACTGTCAAAATAGAGTTTGGGTCTCCTCTGCAACAGGGATAAAACAACTGTCAAGATAGAGTTTGGGTCTCCTCCACAACACACAACAGGGATAAAACAACCGTCAAGATAGAGTTTGGGTCTCCTCCACAATAGGGATAAAACCGTCAAGATAGAGTGTGGGTCTACTCCACAACAGGGATAAAAATATCTCTCGAGATAGAGTTTGGGTCTCCTCCACAACACACAACAGGGATAAAACAACTGTCAAGACAGAGTTTGGGTCTCCTCCACAATAGGGATAAAACTGTCAAGATAGAGTTTGGGTCTCCTCCACAACAGGGATAAAATATCAGTCAAGATAGGGTTTGGGTCTCCTCCACAACACACATGATGGATAAAACAACTGTCAAGATAGTGTTTGGGTCTCCTCCACAACGGGGATAAAATATCAGTCAAGATAGAGTTTGGGTCTCCTCCACAACACACAACAGGGATAAAACAAATTTCAAGATAGAGTTTGGTTCTCCCCCACAACAGGGATAAAATATCTATCAAGACAGAGTTTTGGTCTACTCCAAAATAGGGGTAAAACAACTGTCAAGATAGAGTTTGGGTCTACTCCACAACAGGGATAAAACAACTGTCAAGATAGAGTTTATGTAGGGTTTGGGTCTCCTCCACAACACACATGATGGATAAAACAACTGTCAAGATAGTGTTTGGGTCTCCTCCACAACGGGGATAAAATATCAGTCAAGATAGGGTTTGGGTCTCCTCCACAACACACAACAGGGATAAAACAACTGTCAAGACAGAGTTTGGGTCTCCTCTGCAACAGGGATAAAACAAATGTCAAGATAGAGTTTAGGTCTCCTCCACAACGCACAACAGGGAAAAAACAACTGTCAAGATAGAGTTTGGGTCTCCTCCACAACAGGGATAAAACTGTCAAGATAGAGTTTGGGTCTACTCCACAACAGGGATAAAATATCTGTCAAGACAGAGTTTGGGTCTACTCCAAAATAGGGGTAAAACAACTGTCAAGATAGAGTTTGGGTCTCCTCCACAACACACAACAGGGATAAAAAACTGTCAAGATAAAGTTTGAGTCTCCTCCTCAATAGGGATAAAACAACTGTCAAAATAGAGTTTGGGTCTCCTCTGCAACAGGGATAAAACAACTGTCAAGATAGAGTTTGGGTCTCCTCCACAACACACAACAGGGATAAAACAACCGTCAAGATAGAGTTTGGGTCTCCTAAACAATAGGGATAAAACCGTCAAGATAGAGTGTGGGTCTAATCCACAACAGGGTTAAAAATATCAATCTAGATAGAGTTTGGGTCTCCTACACAACACACAACAGGGATAAAACAACTGTCAAGACAGAGTTTGGGTCTCCTCCACAATAGGGATAAAACTGTCAAGATAGAGTTTGGGTCTCCTCCACAACAGGGATAAAATATCAGTCAAGATAGGGTTTGGGTCTCCTCCACAACACACATGATGGATAAAACAACTGTCAAGATAGTGTTTGGGTCTCCTCCACAACGGGGATAAAATATCAGTCAAGATAGAGTTTGGGTCTCCTCCACAACACACAACAGGGATAAAACAAATTTCAAGATAGAGTTTGGTTCTCCCCCACAACAGGGATAAAATATCTATCAAGACAGAGTTTTGGTCTACTCCAAAATAGGGGTAAAACAACTGTCAAGATAGAGTTTGGGTCTACTCCACAACAGGGATAAAACAACTGTCAAGATAGAGTTTATGTATATTCCACAAAAGGGACAAAACAGCTGTCAAGATAAAGCTTATGTCTATTCCACAAAAGGGATAAAACAACTGTCAAGATAAAGTTTATGTCTATTCCACAAAAGGGATAAAACAACTGTCAAGATAGAGTTTATGTCTATTCCACAACAGGGATAAAACAACTGTCAAGATAAAGTTTATGTCTATTCTACAACAGGGATAAAACAACTGTCAAGATAAAGTTTATGTCTATTCCACAAAAGGGATAAAACAACTGTCAATATAGAGTTTATGTCTATTCCACAACAGGGATAAAACAACTGTCAAGATAAAGTTTATGTCTATTCCACAACAGGGATAAAACAACTGTCAAGATAAAGTTTATGTCTATTCCACAAAAGGGATAAAACAACTGTCAATACAGAGCTTATGTCTATTCCACAACAGGGATAAAACAACTGTCAAGATAAAGTTTATGTCTATTCCACAAAAGGGATAAAACAACTGTCAATATAGAGTTTATGTCTATTCCACAAAAGGGATAAAACAACTGTCAATATAGAGTTTATGTCTATTCCACAACAGGATAAAACAACTGTCAATATAGAGTTTGTCTATTCCACAACAAGGATAAAACTGTCAATATAGAGTTTATGTCTATTCCACAACAGGGATAAAACAACTGTCAAGATAGAGTTTATGTCTATTCCACAACAGGGATAAAACAACTGTCAAGATAGAGTCTATGTCTATACCACAACAGGGATAAAACAACTGTCAAGATAGAGTTATGTCTATTCCACAACAGGGATAAAACAACTGTCAAGATAAAGTTTATGTCATTATGAATTCAATGTAATCTGTAGAAGTGCATGCAAACAATTTTTAGATTTTGAAAATTTGAACCCGTTATCTTCTCCCCATTTATGAACTCTATTTTAGCTTATCTGTATTTGAAGTTTAATAGTATGCATATTCTTTCATCTATAGCAGATCGACAAGTCATAGACACATAATGAATATAGTTTGTTCCTGGATTAAGTCATTTCACTATACTGTTCATTTTTATGTTGAAAAGGGTGACTGACAGCATGCTGTCTTGAGGTACACCTATATCCCAAGGATAGCTTTCATAGAGAATGGTACCTACCTTAATTATGTTATTTCTATCTTTCAAAAATTTGATATAAAGCCAGGTTAAGGCAACATCCTTAGTCGTAGGCAATTCATTATACTGTACTTCCATGTGGTGTCAGAAGCTTTCTCCAAGTAAACAAAGACGGCAACTATACGTGAGTTTTCTTTATGAAAGCTTCTCTAATAAATGCTTCAAGTCTGACTAGATGGTCAGTTGTGCTTATCTGGTGTCTAAATCCACAATGAAGGTCTGATAGTAGTTTGTTGGACTCAAGACACCAGAGGAGTTTGTCATTTATCATTTGTTCCATGGTTTTGCAAATACAGCTTGTTAGTGATATGAGATGATAGTTGGAAAGGTCGGTATGGTAATTTCTACTGGTATCACTCTTGTTTCTTTAACAACGGTAGAATTAACTGATTTTCTGCAGGAGTATACCACATGCTTTTCAGCAATCACTTATAGTAACTGAACTGAAGTTCCACAAGATCACAGTTTGTCATCAAGTTTTTTTATTGATGTGTTGTCAAGCCTTTTCATATAGTGGAAGATACACTAACTCCAAGATTCAGAATTGTAACAGGTTTGAAAAGGGACCAAGCATATCATTTTCAGGGGTGATAGGGTGGTTGCCCTGAGGTATTTCATCATTGCCAAAAAAAAAAAAGAATGTGAAACTTGTCTTTTGCTCTACTTTTCTCTCTCTCTCTTGCTGTCCATTCAGTCCTGTTGTTAAGGAAATTGAGAGAGAGAGAGAGAGAGAGAGAATGAGAAAATGAGAGGTTGACCACCACTTAATCTATCCACTCTTCTGACAGCAACAGGAAACATCTGTGACTTAGCAATCTATGCATTGAAACCTGCATTCCCTACCTGAACTTCTGATATTACGATCATTTTCTGTCTTCAGTTTTGTTTTGTTTTTAAAGAAATAGTTTTAAAAGTTGATCAATGAACATATAAAGCTGATGATATTTTTGCTTTTCCTCAAATACTTGAGAAGCATGAAGTTACATAGAAACATAGTAATTTAAAAATTAAAAATGTCTACCTATCCCCACAAAGTAACTATGTAGGAAAATGGTTGACCCACTACTGCCATTTACTACATCAAACATAATTTTTAGAAAAAAAGAAATGTTTAATCCAAATTAATATAAAGATTTAACAAGTAACTTGAGACCACATTTTACAATTTACCATATATACCTGCAAATAGGTTAGGTCCAACTGCAAACAACAGACTCTGATCTGCCATCACATAATGCACTGGCAGATCAGGGTATATGTTATTTGTCCTACTGAGTACTCCTAACAAACTGCATTGACCCAGATCTGCTGGTGCATTCTGTGACAGCAGAGTTGGGTCTATGCATTTTGCAGTTGGATCCAACTTATATGCAAGTATATATGGTAACTAAAAAATCACCTATGAAAATTTAATTCATTAACAATGCTAAACGTTTCAGTCATGTTTAACAAAATACTGACATAAATCAAATGTCATGGGCATAATACTAAAACATTAAGCTAAAAAATGAATGCACTGTTGTCCTTTAAAAAATAATTGTCTGTATGTAAAAATGCTAGCCTTGGAACTGTGTTCATAACAATTACTCGTCAACTGTTTCGACTTCAAACTTAAAAAACAATTTTAGAAGCTTGCTGCCATGTGTAAATAAATTCCACAAATTCTACATGAAGAACTTCAGAAAACATACCAAGTGTTTTATAAAATGTTTCATTTTAAATTTAATATGCACAAAAGTCCACAATATTGTTTTAATGTACGATTAAAAGAAAACTAAAAACTATTTGCAATTAACCACTGAACCTTTCACACATTAAAGTTAACCTGGTTTTCACATTTTTTCACCTAATTGACAAAAATATAGCACTAACTTTATAAATAAATTAAAATAAAATATGGATTAATCCTTCAAATATTGCACTGCCCTCCAGCAATGTCTGATTAGCTTTAATTCTTGTATAGTTTTATCATGTCAGGATTGTGATCTGTTTAGGTTGTAGCTGAGAGGTCTGTTTTCTTTCCAATATTTTTCACAGGCTGCAAGTAATTATCATCATTGAGAACCTCTCAACTCTTGGCTTTTGGCATTTTTGATCAATCACTGAAAATTATCTAAATGTCAGTACTTCCAATAATAGTGATTTTCAGGCCTCTCAATATATCTACAGCCACTGCACTCAAAAGAATATCTGCCAACCAATGTGACTTTCTCACATGCATACAGGACCCAAGAGCTCCCAGCCAAGTGTTGCAAACTCACATTCAGTGCTGACATTGTTGAGTATTTCAGTCTCACTAAGCATGTAAAGATCAAAGAGCTCACTTGGATTTGTTGTGATACTGGATTCTCCAGTTGATGTTTTGTATGATACCGGTATGTAGCCAAAAACCTGTACACAACTATATTCTGATTTGAGTAGACCATACTAATGGCTATGATAATACCATTTTAGTTTGACATCATCACTGCACAAATAGTTTTCTCTTCACACAGAAACATAATCAATATTATTGTTCAGCATGTATAATAATAAGTACCTTCATAGTAAGGTTAAAGCCTTTGGATTACCTTTTATTCTTTGAAGAATGAATGCTGCTTTTATTTGGATAAATGATTAAGCCAAGATTTTTTAAAAAAATACATTCCACATCTTTTAATCTTTTCATTCTTTGTAAGACTGTTTTTGGTCAACATGGCAACCAATGTAAATTCTACAATTATTTATCACTTTCATAAAAAACTGCAAGACAAGTTGTATTCAAAAGATTCTGTCTTACACTGCATTCAGCTGCAGGGCAAAAAGAGCAATAACTGTAACAAAAATTGTGCGAGCATAGGTATTTGTTAATATGTGCATCTTGAAGATGGTTATAACATGTACAAAGTTTCATGGGAATCCCTGAAAATTGTGGGACTGGTTATTTTCACAATATTCTGTCGTATTTTAGTTATATCCAGTAATATATCAAACTGAGAAATAACTCTAATAAAAATCACAGGAGTGCAGTAATTTGATGATATGCATATCATCAGATGATGATTATAGTATGTACCAAGGTTCACAGCGATCCATAAAAAACTGGGGGACTAGTTCACAAGATTCTGTCCTACACAGCATTCCGCTGCAAGTGAAAAAGGGCAATCACTTTTATAATTATTGTGGAAATGCAGTGATTTGTCGATATGTGTAACTTCAGGTGATGACTATAATATATACCAAGTTTCACGTCAAATCTATCAAAAACTGCTGGACTAGATGCACTAACAAGATTGTGCGATATAACAAGTTAAGCTGTAAGACAAAGAAGGCAATAACTCTAACAAATATTGTGGAAGCAAAGAGATTATGTGCATCTGTGGTGACCATAATATTGACCAAGTTTCATGGTAATCCATGAAAAAAATTTAGGACTAGTTACGCTAATGAAATTGTGTTATACACTCTTAAGCTACAACAAAAAAGGGCAAAACTCCAAAATAAATTGCAGGAGTAAAGTGATTTGTTGACATGCACATCTTCAGGAGATGACCTTGATATTTACCAAGTTTCATGGCAATCCACAAAAATCTATAGGACTAGTTGTGCTAATGAGACTATGTGCTGGATGGAATGATGGATGGATGGATGGATGGACTGACAGACACAAGGATTACTATATACCCCCCTCCTCTACAGATGTATGAAAATCATAATCTTAACAAAAAAGTAGGAATAATGTGAATTTGTATCCCCTGAGCACTCAAGAACCTATCAAACAGTAGCCATAGGGTGACCTACTTGATAATGTTAGCGGTCATTCCAAATTTTAGATTGCCAAGTCCGAATAATTTGATCTCTTTAGACACTGACAGCACAAGTCCTTTGAGTGGGGAATTAATGGCAGAAGATGACAAAAAGTAAAGGTTTTAGTTTGGGGAAATGAAAGAGTGATTATAAAAAAAGTTATTTTAATAGTATACCTAAATCTGTCAGAAAGCATTGTAAATAGTCATCATCTGCTTCAACCTCAAGCCAGCCATTAAAATTCACATTTGGGGTTCTGTAGACCATCACTCTACATACTGCATGGTCTGAAATTCATTGATAAAGGGCCTAAACCGCCATTATCTTAATAAGACCTTACCTCCATTATCTTAATAAGACCTTACCTCCATTATCTTAATAAGACCTTACCTCCATTATCTTAATAAGGCCTTACCTCCATTATCTTAATAAGGCCTTACCTCCATTATCTTAATAAGGCCTTACCTCCATTATCTTAATAAGGCCTTACCTCCATTATCTTAATAAGGCCTTACCTCCATTATCTTAATAAGGCCTTACCTCCATTAACTTAATAAGGCCTTACCTCCATTATCTTAATAAGGCCTTACCTCCATTATCTTAATAAGACCTTACCTCCATTATCTTAATAAGGCCTTACCTCCATTATCTTAATAAGGCCTTACCTCCATTATCTTAATAAGGCCTTACCTCCATTAACTTAATAAGGCCTTACCTCCATTATCTTAATAAGGCCTTACTTCCATTATCTTAATAAGGCCTTACCTCCATTAACTTAATAAGGCCTTAGCCATATATGCATTTATAATAGTTAAACTCTTAGTAATTTTACTGCCATTTAAATGTTCTGTATTTGTCTCCATGTTGGAATTTTTCTGGATCTATATCATTAGCTAAAACTGATTGCACAGGCAATATATTAGACTGGTTATTTATAGGCTGTAAGCCAGACTAGTCACATGTAAAGATGGCAACTTAATGTAGGAACATGATAGTCTCACAATGAAATAGGGATCATGCTGCAAATTAAATTGCTTTGGCCAAATGTTTTTTTTTTGCATGCATAAAACGTGGTATATACTTGCAATTAGAAAGTGTTGATGTCATTTTCTAGTTGCTGCATCATGATTTTGAAGGATGCCAGAAGGCAAACAGTTGACAATATTCACTCACCAATTCTGAATTTTTAGTCACAAATGCAACCAATTTAGTCACAACAATTTATATTAAGTCTTAAACCTCACTAATTAAAAGAGCTTTTTGGTTGAAACCTGCTTCCTATAATCATCTTTCCCACAAGGTGACATACTTAAGTCTGTTTAGAAAAGACTGCAAAGGCACAGCGTTCATCCAATCTTGATGTCTTGCTTTTCCTGTTTGGAATTTCTGAAACATGTCTGATTAATGCTGAGGTATTATCATCATCAGCCATTTCTTTCAACATCTTTCTTGAACTTTCTTAGGTGAATCAGGGTACCAAGCCTATATTATTTCTGCTTGGTCAATATTCAATTGCTTTTGTGATAACAAGTGCCAAGGTGTGCTTTCAGAAAAGAATTACAATTAGACATTACAAGCATTATGGTGATCTAGATATACCGGTGTTCAAATTGTCGTTCACCAATATAAAATTTTACCTGATCAGAACATTGGAATCTGATAGAAGTGATCATAATGGTGCAATCTAAAATTAAAAATATGAATGATTGTGCCAAAATTGGCATGGTTGTTATCTCTGCAGCATAGATCCAGATATGCTGGAACATTATGTGCCAACAGCAAATAGTATAGTCTCTGATCTGCCATCAATTATGCAATGGCAAACCCATTTCTAATCTGTTTATGGTTTGGCGCCAATTATACACATTGCAATAAATGATATGGTCCTAATTATCATACAGTATTCATTTGTTTATCAAATAATACATTTTGTGGTATCAGTATGACCTGGAGATTAGCAACCATTACTGTAAACCTAAACTAAAACATGATGCAACAAGTCCCAAAAAGCTGAAATTATTATTTTTAAAAATGAAAACAATAATAAAATAATAATAAAACAATTGCAGAAAAACAAAAAAAAAAATTCTTCAACCTTTGCACAAGGGAAAAAAAAAGGAATGAACTAGAAATGCCTCCATATGACACAGATGCTCCATTAATATGGTGCAACTTAAGAAAGCAGGGGCAATAATTCTGTCAAATTTTGTCTGAAAATGTTGGGGGCCTGTTTGGCTAAGTGGTCTAAGGCGCTTTCCTTTACAGATCACTCACACATCTCATCTCTGTCTGTGTGAGTCTGAATCTTGGCTCGACCAATGTGGGTATGTGAGAAAGCTTGCCAGCAGCTTCCCCATGGGTCCTGGTTCTTTCCATGATCTTCCTGTATTTTTCCTCCACCAAATATACTGGCTGCCATGTACAGCCTATCATGTGCCGAAAAATGGCATTAAACCCCACAAAAAGCAAAAAAAAACCAACCCAAAATTGCAAATCCAATTTGGCATAGGTTTTTTTTAATACAAAGCCTCACACCAAATTTGCTTTCAACCCATGGCCAGACACAGGTAGCACTATATGCCCCTGCCATAGAGTATGGCAAGGATATAAAATATTGGGATGTATATACATAATGAGTACATTACAACTGCACTAGCCTGTCCAAATCATTACCTTGTTGACCATTTCATGATGGTACTGAGGTTGAACAAGGAGTAGAGGAAGAGAAAGAAGCTATTCCAGAGTCCAACACATCCAAACATGCCCTGAAAGTCCAGTTCAAAATCTTCACTGATGCTGTAAATAACTGAAATACACAACAATAGGTGTCTTCAAAATGCTGTTTTCATGAATGTGTAATTTGAATTAATTTGTTCAAAAAGCAAGGGTTCTTAAATATCTAAACTACATATTATGTTTATTTATGACTTTCAAAAACTATGATACAAAACTTTAACACAAAATCTTAAAATTGTTGACCATGCTGCAGCCCCCAGTTTTCAGTGTCTGTGTTACTGGCAAAAAGTGAAATACATGTCTTCCTGTCAGCTAAAGCCAGCCAGACAACAAATGACCATAGAAATGTAATTACTTAACACCCAACTGGTTCATTTTATTCTAAAGACAAAGAAGCTTCACATTTTTCCAACATCTTTAATTGTATTTTGAATCAGTGAAACGATTCTTTCTCTCCTCAAAGTTTTATGTTAGACAATTATCATTATGATGATAAAACTGTGGGACATGTTTGCAATGAACCACAGGGAACCAGTTGAATTTGCTAATTACCACCAAATTTTTTAAGGATTAGGATTAAATTCACATTATATATAAGCTGAAATCAGCATTTTTTTATATCTAGAAATTTGTTGAATCCATTATAATATGAAATAGGCAAAGCCTAGGAGAAACAAGTACAGCTTCAGTCATGAGTGTACTGACAGAAGTATGGGGTAAATCATTTGAAAAACCAGAAGTAGAAAATCAGAAACAAAGGCTTTTTCCAACTGTACCACTGAGCAGATGAATATGCATTACCGTCAGCATTCATGAGTGGCATTGGCCCCACTCTTGTTGCACTCACTACCAATATTATATACAGGTTCCACACTCATGAGAGGCATTGGCCCCACTCTTGTTGCACTCACTACCAATATTATATACAGGTTCCACATTCATGAGTGGCATTGGCCCCACTCTTGCTGCACTCACTACAATATTATATACAGGTTCCACATTCATGAGTGGCATTGGCCCCACTCTTGTTGCACTCACTACCAATATTATATACAGGTTCCACTGTCTATGATACACAAACATTGGATATTGGTGTACATCTATATAATCAAGATGAATCATTAACTTTTAGCAGTATAATATACAGACCAAATGAACAATAGTGCTCCTTCCCTAATCCACAAAATTTAAGTATCAGCAAAAATGTCATTTTCCCCTAAAAACATGGAAACTGAGACCCACAAAAATAAATAAATTTGCAGTATTTAATATTATTCCAAAACAAGTGAAGGTGTCAACTTTATTTTGATCTAATCTCAAATGAATATTCATTACTATACATACTTTTGGTGTACAAAGCCAGAGGAGCTGTGGTAAGAAGGACAATCTGAGGAGTACCCCCTAGTACTGCAAAAACCAGTCCACCAAAAGTCTGGGAATACAGCACCTTTTCAACATCTGAAATGTGAAACAACTTTATAATATTCATCCTAGTCATATAGCTGCATGAAAGATGTTTGGGGAAAAAATAAGTAAGAAAACAAGAGTCTCTTGAGGAGACTGATGCTCTACTGGCCAAAATGAATTCCCAGCAATCCAAGATAAAACCATTTCTTCTTTGTAACTGCTGTTGAAACCACATCTGATATTCTTGAGTGATAAAAGATTTTCAAGCTGGCCATCATGGTGACAATATTGGATGCAAGATCAACAATATTTTCATTTAGGACCAATCAGACATAATGAAAAGTCTTTTGGTGAAAATCCCAAATCAATATGACCATTTATTCAGGACTAATGATAACAAGATTTTCAAGCTGGCTGTCATGGTGGCCATACTGAATGTAAGTTTGCAACATTTTCATTTAGAACCAACTATATATCATATTAAGAAGTCTTTTTTGGTGAAGATCCCATGTCCATCTGACCAGCCATTCTGGAGGAGTAGCGTAAACAAGATTTTCAAGATGTTATTGGGAGTCAGATCAGCATTATTTTCATTTATTACCAACAAGACACCATAAGAAGTCATCTAGTAAAAACCCCATGTGAATATAACTTTCTGTTTTGGAAGAGTATCAATAACAATATTTTCAAGATGGCTGCCACAGTGGCCATACTGGACATTAGATCAGCACCATTTTTATTTAGCTCCAATCAGACATCATAAGAAGTCTTTTGATGAAAACCCCATGTTGTATGACCATCCATCTAGGAGAAGTAGTGATAAGAAGACTTTCGTGATGGTCACCATGGTGGTCATATTGGAGGCCAGATTGGCACCATTTTCATTTATGACCATGTAGACATCATAAAAAATCATATTGTAAAAACCCTATCTCGATATGACTTTTTGTTCAAGCAGAATAGTAATGTCAATATTTTCAAAATGGCTGCAATCAATGCCATATCGATTGTCAGATCAACACCATTTTCATTTTAAAACAACAGGACAACATAAGAAGTTTTTTAGTGAAAACACCTTGTTGACATGACCATCCATTCATGAGAAGCAGCAATAACATGATTTCAAGATGCCCACTGTGGTGGTCACACTGAATGTCTGAGCAGCACCATGTTCATTTAGGACCAACTAGACCTTGGGATGAATATATATGTAAAGCTTCACGGCAATCCTCCAAGTAGTTTAGGAGGAGTAGCAATAACAAACTTGAACTAATGGACAGACAGATGATGGACAACAGGCCATTCCATAAGCTCTTCTAGTCTATGACCAGTAGAGCTAAAATTAGCTTATATGTATTGCATGTACAACTTTACTCAGAGCATAAAACATACACATCTTCATTAATAATGCAAATATATATATATATATATATATATATATATATATATATATATATATATATATATATATATATATATATATATATATATATATATATATAAATGACTACAAGTGTCAAACTAGGCTCACAAAGAATTTAGAGTATCTAATTTTTTATATGAACAACTCTGAATGCAATTTTAAATTCATGAAACTTTGATTAGGTTTTTGAAAATAAAGAAAACTGTGCATAGGAATTACATTTAGGTCTTTTATTTTATATTTGCTGCAATAAAATTAGTGGTCCCCATATTGAACACCCCCCCCCCCCCCCCTGAACAGCAGCCACCCACTTTATACTGCCAGAATCCTATGGCACTTACGAGTTTGTGTTCAAAAGTACCCCTCAAGGAAGGCAACCCCTCTAATGCGGCAGCGACCAGCAAATTAGTGCACGAACTATCAAATTAACCCCTCGCGAGCAGCCACATAATAGTTGTTCACAGATAGAAATCTCACTATTATTTGTTGATTTCTCAACTCAACACATTGACATATGTTCCAACATGCTGATAAAGTAACTTTAATCCATAAAAAGAGGTAAGTAATCCAATTATCCTTACTGCTGTGTGTTCCTCAGATGCTAGCTTTTGTCACTTTGATAATTACTGGCTATTATTACCACCAATAATTATCAAGATGACAAAAGCTACCCACTGAGAAGCACAGTATTGTACAGCTCAAGTCAGCATGACACCCAGTCACCAGATAGGAAAATGGTTTATATGCCTTTGTGGCTTTACTCTCATAGATTACAAAATGTACTTAACAGGGTACAAGACTGAAAGAAAAAAAGTCAATCATGTGACAAGCTCACTTCCTTTGTAAACACTGAGCATCTCGTGTGATAAATACAAATTGCCAATGAAGGAATAAGTTGCTGCAAAAGTGCAAAATGTCGTCAGATATTCTTAGTTAAGAACGAAAAGTGAAAGCAATTTGACTAAACAAGAAGAGGGACAATCCTTTGATCACTACTAAGAAATTTGATGCCAGAGAGATTCAAATAAACATTGTTGATATACATTCAACTGCAGTAAGTGGGAAAACAGAATTGATGGATGCAGAGGGATAGTTACAGCCAGATGTTTGTGCCCAGATTTTACTGACAAGGTGGTTTTGAACTACGATTGATTATTTATATTTTTTATACAAAAAACAACATTGAAATAAGTTTTACCACATTAAGTCCATAACCTGAAAACATTCCTGTGATTTTTAAATGAAAATTTTAAATATTTAAAAATTAGTTATGCCTTTCATACTTTATATGTAGTTATGACTCGCATCTGTTTTATACCCCTCTAGAAAGGACACTTTCCTGCTGCAGAAGGGGTGGCCTTTTAAGAGGGGGACCACTGTAAAAATTTTCATGCAGGAGCAAAGACTCACCTAATTCTCCATTAGTGTTCTCTGAATTCAGTACTCCAAATGCTATGGAAGGCATCAGGCATGCAAAGTATAGGAAGAATGAGGTGGACATGGTCTTCTGAATGGATTTGGGACCCACAACACCTGGGACAAAAAGTATCTTCATTATATATAATTTTTAATTGGGTATTCAGAATGTATATGGTAATTGCCATCTGTAATTGTATTTTAAAGTGGGTACTCATAATGCATATGGTAATTGCCATCTGTAATTGTATTTTAAAGTGGGTACTCATAATGCATATGGTAATTGCCATCTGTAATTGCATTTTAAAGTGGGTACTCTGAATGCATATGGTAATTGCCATCTGTAATTGTATTTTAAAGTGGGTACTCATAATGCATATGGTAATTGCCATCTGTAATTGTATTTTAAAGTGGGTACTTGGAATGCATATGGTAATTGGCATCTGTAATTGTATTTTAAAGTGGGTACTCAGAATGCATATGGTAATTGCCATCTGTAATTGTATTTTAAAGTGGGTACTCATAATGCATATGGTAATTGCCATCTGTAATTGTATTTTAAAGTGGGTACTCAGAATGCATATGGTAATTGGCATCTGTAATTGTATTTTAAAGTGGGTACTCCAAATGCATATGGTAATTGGCATCTGTAATTGTATTTTAAAGTGGGTACTCAGAATGCATATGGTAATTGCCATCTGTAATTGTATTTTAAAGTGGGTACTCAGAATGCATATGGTAATTGCCATCTGTAATTGTATTTTAAAGTGGGTACTCATGATGCATATGGTAATTGGCATTTGTAATTGTATTTTAAAGTGGGTACTCAGAATGCATATGTTAATTGCCATCTGTAATTGAGTCTGGATACTCAGAATGCATATGGTAATTGCCATCTGTAATTGTGTCTGGGTACTCAGAATGCATATGGTAATTGGCATCTGTAATTGTACTTTAAAGTGGGTACTCAGAATGCATATGGTAATTGCCATCTGTAATTGTATTTTAAAGTGGGTACTCAGAATGCATATGGTAATTGCCATATGTAATTGTGTCTGGATACTCAGAATGCATA
Source organism: Margaritifera margaritifera (assembly GCA_029931535.1). NCBI lineage: Eukaryota > Metazoa > Mollusca > Bivalvia > Unionida > Margaritiferidae > Margaritifera > Margaritifera margaritifera. Next base: position 3,109,049 of record JAQPZY010001679.1, on the reverse strand, counting down.
TGTAATTGCCATCTGTAATGGTGTTCGGGTGAAAATGCTATTTTTGGAAAAATATGCAAATTTAACTTCCTAGGAAAAAGCAGCTGTCCTCTACTAGGCATGGGAGAGATTATTTAGACCTGTTAGCTCTATTTCTTCAAGACAGTCCTTTTTAATATACAGAGTACGTTTTTATTTCTTATTGTTCAAAGAATTTTTGCATTTTAAAGTGGGTACTCAGAATGCATATGGTAATTGCCATCTGTAATTGTATTTTAAAGTGGGTACTCAGAATGCATATGGTAACTGCCATCTGTAATTGTGTCCAGGTACTCAGAATGCACATGGTAATTGCCATATGTAATTGTGTCTGGATACTCAGAATGCATATGGTAATTGCCATCTGTAATTGTGTCTGGGTGAACATGCTATTTTTTGAAAAATATGCAAATTTAACTTCCTAGGAAAAAGCAGCTGTCCTCTACTAAGCATGGGAGAGATTATTTAGACCTGTTAGCTCTATTTCTTCAAGACAGTCCTTTTTAATATACAGAGTACCTTTTGATTTGTTATTATTCAAAGAATTTATTATGTAATGATAATAAAAATATCTATAGAAAGGTATCGAAAGGGCAGAACAAAAAACACATATTTTAGTGTACTTAAACAAAATGCAACAAAAAACTTATGTTCAGATATTGTCCAAGAACAACTGAAAAAGAGAAAGGAAATATAGAATTTTCACAAAACTTTGTAGGTAAGATCAGTCTGATGTGTTCTGAATATACTTTGAAGATAGTGTGATGTTGGATAATAATGAGTAAAGATTTTGCTACATCAATTGAATACCAGGATTTCACTTAGAAGTAGTGTCAGTCTTGAAGACTGTAACTGTACTTTAGAGTATACATGACTGTTACTTACTGTATATACTTGAGTATAAGCAGTGTTTCAAATGCAAACAACATAGACCCTGATCTGCCATTGCATAATGCACTGACAGATCAGAGTCTATGTTGTGTGTTCTACTGATTAGTCTGTACAAACTGCATAGACCCAGATCTGCCGGCACATTATGCGAATGGAAAATCTGGGTCTATGCAGTTTGCATACGCTTATACGCGAGTATAGATGGTAGCTTCTCAACAATCAGCATGGATGCGTTCTTGTTTTGGTTAATTAATATTCTGAGGAAGTCATGACTGACTTACCATCTTTGAAATCTGACCAGTAATGTGGAAGTCTCCTCTTGAGGTCTCCAATTATACCACTCATGAACCAACACCTTGCTTTTCTATCCTGAAATTATTAATGGAACTGGATTATATAATGTTTTCACAGGTCTCATATCATTAAATATAATCCAGATTTACTTCTGTTTTATCAATTTCAAAGAATCTTCAGAAGAAAAAAGAAACAACTGTATTTTGTACTTCATACAGGTCTAAGTGATTTAAGAAAAATAAAATTGTTAACAAACTTGTTAAGAAACCAAGTTAAATGGTTCAACAGAGTTCATAAGGGTCTTAAACATACTTTGACATTCAAAGGTTTCCATAGACAGCAAAATAGTGTCTGAACTTGAACACAAAATCTGAGGAATAGCACTACTTCCCAAGCAGCACTCCAAGTTGTGACTAAAATGGTCACATTTGTGACTAAAATTAAATTTCAGAACTGGCGAGTGAACTCGTTGCCTTCTGGTGACCTATAGAATCATAATAAAGCTACTAGAAAATGCTGTCAACACTTTCTAATTAAATGTATATACCAAGCTTTATGACAAAACATTCAGCAGTTTTCACAGCACAATTCCTTTTTGACTGTGGGGCTGCCAGTTCTCACATTAAGTCATCTTTATATGTGACTAGTCTGACTTACAGCATATAAGTGACCAGTCTAATACATGACCTGTGCAATGACATGGATCTAGAATAAATGTAGATGTGGAGACAAATAAGGAACATTTAGTTGTCAGTAAAATTACTGTCAGTCAAATTACCATACAGGTAAGGTTTTATTAATATGAATTATCATCAGAAGAAATTTCAGGTTAATTTAAAGCCCTTTATCAGTGAATTTGAGGCCAGGTAATATTTAGAGAGACGGCTTGGAGAATTCCAAATGGTGAATTTTAATGGCTGGCCTGAGGTTGAAGCAGATGATGACTGTTGACAGTTCTGTCAGACAGATCTAGGTAATACTATTAAACACAGCCTTATGCTCTTTTAACATTACTCATTAATTTCCCTTAACAAAACCTTCAATTTTTGTCATCTACCATTAATTTCCCACTCAACTGATTTCTGCTCTCAGTGTCTAAGGCAACCAAATTATTAGGTTTTGGTGACATAAAATTTGAAATGACACAACAATTTTAAAGTAGGTCACCCTTTGACTACTAAAATTTGACAGGTACTTGAAGTGCTGCCAAGCATTCCAGGATATATTCAAACAAATCAAACCATGGACGATAATCACTCTTCCTTTATCAAGATTGACCTAATTAATATAGGAAAAGAAAAGAAAAGCTCTGAAAAATTTGTTTTTCTCCATGTTTTCACCTTCTGTGGTACACATTAGGTTTGAAAATTTTACTCCATTTTTCTCTAGTGTAAAGGGCTCAAGTAACTGGGTGCTATGAACTCATGAGTACTTTGTTCAAACAGAACCAGAAATTTCAATTGCAGAAATCAGCTGAGATAAAAAAGCAATTATACACCCAAAATCCATTGAACTGACTAGATTAAGGGATTTAGCATATCATATGTAAATCCTATTTACATTCATGCCTTTTCTTGCTATCCTCTCATTTTTGACATTTTGGTAGTGGCTGAGCACCTTGCTGTAATGTCCACATCTTTCTTAGAAACTGTCACCTCACAATGCAGTGAATGTTTATCAACAAAATAATTCTGCATTACTGAGTCAGCCACACCGACTTTTTCTGATTGGCCAAGTTTTGGCACTAGCCTGATACCCTAGATCATTTCATATCATCAGTATTGAAATTAGTGCATTGGGCCAGGGTACAAGGCTAGTTCAGCATGTGTGATGACTGTTTTAATAATCAGCACCCCTATTTACTTGATATATGGAAGAACACACAGCCATTTCTGCTGCAGGCATTCACTGTACCTCAACATGGGTCTTTGGCAGGTATTTAATTAACACAACAGATCAATTTACCATGAAAGGAAATACCATCCCATGTTTTATTAGATACATCCAACACAAGACTATTTGATAACTTGTGATATCAACCTTCAGAAATTGTTACCAATCCAATGGATTTTGGAGGCAGGGTATTCAGTGATACACTGGTAAATGTACTGATTTTGGATTAGCAATAATTTTGATCCCCGCATGTCGATACACCCGACCATTAAGGAAGAGGAGCAAAAACAAGACTTTCAAGATGACCACCAGGGCAGTCATACTGGATGTTGGATTGGTACTATTTTCATTTAGGACCAATTAAACATCATAAGAAGTCTTTAAGTGAAAACCCCAGGTCAATATGGCCATCCAATCAGGATAAATAGTTATAAGATTTTCAAGACTGCTGCCATGTTGGCCATATTAAATGTCTGAGGGGATATCTGATGGGCCCCATTTTAATTTACAACCAACCAGACATCACAACGAAGTCTTTTAGTTTAAATTCTGTATCAGAACAACAATTAATTCTGGAGGAGTAGCAATTACAAGATTCTCTAGATGGTTACTGTGGCAGTCATACTGGATGTCAGATCAGCATAATTTTCATTTGGGACCAACTAGACATCATAAAAAAATCTTTCAGTGAAAACCCATGTTGATTTGACCATCTGTTCAGGAGAAGTAGCGATAATATTATCAAAATGGTCACAATGGCAGCCATATTAGACTTCTAAGGGGCAACATTTTCATTGAGGACCAACTTGACATCATAAAAAGTCTTATAGTGAAAACTTCATGTCGACAAGACCTTAAATTCAGGAGGAGTAGCAATAAGACTTTCAAGATGATCACCATGGTTGCCATAGTGGATGTTAGATTGGTACCATTTTCATTTAAGATGAACTAGACATTAGAAGAAATCTTTCAGTGAAACCCCATGTCAATATGACCATCTGTTCAGGAGTAGTAGTGACAACAAGATTTCCAAGATGGCCATCATGGTGGCCATATTGAACATCCAAGGGGCAGCAATGTCAGTTGGGACCAACTAGATCTTGGGATGAATGCATGCGTAAAGTTTCATGGCAATCCCCCCAGTAGTTTTGATAGAGCAGTGATAACAAACTTGTGCTAGTGGACAATGGCCAATGGCTGACAGACATGGGTTGACAGGCAAGAGGTCATTGCAAATATTGCTCTTCTGGTCTATGACCAGTGGAGTTAACAAAACCAAGGAATGGGGCATACTCAGATCAAAGCTGGACAGTAAATCTGAGAGGTCCTTATCGTGGCATGCATCTGCTCTCCCATGGTGTCTGAATGCGTCAGATATCATAGACTGATAGCCTTTTATAGTGATTGGGGCCAATTTTTTCGTCTCAAAGAGCAAGAGACAAAAGTTAGATAACTGTGGGATTGAAGCATGTAAAGGTAAGACATCATTGCCCTTGTCCCGGGCCATGCCACTTTCCTTTGTAGGCTTTTAAAGTGGAGGGCCTTACTAAAGGCCTTCAAGACAAAAGCCATGCATGAAAACCAAGTCTAACTGGGCAGGGATGAAAGACTTGCATTCTGGGCCATTTCAGCAGATTGGGAAACACTCTATCATGAGATCGAGCAGATTGCTGCTCCAAGACTTGTCCCTTCTCAGGGAAGGAATAAGAACTATTTTACAATTCTGATCCATTACCATCTGAATTGCTCTTGGAATCAAAACCAATGGATGAAAGGCATAACCAAAAATCACCCCCACCTACACCCCAACTAAAGCTGACTGGCTGACAGTCCACTGCCGTGGTTGCTGGGTCTGGTCCTGGGGACACAATGGTGGGCAGTTTGTGATCACACCTGGTGGCATATAGGTCAATCATTAGATTGTCCCATAGGCCACAGATTCAGTGGAACACTGAGCAATGACGATACCATTTGGTGTACAAGGTCTGTTCCTTTCTTGATAATGAATAACCTGGAAATTTCATATGTACCAAGATGTTCATATCTAGACCATTATTTGAAGACTGGAGGACCAGTGAAGAAAATCCCACACCAGAACACAAAAGTGCGGTGATCTGGTTCCCCCATGTTTGTGGAGGTAGTCAACAACCACAGCATTGTTGGTCATGATTAAAACTACCTTGCCACTGATGAGGGACTGCCAGGAGAAAAAGGCACTGATTATGGACTTCATCTCAAAAATGTTTATGTGTTTAAGTTTTTCCTCCAAACTCCAGTTGCCACTGATCATGGTGAAGCAAGGCATTAGATTGGAACACCAACTGCGTGTACATTTCTGATTGGGGAATCTCCAGAGGTACTTCTGGAGACAGATAATCATGGTTCTGCCACTGATGCATGAAAGTGTTTTTTTTTACTTCAGTGATTATTTGAATGTGGTGATTCAAATGACTGTTTCAAGGGGGCGCATACACAGGCAGCCCTGATGAAGTAGATCTGCAGCTGTTTTCAATAGTCCCTGGAGTTGTAGTCACTCCCTTACTTAAATACATGTTCTGTTGGAGATTAAATATGTAAACTTGATGATATGGGCAATTTATTTTGACGAAAGGTGAACAAAATTAAGGTGAGTTAGAAACTCCATGCCCAAATGGATAAAATATTGGGATGGTATCATGTCTAACAGCAGGAAAAGAAAAGCAAGCAGCTCACTGATGTCTTCCCGATGAATCATACTCACTGCATACTTTTGGATGATGTCATCCAAATACACTGCTGTCACCATAGATGAGGTTGACTGGAAGTGGAAGATGACACAGTCAACAACCCTGGTGAACACCCATGATGAAAGCACACATGAAACTGATACATTATTCACTGGAAACAACCCGAGGAATTTGCAGGATGAGGGGTAAATGTGAAGATAAGCATCAGTCAGGTCTAGACAGTATTTGTCTCTACTCATGGAACACCTGATTGACCTGGCTTTCTCCAATTTGACCTTGGGAGAGGCTATAAATTTCTCGAGCTGACATAGATCTATCACAGGTTGCAGCATGCCATTTGTCTTTGGCACCAGGAATAGAAGCCTAAAGGGTCCAGTTTGTGGGCAATCTCCACAGCCCACTTGGTAACTAAGGTGTGAATTTCCTTATCCAACGAGAGCACCTATAGACAGCCTTCATGAAAGGAAAACTCAAAAGTGAAGGGGAAGTGGTGAAAGAAATTTTTTGTTGCTCCAAAACTACTTGTATTACTCATTTGTTGTCTGGGAATAGATCCATCTAAATCTTTTGAAAATGGTCAAGCCTGATGCCCACTGGAACATTGATTGCAGGAGGTTGGGATGAGAAGTCATTGATGTTTGCTATGAGGTTTATGAGAGTAGAAACTGGGATTCTCTCCTTTGTTGGAAGATTATTTTTCCTGGTATGGTTGCTGTCATCAAAACTGCTGCTGGAAGCAAAAGGGTTGTTACTAATTGGAGTTTACTTTCTTCTCCATTTAGAGGTGATTGTTCCAACACTGTGACGGCAATTTCATCTGCAGAAAAGTGGGAGCCAGCATAGTGAGTAGCAGGGGTAGCTCCCGTGCAGCCTGCTTTCTAACATCCTTAATATGGCCTCCAAACAACAAAGAAAAGTAAAACAGCAAGGATTGTGGTGCTCCCATATTGTGCAGTTTCAGTGATGTTGATCATGAAAGGCATCCCTCCTCACTTAGTCAAGACTGCAAGATGCTGTAGGGCTTTTGCTACTGTGTCATGAGCTACCCTATTGATCACTTCAGTGATCCAAAAAGTAGACTCCCAAGTGTAATCATTTTTGGCTTTCTCTAGTACTAATATAACCAATGATTACAATGCTCACCTCTATTTTCACTAGTCTACAGGAGCCACTGTAAACATTATCATGCAGAAAACAAATTCTGACTAAAGTAATACTAGACACTTTTCTAACTAAATATGTTTCTGGCAATCATTTATCTTTACATTTGAACTTTTAATCAATTTAAAATTTGAAATCTGAACTATTAATTGGCATTATATAGCCAGTATTGTGCTGACATATTGTGTAACTACCTACCTACACACCCACCTACCTACCTACCAACCTACCTACTGTTACAGGGCATAAAAGACATAAAAAGAACATTCATATCAAAGTAGAGGTACTAAACTGATAATAAACAGATTAATGTTGTTTCTGTATTAATTTTTTTAAAGTATTGTTCTTACAATCTCCTTGAAAAGCTATTATCATTGTCCACCCCTAGAAGCCAGATTTTACTGGGTGAAAGTCACAGGCTTTGAGTAACTTTGAATGATAGCCAGCAGTACAAAGTTCATGCATCAGTAATTACCTTGATTAACCCTTACAGGTGAGGCCTCATATGAAAAGCATGCAGCATGCAGTCCACTCACCTAATTCCTATACTCATTCACATGTACAATACACAGTTAACCTGCTGTGGGTAATATATCACAATATACAATGTATAGTCATTAAACTGGAAAGTTGACAATTGAATAAATATATTTATTCCTACTTCTAACTGCATTGATCAGAAAGGGTCTTCTGAGTAGGCAGGATGTATATAGGTCTAGTATGGATGAATCAATGTAAAATGTAGGTTACAGTGACCATCTTTGGTTTTAAGTGCGTAATAGTAACAGAGATGCATCCAATTATCAAGTTTCATGATTGGAACATAACCAACACCCAAGAAATAAACTTTTAACACAAAATTTGAAGAAAGTCACTGAACATGAAATATAGGTCACTGAGACCTCTTTTGGAAAAAAGGATGTAGAACTAATCAAGATGCATCCACTCACCATGCTGCATGATTCTAGGTAGGATGGCATGCATATAACATGCCCAAAACTTATGTGGTCATGAGCTAAATGCAAAAAGTTAAGCAAAGCCAATAAAGCATCATGATGAGCTTATTTTTATTGTAAAAGTGTGGTAGTAACAGATATGCATAGCATCATTAAGTTTACGATTCTTGCATTAACAGTGCCTGAGAATTAATCCAAGTCAGTGAAGCATAAAATATTGTTGCTATTGAGCTAGAACCGAAATGAGTGAGTAGTGCTCATAAAGATGCATCTTCAAGTTTCATGATCATAGTATGGATAGAGCATGCAGAAAAGGCATGTGATCATGGGATAAATGCAACAACTTAACCTAAGCCAGAAAAATGTGAAATATAGGTCTCAGTGACCTTTTTTGGTATGGGTGTGGTACTAAGAGAGATTTATACAGTCACCTAGTTAGAGTACAACATGAGCAGTAAAAACATCAAACTGAACCAAAATCAGTGAAATGCAAAATATGGGCCAGTGACCAACTTTTATACTGATGGTGTAGTACTCATAAAGATGCATCCTCTCACTGTTTCATGATTCCAGTCATAGCAGTATTATACAGTACAAAAAGCACCAATGTGGTAATGAGCAATGTGCAAACATTTAACGTAAGCCAGTAAAATGTTAAATGTAGGTCACAATGACCTTCTTTTGTTGCAAAGGTGTAGTACTAATACAATCACCTTATTTGATGATTCTTGCATAAACAGTACTTGAGACTGAAACCAGGTCAGTAAAGCATGAAATATAGGTCACAGTGACCTACTTCAGTGATAAGGGTGTAGTACTCATCAAGATGCATCCCCTCACCAACATTCAAGAATCTAGGCATAACAGTACATATATAGGGTGCTAAAGACCTATTTGGTCATGAGCTAAATGCAAAAATTTAACTTAAGCCAGTAAAATGTGAAATGTAAGTAATATTGACATTCTTATGTGGTAAGGGTGTTGTACCAAGAGAGATGCATTCAATCATCTAGTTTCATGATTCTAGCATGAACAGAATTTGAGAAATAAACTTAAAACACAGAATTTAACCGAAGTCAGTGAAGCATGAAATATAGGTCACAGTGACCTACTTCTGTGATAAGGGTGTAGTACTCATCAAGATGCATCCCCTCACCAACTTTCATGAATCTAGGTATAACAGCATATATACAGGGTGCAAAAAACCCAGTTGGTTATGAGCTAAACACAAAAACATAACCTAAGCTAGTAAAATATTAAATGTAGACCACAGTGACCTTCCTTTGAGGTAAGAGTATGATACTAATAGAGATGCATACAATCATATAGTTTGACGATGCTATCATAAACAGTGCTTGAGAAATAAACTTAAACCACAAAATTTAACCAAAGTCAGTGTAAAATATAGGTCACAGTGACCTACATTTATGAGGATGTAGTACTCACCAAGATGCATCCTCTCAGCAGGTTTCACAATTTCAGGTATAAGAGTATTTATACAGTGTGCAAAAAACTTGAGCTAAATGCAAAAATTTAACGAAGAATGTACAACCCATGTACATGCATGTACAAATTTAGCCCAGTGCCCTGGGAGTGGGTGCTATGAAACTCCCTTCAAACTGTTGCCTGGGACCTAGGAAGAAAGAATGACTGATATTCAGTGAGGGAGTACATATGTATATGCTTTTTTCTGTGTGGACACCAATGCTGACACCAGGGGGAGTACAATAGCTTACCTCCAATTCCTAGATGTGAGCTAAAAACGGATAAGCAGACTCCCAAATGTACTCCCAGACTCCCAGACTCTTTTTGCTTTCTCTACAAATATAATAATGGACAATGTGCTAAGTCTTGAAGTGAAGATGTTGACACAACATTTTTAACCAGTTTTGATGTTGCTTGGAACACCCAATGACTGAATTTATAAAACAGAGGGGAGGTCCTATTAACTTCTGCAATATCGTTATCAACATCTGGAATGTTGACATGATCTGGTTCTGAATGTGTTTTGTATCATCTGGAGGAGAATGAAGATGATAGCTGACTTTCTAAGAAGAAAACTTTAGAATATCCTGGATCCTATATCTCCCTCAATAGGCGATCAACAATCTAAAATAACTGTGGCAATAAATGGAAAGATAATGATGTTCTTCGTCATCAGCATCCAAGGCTTCAACATAATATATCTGTCCCGATGATGGAGGGTGAGGGCATTTGTTTGAAGCTAGAATGTGGCAAATCACCACAGGGTTGAAGCTGAGTACGGTCCATTCCATAGTTGGGTCTGGACTCTGAACTTTCTCAAAGTTATCCATTTCATTGGAGGGGTTGTACTACCCCAGCATATCATCTGCATCAGTAAAGACCCATAAGCAGCACTGATGACTGTATGCTGATCAAAGTAGCCTTGAATTGGGGGACTGCTGATGGATCTGACAAACAAGTAACAGAGGCTGTCTGGATGAGAACAATACTTGTCAGGATTGTGATGGCTTGGTTATTTTAAATTGACCTGGTGGGCAAGGTCCCATAATAACTAAGTGAAGACGGCACAGCCGGTTAGTTTATGGCCTGGTTTGCTGTTGCTACAGACATCCGATTCAATGGTTGGGAGGACAGCTGGCTGGATGGTGTAGCTAGCAACCAATAATAAGGGAAATGACATCTTCTCTGTTATGGGCTGGTGGAAATCTCCTCTGAGGTTGATTGCAAACACAATGCATCTGGACTTACAGGCACTCACACCCTGCTTTGATATGGGGTGGGGGTGGGGGTACTAACACCCACTGGACTGCCAAAAATAAAAAGATGAACATTCTTTGGATTCATCTCTGCTCCAGAAAAGTGGGACAATAAGTGGAACAGATACTTCCCTGATACAAGCTTTTGTGAAATTGTCTCCTGAATAACACTCTACATCTATAATTTTGAAAGAGGATGAGAAGGCAGTGCACTGGCTTCTAGAAGAGTGTGTTTTTCCTGCATTTGCAAGGAAGTTGAAGTCTCAATGGCAAACAATGAGGACTTTTGGCTAAGGAGGGGCTTGCATTCCAAACACTAACTACTGATACTGTCTTAAGTTGAAGTCTCAATGGCAAACAATGAGCACTTTTGGCAAAGGAGGGGCTAGGGTTGCATTCCTAACACTAACTACGGATACTGTGCTAAACTGAAGTCTCAATGGCAAACAATGAGTACTTTTGGCAAAGGAGGGGCTAGGGTTGGTTTCCTAACACTAACTACTGATACTGTGTTAGGGTGAAGGCTCAGAAGCTCTGTCTCTGATGACTTCCATCTTGTCTACTTGTCTTTATTTCCTATTGACCATTGCCCAGTTACATTCTGACCATGATGTGCAGACACTGCATGGATTTGAGAAAGAACACTTCATGCATGCCAGGCATGTTTTGTGTGTATCTTCTTCTGAGACTTGAATCTCTTACACTTAATGCATTCACTTGCCATTGTGTCCAAAAATGACAATGAGAAAGCAACTAAAACCATAATTAGAATAAATCAATGAAAATATGTATAAACTAGTCAAAAAGCTAGAAAAGATCTAACAAATATGTGAAACATGCATAATATGAGCAACACATGGATATAATTATGTAAACAAAACATTTTACACACTAAATAAGACCAGAAATGGTATGCTGGAGACTGAGTTTGCAAAGAGTGAAAAGTATGGAAAATTTGTGAGGAAAATTGAAAAATTAAGCTGTAGAAGCTTAGGAAAGATATAGAGAATGATAAATATACTGACTCTGAAAATGTATGGCCTAGAAAAGTCTCATGGATTTTTGGGGTGGGGATGGTGGGGGCGTGATATGAAGTTACTTGTTCAGAGTGAAAGCTTAAAATTGCTAAGCATCTGGTATATGGGAAGCCTCCTAGGAGACACAGCTGAGGTGATTATGTTATCTTGGAAGAGTTAATTCCCTTAGATACTAATGTCTATATGACATACAAATGGGAAATACAAACATTTTCATCTTTTGAGGGAGGGATGGATTCAGTGGGCAGTATTAAAATCCTAACAATATCCTTAAATGTATTTGACGGAAAACAATAAAATATTATCAGGTCATCTACATATGGATAGAAATCAATTTTTGGAGTAAAATGTTTCTTTGATAATACTTACCTGATGAGAGTAGGAGTATGACCACAACCTTGCAAATCCAGCCCTCCCAAACCAAATTTTAGCTATAAAAAAGCTAAAAGTTATCTGCCCACATAGGTGGGATTCAGACAAGAGTGGTCTCCCCTTGGATAGAGGGACTTGCACCAAAATCCTGTTCATACTTCATTTACAACTGGAGCAGAAATACACGCTCTGTCTATAGGATGTAACTGCAGGGAGGTTTGGAGTGTGTGTCCGTATGATTGGGTATGTATTATCAAAGAAACATGTTTTACTCCAAAAAGTGGTTTCTTCTTCAAATATGTTACCTTATCATAATAATCATAATACATTAGATTAGTTAAGAGGTGGAGGGTGTTACATCCACTTACTCCAAACAAGGTCCCATCTCTAGTCCCCTAAAGTATGTGAGGCTGATATATATATATAGACACAAAAATTGATAACGTCTCAAATACAAAACAGTTTCCCAATGTTTTGAGCTAAACAAGCTCTTCATCAGGGGAAGAAAATTTTTTTGTCCACAAAACAGACACTATACAACAAAACCCAAGAAGAATTCTTGACTCCTACATGTTTAAATGACGGGGAAATAAACAAACAAAGGATAAAAATCAGAAGAAAGAAAGAAGACAAAATTAAAAAGTCTAAAATGGGTAAACTACATATCTATGTTATGCTGCCATCAGCCCAACAAAATTGTGTAAAAAAATTCAAAGAAGTGTTTATAGTGCCTATCACACCGAGGACCAAAGAGTTTTGACCTAATTCCAGGCTGGGAATAAAGGACTGACACCATGCACAGCAAAAAATCAATGGCATCATGTGGTCAATCCGAGAAAATTAGCTAATTATAACGTTTTTATCACCTGACATGCCAAAGCCAGAGATAAACAATAGCAGTCATTTAAACAACAAAGGCGGAGGATAACAAAGCCACGATAATCACACATCATTCAGAATAAGTAAATAACAAAGGTCTAACAAAGATGCCAGGTAACAAAGGTGTGATAATCACACCTCATTCATAATTGGTACTTTAGAATGATAGGTTGCTGGTTCAATGTAATTAAAGAATTAAAGCATGAAAAGAAATGATTTTGTTTTTTACTTTTCTGACTATATAATTTAGGAATATCTTTTAACTATCATTCTCTACCTGTTGACTAACTGAGTACAGCTCGAGGTAAATCTCTCTCATGTTCATTTTGAATTCCGACTGTTGTAAAAATGGCTGAAAATTCACCGATCAGAAAAAGAAAAAATGTCTCTTTAGACACAAAGCAATATGAGAATTTCAATGTCATTGAAAAACATATCAACAAAAAATCTCAGATTAATAGAAAACAGACAACTATTAGCAATTTTTTTCCATCCAAATAAATGAAGGACTAAGTTACTAGTCGTTAAGTAATTGAACAAAGACATTTTCACATAAAAGTCATTCTTATGATTCACTGGCTGATACATTTTGTCAGATGGTAAAACTTGCTGGGTTATTATTTTTAATTTCTTCATGATAATATGTATTTATACAAACGTATGTTGTTTCTTGAAAATGTTATTACCCATTACATACGAGTTCTGACAGTAATCATACCAATATAAACTGTTTACTACATGTATGTCCAACATCATCAACATGGACAAGTACATCAACATTTTGAAAAATAAATGAATTTGGATATAACGCTTCTCGGTAAAACATTCTAAAATCCCAGTCCCCTCTGAAATGTTATAAACAATCTTTACTGTATATATATATATATATATATATATATATATATATATATATATATATATATATATATATATATATATATATATATATATATATATATATATATATATATATATATATATATATATATATATGACTCCATATGCCCAGACATTGGTTGAAACTGAAAAGATTTCCTCTAGCAAATCCAGCACAAGTCAAAAGGACACTTCAATGAGATGCTGCTGAATGACCTGGAAAGGTAGCCTGTTGTGCTGCTGCTATAGGTTCCACCTGGTTAAAAAATGAGCCCTTTGGGATGAAAGATCATAGAGGTAAAAGCTAGAGAAAGTCATCTCTGCCATCCATCCCATGGCTTGTATAATGTCTTTTAGGGAACAGTTGCACTCGAATGCTATGCTTGTAACTACCGTACCTGCCTTAACATGACGTGTCATGCAAAGAACATGATTTTTTACTCCCAAACCCCCTGACATGGTCGTGTATGGAAAACACAATTTTCAATAATCTTAGGAAAAGAAAAAAGAAAAAAAAAAATTTTGAACACTACTATACTTGTCTGAAGAATGTAGTCTGTAAATACAGTAAAGAGTCCCACTTAGTGCCCATGTAAAACTCTCCTCAGGGCAGGTTATTCAGCTGATGGAGATAAACAACCACCATTTCACAGATTACCTAATTGGTTGAGAATAGCTAGGATGATGCTGTGTCAAGTCCTTTGAACACTGCTGTGGGAGAGCCTATTCAGCTAATTTGCATAGGTAAAGTTCACTAAGTGGAACAACCCAATTCGTTTGATATGCTATTGGTATATATTTTTATTTAATGTGTGTGTGGTTGTGTTTATGTGAGTGTGGGCACGTGTGTGGTGATGCTATTGGTATATTTGTTTTATTTAATGTCTGTGTGGTTGTGTTTATGTGAGTGTGGGCACATGTGTGTGGTGATGCTATTGGCTTATTTGTTTTATTTAATGTCTGTGGTTGTGTTTATGCGAGTGTGGGCACGTGTGTGGTGATGCTATTGGTATATTTGTTTTATTTAATGTCTGTGTGATTGTGTTTATGTGAGTGTGGGCACATGTGTGTGGTGATGCTATTGGTATATTTGTTTTATTTAATGTCTGTGTGGTTGTGTTTATGTGAGTGTGGGCACATGTGTGTGGAGATGCTACTGGACAATTCTATCATAAGTCTTGCAACTATTTTTGTTTTGTTAGTATATTAAATGCTTCAAAGAAAACATGTTATTTTCTTTTTTTTTCAATTAAATTTGAATTTCCTGTAATTTTATGTAGGCTTATTTAAAAAGATAACTTATTCCCAACTAGACATCGTTTTTTAGGTCACATGCACTGACCCCCTTTGGGACCTCAAAACACACTTTTTGAGTCCCCAAACCCCCCGACACTGTCTGGGAATATGGGAGGTATGAACTACTACTGCCCGAACGTCATGAGCCGAAATGCACAATAAATTCATTTGGTCTTGGGTTAGTTCTCAATATGCAGAGTGAATAACCCATCATATATAGGGCAATAGAACCTGAGCTGAAATATTGACCTTTGCTTCTTGCAATGGTAGAAATAAATGAGATCCCCCTCTTTGCACTGGCTTGATTCATTTCAGGTACTACTTCAAAGCCCTGAATGTGAAAGGTCCAATGAGGCAGGAGGTTTCACAACAACGGATTGATTGCTCATGAGCAGCCTGTTCTTAGCAATGAAAGCTGAGGCTGTCATGAGTGAAATCAAACCATCACATTGGAACTGCAGATATTTCGGATTGACTGACAAACCATGTATCTCACTGATTCTGCCTGCTGTACCTAGAGCAACTAGGAAGCAGGTTTTATAAGAGATATCGACCAATGATGCCATTAACAGTGTCTCAAACAGTGCCTTATTCAACCATGTCAGAACCCATGGTAAATTCCATTTCGGGTATAAAGCCAAAGCCTTCAGTCATGACAGATCAAAGTTTGCTAATAGGTAGGAGAGGTCTTTGTTTAGTCTTCCATTCCATAGTGATGCAACATGTCTGAGATTGTTGAATGGTAAGCTTTTATAGTGATGGGTGCTAAATTCTTCACCTCGAAAAGCCACAGGAGAAAGTTAGCTATCTGGTATATAGATGCATTAAGTGGAGTGATATGTTCCCACTTGCACCATTGTAAGAAAGTCTCCACTTCCTCTCATAATGCTTTTAGAGTGGTGGGCCTTCTTACCCGAGTGATTTTGTCCACAAATTGTTCTCAGAAACGTTTGCTGCTAATGGCTTGTTTGATATGATCCAGATGTGAGGTTCAACAAATCTGGGTTCAGATGAAATGCCTACAGTTAAGGTTCTTTGAGCAGGTGAGGAAAGACCACAATTTACCTGGAAATTTCTGCTGCCAAGTTTAACAGGTCTGTTATCCATGATTGTTCCCACTTGAGGGGAGCCATCAGGATAATAAGACACTCTGATTCCCACGCCTTTTGCAAGATCTTTGGGATCTGAGGGGTTGGAGGGTAAGCATATGCATCTAGATCGTTCCTAACCATGGAAGGAGCATCGCTTGCCTAGGTCTGGACTGGAAAGACAAAGGTTTGGAGTTTCACATGTCACCTTGTCACAAATAGATCTATGAGTGGTCGGCCCCAGCCTGCACAGATTTGACTGGATACTGAGGGGTGAATTGACCATTCAGTTTGGTTTTTATTGTTCTGTTGGGATGAGTCTGCCAATACAGTAAGCCTGCCTGGAATGTGACTGGCTTAAACATGGATTTGTCACTGATGACATTACCTGAAAAAATCCCAAACCAAGAAGCAAAGATCTGGGGATAATTCACCACAGTGGAGTTGTCAAATAGAATGAGTAAGCCCTTTCATACAGCATCTCCTGCCACCAATGAAATGCATTCAATATGGCCTTCATCTCTAAAAGACTGATGAGCAATAGTCGGTCCTAAGGAGGCCACAATCTGATGGCTTCTTAAAATGATGGCAGGAGGTGGGCACCCCAGCCTGCTGTTCTGGCATCTGTACAAACTGTGATTCCCAGAGGATGAACCTGCAAAGGAACATCCACCTTAAGCCAAGTAAGGTTCTCCCATTTGCTAAGATGCGATCTCATGTAATCGGAACCTGGGACTGTTTGTTCCAGTAGGCAAAGCTTTGGTTGTCACTTGGACAACAGAATCATTTGAATGGTCTCATGAATGGGCAGCCCAGGACAATGAAATCTACTGCCACCTTGAGGAGATCCAATAGGCATAGGACTTGTTGGGGTGTGATGCAATTCTTTGTGAGGACTGAAGACATCATTGAAATAATTTTCAAGGCATGCTTTTTAGGAAGACAGACCCTGTTCACATGAATTTTGAACTCCATACCCAAGTGGGTGAAATGTTGATATGGGACGATATCAGATTTGTCCTTGTTGATAAGGAATTCAAGGCAAAGTAGGAATGAAACAATGGAATTAATGTCTTGACTTAGAATATAACTCAATTTGAATTTTATGTTGTGCAGGTAGCTGGAAGTCATGAATGTGGAGATGTCCTGAAGTGAGACACTACTCTGTCCATAATTCTTGTGAAGACCCAGGGACTGACATTGAGACCAAAAGGGAGTGCCCTGAACTGGTATACTGTATCCCTGAAAGTGAACCTCAGGAATTTCCTGGAGGACTTGTGTATTGGAACATGGAGGTACACATCTTGCAGATCTAAATTGACTGCGAAGTTTCCCCTCAGAATGTTGACAACCAGTCTCAGCATCTCCATTCTGAAACAATGTGCCCATATGAAAAATGAAAAAGTTGAGAGAGCTCAAGTCTATGACTGGCTGAAGTATGCAATTGACCTTTGACACCAAAAACAGTCTTGAATAAAAGTCTGGTGATTTTGTGTTCTGAACAATCTCTACCACCCTTTCTGTGGGAATATCGTCTATTTCAGAATGTCAGCTCTGAATGGATTTTGGGGGGCATTTTTAGCAGAGGGAGCCCCGGACAATGGGGGAGGGACACTGAATGTGATCTGGAGACTCTCCAAAACGACTTGTAGGATCCATTAATCATTGGAGCAAAGTCTTTTCTATTCCATAGCAAAGTGTCTGAGTCTTTTCTCAACTGTGATATGTGACGAGGGCAGCATGAGCATGGTGTCATTTCTTTCAGGGAAGAGGCTGGCATGAAGAGAAACTGGGGCTAATTCGATCCACCTTTCTCTGCTTCTTGTCATCACTAGTCCTTGAGAACTGAGGGTTTTGAACGTGTATAGGGCCTGTAGGACTGTTTCCCTGTTGTGTGTGCCCTGGGGGGGGGGGGGGGTTAGTCCTTCCGGTTTCTCTGCTCTCTGTTCTGGAATCAATGAGGTCTCTGATGTTGGGGCTATACAAGATTGTGGACTTTCTCCACATGACCATTAAAAATCAGGCTAAGCAATGGCTAGGATCTTCAAGTGGCCACATGATTCTCTTTGAGAAAGATGCAATGCAATCTCCTTCCATGAGCTGCAGATTCACTGCCACTGTTATGGGATTGGCAAGTGTGTGTTGTGCCACCCTGTTCAGAACATGCACCATTCATGGCACTGATTCCCAAATATGACCAGCAAGCATAACAGTGGGCAAAGATAGGCTATGCTCTGCTTGCTGGAAGATTGCCTAGGATACCAGTTCAAGAACAGAGCCTTTTGCAATAATGTTCCAGACTAACTGCTGCATGTCACTTTAGTGTTTCTGGTCCATCCGTACTGTTTTGACATTCCCTGGCCCACTACATCTCTGTTGACGGCTGGTACCTCTGCATGAAATACAGGTGTGTGTGTCTTATAGTATGCTTTGTTAAAGCTGGATGACAATTGTAACTGTGAAAAGAAAGGTCCCTTGACACTTGTGTCTTGAAATTGCTTCTTTCAGCAGTAGAATAAGTCCACAACTTGACCAGACTGAGGTAACTGTTTGAACATGGGTTGGTCTTTCTTTGCCAAAAGATTGACAGATGCTGGGACTTCATACAATGCTGCTGAGGAAGAAAGAGGAGGTGGGCAAAATTCAGGCAGTTGCAAATGAGAAACTTCTTTGATCGATGCAAAGAAGGCTGAGTCTTCTCTAATCACCATCACATCTAGTAATGATGATGAAGCATGTGAGAGCGCTTTGTAGTATACTGAAGAGTGAGGTGATGCAGAAGCCTCCTGTGATGTCTGTGATAGTGCTGGCGCAGCTTGCCAAGACTGGTGATGAACAAGATTGGAAGTCCGTCTGGATTTAGATACTGTAATTTCAAGATGATCTCTGACTGTATCGTTCAAGGTCCAGGCAAGGTATTGAGCATCTTGAGCTGTTCAATGTTTGTCAGTGGTGGCACTGGACTGAGACAGCTGCGTAAAGGTACAAGGCCTATCAGGCCTACACAGATCCTTAATAGGCATGGACGGATTCTTGGCTATGGACCGACCTGGGTGCATAATAGCAACTGGGAACTGTGGTACTATACTGGCCATGAACTAACATGGGTCCATCCTGACACTATACTGGATGGGTTTTTCCCTGTAAATGCCAGTGTTCTGATGTTGGGACAGGCTATGTGATGTTAGATCATCATAACCAGTCCCCTTAGGCATAGGTGTAGGCTTTATCGGATTTGGTGTTGACAACAAATAATCTTTATCTGATGGTAGAGTCCAGTCTTGTCGGAACAGGGCCACACTTCCTTTCTCCCGGTGTCAAGTTTATGATGCCAAGACAGGTCAGGGGATATTCGATCACCGTAACTGGTGCCTCCTTGCATCAGCTGGGACTATGTCAGAGCTGGTATTGACCGCTGTCAATCTGCCTCTGTTGTCTTGTATGTCCAGATGGACTACCATACCCAGTCGGAATTGATTCTAAAGGTACCAAAAAGATCTGTTCCAGTCAAGGAGTGAAGGCGGAGCTGGAGCTGTGTGGAACACATTGGCTGAAAGGTCCACCAAATTTTCATTTGTGCTGGTGAGCTCTCTGCTTTCAACATTTCTGCTAGAAGAAATTGGTTCACTGAGGCGTTGTCATAGGCAATACTAATGGTGTCATCCTCTCTGTTAGTGCACTTCTTCACCTTCCCTTTATTCCATGTGCTATGTTTGGCCAAGAGCGCAGCACATTGATATCTGTCCAATGTGCACAGATGTTGAATGTATGGCTTGAGTTGCACCACACATGTTCCAAACAAGTTCCATGACTATCCTCAGCCAGTTTAAAGTGCTTGCACACAGAACACTTAGTCCTGCCCATTATGTTGACACCTGTAAATACAAAGGGCAAAACAATAACATTTACAGGTGAAATCAGTCAAGTGTCACATAAACTTACTGTGAAATAAATGCTAATGAACAACATGCCTATACAAATTACATGCACAACCTTTCTGGTCTGTAATATTAGACAGTTTGTGACAGAAAACTTATAATAGGTCAAGGGCACATTATTTTAATAAACATACTTGGAATCAAGGCGGGTTACCAAAATAGCACCAACATGTATATCTCATGATTAAGTCAGGTTAAATAAAGTCAGAAATTTAATCTCAGATAGAAAATGAAGAAAAATAGGTATAAATATAGATGGAGTATATTTCACTTGTGTAAAAAAACTCCTCAAACTTAATCCCAGCATGAAAGGTACTACTTGATAACAGTTTTTTTTGAGGTCTACAAAAACATTCTTCCTAGCATGAATGGAAGTAGTAACTGTATTATGGAAGGAATTGGCACCAATCCCTCTATTCAAGAGGAGATCAATCTTGTCTGACTCCCACCTATGTGGGCAGAAAACTTTTAGCTTTTTATAGCTAAAATTTAGCTTGAGAGGGCTGGATTTCCAAGGTAATGGTCATACTCCTAAGGTATTATGATAACATAACATATTTTTAAAGAAACATGCTTACTGAATTTCATTTGCCTGTATCAATCTGTTTTTATACATAAATGTGCTAAGAAGGTTAGCCCTGAAAAAAAAAAGTATTTTAAAAACTTTTATAAACAATCCAAAAATCATTTAAATAGTGTGCACATTTAATTAGGTCATCTACACATAGATGGAAACATGCCTATCACATTTAATTGTCCCTCTGTTAAAAGTTTTTTTTATATATGTGCTAACAAGCTTCCTACGATGGACAGACAGATGGTTGGGCAGATGGCCGGGACCACACAAAGATGGACAGTCAGATGGTTGGGCAGATGACCAGGACCACATCAAGATGGACAGTTAGATGGTTGGGCAGATGGCCAGGACCACACAAAGATGGAGAGTCAGATGGTTGGGCAGATGGCCAGGACCACATAAAGATGGACAGACAGATGGCCAGTACCACATCAAGATGGACAGACAGATGGCCAGGACCACATCAAGATGGTCAGATGGTTGGGCAGATGGCCAGGACCACATCAAGATGGACAGACAGATGGCCATGTCCACATCAAGATACCTCACTGCAAGCTGTGTGGGACTAATAATGTCGTCAAATGGCTTCAAAATAGTGTCTGAAAATATTTATGTGTGAGTTACAATCAAACAAAGTATCTAATGAATGCTTTACTAATGAACTTCAGCAAAATCACATCACCCTCATAACATCGATTGATAATGGTCCGTCAGATCAACATGTTTGGTGGCAACAATAATACTTAAGTAACAACCTGTAAGCACATACATTGTTTGGGTCAAAGTTAGGAAGCTTTTCTTCCAAAAATGCCATCCTCCCGATCATAGTGTTTGTATGCATCTCCAGGATTTTGGTGAACTCTGCCTCATTTACAGCATCCAGAAGTTGCATACGTATGTCTTGATCTGAGAAAATTGTTGCAAATGTCCGGCCAGTCTCAAGGTCATTCTTGGTTCTTTTCTGTAATCATGAAAAATTTCACTATGACAATTGCTATGTTAACCACTGCAGCTATTTCAACTGAAATACTTCAACTGATACAGTTATTTTTTTCTTTCACATGACAAGCTTTTTATTCATTTAAAAGCATTCCATCTTTTTGTCTTCTGAAATTACCTGAATAAATCTTTAACACATAAATTTTCTACAGTTCTATTTTGAGCCATATTCAATCTAGGTTGAAACAGTGAATATAACTAATTCTGCACATTATCAAATTTGGTTGAATCCCATTGAATATTATTTTGAAAAGTAATTTGAAAGCCTTTCTAGTTTTAGTAATGGCGACCATACTGAATGGCAGATCAGAATCATTTGTATAAAACTAAAAGGCGTTCAAGCAAGGCTTTCTGTTAAATTTGGTCAAATCATATTGAGTGGTTTTTGAGGAGACGATGCTTAAAAGTTTTATATTTCTAGTAACAGTAGTCACAGTGGAAGGCAAATCAACATCATTTGTATAAATCGGAAATGACTTATTGCCAGTATGCTCTCTGCCAAACTTGGTTGAAATTGTTGCAGTTGCTTCTGAAAAGTGAAATAGCAATTGTTAACAGAGGTACAATGCACTACAAGTAATGTATGATGTTATGTATGTATGTATGTATGTATGTTTAATGGCACATCAGCACAATCTTGGCTATACAGTGCAGCATAAAATTCATGCAGTAAAAATGATAAAAGTACAAATTTGCTAAAATTCAAAACAGGGACAAAGGCAAAAAAGGACAAGATCCTTTATTGCAAGGTCAAAATGTTATGACATACTGGAAGTCACAACAGGCCTATTCTATATTCTGGGCCCTCAAGCAACCTTCTAACTATCAACTGGCTGCTGGCTAAATTACCATTTACTTTTTCCAGCTGTGCCATCTACTTTTACAACACTAGCATTTTTTGTTATATTGTTGCACTTAACCTTGTTGTACTTTTGATTTTTGAGCCGACTTCAAAAGATAAATTAAAGGCTCTCAGGCAGTTATAGTTTCTGACTTCTATGTCAATATCCAAATATCACTATGGCCAGGATATGGGAACCAGGAAACAAGAGGCATAAGTGGGTCTTAGATTGCTCACTTGGATCACAGCTGCATAAAAATATATATATATATATAAATTGAAAGGCCTCTGAGCTAGGATACTTTATATCAAATTTGGTCAAATTCTGCTGAGTAGTCTCTGAGATGAAGTCATTTAAATGTTTTTCTATCTCCTGTATCTGATGGTAGATAGACATCATATATTCAAATTCTAACCCCTTTCTGCCAAAAATGCTTTCTGTCAAATTCAGTCAAATTGTTTTAAGTGGTTTTTAAGAATAGGTCATTTAAAACTTTTTCTACTTTTAGCAACACTCACCATATTTGATGACTGACCATTATCATTTGTAAATTCAGAAAGTCTTTCATGCCATAATGCTTAATTCTGTCAATTTTGGTTAAAATCCTGTTCAGTGTTTTTGAGAATAGGTCGTTTAAACGAATTTTATATTTTAAGAAATGGTGGTGAATCTCAGTCATTAGTATAAATCTGAAACCCTTTGATGCCAGAATGCTTTCAATCAAATTCAAATTTAGTCAAATTCTACAACATACTGGTTCCTCTCCAAACACAGTTCAAAACTAGAAATGTATTCATGGCACATGCATGTCAATCCAGAGTTACCCAAATGCAAAACTTAACCAGACAAAAACAGACGTATGGATGCAGAAGGGTAGAACTTTATGTTTCTTCCACATTTGTGGAGGGGCATACAAATGACTTGGACTTACAGCCTTCGTAGGTGTGAGGACAACAATCACAAAATGCACTTCTTGACAAGTTGGACCCAAGTTAGCTGGATGACGAAGACGTGCAATTCCCACATGATAGGCCTGTATGGAATGGATGCTTGCCCTGAAGTGAAGAGAATTGTACACTGTGTTTATAAAAAAATGTTAGGACCAGAATTCTGTGTTTGTAAAACATGCATACTGGCACTAATCCCCATTCTGACCTCCACCCCAAAGTTTGAGCCTCTTGGGTAGGTCCTAAGGTTAAGTACAGCCCCAGGGGCTAAAGTCACAAGGTTTGGCACAATCTACACCCACAGGACTATCACTGATCAAAGTTTAAAAATGTTCAGTTTTAAACCTTTAAGGAGGAGTTCAAGGACATTACTGTAATTTTATAATCTTTTGTGCATGAAAAAATTAATATTTTTGTAAAAGTACAAAAAATAATGTTTAAAAAATGAATTATCATTCTGAGGAAGAGATCGAATATGAAATAAATAAAGGACCAGACACTGAGGATTCCAAAATATCAACATGACTGCCAATATTAAATTCATCTGCACTGGACATAACTGGGCAAAAGCATGCACTAGTACATTATGAATTTTGCTTACATTTGTGTGTATTGGAATAGATATGTTCGAAAATGGATAAGTGTAAGATGGACATAGGTCTTCCATCATCACATTTTTATCGTACACCTCATGATCCAAATAAAATATGCCCCGATATGAGACAGAGAAAGATTTCAGCCTTTCTTCATGCCATTTTGCTCAGTGTACCTAACTGTCCCCATTTAGCTGAAACTTTGTCAAAGACAATATAGTAATAATATAGTAAATGGAAATTATACAAAATACATACCATACTCTTTCAATTTACAAATATATATAATTTATATTTTAATATTCATATTATCAATATCCATATAAACTCCATTTTGTTTAAATCCCAAGAATGATAATTTCAAATGCTGTGTTGTTTTCTCTGCAAGTAAATGACATTCACATTCCCACCAAAAAAGACTACCCCTTATCAGTAAGTGCATGTACACTTCCTGTAGTTAGGCTGCATTTGGTCTGATCTTTGCCCATGTCAAGCATAGGTGTTATATTCATTCAAGATTTAACACCTCTAACGGTGAGTACAATGGTGTCACTCGTTAAGAAACTCACATGAGTAGCACCTGGCATTACCAGGCATTTCACTGTGCCATATACGTTAACAGAGATAAACATTGTTAAATTAAACAAAGAGAGATTGAACATATATACCCTCATTCAACTTGAGCTGGATTGAGGAAATAAAAGTCTCCCATTCAACTTGAGCCGAGTTGAGGAAATAAACTTATTGCAACAGACCTGTTTACAGTTATGTTTTGGGTGTAGTTTACAACAGACCTGTTTACAGCTATGTTTTGGGTGTAGTTTTACAACAGACCTGTTTACAGCTATGTTTTGGGTGTAGTTTTACAACAGACCTGTTTACAGCTATGTTTTGGGTGTAGTTTTACAACAGACCTGTTTACAGCTATGTTTTGGGTGTAGTTTTACAACAGACCTGTTTACAGCTGTGTTTTGGGTGTAGTTTCTATGAAAAATGTAGTTCTTTGTGTGTGGGGTGAAACTAATTTTAATGATGTAATACTTACCTGTTGCTATTGCGTAGCTGACTCTATTCCGGACGGAAAATAACGTATGATGCGAATTCATCCTTTAGAATTCTAGAATGCCCCTAGTCCACCCTGTAGCTGGGACATCACTATGGGGTGAGAGGTTAGAATCTGGCAATAGCAATAGGTAAGTATTATATCATTAAAATTAGTTTTTACTCCCCACCCACCATCAAGAATTACATTTTAATTTCGGTAATATATAACCTGTTGCTATTGTGTAACTAAATTTGTCAGTTTGGTGGAAGGCTGATGATCCCACTACTGGCAATAGAAAAACAAACACAAGGAATACTCACCGTCACTGTAGAATAAAAGACTACTGCCGGATGGTATCCGCATGGGACACTTTTTGAGCTACGACAATAGGATCCAAAGAAAAAATGCCTTCACTTTGGTCAGCCAACAAGCGAAGGTAAAAGGAGGAGAAGGCAGTGTGAGATTGCCAAAATTCAGCTTTTGTCACATCCTCCAGAGATGAATGAGCTAGATAGGCCCATGAGGTAGCAATGGTTCGAACCGAATGGGCCTTAATTTTCATGAATGAAAGGTCGCTCTCAGTAAGGGACTGTTAAGCTCTCTTGATAGTTATTGTAATCCACCTTGAAATGGTGGAAGCTGAAAGATCAGCTGAACCCTTAAAGGGGAGGAAAAGATGCTTTCTACCCTTTCTTCTCCTTTCAGGAGCTGCTAATTAAAGTGTAAAGCCCTAACTGGACACAAAAGTCTATCTTGATCATCCCCAGTACAGATACAACTCAAACTGGCGATCTCAATCGGGAGTGGAGCAACTGATGGAAGCTGGTTTCATGCTAAAGAAAAAACCTGGTTGGCAAAGGAGAGAAACCAACTCATAATTTCTATTGAACCTTTTACAGCCTTGCTGTATGGATATCGCATGAAGCTTGCTCCTTCCTTTCTTGGACACTAAGGAGAGCAAGAAAACAGTCCTGAGGGTATGGTTCTCGAAGGAAGCTTCACCCAAAGGTTCATAGAAGGTTTTAGTTAGAGACCACAAGACACAAGAGAGATTCCATCTAGGCATTAGCAAGTGAGACACTGGTCTTTGCAGCTTGATATACCTGATAAAGTCTGCTATGTGATAGTCCACACTGATAGGTGAGCGTTTCAAAATTTGAGTTTGTTGTATAGGGCTGCCCTATAGCCCTTGACAGTAGAAACCGAGCACTGTTTCTCTTAAAAAAGGAAGAGAAGAAAATCAGCCACTGTGCTCATAGAGGGACAGCTAGGATTGACATATTTCCTACTGCACCAACTGCAATAGATTCTCCACTTGGCATCATAGACCTTAGACGTAGATCGTCTCCTGGACTGAATGATGCACTTGGTGACTTTGCTCAAAAGTCATCAAGTGGCAGTGTTATCGTTTGAGATGAGCCAAGTGTGAATGTGGAGAATCTGTGGGCTGTTGTGTAGGAGAGAGTCCCTGTGATGCGACAGAAGGTACCTCCTCTGAGTAAATGTCCTGGGATGGTCCACCAGCAGGTAGAGAAGATTGTTGACCCACGATCATTAGGGCCACAGAGGGGCTATCAAAATGAGCTGAGCAGTGGATTTCCCTACTTTGTGAAGTACCTGTGGGATTGTCCTGAAGGGTGCGAAGGCATAAGTAAACAAACGATTCCACTTCAGGCTGAAAGTTTTGACTCCCCAGGCGCTCTGGTCATGGACTGGCAAAACGTAAAAGGCGAGATTGTTGTTTAGCCTTGTCGTACACAAGTCCACCAATGGTGTCCGCCAAAAGAGGAACAGAGGACCTGCTATGGATCCGTGAAGACTATCTTCCCTTCCTAGACAAATATTCCGCCAAAATATTCTTTTTGCCAGGAATGTGGCAAACTCTGAGGGTAACCCCTTGCCTCCTTGTCTCCTGAGGTAGGCTACCACTAACATGTAGTGACCTCTTATTTTGTCAATATACCCCTGAAGGACTACGAACACTGCCCTCATTTCCACATTGTTGATGTAAAGGATAGATTCTTTCTGGGACCACGAATGCTGAAGAATCAGTCCTTCCGGCTCCAATGAGTGCCCCACCCTGAATCTGACACTTCTGCGAACAGATAGGAGTGGGGTTCGGGGGCATGCATGGGGACTCCAGACAGAAACTGGTCTAGATCTTTCCACCAAATCAGATGATATTGGAAATCCAAACCTAGAGAAATCTGAGCATTCAGAGGGTCCATGTGTGGTTTCCAGTTTGCCTCAAGGAGAAACTGGAGGACACAAGTGCAGTCTGCCTAGGGGAACCAGGTCTGCTGCAGAGTTCAAGGTCCCAGCAGCGAAAGAAAAAGAAGAGTCAACAATGTGGTCTTGACTCTCTGTGCCTCCAACAAGGACAGGATCTGTCTACTCTGTCCCAAGGGACACAGACAAATCCTCTGTTCATCAGGAAATTCATCTCCATGTAGGCGAAATCTTGAGATGGAGTAAGCATTAATTTGTCTAGGGTGGGTAAATGACCCAGCCTGGTCACTATGGACCCAACAGCAAGACAGATCCAGTATGAGGGACTCTAGCCAGCCATTGTGGATCAACCAATCATTGAAATATTTGAGGATTGGGATACCCAGTGACCTTAAGTGGGCTGCAGCTACCTCCATGACCTTGGTAAATGCTCTGGGTGCAGAGGCTAGGCTGAATGGCAGAGTGCAAAATCGGAAGACCTCCCTGTCCAAGCAAAACCCGAGGTACTTCCTGTGAGGAGCAAAGGTAGGGACCTGACGGTATGTATCCTAAAGATTCCTGACTGAGGCTGTGGTCTCCATCTTGAAAGGTTCTTCCTGCAGAAACCTTTTAGGGAGGAAAGGTCAATAATTAGACACAACTTTCACACTGTTTTTGAAACCAGGAAAATCTGTGAGTACAAGACCGGAGATTGGTCATTGAACATCCTCTCTACTGCACTCTTTTGGAAAGGGAGTGTGCCTCTTCTTTAACCACACCAGATTCAACTGGTGGAAGAACATGGGGCACGACCTTAATGGAGGAGGAAGATCCTAAAACCGAATCTGGTATCCACCTTTTATGATAGAAAGGACCCAGCCATCTGGTACCTAACCAACAGAAGAAGAAAACTGTGCTGGAGAGGGAATGAGTCCCTAGGACTGTCCACCCTTGTCCTTCGGAAAGAGGGAAGGGCCTGCAAACTTCCTACCTGGGCCTTTGCAGCAACCCATTTTAGGACCCAACTACTAAGGGGGGGGGGGCTCTGAATTGGGGTTGTTGCTTTGACTGAGGATGCATGGTTTTAAAGAACTTCACTGACGGACTGTGTGGCTGGTCAGAATGATTTTGCTTCTTGGCTGGTTTCAATGGTCCAGGGGCAGATGTGAGGGACCAGTGTTGCCGGTCTCTCAAATCCTGAGAATCCATGGAGGGAATGAGCCCTCCAAAGAAAGTCTCAGCCTCCAGGGGAGCATACCTCAGAAGGTTATTAGGGGACATCCATAAATTATGTAGGCAAAAAATCGACCATTTTCGACCCCCCCCCCCCCCTTGTTGCACAGCGTACACTTTTGTAACCCGCCCCAGTGTGCATACTCTTGTGCCTCATCCGTCCCCCATTCCAACTACAGCTTGCACAATCAAACTCTGAAAGATGAAGTTTAATAAATTCATTAAAAAAAAGAAGTTTTAAGTTTCAATGCTATGGGCGTATTTCGTTGACATGTTCCTGACACAGTCCTGATATGCTCTGAATTATGTAGGAGCTTATGTAGCCGCATTAAAATATTAGAATTCTTGTAATAAAGGAGCTTATGTAACTTATGTATATTGACCCCCTGATGGTGCAGAATGTACGTACTTATTAACAGTCACCCACCTGCCCCCTCCCCTTACACAGGCGTACACTTTAGTCAAACTCCCTCCCACCCCCTCCATGCGTACATAATTTATGGACATCCCAATACTGTGCTCTAGTAAGACCCTGGATGTATCCAGAGCAACATCGCTGTGAAGGTGGAGAAGCTGCACTGATAAAGCCATGGACAAGGATTACGTATGCCTAGTGCTTTTGCCACTGTTTCCAACAAACAATGAAGGGCAACTGGCAACAGAGATTCCTCCTTCAGCAACCTGAAGGAGGCTGCCAAAAAGAGGTCCTGTTTCTATTCCAACTGTTTTGTCTTTGTGCATGTTAATCTGTCTTTTGTTTCAATGTGGTTGATATGTTCAGAGTAATGTAAAGTCATATCATCATATCACTTGATTGTTCCTTGTTAAATGTTGTGACTTTACTTTTTCCAACACATTCCTGTGACCACACCCACCCACAGCCTGCTAAGCCATTGCTGCAAGAGAATGCTTAAAAGACGATTTATTCAAAAAACTTCTGTGTAAATATTATGTAAAATGTATTTGTGTAGACTATGTCTGCGCTAATATACTAACAGCAAGAACTCACCTTTTCTAGGTGTTGTCTCAAAGAATTAAAACAATCACTGTTTTCATGCAAAAAGGTAAGTAATGCTATGCTGTGTACTGAAAATTAAAGAAAAAAACAACCAAATAATACTTAAGATAATTCAAATATGACATCAACCAGGCTTATTTGAGAACTGGAGATGACTAAATTAGCAAAAACCCAGCTTGGTAAGATTGCTAATAATAATAATAATAACAATAAGGAATACTATCCTATACTAATTTCTGAGAATGAACTGGTGTTCGATAACTAAACACACAACATAAAAGGAAAAACTGGTGTGTGACCAGCTTTTCTGAGATAAAAATCACACAAGTAACATGAAAAGGAATGTGAATTACGATGATTCATTACTGTAATAAAACAATAAACAGAATCAAGATGAATCTACAGACAAGGATAGCGACAACAAAATACCAACCTGATCTAGAAAATAATTCTCAAACAATAATACTTATGGTAACATCCCTGTGGGGTAAGAACCTAAATGCAAGGTTATACAAAACATAACCAGCAAAATGGCAAATAACTCTTGAGGGAGCTAAATTCGAACAGAAAAAAATGCTTGATTATAGGTAATTCCACATGATGAAACACTGCACGTAAAGAAAAAACGAAGGCAATATCTCTTCGATGTAACAGCAGTATATAATATCTGTGACCAGAAAAAGAATGAAGAATAGCGTGCATTGGCAAGGTAGCTACGGTGTGGACTAGGAGCGTTCTAGAATTCTAGAATTTTCCAGTCACCCTATGGGAGGATTCTCATTATATGGTCGGGGTATTTTCTGTCCGGAAAAGAGTCACTATGCAATAGCAACAGGTTACGTATTACTGATGATTACATACCAAAATGTCCAAGACCCCAAAAAGTTTGAAAAAATAAAAGTGGTTATAATTGCATGAAAACCTAATTTTGCAAATCTTTATCTTTACATTTTTAGAACTTTTAATTAACACTATATATAGTTAGTATTGTGCTGATGTGTTGTTAAACCCTACACATACATGTGTACATACCAAAATGTCCAAGTTTCAAAAAGTTCAAAATTTATTACAAAGTAGAAAAATGGTTATAATTGCATGAAAACCTAATTAGGTCATCTGCATAGAAATATGCCAACCAAATTTCATTAGCCTACCTTGAGAGTTTTTGCTTAATCTGCTAACAGGGTATTTGTTTAAAAAAAGTCTAAGTTCAAATGCTTGAAAAATGTGTTTAAAATATTGAACAATTTCTATATACTGACCTGTAAAATCTAAACAGGTCATCTAAAAATGATACAAATATGCCTACCAAATTTAGTTTGCCTTCCTCAAGGGGTTTTTCCTTCACTGGCTACAAAGTTTTTTAAATAAAAAAAGGACAAGTCCAAAAAGTTATAAAAGAGTTATAACATTGCTGTAATGGTCTGAAAATCTAATCAGGTCATCTGCATATGGATACAAATATGCTAGAACAATTTAATTTGTCTATATCGTATTTTTTGCATAATCTTCATGACTGCTTCTTGGGATAGACAGGACTCAAACAGCTGCAGTTCAGATCACCAGTATAACAAATTTCTAAATTGGAAAAACCTGGAAAAAAGCAAAGTACACAGGTGGAGAGAAAAAGATGCATGGCAAAAGCCAATGTTATGCTGTGCTTATTAATATAAAGTTTGAACCTACCCCTAAGTGTCAGACTTGTAATCTTAGAGTCATTGGTTTGATACCCATCCAGGTCAGCCCTGGCTGGCTGCCTCAGTGTGTCCATGGGAAAGGCACTTAGTTCCCATTTCCTCAGCATGATATAGCCAGTAATGTGCTAAAAATGCTGTTGAAAGCCAATACCCCACCCCACCCCCAGCACTGCGGATTCCTCGTTTCTAGATTGAAAAATGGCATCAAGTAAATAATAATAATAATAATAATAATAATAATAATGATAGTACCCATCATAAATGATGTTCCATTTAAACATACATGGTATTGAGGGAACTTGGCAGTTTAAAAATGGTATCGAGGGAACTTGGCAGTTTTAAAATGGTATCCAGGGAACTTGGCAGTTTTAAAATACATATATGCAAGGGTACTATGATTATTCAGAGTTCATATGAAAATGATACAAAATTCTAAATTGCATCTATGGGTGACTACTCCACATTGAATGTGTCTTCCCTGGGTCCCAAGTATGTTTTACTGGCACAGTCCTAATCATAATCATCATTAATAACGATGAAAATCATTATGACATCTGGTGTTGATGATTAGTACATGAAAAAGATGAAGAAAGTATTTATAAACACAACACATATTTTTTATGTACATATATGACAAGATTTTATTGCTACACAATAGTCATTTTAGTTCTGGTTCCTTTTTGTAATTTCATAAGCATTTTGTTGCCTGCATTTTTCACATACATGTAACTTAGAACCAAAATTGTTAAATGTATATAAATGTTTCAAAACACACTGATATACTTAATATGCTTCATACATTGTTTTTAACTTATTTATTTTTGTATATATTTATTTATATGCTGTATTCCAGAAAAGAAGTTTTACTTATTTTCTACCTGCAGATTTGAAATCTGGCAGAAAGAAGGCAACTGCTGTTGTTAAGGAAGTGACAGTTATAACACAGGATTATTTGGCCTAAGGAATAAGACCATGACCTTTCACTGTTTCAACAGTCGGCTGTAATAATAAACAAAGTAAATAATTTCCACTTGTACTGAAATCCTGCTGCGCTGATATATTATCAGGGATATTGCAAGACAGATTCCTGACATTCCATGGGTAATTTTAGATACAGTTATGTTGATGGTTTATGCCTGATTAATTTGAGTTTTAACAAGTTTAAATGTTTACATTATCCAAGTTACTTATTCTGTAAATAATTAAGGCTTAACATTACATACCCAGAACTTCAACAATGATATAGATATTTGCTTGTATTGAGTGAATGGATATATTTCATCAAGTGTGTAAAAATACTATAATTTTTCACCCACAAGATGAAATACATCTATTATTTACTTGGTACAAGGAAATTTTCTTTTTATTTTATGTTAAAATGCATTGACTAGCTAAAGTGTATAACAGAGTGAAGTAGCAGATTTCTTATAGTATCCCATGTGATAATGTCAGCTGTTTACTGTTTATGTTCTTCAGTGTTTGGTGTACATTCACACAGAAAATATGAGTAGTAACATAATTCTCTCTCTTAATTCAAGGTAAAAAAGCACATTAAAAAAAATATATAAAAAATTTAAAAGTAAATTAAGTACATTGTGGGATTTTAACCTGGTACTCCTGCATGACAGTTTGCTATGCTTACCACTAGACGAAGCAACTGACAATATGGTGGATGACATTCTTTGGTCATAAGGTTATTAACGTCTATTGACTGGAGTGAAAAAATAAACTTGATAACCACTCCAATGAATTATCAAATTTATTTCTCTTGGAAAATCCACTCATTCACAAATAAGCATAAAATAAGTGTAGTTCATCTTAAAATATTGTCTCTAGTCATTTTGCAAATGCATTACAGATTTAAATGATCAGTTTCCTTATATATTATAAGAGATTTTATAAACAGTTCACTAAAGAATGTTAAAATTCTCATTATTACTAATGTGCAGAAGAAAAATTCTGATTTAATTTATATGTACATTACATGTAGATCTGTTTAAAATGTTTATTTTGTTTTACTTGACATTGTGTTAATTTAATACAATTTTGTTAACAGACAAATTTGCCTGTTTATAAAGGGATATAAAAACTACACACTGACCCAAGATATTAAACATATTGTTATAGAAATTTACACATGTCTACTGAAATGGGCAAACAGGTCTTTAGTCCAACTTGTCACTTGAAAATTGCCTACTGGTATGTACCATCTATACTCACTTATAAGTTGGGTTCAACTCCAAAACAACAAAGACCCTGATCTGCTGTCACATAATGCGCCAGCAGATCAGGGTCTGTGTTGTTTGTTCTACTGATTACTCCTAACAAACTGCACAGACCCAGGTGTGCCAGTGCATTATGCGGTGATAGATCTAGGTCTTTGCAGTTTGCAGTTGGACCTAACTTATAAGCGAGATATATATGGTAAATGTGATATGTTTGGAGTACACTCAGTAACTGCTTTTATTTTTAATCCTTTCAATGGTGAGACATAGGTATCACTTGTCCATCATATCGTAATTAGAACTTTGTACTAAAATTATTGCAAGTCATATAGTTTCTACATCAGTCAATAGATCTAATTAAAACTTTGTATTCAAATTATTGCAAGTCATATAATTTCTACATCAGTCAATAGATCAAATTAAAACTTTGTATTCAAATTACTGCAAGTCATATAATTTCTACATCTGTCAATAGATCCAATTAAAAATTTGTATTCAAATTATTGCAAGTCATATAATTTCTACATCTGTCAATAGATCCAATTAAAAATTTGTATTCAAATTACTGCAAGTCATATAATTTCTACATCTGTCAATAGATCCAATTAAAAATTTGTATTCAAATTACTGCAAGTCATATAATTTCTACATCTGTCAATAGATCCAATTAAAAATTTGTATTCAAATTACTGCAAGTCATATAATTTCTACATCTGTCAATAGATCCAATTAAAAATTTAGTACAATATTACTGCATGACTAAAATTTATAACTTGATATGCTATGTTTTAATTGCTTGCTGTCATTCAAAGTTGTAAAACTGACTTAAGCAACTTAAGCATTATCATTTAAATATACTACTGACTTGAGCTTTTCTTGAGAGGAGACTTTAGCAAGTGGAGACCAGACTTGAGTAACTTGAGCATTACCATTTAAATATATGATTGACTGCAGCTTTTCTTGAGAGGAGACTTAGCAAGTGGAGAGCAGACTTGAGCATCTACAGCATTATCATTTAAATAAATAATTGACTTCAGCTTTTCTTGAGGAGACTTTAGCAAGTGGAGACCAGACTTGAGCATTACCATGTAATTATACTATTAACTTGAACTTTTCTTGAGAGGAGACTTTAGCAGAGTGGAGACCAGACTTGAGCATTACCATTTAAATATATATATGATTGACTTCAGCTTTTCTTGAGAAAACTTTAGCAAGTGGAGACCAGACTTAAGCTTCTTCAGCATTACCATTTAAATATACTATAGACTCAAGCTTTTCTTGAGAGGAGACTTTAGCATGCGGAGACCAGACTTGAGCAATTTGAGCATTATCATTTAATTATATTATTGACTTGAGCTCTTCTTGAGAGGAGACTTGAACAACTTGAGACCAGACTTTAGCAACTTAAGTTTGACCATTTAATTATGTTACTGACTTAGGATCTTCTTGGGAAGTGACTTGAACAACTTCAGACCAGAAATTAGCAGCTTGAGCATTATCATTTGATTATATTATTGACATGGGCTGAGAGATGACTTGAGCAACATAAGACTGGACTTGAGCAACTTGAGCAAAAAGTTTTAAAAGTAGTATTGACTTGAGCTTATCTTGTGAGATGGCTTGAAGCTGGAGTTGAGCAACTTGAGTTTCACTTGATGTTCCAGTTGGGCATTGTATTACTGACCTTAAGCAACTTGAGCATTATTTGAGAAATGGCATGAGAAAACTCGAGTAAGCAGTTATGGTACAAACCCTGAAACAGGTAATGTTACCAGTA
The DNA here is from genome assembly GCA_029931535.1 of Margaritifera margaritifera. Classification (NCBI taxonomy): domain Eukaryota; kingdom Metazoa; phylum Mollusca; class Bivalvia; order Unionida; family Margaritiferidae; genus Margaritifera; species Margaritifera margaritifera. Next base: position 3,073,722 of record JAQPZY010001679.1, on the reverse strand, counting down.
AAACGAAAATGAAATGCAGAATGAATGCACACAGAATGTAAATGAATGCAAACAGAAGGCGGATTAAATGCAATTCAGAAGGAATGCTAATGAAAAGATGAATGCGTTCTGGAGACAACTGAGATCACATATGCAAAATGCAGAATGCAGAACAATGAATGAAAAAAAAATGGAATGAAACATGAATGCATTTCATGAATGGAATAAAAAATTGATTATTTTCAAGTGACTGCTAAATTTCTATGGTCAAAAGCACTTTCTCATGATAATTCAGAATCAGATTCTTTACGGTGACAATTTATCACTGTTTACAAGTTGTGACATTGTTTTTTTCAAGGCAGATATGAAAAACCTTTTATGTGATGACATCATCATTAGAGGTTGTATCTGTACAATCTATATTTGAATGAAATTTTAAAAAAAATACATTTGGTGACAGATACGATACAAATGTATTTTTATTCTTATTACAGCTGCAGTTATATTTCAATTGATCATAAATTCAATGCTGTGTTTTGCATTTTATGTATTTGCTATTTCATTAAAGCATACTTTTAATAAGACAAGATCTAAAAGTTATAGATCTCTCCTTTTCACACTTTCCAAAATGGAAAACCCAACTTTAGTAAATGCATTTCCATTTCATTTCAAACAAACGATGGATCAAATTGATCAATGCAAAATCTTAATGCATCTTTGCAACAATAAACAAAAAATGACGAGATGATAGTTAAAATGCAAAATTAAATGGAATGCAATTGGAACGCAAATGGAATCCAAACAGAATGCACATGAAATGCAATGTTGGTAAAATTACCCCTTTCAGAGTCAGTAGCGGCAGCAAGTTGATCAAATCAACACTGAATCTCAACTAATTTGCATGCTAAAATCTCAACCAAGTTCTCCATTGAACCTCAACTGAAATCATGGCTGAGAATTTCTGATGCAGTACATATGGAAAAACAAACAGTGTAAATAAACCTATGTCAGTCAGATATGTCAGACAGATAGAACTGACCAATCAGAAGCAAAGTTGTGGGGTCATAGGTCACATTTTCTCAGTCTCAGCAGCTTATATACACAGAGACAAAACAACCACACTGTGCTCAGAGAAGATGAGGATGTAAAACATATATCAGAACAAAGAGAAAAATTGACTGAATTATATAAGTTGATCATGTGACAAGCTCACTTCCTTTGTAAACAGTGAGCATCTCATGTGATAACTACAAATTGCCAATGAAGGAATAAGTTGTTGCAAAAATGCAAAATGTCATCAGACATTCTCAGTTTAGAATGAAAAGTGAAAGCAATTTGACTAAACAAAAAGAGGGAGAGTCCTTTGATCGCTTTGATGTCAGAAAGATTCAAATAAACATTGTCAATATACATTCAACTGCAGTGAATGGGAAAACAAAATTGACAGACATACAAGGATAGTTACAGCCAGATGTATGTGCCCAGATTTTACTAACAATGTAGTTTTGCACCACGACTGAGGATTATTCATAATTTTTTAAATAATAGTGATATTCGTTTTATTACATTAAGTCAACAACCTGATAATAATCCTGTGATTGTTAATTGAAAATATTAAATATAAAAAATTAGTTACACCTTTCATACTTTATATGTAGATATTACTCACATCTGTGTGATCCCCCTCTAGAAAGGCCACCCCTCTTTTAAGGCCACTTTTCTGCTGCAGAAGGGGTGGCGTTATAAGAGGGGGACCACTATATATATATATCACCATACTGTGTAAACACAGAAAACACATGCGGCAAGATCATATCTGACAAAGACACGTGAATTTTCAACTACACAGTTTTCAAAGATTTTCATACAGAGGGGGAAATCACTCTGGCAATTTCATAAGGGGAGGCTTAAAACGTATCAGAGGGATAGGGGGTCAATTTTTATATATTAGAACAATATCTATGAATAGACCCCCCATAGTATGTGTAATGTGCAAATTACTCATATATTTTGTTAAGTAGAAACTAAATTAGCATACCAGTCATATTCCCAGACAGTGTTAGGGGTTTTTTGGGACTCAAAAAGTGTGTTTTGAGGTCCCAAGGGGGGTGGGGTAAATACATGTGACCTAATAAAGTGATATTACCTAACTGAGAATAAGTTATCTTTTCATATAAGTCTGATAAAAAAGAAAAGAACATGTTTTCTTTGAAGTATTCAATATACTTACAAACCAAAAATAGTTGCTAGACTTAGCGTTGTCCAATATCATCACCACACACTTGTACACATGTGCCCACACTCACATAAACACAACCACACAGACATTAAATTTAAAAAAAATATATATATATATATGCATACACACACATATATACACCAAGTTTCTGTCTTTAAAATCCATTGGACAGTGGAATATTTTCTTAATTAGAGTTTGGTGATGGTGGTGGAGGGGTTTGAAGGTAATATAAATGTCATTTGTGTTCATCTTTGCACTCATTTGAGACTGGGTGTTCAAACTTCAGCGAAGATCTTGTTGATTTTTCTCAGCATAGAAAATTATCTTTCTGCATCTACATTGCATGAGGGAGTGGCAAACATGCTGGGTGGTGTTGCTATGTCGATGGATGTCGCACACTCCAGAATGACTAATGTTGATATGATATTTGCAGTGTGTGCGAAAAAAATAAAAATGCTCCCCTTGCTGCTGTGCTTCACAAAGTCAAACTCCGTCCAGGAGTTCAGAAATTTAATTTTGCTGGGCTTTGCTCATTTTACAGATGGCTCATCTTTTCCTAAATCACAGCTGCATTTCAACATTTTACCATAAAATAATGAACCGCACTTGTACACTATTCCAACTACCGAAATAATTGTGTTTTGCGTTTTATATTTGGAGTAAAATCTGACTTCAAAGAAATGTTGCTGCTGAGCATATACTTACCAATAATCTTTAATAATGATGGCTTAAACATTCTCATTCAAGGCAATGATGTGTAAAAACTTTTGTTCTTCAGCACGCATCTCTATAATTGTATCTAACTCAAATGAATTGCATTGTTACACTTAGTGTACTTTACCTATGCAAATTAGGCAAATGGACACTCTCACAGCAGTGTCGAGCGGACTAGGCACGGCATTATCCTAGCTATTCTCAGCCAATTAAGTAATCTGTGAAATGGTGGTTGCTTATCTCTGACCGTCTTACCTTTTAATTGACTGCAGGATAATAAGCTGTATAAACTGCCCTGAGGATAGTTTTATATGGGCTCTAAGCAGGACTGTTTACTGTTTTTACAGACAACATGCTTCGGACATGTATAGTGGTGGTATAAAAAATGTCTCATTTTTTTCTTTTTCCTAAGATTATTGAAAATTGTGCTTTTCGAAACACGACTGTCGAGGGGTTTGGGAGTAAAAAATTGTGTATTTTGTGTGATACGTTGTGTTATGGCAGGTATGAATTAGGTTCATGAATCAACTTAAAAACATTTACAATGCGAATGAAGCAAACCACTGTCAAATAAATTTTATTACCATACAAATCAATTTGTTTCATCTTTTTAAAGTCTTTTTTCTTGCATTATTTTCAACTTGAAAGTTAATTGTTCTATTTATTATCAATTCTTGAATTTATAAAGGAAATGTTGCATGAGAATGTGTTCATATCATCTTCTAATGTATCATCACAATCCAGTGTGATCTCTCCCCACCTTTCCTAATTCCGGATGTACTTTGGTAAACGCTGTCATCAAAAATATACAATTTTGAAGATTTACTTATCTTTTAGTTTATCTGCATCATGTAGTTGATACTTTTCTGATCAAGTATCATAAAAAGAAGATTGACTGCACTTACACAAAAGAGACAGATGTGCAGACAGAAAGATATATAATTTTTTAGGAATGCATTGATTATACAGAGTCAGATAGATACATGTTGATAGATACATATATAATTTTTATGGCATGCATTGATTATGCAAATCATCATCACCATCACCATCACCATCATCATCATCACCATCATCATCATCATCATCATCATCATCAAACCTTAAAATCCTGAAAATAGACTCCTTTAATTATATACTGGACCTATTAAACAACAGAAAATAAATGGCTGACACAAAGCATGTTATAATGGGGGAGAGCTGTATAATCTGGAGGAATTCTTAAAATAATTCACTAAATATCCAGTTGTGATTGCAAACACTGCATTAAGAAGCCTAGCTAGGATTCATAAAACTTCCATTCAAAAAACAAACCAAGAAAGGCTTACAGTTTATACTCGCTTATAAGTCGAGACCAACTGCAAAGTGCACAGACCCAGATCTGCCATCACATAAAGGGCTGGGAGATCTGGGTCTATGCAGGTTTTTTTTAGGAGTAATCAGTAGAACAAACAATATAGACCCTGATCTGCCACCATATTTTGTGATGGCAGATCAGGGTGTGTGTTACTTACAGTTGGACTCGACTTATGGTACCAACATTTTGAAAACTAGTAAATATTATTCATAGGAAGAACATAGCAAGACTTGATATTTTTCATCCTGGTGTAATTAATAGTATGAGTATTAGAGTTAATTAAAGTTACTTGTTTTTAACAAAAATAATTTATTTCCCTGTCTTAAATCTTAAAAATTTAAGAATTCAAGGCAAAATCTTTTCACATACTGATAATTTCACAAATCAAGAGGCCCAAGCAGGCCTTAATTACTCAACGGGACTAAAAGGAAGGATATCCTTCACCCCATTACAACAATCATTGCAAGTGATGCAGTTGATGGCTTTAAGATCAGAAAAGAAAGCCCAAAGGTCACCAAGACGTAATATTCACTTTCCATGAACCTGAACTTAATCCAAATAATGCAGCTACAGCAGATTATTCACATGTCTAACTTCCTAATAAATTAAATTATATCTCTGCGGTTGTTATGTCTGCACATGTCCCAATTCCAATTTCTGTTGGAAGAGTTCATACTTCCTATATCACAGTGTCACATGAAAAACATGAGTTTTGACTCCCAAATCCCCTGACATGGTCCTGTTTATAAAAACATGATTTCCTTTCTTGACACCATGATATATGCTGGTAACCTGTTGTAACAGTGAATAGTTATGATTCACATAGCTTTGTGCTTAATGCTCATGGAAAACTATCATCACTGGGCAGTTTATAGAGTTAACTGTCACACAGGCATTTAAAAGGTAAAAGTGGTCAGAGATAAACAACCACCATTCCACAGATTACTTAACTGGCTGACAATAGCTAGGGTGATTTTGTGTTTGACAGTCCTTTAAGTATTGTTGTGGGACAACAAAATAGGTTCATTTGCATAAAGTACATGAAGTGGAACAACCCAATTCATTTGAAGAAAGGTAGATGAGAGATGCATGTTGAAGAAATGAAAGCTATTATACTTCAGTGCCTTGAATGAGAATATTTAAGCCATCTTTATTAAAGGTTATTGTGGTTCATGATCAGCAGCAAAAATTTTTTGAAGTCGGATTTTACTCCATACATAAAATTAAAATGCAAAATATGATTATTTGGAAGTGGGGATGGTAAAATTAGGAGTTGTGTGCAAGTAAGAGTTTCGAAGGCAAAATGTTGAAATGCAGCTGTGATTCAGGGAAGAAAGAGCCATCTGTGAAGCATGCAAACCCCAGTGAAACTACATTTCAGAACTCCTGACTAATGGAGTTTTGACCTTGTGAGGCACAGCAGCAAGGGGGAGCTTTGTATAGTGCAGATAAATTACAAACACCATATCAACATTAATCATTCTGGAGTATATGACATCTGTCAACATAGTAACACCACCCTGCATTGTGGCCAATGCAGAAAGATTATTTTCAATGCTGAGAAAAATTCAACAAGATCGATGGCAAAGTCTGAACAACAGTACCATCCAGTCTCTAATGAGTGCAAAGATGGACACAAATGACACTTATATCACCTTAAAAGCCTCCAATGAACTACTCAGCTGCAAAGTCAGCAACCATGAGTTAACACTGTATTTCACTGTCCAATGAATTTTAAAGACAGAAACTTTGTATATTTTTTCTTAAATCTCTATGTGGTTGTGATTGTGCGTTTGTGTGTATGTATGTGTGTATGATGATAAATTACAATTCTAAGTCTAGCAAGTAAGTTTTGTTTGGAAGTGTATTAAATGCTTCATAGAAAACAAATATTTTATTTTGTTTTATTCAAATGTGAATTACCAATTATTGGTCATATAGGCCCATATGAGTAGATAACATATTCTTGATTATATGTGATTTATTTGGGTCACATACACTGACCCCTTGGGACCACAAAACACACTTTCTGAGTCTAACACCCACAATCCCAACACTGTCTGTAAGGTTGGCAGGTTTGAGACTTCAATACATTTATGAAGAGTAAATATTGTAATGTGACTGACAAACATATAACATCTCTTAAAGTTTAAGTCCTGGCATAATAGATTTGATTGGTCAGTTTGAATTCAGGCTAAAATTGTATGCAATCAAAATCTAGATTTTTACCAACAAAGCCTGAATTCAGACTTTAACTCAAGCCTAGAATCCAGCAACCAGATTAGATGAAATTTAAATCTGACTTAATACTAAGCAATCAAATGTCTTAAGTCAAGACTAATTTTTGGGACTGGTGTTGGTGACATTGGGGCCAGATTTCTGGGGTCTAAACTTAAGTTTGAGTACAGATGTAGAGATCTAGGTTGAGCTGGTGAAATCAAGGCCAAGCCCAACCATCATTAACATTACTTGACTCCAAAATCTCACTCAAAAATATTCTGACCAATTAAAATGCTGCATTTTTCAATTGTAAGTAATATTTCCAAATCTGGAGTAACATTCTGTTACTCAAATGCTGAGTCAAGCTTATGGGGTCTGGACCATCCATAAAACTTTACTTAACTCCAAATCTTATACAAAATGATTCTGACCATCAAAAGATTGTATTTGTAGATTTTGAGTAAGATTTTCAACCCAGGAGCAGCATTTATGTTGGGGAACATGCTCACAGGAATAATTCAAGTACCCACATAAATCATATAGGATCTATTTCCTGAAGACAAACATATAATTCATAGGTGCAGACTACAAAATGCTCACGAGCTTAAAACCAAACATGAATAAAAACTTAATGATTATTCTCAACTTCAATTCATATAAAGTACAAGGAATTTTCAGAAGAAAAAGTAATACACTCACATGACACAAATCCAACTCTGATCATAGTCAAATCCTCCACCCTCAGATATGCTAGTGCACTGTAGTGTTCTACTCAGCTGATGAACTGAAAAGAATCAGAAAATTAAAAGAAAAGGGTCACAAAAAGATTACATGATTTCATTCATCCTGGTGTTGTGATGTTTTGTTTACAATGTACTGTCATACCAACAATATCCCTTCTCACCCGCTGCTTTCTCTTGGGATTGACGATCCGTCCCTTCTCTGTCGCGGGAGAAAAACTGTGTGTGTGCTGATATTGTCATACTAACTTAAACCCAGAACTTATTCCACCACATACAACATACAGTGTACTGCTCATTCACAGTAAATAAACTGAGTAGAGTTAAACTAGAAATGTGGTCAAGGAACAAGGATGCCCCACCACAATGCTTGAAATGATATAAACACAAAACATAACCAAGGTGTGATGGATGGACAGATGAATGGATAGACAGATGAATGAATGGACAGATGAATGGATGATCACATGAATGAATGGACAGATGAATGGATGGACAGATGAATGGATGGACAGATGAATGAATGGACAGATGAATGGATGGACAAATGAATGGATGGTCACATGAATGAATGGACAGATGAATGGATGGTCACATGAATGGATGGACAGATGAATGGATGGACAGATGAATGTATGGACAGATGGACAAGGATAAAACTATATACCAAAAAAATTTCAGTATAAAATTCAAAAATATAAATATAAGAGTGTACTGCCCCAAAAAAGGCAAAGAACAGAACAATAGAGTAGTGACCTTTCAAGTTTTTTGCTTCCTCTTTTTTCTTATTTAGATAGAAATAAGACCCCACCACATATACTTGCTTATAAGTCAAATCCATTTCAAACTGCACAGATCCAGATCTGCCATTGCATAATGTGCCAACAGATCTGGGTCTATGCAGTTTGTTAGGAGTAATCAGTAGAACAAAAAACACAGACCCTGATCTGCCAGTGCATCATGTGCCGGCAGATTAAGGTCTATGTCGTTTGCAGTTGGATTCGACTCATGAATATATATGGAACTGAATTGCAATACATCACAGGAGAATGATAATGCATGATATCTACCCCCTCCCCCCTTCCCCAATTTACCTGAACAGAATTTTCCATCAAAGAGCCTCTACTGCTACCCCAAATCTAAGATCATAAACATATCAGAATTTCAAAGTACCCAAGCTGACTCAAATATATCTTTCTTCTACAACAGGTATTTTTGATGGATGAAATCCTAAATAATATGGGGCATATAAATATATGATACACCTATATTCTGTTTTTTGCTTTGCAGCAATATAGCATGATTCTGAATGTGTGTGTGTGTCTGTATGTGTGTGTGCTGATTGTCTGTTGATGTGTAGTTGTGTATGTAGTATGTGTGTCTGTGTGTGTGTTGACTGTCTGTTGATGTGTAGAAGTGTATGTAGTATTTGTGTGTGTCTGTGTGTGTGTTGACTGTCTGTTGATGTGTAGCTGTGTATGTAGTATTTGTGTGTCTGTGTGTGTGTTGACTGTCTGTTGATGTGTAGCTGTGTATGTAGTATTTGTGTGTCAGTGTGTGTGTTGACTGTTGTTGTTTAGTTGTGTACGTAGTATATGTGTGTGTCTGTGTGTGTGTTGACTGTCTGTTGATGTGTAGCTGTGTATGCATATGTGTTAACATATTCTTTCTTTACTAGCCAGAGTGTATAAGAGGGCCACAAGCATGATTAGATCTAATTTGTAACTATGTCATCTTAGGAAAAAAAGTTATTATTATTATTACATGCATTCCAAACCTGAGAACTGAACCTAGAAACCCTGTTGCTCAAAACCAGGTGCTGTGTCTGACAGCTACATTATTTTGGACCTAGCTGTAAGTCAAAGTTATTTTCCCAAGCTTTTGCAATACATCTTGTATCTTCTTTATAAAACTTTGCAGAAGTTTAAAAAAACATAAATTTCAAATTATATCTGCAATATCAAAGGAATGCCCCAGGAGAGTGCTTGATGTCACTGGCAAGTGATCAGCTTGGCCAAACTAGGACTTTAAATTAAGCCCTCATAACATTTTCTGGGCCAAAAATCTTGGACAATTCAATCACAATTTATGGTTACTGTAGTATTTTGTAGTGAATATCTTACTATAGTCATGTGTAAAAAGAGCAGAGCGGGCCTGATCAAAGCTGATTTTGTCCTCAGTGGAGTCGAGAATTTTGTGTAGAACCTCATTGATAATGGAGTCCAGACTGATATTGTTCAGATCAAGTAAGAGGACAGTGTTATTCAGGAACCTCTTTACGTCCATGGTGGCCCGTACTTCAAGGGTGAAATCCTTTAGTGGCACTTTCTGGAATAGAAGTTAAATGTCATTCCTTATTGCCATACGTTCATATCCACAAAGCAAAAGATTAAATTGTAATTAAATTAAAATCGAGTTTTTTTTTACAGTTCTCACAATTACTGTCTTATCTATATTTTCACTGTAACCACTTTTCTATCAGTGAGATTTTAAAATTTTTTTTAGGATTAATATACATTTAACTCAAATTTAGATTACATGTCAGAAAACAAATTCATGCATGATGTATGGATCAGTGTAACCTGTTTTTATTTCCAAGACCTACATCTTTAATTAGCTGCAATTTTTGTCTTAATTGCACAGCATGTCTGAATACAGGTTCTGCAAAACTTGAATTGCTAAATTTTCCAGTTCTCAAAATACTATCTCCCTATACTTTCACCTGGACCACTTTCTATAGTTGAGAATTAAGAATTTCATTAGGATTAATGTACATTTAACTCAAATTTATATTACATGCCAGAGAAACAAAACACTGCCCTTTATGCCTGATGTATGGGTCACTGTAACCTGTTTTCATTTGCATAACATACAGTTTTACTGAGCTGCAATTTTTTCTTGAAGGACACAGCGTGTTCAAACATAGGTCAAGCAGAAAACTTTATACCTCAACTTAAAACTGTACTATACTAGATCTATCAGTGATGGTGATATAGCAAAGGGCCCTGTGCTATACTAAATGTATCAGTGATGGTGATATAGCAAAGGGCCATGCACCATACTAAATGTATCAGTGATGGAGATATAGCAAAGGGCCCTGTGCTATACTAAATGTATCAGTGATGGTGATATAGCAAAGGGCCCTGCACCATACTAAATGTATCAGTGATGGTGATATAGCAAAGGGCCCTGCACCATACTAAATGTATCAGTGATGGTGATATAGCAAAGGGCCCTGTGCTATACTAGATCTATCAGTGATGGAGATATAGCAAAGGGCCCTGCGCTATACTAGATCTATCAGTGATGGAGATATAGCAAAGGGCCCTGCGCTATACTAGATCTATCAGTGATGGAGATATAGCAAAGGGCCCTGCGCTATACTAGATCTGTCAGTGATGGTGATATAGCAAAGGGCCCTGTGCTATACTAGATCTATCAGTGATGGAAATATAGCAAAGGGCCCTGCTTGCTACAATTTGCTTAGCAAGGCCTTAAACAGAGGCTTTGGTTTTGAGTTGGTTTGGTGTTTTATGGCACAGCAACACAAGTAGGTTTTTTAGTGCTGTAGCAACTGAGAATTAAATAGATATAGTGCCTTGCCCAAAGGCACACCATGGAAGCTGAACCGGGCTGATCCCCACACCCTTTCAGTCGCAAGTCTTGCATGCTAACCACTAAGGCACCACAGTTCTTTGTGGAAACCAAAGGAGGAGAATCTGATAATAATATGTCAAAATATTTGTAAAATGTTGGTAATCAAAACCCATGCAAGAATTCAACAATTTAAAGCTGCACATAAAATTTACTTGAAATCCTAGATGGCGCAAAAAGAGAAAGTTGGAAAAACTGGGTGAGCAATCCACTAATTAATTGTAATTAGATGTAGATGTCTGAAAATTAAATTCATTTGAGAGCTCATCAATATAAGGTTGGACACCAAATTTGCTTGAAATCTGACAACCCTGGGTAATATTTTGTTGTTGTTGTTTTTGTTGGTCTAAATGGCACTTTTAACACACTACTTGCTATGTCATGCTGAGGAAATGGGAGCTAAGTGCCTTTCCCATGAACACATTGAGGCAGTCGACCTGAGCTGACCAGGGTGGGTACTAAACCCACAACCCTTGGATTATGAGTCCGCTGTTCTACCAACTTAACTACTGCAGCTATCTCCTGGATAATGTTATGTTGTGGAAACAAGTTTCAGAGGACTAGTAATCATGTGCCATAATTCCCACAACGATGGTGTAGAATGCTGGAAATCAAATCATTCCAGATCTCATCAGTATAAAGCTGCATACCAAATCTAGTTGAAATCCAACAAACCTTAATATGTTGAGAAACCAAAGTTAGGAGAATGGTCAATCAGGTACCACAACTCCTGTAAATGATGAGGAATGCTGGAAATCAAACACAATCAAGGTCTCATCAGTATAAAACTGAATGACAAACATGGTTGAAATCCAGCAATTGTAAGTAGTATTTTTCTGCTGAAACCAGAATAAGGAGGAAACACAATCAGGCGCCATAACTCCTGTAAATGCTGCTAAGGAGAACTAAAAATCAAACTCATTCATGTTCTTATCAATATAAAGCTGCATGCAAAAGTTTGGTTGAAATCCAACATTCAGTAGTAAAGTTAGAATCTGAAGTTTTGAGGACAGGCAATCAGGGACAATAATGAACGTGATAACTTTTGGACTCCAAATGATTACTTTTGGGCTTCAAATGACTCCAATGAGTGAGGATATAAATATTGTGTACCCTCCCTGCACATGACATGAAAAACGTAAACTCAAAACTTGACCACAAAAGCTGTTTATGCTGATGTTGAAAATGATGCCAGAAGTGATACCCATATCTTGCTATCTGCTTATAAATGGGACAGGAATGATTTTAATTCAAACTGACTGAAGTTCGCTAATCAAATCAAATAAATCTACATGAGAGTAAATACTGTCACTTCATTTTCATTCATGGTGTACCAATTTTTTTTAATTACATGGTTGCTTCAAACCATACATTTTGGTACTAAATAAAAAGGCAGTTTGCCTTAAAATAAAACAGGCACCTCTAATACATCTACAAATTTAATTACCATTAAAAAGGTAATTTTTCTGAAAACCATGAAAACGGATACTCACAAAAATAGATTATTCTACAGTATCTATATCTTTGATCTATTTGCAGTTGTTGATTAAATTAGTAAAGCATATGAAATTCAGGCCATCAATCATAGCTGATTATGCTGTATTCTTTGTCAAAAGTAGATGATTCAGCCATTAAATTTCCAACTTATGATCTTCCAAATTATATCATTTTATTTTATTATAGTGCCAATTTTTTATCCTAGATATTTATCTGAATGGTCATACTCAAACTTTTTATCCTGGATACCAGATATACTCGCTTATAACTTGAGCCAAACTGCAAACTGCACAGACCCAGATCTGCCGTTGCATAATGTGCTGGCAGATCCAAGTCTATGCAGTTTGTCTGCAGTAATCAGTTGAGCAAACAGTTCCTGATCAGCCAGCACCTTTTGTGACAGCAGATCAGAGTCTATGTTGTTTGCAGTTGGACTTAACTTATAAATGAGTATATATGGTAGTTCATTTTTACATCATGCTTTACAGTGTTATTCCCATTATGTGCCCAGAGGGCCCAGCTTTTAAAAGTGATAAAAATTAGGAATAAGCTTATAACTAGACAGTGCCTTATTAAATAAAGGAGAATTACAGTAATATTCATAGCTAATGTTTATTAAAAGTACACAGCATGAATCATTCAAAGCTGAAAAGTTGGACATATAATCTCCACAACAGAGACATCAGAACTTACCTCATGTCTTGAGTATATTAGAGTTGTTCCTGATTCGTCTGAAATATAACATCAATAGTTTACAATTTCTGTATATAGCTTCACCTGCTGTGTCATGGGCATGTTTTTCCACTTTCATTATGGTTGGTTCCATGACCTCTTTTATGGGTAGAATGGTTTAGGAAAAGAACTTAAACTTTGAAGACAAAAGTTCTGTTTGTATTGTTGTCTGATTTACCATGGTTGATTCAGCATCTTTCAAAAATGATTTCAATGTAATTGTTTGGCTCATCTGCCTTAGCTTCCCCATTTGAACTAGTGAAATGGTGAGCAATTTGCTCATATAAATATACCCCACCTATCCCATATCCCAGCCCTACCACACAATGGAGATGACTCTATACTACAAAAATGTGCATAACTCTTTTGAAAATAGTTTGAGTACAATGATTTATCAGAACATATATCTTTCGATGATGACCATAATATGTACTAAGTTTCACATCAATGCACTAAAAACTGCAAGAGTAGTTGCATTCACAACATTCTGTCATACACTGCATCCAGCTGTTAGTCAAAAAGGGCAATAATTCTTCCACAAATCATGAAAGCACAAAGATTTGTCAATATGTGCATCTTTACATGATGACCAGAATATGTACCAAGCTTTGCAGTAATCCAAAAACAAGAGGCCCAAGTAGACCTGTGATATCCCACCTTGCTCACATTGTGCCTAAAAGCCAAATGCAAGAGCAGTTGGTCATAAAATCTGGATCAGTAGGATACATTCTGTAGAAATTTCTTGCAGTGCTGATAATTACATCTGTTTTAAGATTTCTCCAGTTTCTAGACCTTCATCCATATTTGATCGCACATCAACATCACTGTGAAACATTGCTAGGCCTCTATGCCAGGATACTTTCTGTCAGCGTTGGTCAAATTCTGTAAAGCAGTTTTTTGAGATAAAGTTGTGTCAGTGTTTTTCTATTTTTAGTAATGGCCACCATATTTGATAGTGCACCAGTATCATTTCTATAAATGTGATAGGTCTTCAAGCTAGGACACTTTCTGTCAAATTTGGTCAAAATCTGTTAAGCAGGTTTTTTAGAAGAAGTTATTACTTTCTATTTCACAAGACACACTCAGGATTTAGAAAATATCACTCATGTCAAACAGAACTCACCCAATTAACAGATCTTTGGCTACAAGAAATGGACAAGGGTTCTTTGACTGGGATTGTTTTCCTTGAATTCAAGAAAACCTTTGATCTAGTTGATCATGAAATTCTGCTGCAAAAGTTGAACAGTTACAGGTTGGATAATTCTTCTTTAAACTGGTTTAGATCATACCTAAACCAAAGGTCTGAAAAAGTAACCATTGGCAATATTAGCTCACAAACTAACCCTATTCATTCAGGGGTCCATTAAGGCTCTGTTTTAGTCCCTCTCCTCTTTCTTATTTATGTAAACAATCTTCCATTAAATACTGAATCCACAAATACAGGTTTGTTTGCAGATGATGCAACTTGTATACATCTAGTTCTGATATTGAAGTTATCCATACAAGATTAGACTCAGACCTTATTAGAGTTCAAAGTTGGGCACAACAAAATAAGATGGTAGTTAATGAAGGTAAAACAAAATGTATGAATTTAGGGACATCACAAAAACTATATAAGTTAGGGAACCCAGAATTATCTCTTACAATAAATAATCGTCAGTTAGAAAATGTCAAATATGAAAAGCTTGTAGGTGTGTCTGTAGATAATAATTTGCAATGGGATCATGATATTGACAAGTTTTGTAAAGCACTGTCATCCAAAATTGCCCTACTCAGCAGAATCAATAAATATTTACCTACATAAACTCACATTCTATACTACAATTCATATATTCTTCCAGCAATGGATTATTGTTCAACTGTATGGGGAAACTGTGCCCAATCTGAGTTTTACAGGATTTATAAACTTCAGAAAAGGGCAGTATATTATTTTAGATGCATCTATTGATTATTCATCAAAAAAGCATTGTTTACAAAACTAAAATGGTTTTACAATATATGAAAGGATTGATTTTCACAAGGCATTTCTTGTATATAAATGTCTACACAGATCTGCACCAGAGTATCTTCAGGATTTATTCAGGCCTTATTCAACACATTACCAGCTGAGATCAATATCACATGGAAATCTTCTTCCGCCAAAACCAAGAACAGAGCAATTTAAGAAAAACTTCCAATACTCTGGTACAGTTCTGTGGAACAAGCTTCCATTGCATGTAAAATCTGCAGAAAATATTACAGTCTTTAAGAAGAGATATCATGAGTTTGCATGTTTGCATTTGGAGCCAGCTTATACACAAGTATATATGGTAGGTCTATCATTTATTCTATAAGGTGTGATGAAGCTTAAAAGTCTTCAAGATCTTTTGTTAGGAAACTTAAGAATATTTTTAAAGGAATGTTTCATTACGAGATAAATTATGTACCATATATACTGTCTATACTCGTGTATAAGCCGGGTCAAAATGCAAACACAGACCCTGATCTGCCATCGCATAATGTGCCGGCAGATCAGGGTCTATGTTGTTTGTTATACTGAATAGTCCTTACAAACTGCATAGACCCAGATCTGTCAACACATTATGTGATAGCAGATCTGGGTCTATGCAGTTGGTATCAACTGCAAACTGCTTAGATCCAGATCTGCCATCACATAATGTGCCATCAGATCTTGGTAGATGCAGTTTGTTAGGACTAATCAGTAGAACCAAGAACACAGACTCTGATCTGCCAGTGCATTATGTGATCACAGATCTGGTTCAATTTTGTTTTCAGTTGGATCTGACTTACAAGCTAGTATATATGGTATTCAAGTTGTTATGCTGTCAGGCAAAAATACAAGACAAAGCAAACTGAATTACATTTTGTACTTTATATGTTGGGAATGAATATGATAATATCATGAAAGTTGCAATTTCACTTCAATTAAATTACCTAGAAAGGAATCATCAAACTTGATTCCGCTGATTGTGCTTTTGCTGTCATACATTGCTGGCCTCGTCATGGGATCTAGGTATGGTGACTTTATGTCCAGATACAACGCTCCCTCGCTTTTGTGCCTGCGTCGTCCATCTAGAGTGTCAACTGTTAGCTTATTTTCAGTGACTGAAGAATCATCTGTTGAGTAAGTCAAGCTGATGGGTGACACTGGAGACTTAATAACATTTGCCTGGTAGGGTGGCGGCCCCTTTTCCATCTCTTCTGAATCATTCACAATTCTGCCATTAAATGTATGGGGAACGTCAGTATCTGAGACAATCAGGGTCACCTGTTGCATCTCTGTGTTGTCCATTTCATTACAATGAGGGATGCAAATCTCGATGACAGGTTTTGTCAACCTAAAAAAGGAATGGAATATTAAATCAAAAACTTTCATTTGGAGCAATTAAGTCAAAATTAGTGAAAACTGAATAGTGTGAATTAATTTAATTGAGTTTTGAGAAAAATGACACTTTTTGTCAGTACTTAAATTCATGCATGAGGAAAGGGGTCCAATTGTTTCCGCAGAAGAATCAATCAATCTTATTATATTATGTGTTATGGGCATTTGGATCACATTGAGCTTTTATGAATTAGCTTTAAATCTCATCCTCTCCCAGCTGATTAAAACAATTTCTCAACATGTTTGAAAAAAGTCTGTGGCACTCAAGACAATAAACCAAGCTGAGATAAGTAGCTACTGCTATCATGTTTTTGATACAATACATCATTTTAACAAAACATTGCTAAAAAACAAATTAGAAACTACTCCATCTTGCAACTAACTATATCATGTGTCATTTGATCCATCCAATTTCATCCTATTGGAATGGGCTCACTAAACACACCTTTATTTATTTATTTATTCATTATTTTTGTAAAATACATAAATTAAAAAAATTGAATTAAAAAGATACAGATTTTATTCAATGTTAATATTTTGTATTCCAACATATAGATTCAAGGAGTCAGGGGATGGGTGGGGTGGGTGGGTTGTGAATTCAATGAGTTTTCAAAGATAAAACCAAATTTTTTCAAAATTCAAGGGGTTTTCAAAGCTACCTTTTAAATTCAAGGATTTTTCAAATTCAATTTGTAATTTGATTGCTACTTAATTTATTTCAGTATGTTCAGTTCTCTGCTCATAAATAATCAATTACAATGTGATTTCACATCATTAAATACATTTTTTTTGTTTTAATTAATTAATGCACTATTAGGACACAGCCTTGTTGGAATATCCCTCATTATAAGGCTCTCTCACTTATACTGCATGTTCCTTTTATGGCCCCCAGTATTATAAAGAGGGAATATTGTAATAATATACATGTAGAATTGTAACAAAAGAATAACACCAAATTTAAAATAATAAATGAATAAATATACATAATACAGAAAATAGAATAAAAACTATTTGCTGATGAAAAAAAATTAATTGTGAAACCCTCGACAACTCAAACAGCAATCATTCAAATACAATTGAATTGCTATGTCCTGCCATAAAGCCAACTTTTGTTAGCAACCCAGACAACTTGAAAGTTTGGTCCCAAAGGGTTTGAAGTTTTATTGTATTCTACTTCAAAAGATCATTTTACCTTGAAAAAAATAATTTTCTTTCACCTGAATTTTTTTCTAACATTCAATTATTGTAGAACATTTTCACAGTAACAATGAGAATTGTTTTTTGGATACATGCATTTTCACTGTTAAAATTTAATATCTTAAAATTAGTGAATGCTTTTAATGTTACCATTAAAACATTTTGTTGTTTTTGTGGGTTATAATGGCACTTTGAACACATTATAGGCTTTATCATGCAGAGGAAATGGAAGCCAACTGCCTTTCCCAAGGACACACTGAGGCAGCCAACCCAGGCTG
Source organism: Margaritifera margaritifera (assembly GCA_029931535.1). Taxonomy (NCBI): domain Eukaryota; kingdom Metazoa; phylum Mollusca; class Bivalvia; order Unionida; family Margaritiferidae; genus Margaritifera; species Margaritifera margaritifera. The sequence continues at coordinate 3,055,733 of JAQPZY010001679.1, read as the reverse complement.
GCCTGGGCATGTACTGAACCTGCAACCATTGAATTACAAGTCTGACGCTCTACCAACTGAGCTACTATGGCTCTAAGTCAAAATTTGGTAGAAAAATAGAAATATTGTAAAGGAAATACTGACAATTCATACATTTTAGTGACATAAATTTTTGTGGTAATGTAATAAATTACATTTTTGTTGGTTATTAAATTCATGCAACTGGGAGGTGCTCCTATTGTTTTCACATATAGCACATTGTTTATTGGTTCTTTGGATTCATGGTTTCTAGCAACTACAACTTCCACAAAAACTGGCACCCCATGAAAAACAGTGAATTAGCAATGTGAAAAATAACTTTAAATTTTAGAAGAAAAAAAATAGCTACCAGTATTTACAATTCTCGATTTTAACGATTAGATAAGTAAAGTAAAAAATCTATGTAAATATTTACCAAACATAGCTAAGACCTAGATTATCAAATTTAATGCATACAGTAATTACACTGTGCTTCGTATTGTCTGATATCTCATGTAGGTGAGTTGTTTTGGCAGTGGCCAATGAGCTTGCAAGTCAGGTATACCAAAACAAGTCCACCTGAGATATCAGAGAGTACACAAACAATTACATGTTTATTATATACTTTAATTTATAATTAGCATTACTTATCACTTTTATTATTATTACGTTTTTAACATACTATAGGAAATAAATTACAAATATTGAAATAAATATTGAAATACCATATATTCTCACTTATAAGTCGTGACCAACTGCAAACAAAATAGATCCTGATCTATGAGCACATTTTGGGATGGCAGATCAGGGTCTATATTGTTTGTTCTGCTGATTACTCATAACAAACTGAACTGACCCAGATCTGCTGGCACATAATGCAATGGCAGATCTGGGTTTATACCAGTTTGTAATTGGACTTAATTTATAAATGAGTGTGCATGATACTAGGTGACCTGAATGACATCATGATGTAAAACATTCAATTATGTCATAATGTCACAACATATCTTAACTGACCATGTATACTGCTTGACAATGATATACATGTATACTGCTTGACAATGATATACATGTATACTGCTTGACAATGATATACATGTATACTGCTTGACAATGATATACATGTATACTGCTTGACAATGATATACATGTATACTGCTTGACAATGATATACATGTATACTGCTTGACAATGATATACATGTATACTGCTTGACAATGATATACATGTATACTGCTTGACAATGATATACATGTATACTGCTTGACAATGATATACATGTATATTGGAAATTATTGTTCTGTTACCTCCTATGTTAAGTCTGGAGACAAAATCAGAGTATATTATAATAACTCTCAAAGACTCATCGGCTGTATTTACTCACATATGCACAAAGACTCGCCGGCTGTATTTACTCACATATGCACAAAGATTCATCAGCTGTATTTACTCACATATGCACAGCTCTATATAAGCATCATATTTGTGTATTTGACAAATTGACTAAAAACACATAGAAATTTTTTAATGCATTCAAATTACACAAAACAATTGAATGTTAAGCATGTAGTCCCAAGTTGTCAGTGTATAGCTGTTGCCGCAAGCACTGTCTATGTATTATGATGGCAAATTCGATCTATATCAACTATGCTACAGGGACAAGATCCAGATGTTCTGTGCATTTTTTTTTATGAAAGTATTTGATCGCTGTGAGAACACTCAGTTAAATAAAGTCAAATAATAACTGAACGCACCTTAAATCAGTTTTAAGTCCACTGGAAGCATTTTTAGGCATGATTAATAATTCTTGATAATTCTGGTATTGTAAGATTGTGTTTTGTGGTATTCACAAAATAACCTGACTGAACATTTAAAAATGCAATTACATGTACTGGTAGTTCCAAACCAGGGAGTAAAATATACAATTTATTAAATTCTTACTTGCATATGATACGTATCCAATTGCACACAGAACGGAACCATATATGCCATAGTGTGATGTAATGGTAGATCTGGGTCTGGGATGCTCATATTTGAATGTGCGTTATACAAGAGTATTAATATGCTCTTAACAAAGTTATGAAATGTTACTAGTATGTGTTACCCAACATACTTCAGTGCATTGAATTTCCTAATAATAATTCTAGGTTTTCTGGATTTACTCTGTAACATTCTTAGCCATTAAGATGAAAATATTAAACACCTCCAAACTGAATAAATTATAAAATAGTAACAATCCTTAAAATCATTTATACATACAGTACAGTACAAGACACATTCTTCAATTAAGACAATAACCAGTTACAACCACAATTAATGTGCTACTTGTTTTACAAGCAGGAAATTCTGGTGCTTTAAGGGCCAATTTCCAGAGTGAAACATTGCTGAAGGTAAAATCAATTTGCAGCTAAACCAATTTGGCGCTCTTCAGGTATGACAGTTTACTTGAAATTACTTATCCCCAACTGGCTTTCAGCCAGTGATATCAAGTGATCAAGTTTCTTCACAAAAGGCTGACATATGTCATAGCTTCAAAACCTTTTTATTTATCCCATATTAAATGAACCAAATCTATCAGCTGTTTACATTAAATGAACCAACATGATTTATGGTTTGTTGAAAATTTTGGCTCTGAATCTAGACAGAAACTGTTAATAACATAATATGTATGAAATGAGCCTTTTAATTCCAGTAATTAGGACTAGTACTTTTACATTTCAATTGAGACAGACAGACAACACAGCTTGAGCCTGTAATATTGATTGTATAAAGTATTTGCATCACTGTGATAAAGAAATAAAGCACAACAGGATTTGACAAACTGTATTGTTGTAGATTAAACACACGACCACATACACAACAAAGTCAGGAATAGGTACCATTACTCTACAGGTCCAGACCAAACTTAAAGCCTATATTCATGTGATTCTTTTCAAAAGATCCAGCATTTTATTTGTACATCAGATAAGAGAACAAGGTTTGTCAGACTTATATCTGTAACTATTCTCTCCCTTCTGCCTTTGGAGAGCAGTGAAAATAAACCCCTAAACTACGATAAGAGTGAGAGACAAGCATTTTAATTGTTCATTTATTGCAGAATTATAGTACAATCTCCGTATTTGAAAATCAAATTACTCTGCAATGAGATCATAAAAGAAAGCTCTTTTAATTCCTAACAGAATACCAGAATAATGGAAGAAAAGCCTTTTAGCAAGGTTAACACTGAAAGCCTTTAAAGAAGGTTGATCCTGATATGAAGCCAAGAACTCATTTATTTCATGAAAACTACCTTCCTTCTTTGGGTATGAGTGAACATGTTATAACAAGGTGCAGTCTAATCTTGTTTATCAGACAGCTATTTATCTGAAAAAAACTTTATTATAATTACACATTTTCACCTAACCTTTATAATAAGAATTTAGATTGGTTAAAATTGCATCATGTGACACAGAAAACTAGAAATTATTAGTTCATAACACCAGAAATGAACTACCTATGTATTCATGTGCCCTTCTTGTGTGTTTTGACAATATATGTAAACAGTGGTTAAAATATAGTTCTGTTATTTATTATCTGAGATTCGTTATTATTTTTATAACTATTTGTAATTATAAGAATTGAACTCCATATTTTACTGGATTCATGAAGTCATGAAGCTTGAAAATCGACTGTACACTATGCATGAACCACCTTTTCTTTGCTATAGCCATTCCAGCGGTGTAATCAATTTTCCAGCTTCACGACTTCATGAATCCACTATAGCCATTCATACATTGCATTACTGATTTTCAAGCTGCAAGAATTTGTGAATCTTGTAAAATATAAAATTAATTTCTTACATGATGTGACAAATAGGAATGATTTCTTTAAGTCATTCATAACTGAATCAGCTTATCCAACAATAGTCTTTATCTGACATTTTAAGTGACAGAGTATGAGAAATACTGATATAAAACAGCCAGAGTATGAGAAATACTGATATAAAGTAGAGTATGAGAAATAATGACATAAAGCAGAGCATGAGAAATACTGATATAATACAGCCAGAGTATAAGAAAGACTGATATAAAGTTGAGTTCGAGAAATACTGATATAAAGCAGAGCATGAGAAATACTGATATAAAGCAGAGTATGAGAAATACTGACATAATACAGCCAGAGTATGAGAAATACTGATATAAAGCAGAGCATGAGAAATACCAATATAATACACACAGAGTATGAGAAATACTGATATAAAGTAGAGTATGAGAAATACTGATATAAAGTAGAGTATGAGAAATACTGATATAAAGTAGAGTATGAGAAATACTGATATAAAGCAGAGCATGAGAAATACTGATATACAACAGCCAGAGTATGAGAAATACTGACATAAAGCAGAGCATGAGAAATACTGATATAAAGTAGAGCATGAGAAATACTGATATAAAGCAGAGTATGATAAATACTGATATAAAGTTGAGCATGAGAAATACTGATATAAAGTTAAGCATGAGAAATACTGATATAAAGCAGAGCATTAGAAATTCTGATATAAAACAGCCAGAGTATGAGAAATACTGATATAAAGCAGAGCATGAGAAATACTGATATAATACAGCCTGAGTATGAGAAATACTGATATAAAGTAGAGTATGAGAAATACTGATATAAAGCAGAGCATGAGAAATACTGATATAAAACAGTCAGAGTATGAGAAATAATGATATAAAGCAGAGCATGAAAAACACTGATATAAAGTAGAGCATGAGAAATACTGATATAAAGCAGAGCATTAGAAATACTGATATAAAGTAAAACATGAGAAATTGATATAAAACAGAGCATAATACTGATATAAAGCAGAGCATGAGAAATACTGATATAAAGTTGAGCATGAGAAATACTGATATAAAGCAGAGCATGAGAAATACTGATATAAAGTAGAGCATAATACTAATATAAAGCAGAGCATAATACTAATATAAAGCAGAGCATGAGAAATACTGATATAAAGCAAAGCATGAGAAATACTGATATAAAGCAAAACATGAGAAATACTGATATAAAGTGAAGCATGAGAAATATTGATATAAAGCAGAGCATAAGAAATACTGATATAAAGCAAAGCATGAGAAATACTGATATAAAACAAAACAAGAGAAATATTGATATAAAGCAGAGCATAAGAAATACTGATATAAAGCAAAGCATGAGAAATATTGATATAAAGCAGAGCATAAGAAATACTGATATAAAGCAAAGCATGAGAAATACTGATATAAAACAGAGCATAAGAAATACTGATATAAAGCAAAGAATGAGAAATACTGATATAAAACAGAGCAAAAGAAATACTGATATAAAGCAAAGCATGAGAAATACTGATATAAAGCAAAGTATGAGAAATACTGATATAAACAAAACATGAGAAATACTGATATAAAGCAAAGTATGAGAAATACTGATATAAAACAGAGCAAAAGAAATACTGATATAAAGCAAAGTATGAGAAATACTGATATAAAGTAAAGCATGAGAAATACTGATATAAAACAAAACATGAGAAATACTGATATAAAACAAAGTATGAGAAATACTGATATAAAGCAAAGTATGAGAAATACTGATATAAAACAGAGTATATGTATATTCTGAATAGTATGAAGTAATTTCACAATTAAACAAGACTTACCAAAATTGCCATTTGAGTGATATTTTATGAACCTGTAAGTGCCTGAGGGATCTTTAACCCAGCATGTTAGACCAACATTAATTTAATCTGGAACAATTTACCTTATGGTTACAAGCAAAGGCTACTGTAGATATCATAGACAAATATAGTTAAATCCTGACAAATCAAAATAAATTTCACATACCTTCACTTTAAACTTCAAAGAAAAAAAGCAACCAAATCCACAATAACTGAACACTAGTTTTCCTTCTTAACATTCCATAATGAGTATGCCAGATCTCAAACACAGTTATTTAAAGCAAGGTTCTATATTCCTACTTGCATTATAGTGTAAGAAACATCAATTATAAGGCACTCCTACATTACAAGATACAGCATGTTAGTTTAACATCTCAGGTTGTGCTGATCTATTTGATGTAGGTCTAAAAACTTGTAACAGTAATCTGTGAAAGCTGCTGCTGATGCTGCTTTGTTTTCAACTAGGCAAATTGCATTAGCATTCCCTTACAAGTGTTAATTTCATGAAAACTTTTGAGATGGTTGATAGGAAAATCTGAAAACATTCTTGGAATTTATGACAAGATAACTATTCTTTGGGTGATTATTATTTCTAATATTATTATAGAGTAAGATAACTATTCTTTGGGTGATTATTAATTCTAATATTATTATAGAGTAAGAGAAGATAACTATTCTTTAGGCGATTATTAATTCTAATATTATTCTAGAGTAAGATAACTATTCTTTAGGGGATTATTAATTCTAATATTATTCTAGAGTAAGATAACTATTCTTTAGGGGATTATTAATTCTAATAGTATTCTAGAGTAAGATAACTATTCGTTAGGTGATTATTAATTCTAATATTATTCTAGAGTAAGATAACTATTCTTTGGGTGGTTATTAATTCTAATATTATTATAGAGTAAGATAACTATTCTTTGGGCGATTATTAATTCTAATATTATTATAGAGTAAGATAACTATTCTTTAGGTGATTATTAATTCTAATATTAATCTAAAGTAAGATAACTATTCTTTGGGCGATTATTAATTCTAATATTATTCTAGAGTAAGATAACTATTCTTTGGGTGATTATTAATTCTAATATTATTCTAGAGTAAGATAACTATTCTTTAGGTGATTATTAATTCTAATATTATTCTAGAGTAAGATAACTATTCTTTGGGTGATTATTAATTCTAATATTATTCTAGAGTAAGATAACTATTCTTTGGGTGATTATTAATTCTAATATTATTATAGAGTAAGATAACTATTCTTTGGGTGATTATTAATTCTAATATTATTCTAGAGTAAGATAACTATTAATTATTAGAGTAACTTCTTTTTAAAGACCACTTCCCCTGAAGCTATCTTAAGTCCTCATTATGATTATCACAACAGTTATGCTACATATATTTTATTCCCATAACATGAGGATCATGTGGGTCTAAGATCACTCACCTGGCTGACAATTACTTACAAGCCAAATGTATCAGCAGTTAATTGGCCAGGTTTAAATTTATATGATGCTTTCTGACATTTAAACATTTTTCTAGTTTTTACTCAAATTTAATGGCAGCATTGTTGGTTTGCCAATAATAATTAGCATCATTTGTGCAAACCTGAAAGGCTTCAATCCAGGATGCCTTCTGTGAAATTTGGTCAACTTGCATTGACCGATTTTTGAGAAGTTGTTGGTTTAAAGTTTTTCTATTTTTAGTAACAGTGTCCATCTTTAACTCATAAAAGGCCTTTATATTAAGATACTTTCTGTAAAATTTGGTCAAACTCTGTTTGGCAGTTTTTGAGAGCACTGTTCGAAGATTTTTTTCTCTTTTTAGTAACAGTAGACATAATTGAAACTGGATTGATTTCATTTGTATAAAACTTAAAGGTCTTTATGCTAGAATGCTTTCAGTCAAATTTGGTCAAATTTTTCTGAGTATATTTCACAAGAAATCATTTAACGGCTTATCTATGGTTTGTAATGGTTGCCATATTTGATGGCAGATCAGCATCATTTGTACAAACTTGAAAGGCTTTTAAGCATGGATGCTTTAAGTTAAAATGTGATCAAATTATGTTCAGCAGTTTCTGAAAAGTCATTTAATGGTATTTTATTTTTGCCATATTATATGGCATTATTTGTATATATTTGAAAGGCCTTTATATGAGGATTCTTTCTGCCAAATTTTGGTCAAGTTCTATTCAGCACTTACTGAGAAGTAATTTAAAAGTTTTTCTCATTTTAGTAATCATGCTGCCATATTTGATGGCAGACTGGCATCATTTGTATAAAAAAAAAAAATGATTTTGATACCAAAATGGTTTCCATCAAATTTTGTCAAATTCTGTTTGGAGGTTTTTGACAGTCGTTTCAAGGTTTTTCTATTTTTAGCAATGGCTGCCTTAATAGATTGCAGTATGTCAAATTTGGTCTAATTCTGTTCAGCAGTTGTTGAGAAGACATTTAAAGGTTTTTATTTCTAGTGACAGTGGCCATATTTTACAGCAGATTGGCATAATTTATACAAACCTGAATGGGCCTTATGTTAGATAACTTTATATTTATTTTGGTCAATTCTTTTCAGAGCTTTTGAGACTATGTTTCTTTAAGATTTGTCTATTTTTAATAATGGCTGACATACTTGATAGCAGATCAGCATCATTTATAACAAATCTGAAAGGCTTTTATGCTAGAATGCTTTCTGTCAAATTTGTTATTTAATTTCTGTTCGACTGTTTTTGAGAAGAAGTCATTGAGAGTTTTTTCTATCTTTAGTAATGGAAGTCATATTTGATGACAGGTTGGTATCATTTGTATAAATTTGAAAGGCCTTCATGCCAGAATGATCTTGGCCAATTTTGGTTGAAACTGGTGTGGTGGTTTTTGAGAAAAGCAACTGTTAACAGACAATTCATGATGCACACTAGGTGCAGACCATACCATAATTTCACTGGTCCTTATGGCTTAGTTGGCTCAAATTATCTCCTTGCACAGTCACCTCTCTTATTTGCAGGTTTCCTCGTTTCCTCCTGTTGTTTACCCTATTATATCATATATATTCATATATAATTCTGATCCAACTGCAAACAGCACAAACCCAGATCTGTCATCATATAATGCGCCAGCAGATCTTTGTATATGTCTTTGTAGTTTGTTAGGACTTATCAGTTGAACAAACAACATAGACCCTGATATGCTGGCACATTATGCAATTACAGATCTGGGTTGTAATTGGATCTGACTTACATGTGAGGATATATGGTATGTAACCTCACTTTATCAGCCACCTCCATCCAACAGCCAAATTTATTCTTCGCAAGTTAGCTGGCTGATAGGAGAGGCTGTTCTGTGTATCTTCCAAAAATGCCCCATAGTGTTCAACCTATTTCTGTAAATCAAAATATAACCTTTAGGTCAATGCTAGCATGTGGGGTAAATAATCCTATCCAAGATGACCAAATCAAGAAGGCCATGGCATGCATGCGAAGCCCAAACTCAAAGCATTGGTGTAAAATGTGTAATCTTCAACCCAAGGTCTAAATGTGGAAATAATGCATGTCACAGAATGAATAGTCTTAGCTTCATAATGATTCATCTAATTTTTATGAACAAAATCCATCAAGGCATTTTGGAAATATAAGGAAATTAACAAAATTTAACCCAATCCTCAACACATATTTTCTATGACTGTGACCTTGACCCAATATCAAAGAGATGAGAGCATTTGTCACGGAATGAACTGTCTTAGGATCATAATGCTTCATCTCATAAATGAAGAAAATCCATCAAGGGGTTTAGAAAACATTAGCAAATAAAAAAACTTGAACCAAAACCTTAACGCAAATTTACGAACACTGTACCCTCTACCCCAAGAACAAAGTGGCAAGCATACATGTCACTGAATGACCTATCTTATCTTCATAATAATTCATCCAAAGTATTAACAAAATCCATCAAAAGGGTTTAAGAAATAAAACAAATGAAAACCTTTTACCAAACCCTTAATGCAAATCTTTAATGACTGTGGCCTTTACTTCAAGGTCAAAGGGGCAAGCATACATATCACTGAATTACTTATCTTATCTTTATAATAATTCATCCAAAGTATTAACAAAATCCATCACAGGGTTTAAGAAATAAAAACAAATGAAAAACTTTTACCAAACCCTTAATGCAAATCTTTAATGACTGTGACCTTTACTTCAAGGTCAAAGGGGCAAGCAATCATATCATAGAATGAGTTGTCTTAGTTTCACAATGATCAAAGCCAAATTTGATGAGAATATATCAAGGGGTTTAGAAAATATTAGCAAATGAATTTTTTTTAACAAAAACCGTAATGCAAATTTTTTAAGACTGTGACATTGACCCCAGGGTAAAAGGGGCAAGTGAGAACATTGTAGAATGAACTGTTTTAGCTTCATAATGATTCATGGCAAGCATGATAAGAATCTATCAATGAGTTTAGAAATATGTGCAAATTAAAATCTTTAATTACCACCTTAACAAACTGTTGATGCCAGTGACACTGTTGCTGCTATGTGTCACTTCCCATTAATGTGGGATTGACAATAAAATCTGGCAGCTAATGTCAGGGTACCAAATTCAACCCTTAGACCTATCCCTTACTAAAACATCTCGTTTTCATCATCATTTAAAGCATGTGACACTCGTTTGCTGGCACAATAGGTAATATCATATCTGGGTCTATGCTGTTGGCAGTAAGGCCCAACTTTAAAGTATACCTCCAAAATATGTAAATGTAATGTCTTGCCTAAGGCAATATTCATGCAGCCCTAGTAACACATGACCAAACAACCTTTCAACCTTGTCCTCTGAACTTTGAACTACCCTATGCCTCTGTTAAAGTATGATAAATCGGATAACAATCTATGTAAACAAAAAGACTTAGTCCCTTTAGACTGCTCTTTAACGATCTACACCCACAAGCTAAAGAACAATTAACTCTATGACCTTACCTTTGATGCATCATCCATCATCCCCATGTAAGTGCCATGTACACTGGTGAATTTGGTTAAAATCTAATGCCTATCCATTATTCATAGATACATGATATTAGTTTTTGTTTTCAAAAAACTCTAACAAACTGACCACTGTGACCTTCACCACTTATCATTTGATGTCCACACCAGAAGATATATTTTATCTCACATGGTAAACATCTTTACTATATCCAATGAAAATGTATCCATGGCAATAGTATAAAGTACTGCCAGATCCAAAAATGTAAACTGTGGACCAACACCTAAAAATTAAACAAGTGCTTCCTATGATCTTGACCTTTGACCTTATTGGCCTTCAATCCTACTGTTCCTTTCCCTTGATGCAAATATGGGAAAAGACTGATGATGATCCACTAATGAAAACAGGGAATATTGTCCTTTAAAAAAAACTTGAACCAAAAGCTGATGATTGATGGATGGACAGTGTGACCAATATGTCTCCCACATTTTGCAACATTTGTCACAGGAAAGAATAATATAAAATCATGCTATAGGTAACTTATAGTAGTATCATTTTCTTCAGCTGTATTTGAACAATAACACACAATATATCTTTTTCTTTTGAGGTCGGTACAATGTCTACAAATACAGGAGACTGATATAATGGCAGCATTTTTATGTATCTACGTGTCTAATAAAAGTAAACAATGGTAATAATTTTGACATCTCAGTACAGATATTTCATTAGTTTTGTTATGTTTTTTTTAAAAACATTTGTTAGCACAAGATACACACACACACAAATTAAGAAAAAAAATTCTGCTTCAGATCACTTTTCAGTATGGTCATTACCTAATTCATTTACGAGCCTGTTCTTGAGTGAGCATATAAGTTATTCAAACCAGAATGCAGTCATGGATTATGTAGCTTACCTCTACGAAGCTTCTTACCAAGTAATTTCCAGTAGGAATTATATAAACATAAAATATCATGCAGAAAATAATTCAGACTAAAGTGACCTTGGCCTTAGAAATGGTGGCCTCTATGTCAGGGCATAAAAGTCTTAAAACAATTACCGTATATACTCGCGTATAAGCCAATACCAACTGCAAACTGCATAGACCCAGATCTGCCGTCACATAATGCACTGGCAGATCTGGGTCTATGCAGTTTGTAAGGACTAATCATTAGAACAAACAACTTAGACCCTGATCTGCCGGGGCATTATGTGATGGAAGATTAGGGTCTATGTTGTTTGCATTTGGACATGACTTATACATGAGTATATACAGTATACAGAAAATTCTTTAACCATATCAAAGCTGAGGTGCAAAAGATTGAAATTATTTGATGAACATGCATAAATTTCATTTGAAATGAGCACAAATGACAGATTATATTTATTACATGATGAAAAAACACTTACTTTATATGACCAAACCGCAGAATAATGTAGTAAATTGACTCTGAAATACATTTTCTATGCCTCAGTTATTATGCCTTTCCTTTGTATGACATCATTTGTGACATCATTAGGTGTTACTACATGTGTTACATATTGTACATAAAAATTATTATATGGGTATATTATCATTAGGTGTTACTAAATGTGTTACATATTGTACATAAAAATTATTATATGGGTATATTATCATGAGGTGTTACTACATGTGTTACATATTGTACGTAAAAATTATTATATGGGTATATTATCATGAGGTGTTACTACATGTGTTACATATTGTACATAAAAATTATTATATGGGTATATTATCATTAGGTGTTACTACATGTGTTACATATTGTACATAAAAATTATTATATGGGTATATTATCATAAAAAACACAGTAGTCTTGTGAAAAAAATGTTTGGATGCACATCAGAGAGTAATTTCTTTCAATTATTTTCAAAACCATTGTTCATAAAGTCTGCTTCAGTATCTAACAATAATAATTTCCCACCCTAGAAGTCAGATTTACCTGGTGATAATAACAGGCCTCTAGAAACCTTACAGTGACAGTCATTAGAACTAATTACAAGTATGGTTCATGCATACCATATATACTCACTTACAAGTCAGGTTAAACTGCAAACTGCACTAACTCAGATCTGTCATTGCATAATGCACCAGTAGATCTGGGTTTATGCAGTTTGTTAAGAGGTTTCAGTAGAACAATCAAAATCTCCCTGATATGCCCACAGTCTATTTTGTTTGCAGCTGGCCCCGACTTATAAGTATGCACTGCACTGTTCTAGGCTGCATGGATGTTGGGACTCATTTATAATTTTACTGGTACATGTATATTAACCAATATATCCATTGAGAAGACCTATCAAAATATACAGTCACTGTGTGGTCATTAGTATGGATATTTATTCATACTTTAAACTAGTCAGAAAAGACCTTTGTAGGATAGGGTGTACAGCTCTCTCTCGTTATAACATGGTAGTCGGGGCCCATCACTGCTGACCGTGTTATGTACTGAACCATGTTATACTGAGTACTGCAATATATTTAGAATAGCATAATATATGAAACAGTGGTATAGCGGGCACTATCAAAACTTTTCAAATAATGGTGTTTTGAAAAGGAAATGAAGATATAAGACTAAGTTTCACCTTGTTTTCTTTCAACCCTTATTGTTATACATTGGTATGATTTTGGTCATGGGGTCCACAGTGGTACCATGTTATATCTGGAATTGCACTATAAAGAGGTGTGTTATAACAGGGGAGAGCTGTATATAGCATTAAAAAATCTTAGTGGTCATCAGCTAAACACATAAACTTATCCTAAGTCAGTAAAGTGTAAAATGTAGGTCACTGTGACCTTTTGTGGATGCAAGGGCATGGAACAAACGGATACGCATCCAATTATAAAGTTTCAGTACTCCAACATGAAAAGTGCCAGATAAATGAAAAAAAATGGATGGATAAAATACACTAGTTAGGAGTGTCTTTAATAATACTGGTAGTGTGTGTACCTTCTATGCAAGTCTAGTGATATATTATCCACTTGTGTAAAGCATGTGTGTGTATACCTTCTATGCAAGTCTAGTGCTATATTATCCACTTGTGTAAAGCATGTGTGTGTATATCTTGTATACAAGCCTAGTGATATATTATGCAGTTGTGTAAAGCATGTGTGTGTATATCTTGTATACAAGCCTAGTGATATATTATGCAGTTGTGTAAAGCATGTGTGTGTATATCTTGTATGCAAGCCTAGTGATATATTATGCAGTTGTGTAAAGCATGTGTGTGTATATCTTGTATGCAAGCCTAGTGATATATTATGCAGTTGTGTAAAGCATGTGTGTGTATATCTAATATGCAAGCCTAGCGATATATTATGCAGTTGTGTAAAGCATGTGTGTGTATATCTTGTATGCAAGCCTAGTGATATATTATCCAGTTGTATTAACTAGTTTGGAATTTTACAGTCTAGCCATAATGTACAAAAGCATGATATACAAGTTTAAATTTAGTGCCCTGTATTTAAAACAAAATTGCTTCATGTTCCAACCAAAAAAAAAAAGCTTTAATTTGTTACATTTACTGTTCTCGGAGATTACAATGTGAACATTATTTTGCCAGATGGCACTGGTTCAAGTCAATCATCCCACCTAAACATTCTTGTCGATAAAATTTAGTGCTATAAAGTAATTCTGGCATCAGCATGAATTAAACAGGTTCTTCCAACACTTTTTAGGCTGATGTATTTACTATTTCTGTTGTTGCTGATCAAAACTTAAATATATTATTTTAAACTAATTACTGTAGTGTCATTAATTTTTCATACCCTGTAAGTTTCAGTATACCATCAATCCATTAAAATAATGACTATTGTTTTGGTACTTTAATTGTTAGAACATGGATCTTATTTTCTTATCAAAATTTCGCAAATTTTCATACTTAAAAAATCAGTTAAAATTCTAAAAGTGTTCTTTTTCCCTGACATTATTCATACATTGGAAAAAAATACTTATTATTATGCAAAATGTGTGCGGCAGCATTGTTGGACAAGGTGTATGAATGTAGCTGTATCCATATGTCAACATCAGATTTAATGCGGCATTGATGTCCTGGTTGTGTTGATATACTTGCCCTTTTTCCAGGCCACACCCAAAACAATTGACTCTGCATTCCATATCATGTGTGTATTGGCTGCAATCTGGTTGAGTAAAGAAATAAGATGTGTTCTCTTGCCCTAAATACTGTATTCACTCAGAGTGATGATGTGTTCTCTTGCCCTAAATACTGTATTCACTCAGAGTGATGATGTGTTCTCTTGCCCTAAATACTGTATTCACTCAGAGTGATAGAAATAATGATGCATGCAAAGTGGATTTTCAACTTGTCAGCTCCACAGTACCTGGTGTGTATTCTCATTTGTGTATCAATCAAAATATAGTAAAGATCCATGTGATTTCACGTATTTACCTGCCAACATCTAGCAATAGCTTAATTCCTCAGAAATGACGTAATATGCCTAGCGATTAGCGAAAGTGGTTATTTCTTGATGGATCTTCGAAGTTAGCTCTCTTTGGAGATACACATTCACATCAACAATTTGACATCAGTGGATCAGGAGCATGTGCCACCCAAGAAAAGGATCAAGTAAAACCAACATACCAGATCGGCGTCTTCACTATGGAAACTTTAAATTGCATCTAAAACTTTCAGAAAAATTCAAAGTTTTCTTTCATTTTTATTTCAGAATTGTGATCATACATACTTTTTTCTGGTATCAACATCTGCTGAATCTCTCAGGTGTGTTGAAACCATCACTGTTCAGGCTCGGGCTTCAACAAGCTCCTCAGGATTTGACAAACACTGATACCAGAAAAAATATAACAGATTCCAATAATAAAAAGTGTACAAAAAATTACAGACAATAGTTTTGAATTCCGCCAGTGAATAAGTTCATGATTATGGTGTAAGGAATTAATAAATGAAATGATTTACTTTTGTTTTAAAATAAGGTAGGCATGATAAGAAGTGATATCGCCTTGACTTGATAAAGCAGGAATATTCCTAAGATATCATAAGCCATTATCAATTTGAAATAATACCTTAACAGATACTGTCCCATAGCACTAACAAGCTGTACTGATATTTTGTACTGGTATTTGAAAAACCACTGAATGAATAAGAAATAACAATGTGGATACAGATGCCAGAGATCCAGAACTGACCATCTAGTCTGATTTGAAACGTACATCAGAGAAGCTTTTATAAAGAAAGAATATATAGTACCGGTAACCATTTTCCCTAACCTGGAGAAAAACCACTGAATGAATGAGAAATAACAGACTCCTCTGGTATCTTGAATGCAAGAAACTACTATCACATTGTCAATGTGGATACAGATGCCAGAGATCCAGAACTGACCATCTAGTCTGATATGAAACGTACATCAGAGAAGCTTTCATAAAGAAAGAAGATATAGTAACCATTTTCCCTAACCTGGAGAAAAACTTTTGACAACACAGAGAAGTATGGCATAATGAATTACCTATCTGACCTATATCTAAGGGACCACCTACCTAACTTTAAATAGGGGTCCTGGGTGGCCGAGTGGTCTAAGGCGCTCGCCTTTACAGATCACTGACATCTCACCTCTGTCTGCAGGGGTTCGAGTCTCGCGCTAGGCCAATGTGGGTATGTGAGAAAGCTTACCAGTAGCTTCCCGTTGGTCGGTGGTTCTTCCCGTGGTTTTCTCGGGTTCTTCCTCCA
Source organism: Margaritifera margaritifera (assembly GCA_029931535.1). Classification (NCBI taxonomy): domain Eukaryota; kingdom Metazoa; phylum Mollusca; class Bivalvia; order Unionida; family Margaritiferidae; genus Margaritifera; species Margaritifera margaritifera. Next base: position 3,039,341 of record JAQPZY010001679.1, on the reverse strand, counting down.
CCAAATATACTGACCACCATGTATCGCCTATCATGTGCTGGAAAATGGCGTTAAACCCATAATAACCAACCAACCTAACTTTATACGAAGCTTTTTTATAGATAGTTATTTTGAAATTAATGTAGGTTCCTCATGATATGGGTGTACCATAGAGTAGCATATTCACAGTCACCCTTTTCAACATAAACATTAACAGATTAGTCAGATGTCTTAATCCTGGAACTGACTGCTCATTATGCATCAGCGTCTTTTTCTTCTGCCATCGATAAAGAAGTATGCATCCTTTTGAACATTAACTACAGATATGCCTTAACAAAATTCAAACATGGTCAGAAAAAAACAGGTTCAAATGTTCTGAATCTAAAACGGTTTGTATGCATTCTGCTGATTACATACAATTTATGATGATCCAAAACTCTATCCTGATGGTCCTCTTATCCCTGTTGAGAGGACCAAATTTAAAAAAATAATTTGTACAATAAACTACCATATATACTCGTGTATAAGCGGATACATATTGCATAAATCAAGATCTACCACCGCATAATGCGCCGGTAGATCTGGGTCTATGCAGTTTGTAAGGACAAAGCAGTAGAACAAACAACATAGACCCTGATCGGCCAGTGCATTATGCGACGGCAGATCAGGGTCTACGTTGTTTGCATTTGGACCCAGTTTATATGGTAATTCTCCTTCTGCATCTTAGATACCTCATGGACAAATGTAAAAAAAGCCCTGGATTTCATACCAGTTGTGGCAAACAAATCTGGGAGTAGATCGGAAAGTATTACTCCAGTTATGCAGGACTTTTAGTAAGATCTAAAACTTCAGAATGGCTTGAATGTGTATGAATCAACTCACAAATCTTACCTGCAGATGCTTGATCCAATGCAAAATCTGAGATTTAGACTTTATCTGGGAGCATTTAAAACTTTCCCCTCAGAAAGTCTCTATGTTGAGGCAAATAAACCATCACTGTTTGTCAGACAAATGATATTGGCTCTTCAATATATTACCAAACTATCCTCTAATCCTGCATTATGATGTAGTCTTTAGGCCCAAATACCAAACCTTGTACTATTGGAAATCAAAGTTCAGCCCACCTTTTGGTATATGAATTCATCTTCATCTAATAAGCTGCAAATATTAATCTTGCCAATACTGCAAAATTCTCTATTCCCAAAATTTGACCTTAAATATAAAATATATAATATCTGATCTTTGTGATTACAAAAAGTCCTCAACAAATCCTCTTGTTATTCATCATTTTGCAGACTAAGATTCAATGAAATCAGAGCCTCCTATTATGGTCATACATCCCTGTATACAAACAGTTTGAATGATGGGGACAAAGTTGCAGTTGCCCTTGCAACACTCCATGTCACCATCTTGAGCCCATTACCAGATAAAACCTCAATTTCTACTGCAAAAATTACATCCATACTCAAATCTTTCAATTACATCAAAACCTCTCAAATACAATATTTTTATCATCTTTTCAGATTTCCTTTTCCACTACAAACCTTGCAAAACCTTAAATCTGACAACCTGTTAATTTCCAAAATCTTACAGAAACATGACTTGGTCATAAAATCTGGAAAAATAATTCTGTGCTGCTGGTCGCCAAGTCACATACTAGTATTGATGGTACTGAAAGGGCAGATAGAGCAGCCAAAGCTGCCCATCAGTCACCCATTTATAAAATTGGAAAAATTCCATTAATTGATTTATTGACTTCAAATATTATACAGATCATTATCTTCTAAACACTTGGCAAAATATGTGGAAAAACCCCTCCCCAAACAGGCCTCAGTAAATCAACCCCATCATTGGACAGTGAGATTCCTCATACATAAGAAATCAGAGAGAAGTGGTATTGTGCCACTTACATATAAGACACACATACCCGACCCATGCATATCTCCAGAATGGTGAACCTTGACTTGAGTGCATATATCTCCAGAATGGTGAACCTTGACTTGAGTGCATATATCTCCAGAATGGTGAACCTTGACTTGAGTGCATATATCTCCAGAATGGTGAACCTTGACTTGAGTGCATATATCTCCAGAATGGTGAACCTTGACTTGAGTGCATATATCTCCAGAATGGTGAACCTTGACTTGAGTGCATATATCTCCAGAATGGTGAACCTTGACTTGAGTGCATATATCTCCAGAATGGTGAACCTTGACTTGAGTGCATACCTTCCCAGTATCCTCTGATAGTGAAATACATTTTTGTCAACTGTAGCAACTTCCACACTGTGAGACAATTTTTTTTAATGAGAACTCAATTAAGAAGCTTTCTGATGATGTATCACCAGAGATAATCTTGGACATTTTAAAAGAATAGTTTATATAACAAATTTAACCCAATACTTTAAGGATTTTATATCTTTTACCTTTATATATTAGTTTATATATTATTATTTAATATTTACCTTTTATCTCGTATGACTACATGTATACATTTGTTTGGAAGGGTTTATCATCCAAAAGTTTTAGCAATTTGTATCTTTACATGTTTTTTGGAACTTAACTTTTAAAACGGTCACTATGTAGCCAGGATTGTGTTGACATGCTGTTAGCATGTACATACATACATACATATTAAGTTAAACTGAACTTATTTTTTAAAGCCCCCCCCCCCCCCCAATGAAACAACCATTGCCTGGAATCAACCACGGCATTTATCTTGCTGTAAGGATAATATTAAGAGTTTCTTGGCCTATCAAATTTTCTTGATGACCATTAGATTTTCTAATTACCTGTTATTTTTTCATAGTTTTGAATTGCTTCAAATAGCCAAGCAGGACAACAACCCTGCAAGAGAGTAACTACAGCCAAGCAGGACAACAACCCTGCAAGAGAGTAACTACAGCCAAGCAGGACAACAACCCTGCAAGAGAGTAACTACAGCCAAGCAGGACAACAACCCTGCAAGAGAGTAACTACAGCCAAGCAGGACAACAACCCTGCAAGAGAGTAACTACAGCCAAGCAGGACAACAACCCTGCAAGAGAGTAACTACAGCCAAGCAGGACAACAACCCTGCAAGAGAGTAACTACAGCCAAGCAGGACAACTGCCCTGCAAGAGAGTAACTACAGTCAAGCAGGATAACAACCCTGCAAGAGAGTAACTACAGCCAAGCAGGACAACAACCCTGCAAGAGAGTAACTACAGCCAAGCAGGACAACAACCTTGCAAGAGAGTAACTACAGCCAAGCAGGACAACAACCCTGCAAGAGAGTAACTACAGCCAAGCAGGACAACAACCCTGCAAGAGAGTAACTTCAGCCAAGCAGGACAACAACCCTGCAAGAGAGTAACTACAGCCAAGCAGGACAACTGCCCTGCAAGAGAATAATAACAGCCAAGCAGGACAACTGCCCTGCAAGAGAGTAACTACAGTCAAGCAGGACAACTGCCCTGCAAGAGAGTAACTACAGTCAAGCAGGACAACTGCCCTGCAAGAGAATAATAACAGCCAAGCAGGACAACTGCCCTGCAAATGAGTAACTACATCACAATACAGCTCTCCATTCTTATAATGCAGTAGTTGGGGTCCATAAATACTGACCGTGCTATGTACCAAACTGCGGTACAGGGAGAATGATTGAAAATTCAATGAATGTGTGCGTGTGTGGGGAAATAAACAAAATGCCAGTCAAACATATAGCAATTCTTTTAGTTTATGTAAATTAAATATAATTTTTCACTTAAATTTCTCAAATAATAATGTTCTAAAAAGGAAATAAAGACATTATACCAAGCTTCATATTATTTTCTTTTGGCCCATATTGACATACATTTGATACACCACTTCAAGTACATGTATAATAGTTTCATATAAATTTGTACATGTACAATAGTTTCATATAAATTTTGCAGCTAAAGGATGTTGCAAAATCTACATCTTTTTTTTTTTTTGAATTGTTAGTCACTTGGTCCATAGCAGTATAACATGTTATATCCAGAATTGATACATGAGATGCCATCAAACTGAGAAGCGTAAGTGTACCATACATACATGTGACAGAACCAGGATTTCAAACCAGTAGATTTACAAATTTTGATCAGTAGATTGGCCTCTAAACCAGTAGATTTTTTATCGGCATAAATTTTATGTTTCATGGGGATGGAAAACAAAACAAGTTCTGTTTTTTTGTGCCATAATATGTATTCTCTTCGTACTACAATAAAACAGTAAGTTTGAACATGAATCAGATTCAGATTTTGATGGAAAATGTTACAATAATAATTAATTAATATGAGTCAGTATACGGTCAAATAATGAAAAAGGAAAGTTGTTTATCTGATAGTTCACTGTGAAGATTTTTCTTTTATAAAATCCAATAGCATTTTTAGTTTCATTCACAAGATCACTGTCTAGTGACAACTAATGACATTCATTGTGATTATTAAGATCCACACTTAACATGCTCTCAATAGTTCTCTGGTCCAGATTTCCCCTTGAATCACTTTTTATTTTTTGAAGAATGGAGAATGTCCTCTCTGTTATAACTCCATCATGAATATTGTTGCTAACAAATTATGTGTACGACTGATAGATAAGATGTAAGCAACAATACGAGCCCCTGTGTCATGGATCACCTTGCATTTGGCCTTAAACACCCAAATTCCAACAATAAAGTAATCAATTAACAGCTTGCTGTTTACACATGTCAGCTGTTCTTTAACAGTTCTAATCCTATTGCTCTGCCACACATCATTGCACTGGTCGTTGTACTAGTGGAATATTTCCAGTCCCCAAGTAGACTGGTTCTGGCTGGTTTCTTTAATGTGTTGATAGAATGTGTACAAATAACGTGTTTGAGGTTTTTTTTAATTTTAAAAAAAAAATTCATTTAATTTTCAAAGGCGGTAGATTTTAACTACAAAACGGTATGTGCGGTAGACGACCTTTAAAACGGTATTTTTGGCCTACCGCCGGTAGAATCACATGTATGACCATGGTTCATCCTTGTACCTCAAATATATTTTATGATATAAAGCAGAAACAAAAGAAACCCTAAAATATTGACCTGTGACCTTGACTTTGAGGATAAGACCTCAAATTGCCATGCAACACATCTATATAAGTATACCAAGCTTCATCCATTTATCTTAAAAAGCTGTCAAGTTACAAAGCAGGGAACATGTTACTGAAACCTAAAATATTGACCTGTGATACAAACCCCTAGTTATACATGACACACCTTTTACTGATAATATATGGTTAAGCCAAATTTCATCCCTTCATCTCAATGGCTCTAAACTTATGGAGTGGCAAGGATAGTGCAATATAAAAATTCAACATATAATACCCTGACATTGACCTTGAAGATATGACCCCTAATGTCAAACAGAACACACCTGCTAATGATGATGTATATGTATAACAAGTTGTGTCCCTTAATCTCAAAAACCTCAGAAGTTAAAGAGTAACAGAAAGTGTAATGGAAAACATAAAATATTGAACAATGACACTGACTTTGAAGATAGGACCCCTAAATATGTAGTGCAGAACACACCTCCTAGTGATGGTGTATAAGTATACCTAGTTTCATCCCTTAAACTCAAAGAAATTAAAAATTATATACAGTGGAAAGGAAAGTGTGATGAAAATGGAAAATACTGACCTTGACCCTGAAGAAGGTCCCCCAATGTGGTATGTGACACACCTTTTCTAGTGCTCATGTATACCAAGTTTCATCCCTTAATTTAAAACGGCTTTAAAGTTACAGTGTGGAAGGGAAAGTGTGATGGATGGATGGATGAAAGGAGAGATGGAAGTGAGGATACTATACTATGTTTTACGCCTTTTCAAATAAAAGGCAGGGAACAAAAACTTTTCAAAAATAAACTGCAGTTCTTTGAAATGGTACATGTGGGACCCTACTTTTTATCTCCTAACAAAATATTTCATCATTATAGTTCTACTTGATATTTCCTTCTCTTATTTCTTCATCCTAAATCTATAAGGCCATGGTTTAATGAAGATATGTGTTTGCAGTTCAAACTTTAATACCCATTGAAAGGGAATGACTTATTTGTCAATATTCTTCTTCACTGTCTCTCTCTCTCTCATGTTCCCCAAATGACTGCCTAAATGACATGTCTTAATCCTTTTTGAACTTTTATAAGGATTTTTGTGATTATTTCATTATAATATGCTTGGAGAAAAACTAGATATGCAGTAGTACCTACTCAGAAAGCTCTTCATAATATTTCCTAGTTTGACACCATGCAATTAGTAGATCCATATTTTCTGTGTATAAAATTCTTCAGTTAAAAATTTTAAGAAAGGGAAAACAATTGCCTTTTTCAGTATTTGATCATAATTTGTGAATGTATAATGCACAAAATCTGTCATTTTTACATTAAATGACTGCAATAAATACACTTCTACATTTGGCGGCTGGTCGACTCATTATAGAATTATGTCACACATAACAGCAAACCAAGCTATTGTCAAGAAAGATAATGCAGTAGGTAATTTTTGACATACTAAACTCTACATTAATTTTAACTGTAAATTTCAGGAATTAGGTTGGAATAAATTTTACTACAGAAATGGGTTTTTAATCTACACACAATGTTCTACACAAAACATGACAAATTTACATTTGAAGATTTTCTCCATAACTGACTTTTAAATGATTTTTGGTTTCTCCTTAAGTCACTTAGAATAGTGGTAATTAAAATTATTTTGCAAAAATGTACACTAGAGTCAATGACAAATCCAAGGGGTCTCCATACCTGATGGGAAGACGAGATAATATACAAATCAGCTAATGTCATGTCCAGTCCATCATTTGTCACTATGCATAAACAAACCAGAAAAAAGGTATTGTGGCACATGCAACTGCACACAGCCCATGCATAATAAACTCAAAGGTTGGCAGAATCAATCATAAGCATGTACTCTGTTACAACCTAACTACCAAATATTTGTGCCCAACCTAAAACCAGTTCTACCTAATAATGCTATTTAAGATCCAACCTAAAACCAGTTCTACCTAATAATGCTATTTAAAATCCAACCTAAAACCAGTTCTACCTAATAATGCTCTTTAAGATCCAACCTAAAAAAAAGTACTACCTAATAATGCTATTTAAGATCCAACCTAAAACCAGTTCTACCTAATAATGCTATTTAAGATCCAACCTAAAACCAGTACTACATAATAATGCTATTTAAGATCCAACCTAAACCAGTACTACATAATAATGCTATTTAAGATCCAACCTAAAACCAGTAGTACCTAATAATGCTATTTAAGATCCAATCAAAAAACCAGTTCTACCTAATAATGCTATTTAAGATCCAACCTAACACCATTTCTATCTAATAATGCTATTTAAGATCCAACCTAAAACCAGTTCTACCTAATAATGTTAATTAAGATCCAACTGAAAACCAAGATTATAATCTGAACACAGTGCATGTTTACAACCTGGGGAAAGTAAGTCTTGTTTTCAAAACCTTCATATCACTGTAAATAATACTTCCTATTTTCGTCCACAACACAGAGTTTTCCAAAAGCTAAACAAGCTAACTGAATGATTTGGTGGATTTTTGGTAGTAAGACAATGGTGAACAAGGAACATCCTTGCCATGTTAGTTTAAAATTGGTTTTGTGGGGGTGGAATGCAGCCAAATTGAATCTAAAATTATTAGCTGTACATTGAAGCAGTCTGGAGTGGGTGTTTTGTATGACAAAATCAAACCTAACCATATTTTTCAACAATATATACACAACAAAAAAAGAAAACAGTGATACACAACACTCCCTCATAATAAGGCCCTTCATTAAACAGTTTGCATTATAAGGCAAGTATAGGCATGGACCCAATTTGTGGTAGTAAAATTATATGTATCATGTACTTCATTTTAAGGTGGTCTCACTATAAGGTGGTATACTCTATGACTCCCATGGAGTGTTATAATGAGGGAGTACTATATCATGTACTTCATTACAAGGTGAACTCACCATAAGGTTGTATACTCTATGGCTCCCAAGGACAACATTATAATGAGTACTATATCATGTACTTCATTACAAGGTGAACTCACCATAAGGTTGTATACTCTATGGCTCCCAAGGACAACATTATAATGAGTGCTATATCATGTACTTCATTATAAGGTGACCTCACCATAAGGTTGTATACTCTATGGCTCCCAAGGACAACATTATAATGAGTACTATATCATGTACTTCATTATAAGGTGACCTTACCATAAGGTTGTATACTCTATGGCTCCCAAGGACAACATTATAATGAGTACTGTATCATGTACTTCATGATAAGGTGGTCTCACTATAAAGTGGTATACTCTATGGCTTCCATGAAAGTGTTATAATGAGGGAGTATTGTATTATAATTATGATTACACAATCAATATGTGTGGTGCTTATGGGTAATTGGATTGAGATAGTTAACATTTTTTAATGTATTGCAGTACACACAATTTTGATAATAATATTTTAGGTGAAAACAGCACTTTTCAGCTGGCATTTTACTGTTCATTTCTTTTTTTATAATCACAAAGATAAGTCATCCATAGATATATTCTACCACATTATAAAATGCCTACAACACAAACTGAGTTCTGATTGAGGTTATGATCTATACAGTATCAAGAATAAAATCATGACACGGTCAATATCAGAATAAACTCTAAGGATAAAAATCTAAGAAAGGAAATAAGATTTATTTTGCATATAAATTGTACTTTGTTTTTTAAATTTATAAAATAAAATGTATACTGAACACTTTGGATGTAATCAAGTCATTCAAAGGTAATATAAAAAAATTATTTCTTTGTTTTATGCAGGGGCAGATCCAGTTGGGTGGTGCCCCAACCTCCCCATGAGTGTGAAACAACCAGAATGCTTCCTAGAGTAAGTTTTCTTTAGTTAGATGGTTAAACTTATGCACTGGAGATGCTTAAAATGCAGGAGGGCCATTGCCCCCTGGTATTCCATCCCACTAACCCCTTGTCTACTTGTTTACACCCGCCCCCCAAGATAATTCTGGATCTGCCCCTGTTATGTCACTGCAACACATCACATGCCATGAATATTGTTAGTGCCATGGCTTTGAATAAAGTGCCTTGCCCAGGGACACACCACAGTAGCCAAACTGGAGGGGTGATCCAATTGGAACCCACATCCTTCTAGTCATGAGTCTGACAGTATACTAATCATCTGGATCCAATCAGAACCCACATCCTTCTAGTCATGAGTCTGACAGTATACTAATCACAGAGATCCAACTGGAACCCACATCCTTCTCATCATGAGTCTGACAGTATGCTAATCACTGAGATCCAACTGGAACCCACATCCTTCTAGTCATGAGTCTGACAGTATACTAATCACTGAGATCCAACTGGAACCCACATCCTTCTAGTCATGAGTCTGACAGTATACTAATCACTTGGATCCAATTGGAACCCACATCCTTCTAATCATGAGTCTGACAGTATGCTAATCACTTGGATCCAATTGGAACCCACATCCTTCTAATCATGAGTCTGACAGTATGCTAATCACTTGGATCCAATCAGAACCCACATCCTTCTAGTCATGAGTCTGACAGTATGCTAATCACTTGGATCCAATCAGAACCCACATCCTTCTAGTCATGAGTCTGACAGTATGCTAATCACTGAGCCACTGTAGCTGTAAATAAAGAGCTGGTTCAAGAAGATTGGGCATAATAAATCACACTTGGCCTATCAGTTCATTTGCTGGCAGTTGGTATCAAGCAGTTGCAAGAAATGCCTGATTTCCTCTATTTTTAAATACTCTGATAAAATTTGGCATGGAAAACATCACAAAATCAGTAACAGGTGAAAATTATGATCCAGGTGTAGTAAGAACAGCATATTATCTTCTATAACAGTGCATTCAGTGTCATACAGATTGGTAAATTATTTTACTAACAGGCATGTTAATGACTGATACACATACCAGTTAAATCAGGGGTGTCAAACTCATTTGCAACACCTTCTACTGTTACACCATTCCCTCTTTTCAGTGCACCTGGATAGCTTGCAAAACAACTTATAATGTGAAGGCAGATCTTATAAAAATAGTCAAGAAAAGACCTCTATTTGCTGCATGTGAATAAAATCGAAAGAAAAATTGGTAAATGAAACCTTGCTATATTGCTTCTTTTATCATCGAAAATGGCGGTCAGTGCAGCGGAAATTCAGAATCAACATCATGAAATTTGCAGTGGACAATCCTTTGATTGAAATTTTTTTATATTGTTTAGTGCCAAGCGGAATCCTATATTCAGGTAACTGTGAGAGCTTATTTTGATCATGGCCACAACTGACACCTGTTCAGTTGTGGTGATTCCTTTAAAAAGATTTCACAGACTATAAGATCAAAGTGTCCCTTGCAGAGTTCAGACTCAGTCTCCACATAAATAATGGCCCAAGTTTCTAAATTGTCAGTGTCTATTACCGGATACCTTGTCACTTGGATATCATACACTGATAATTGCTCGATTTTGGAAGTTTCACCAATATGGGGAAAAGAAAACATAATGCTTATGATGGAACATTCAAGTTAAAAGTTATAGACTTTGCACAGACATATAACAATTGCACTGCAGAATGTAAATTTGGTGTGTTGGAGAAACAGGTGTGTGACTGCCACAAGAATAAGTCAGCTATCGGTGATAGTGCCAGGCAGTTGAAGAAAATTCGAGTAATGGAAAGCCCTTATGCAAAATGGGAGTGTAGTCTGAACAAGTTGGCTCTCAAGCAGCATCAAAATGGGCATATAGAGACTAGAAATGTCATAAGCAGCATCAAAATGGGCATGCATTCACTAGAAATGTCATAAGCAGCATCAAAATGGGCATGCATTTACTAGAAATGTCAAAAGCAGCATCAAAATGGGCATGCATTTACTAGAAATGCCATTAGATATAAGTCCCTTCCTACTGCTAAGGCTAATAGTGATGAATCATTTACAGTTTCACCTGGATGGTGACATTTATGAGATGCCATTGACTTGCACGTAGACAATGCACGCATATAGCCCTGAAAGTGCCTGTCAATGTTGATGAAAAAGTGGATAGTTTCTTTAAATTTGTTATAAACAAGAGGAAACAGAATGACTTTTGATCTGGCATACATTGGAAATATGGATGAAACTTCTATGTTTTTTTATATGCCTAGAAATCCTACTGTCCATCCAGTTAGAGACAAAACTGTGACAATAAGGACTTTGGGAAATGAGAAACAACATTTCACTGTGGTATTAAGTTGTTTAGTGAATGGCATGAAACTGAAGCCACTACTTGTTGTAACTGTTGACCCTAAGGGATGGGTAGATGAGGCAATTTATTTGGTCTGGATTGACCAAGTATGGAACACTTGACCAGGCACATTGCTGAAACCTGAGACATTGCTTGTGTATGACATCTTTCAAGCACATGTGATGCAGTCTGTGAAACAGAAGTTGCTGCGATATCGAAGATACCAAGCTGTGATCCCTTGCGGCACCACATTTGTACTGCAACCATGGAATGTTTGCTTAAGCATTTTAAGACAAATATGCAAAAGCAATGGCACAATTGGACTGTAGATGGGCCCAAAGAATTGACAACAGCAATGGCACAATTGGATTGTAGATGGGCCCAAAGAAATTGACAAACGCAGGAAATCTGAAGCATCCTAGGATTAATTTAGCATCTCAATGAGTGAGTAATGCATTGGAAGACATTCCATTGGAAATGGTGGTCAAGTCATTTAAGAAAATTAACATGGAATTTCCAATGCAATGGATGGAATGGAGGACAATAAACTCAACGATTTAATTCAAGACAAGACCAACACCTAAGCACCCGCAGATGACAGTAAAGACAAGGAATGTTATATGTTGGGTGATGAATTATATGAGGAATCAGTCAGATGATGTTTATGATGACCTGATGACAGTAGATGTTTAAAGAATTTTATTTGGTGACTCCAATGATAGGGATGAATTCTTGGGCTTTCAACAGATGACATTAGACAGTGACATTCATAGGATACCGTGAATTACAAAAGTGTTGACTTAACTTTCATTGTGTATTTGTAATATTTTTGGAATTAATACGTTATGTGATACTATGAATTGGATCATTCTGGTCTACCATATTTGTATGTGACTGCATTGGAATTCATGGATTTATCATACAACAGATTTAAAATTTTAAGCATTATGAATTTCATTACACAAAGACAAAATGTAAGTTTTCAATTTATCTGTGACATATTCCACACAATAATGTAACTATTTTTTCCCCACTGGTTTTGTCTCTATTTTTCCTATCTATCTATCTATCCAGTCTGGCATGTTTATTTTTCCAAAGTGCAACTCTGACTCACTAACGACAAGTCACCCCTTACAGATGGATCTGATTTGCAAAGTACACCCCTACTTATAGGAAGGTCAAAGAGAAATTAACTTTTTTGCAGCCCTAAAAATGGGGGATGGGGTGGTAGTATCTACTTACAGTTGTGTTTTCTTATAATCAAGTATATACAGTACAGAAATCAACTGACACATATATCAAATAAGCTCTGTACATATCATTGTTGGAGTAAACTTAGAAGAAAGACTCTTGTCGCACATGTTTATGAAGTTCATTCCATGTGCATATGTAAATTTGTGATCATATCAAGCAGATGCTTGCTGCTGGACCACTTTACCACATATCAAGCAGATTGTAGACCATAATGCTCTTCTACGAATGTAAAATCAAGGCCCATTGGTTGTTGAATACATCATTATCCAATCATATTGCTTGTTCATTAACATGTTACCTAGGGTGGGCATTATGTAGATGTGTGTGATGGTTTGTTATTTCATGTATGCAGATTTTACAATACCAAAATTTCTTTAAAAACATCATGTACTGAAAAGCAGGAATATACATATGATGCATCTGACATGTAGGTCATTACCAAAATAAATCTGGAAACTACTGCCCAAATATTTGAAGATAATTAGGTAGGACATGTGGGCTATTCTTGGCATCCTATAAAATGGGAATGTCTTAAAGTATATGATCAATTGTTAAATTTTACATATTAGCAAGATTATGGTCATGGTTTTGAATAAACAATGAAAGCAAAAACATTTCCAACCTGAAGTCACTGTTATTGAACAGGTTCTTTGTCATTAATTATACACATTATATGCCGACTGACATGTATTATCCATAATTAATCTTTTATATCCTTTAATTTTTCATGTACAGTGAAACCCCATAATAACACGATGGATGGGGTTCACAAAGTGGTATAGTGCCATGTACTGTACCCTGCTATATCCAACCATATTATATACTTCATAAATAGTCCCATTAGTTTAACGTTGTTGCTACCAATCAATATCCAGTGGTATTGACCGTAGTTAAGTAAAATTATTCACTGCTTCCTTATATGGTGAACATGTGCCCGCATACAATGAAATACTTCTGGCAACAGCTAAATAAAAATGGCAATGGAAACTTGGAATGCTGACAATGTTATAAATCTGATGGCCACCAGATACCAACAAAGACTGTAACCCATTCTACACGACATCAGTGCTGGAAAATCACTAGATCTAGCTCTCATCCAAATAAAACAATCTATCATACAAAGTAAATAAAGAAAATCTGAATACATTTACAAAATTTAATTGCGTGGAAAAAAATAGAAAATAAATATGATTTATAAAAATATTGAAAATGGACGGCTAGTTATTGCTAGTTGCTGCTGTTAGTAAGAGAGAAAAAGAGAGAGTGTGTGTCAAACGGACCTTTGATACAACGTTATAATGCATCAGTCAACAATTTCCCTTTCACATAAACTGTGCACATTTATCCACTCTGAATGGCATTGTTTTATCCTTAACTCAGAATTTAATGAAACACAAGCGACTCCAAAATGAACCTTTTCCTTTTTTTTGAGGTATTATCCAAGACTGATAGACCACAATATCCTGGCAACAATCATGACGCACACTGCACTTTCAGATTTACCCACACAGTTTACCCATACTGTAACCTTAGACTGAATTTTTCTGGCTCCTCTTTTCATAATGGTATCTTCAATTTTCATTGATGTATTGCATAATTTTTTCCTAATATAAATATTTTGTTGTGATTGTTTTTGGCTACATGACATTCCATCCTCTTCAACAAACTTAGTTTTGTTCAGTGTTGAATGAGAATCACCCCATGTACGTGTGGCTCCATAGCAGTAAAGTAGTGTGTATTACTGCACGGTGTTCAGGTTTCATTCATTAATTGAATGACATGTAAAATGTTCAATAAAATGGTGAACTATTTTTGTTTGTTTCAGTTGTATTATTCCTATGACATAACAGAATGATTAATATGCTTGTTTTTAAGCATATAATAAAATGGTTACTGACTGAGTATTAAAAAATATTGGGCCCTCGTTCATGTGGCGTTCAAGCTTGGGCATCCTTTGCCACATGACCTCAGGTCTAATATTTTTCAATACTCATTTAATAACTTATACAAGTCAATTAACTGAAGAAAATATTTCATGTATATCCTCTTTGGCATACAATACTGGATGAGGGGTAAAAAACTATGGACTTCACTGATGCATTTTAAACGAGAAATACTTAAAACAGTTATTGACCTGTATTACAGTCTACTGTCAGATGCAAGTGTTTGTTAAAAAGAGTCTGTGCAAAGCATTTCATACTAAAATTGCTCATAAATGTCAGTTACTATAAATGTTCATGTGCTACTGTGATAATAAAAAAAGTTTTGACATGAAATGTGTATTTGTTAATTATTAATTCCTCTGTAATTTCTGAAAACATTACATTCCAGACAGATCAAAATGGGACAGTACTGGTGTACATAAATCTTTTTTTTAAATAGCTTTTTTATCATTGCAAGTACATAAAACTATGGATGTTTCTTACAAACTTGTGTATTCTGGTTTCTAACCTGTGAACTTGTCTTGCTGGTTGGAAATATAATTTTAAAAAATTAGATTTTTATCACCCTGCTGTTATGTATGATGTGTCTGTCCCACTGGTTACATGATATTCAACTACATGCCCTATCATAATACTTTCAATAAATTACATAGTTAAACATGCATTAGGGAGTGATTTTAAACAGTATTTGAATAAAGAAAACTTAAATAATTGTATTCAGTCATCATTTGACAAAATGACGAATTTACAGACAGACCTCAGTGTCAGTCCGCTCTCACCGTTATGTGAATTCAGATTTGGTTCAATTTTTACCACCAAAAACCCCTGCAATGCACACGACATTCAGTTTGCACATGGCACACTTGTTATACCGGCATTCAATTCAATAACCATCATTTCACCAATCAGAGTTGTTTACAGTTCAGCAGGATGCTTGCTGAGGATGTCTGTAAGGATGTTACGTGACTGTTGTGTGCAAAGTTAAGTTACGTGATATGCAACAAAAAAAGAAAATTCTTGAACAAGTAGCAAATAGACTTAACATAAATTATTTATCTTTACTTACAAATTTATAATAACCATTAAATGATAGAATTCAGTGAGGATACATCAGTATTTTCTCAGCACTCTTGAGATGATGATTCTGACTGACTTCAAAATCAGCCTCACGTAACTTTAACAGAGCAGAATTGATGGTCCATGTTACGTGGTTGTGTATTTTCATTAAACAGCTGTAATGTTAAGAAACAGAACTTAATTTATTTACTGAATTACCAAATTTACAAGCCTGAAATTAGACTTAATATTGACATTTGCCAGTCTTTATGCAGTACATTTAATTTTTTTTGGACCGACCTGTGTCCATTCCACATAACAGAAATGACAGCCATACTTACGTGATTCTTGTGTATTGTTATTGTAAGAGGATAGTACCAACATAAATTGTTCATGTACAAAAACCTCATTATAATAAACTGATGTGAAATAAATATTGCATTGCAAAATAAATGATTGTTTATAATCTGATAATAATTTTTGTATATTTTATCAACACAGTATGGATGGGACTTTCGGGGGGTGGATGGAATGTTAGGTGCATAAAATGTTTAAGTACTGAGTTAATTTTCTCTTAAAATATGAAATTTTTAAAAAGACTTGTATTTATATCAACCCCATAATGAATTAAATGTTACATATACCTTGTTTAATTCATTTATTTTATAATGTATTTGCAAGTTTCTGTTCATTTGATATTTTGTGAAATGATAAATCAACACAGTATAAATATAGGAATATATCAATACTTGAAAGTACAAATTATTAGTCAAGTCTATCAAAATAGTTTCAAACAACATAAACTGAAGCAAAGACTAACATGTTAGTAAAATACAGACCCAACATACCAAATAATTAATACATCGTAAATAAATATTTCTGTTTTCAGATTACATTAGAATTTCCATTGGGGGCACTCTTTTTCAAGAAAGGCAACAAAACACTATTAAGCATATTATCGGTCATGGAAGAAGCCAAATATAAAATATTCTCATCTGATGTGGTGCAGATATTCACTGAACCATACCAGTCCATTGCTGGCTCCAGATTCTTCTATGAATTTGAAAAAGTCAAATAAAATTTTTTTTGTCTGTCCTTGTTACACGAGTTACGTTTTCTACCTTCATAAAGTTTTAATACTATTTAATGGAACATGAAACAATGACGTGTCTTTTGTATAAATTGCGGATTGCAAATGTTCACTAAATTTTTAAAAAATCCTAATGTAATGTTGGAAGTTGTTAGTTGCTGGATTACAAATACATGATATATGGACCCATTTTATATATATCTAAACCATCTTGATGTAACTGGTGATGCTGCTTTTATTCATCATGTAGTTGTAATTGATGTATGTTGAGTATTTTCCACATAGCAAAAGAAATCATCAGTTGAATAACTAATTTGTCTATCCTGTTACATGATGATTTGACAAGCAATATTTTGAAAGGAAAGCTGACAGTCATCTTCAAACTGTTATTTTAGAGAAGATGGGACACCAGACCATTGATCCATAGCAAAATTGATGTGAAAATTAAGCATTTAATATTTGGGGCATTTGTCCCATAGGATTGGCTGAAGATTTGTGTCTATTACATATTTTATATTTATTTAATGCTAGGATGTGAATTACTGGATTTTCCAAGAGAAATAATTTTGACAATTCATTGGAGTGGAATACCAGAAATATTTTGTCACTGCTCCGTCAATAGACATCGATAACATTATGACCAAGAAACCTGAGCTTATTTTAGACACTTGCTTGGTCTAGCGGTAAGTATGGCTGCCTCACACGCAAACAAATCAAGTTCAAATCCCATAATGTGCATACACTTTTTTTCTTCAGTTTTTTTAAATGGGCTGTTCTACCTTGATTTATGAAGGAGAATTATGTTACTCTTACTTATATTTTCTGTGCAAATATACACAAAACACAGCAAGACATAAATGGTAAACCACTGACATTATAGCATGGGGTACGGTAAGAAATCTTCTATTTCAACCTGTTATACATATTCTTAGCCAATACGTTTGAGCACAAAATAAAAAGAAAATTTGCTTACTGCAAGTGAATAACTCTTGATAATACTGAGTTTTTTTTATGAAATATATTCATTATTCACTCATTTCAAGCAAAAATTCTCTATTAATTTTTTGGGCAGAGAACCATTCATTGGTACACACATATATGTGTAAAAGTAAACTGGCAACTTAAGTGACTCACCAGTCAATCTCATGGTATCCATAATAGTAATTCCATCGAAAATATGCACAAAATAGTTTAATTTCTAGAATTTTTCTGTTAGGTTCCATTTGAATCCAAATACTTAATATGTTACTAATACACTCACACTAACTTAGTAAACACTGTATTTCCGAAACATTCATATTTGCTGGACATATCCAAAGTATCTAAAATTTTTTTATCGACAATAAACTGCATATATCAGACATTGGGAGTTTCTAAAAAGAAACTTGTATTTAGGTTTGAAAAATACTTTAACTGAAAATTCATACTTGATGTCAAAGGTATTGACCTCGTAATGTACTTTAGATTAACACGTGAACATTTGCATATAATTGCCTGGACTCAGTATGGGAGTAAACCATTCGATTACGTGGGTAATGAGTGATCTCCATAAAAACTGTTGAGTCATTCTCTAAAAGATAGGGGAAAATAAATAAACAAAATAAACCCAATATTAATTGAAATTTTATTGATAACTATGACTTTGCACAAATGAGAAAAAACTGGGAGTTGTATGTTTGATTATAATACAAAAACCCTCCACCCTACAACTTAAATAGTTCTGTTCCAGCCAATGGTCCACAGCAGTACAAGCTGTATGTATGTAACTTTACCATTACAGTGGATCGTGTTTTAGAGTGACTGGAGCTGCTGTGATAATGAGTAAAACTGCTCTGACAATTCAGGCTATTAACCTGTTTCATTAGGTGTGTATGACAGTTTATTGAGCAGGCATTGGTGTTCTATTGTTTCCTATAAATAGAAGGGTAAATTAATTGATTTATAAATTTGGGTGAGAAACTTTAAAGACCTCCACATTGTTTGTTGCTTGGTCAAGTATGCCAGATGACTGAGCAAACATTTGTTGGCTATTGTTTCACCATGGACTGAGCAACAGATGTTCGCAGCAAGCATTGAAGACAAACTCAAAGAAGACTTAATGCTTTTATTGTTAATGTTTTAATAATAATTAGATTACCAATTATCAGTTTGTTAAGGAGCTAAATTCTTTTCAAAAATAAGAAGATTTTTTTTCTTTTCTTCAAGAATATGACACATCTTGCCAAATTATTAAATCAAACTCTTGTTTATTTTGGAATTAAAGCTTTTAGTACTTCAAGAAATAGGTGAAATTATTGCAAAATTTCGAGAGCCACAACAAAATCGTGCTATATCCGAAATCATGCTATAACAAAGAGTGTTATAGCAGGTTTTCAATGTACAGTTAGTCCATAAAAATCATACAAATTTTCTTGTACTGAAACTTTTAGTATCAAGAAGTTTGTTTTATTTTGGAAACATTCTATTTTTTTTGTACAACTGCAGTCTAGTTTTATGGACATGTATTGCTTGGCACACATGTTCAATCTTTTTTGGATTTGTTTAATGATGTGCATCTATGTTAATGTTTATGGTACTGTGTATGTCAGGTACTCATCTTGACCAGAGATACCTTTGTACTCGACACCTAAAGTGTCAAAATGATGAATACAAAGTAACAATTATGTTTGGCATGAGTGCAAATATAGTACATATTTAAAATCCAAAATATTTATCTTTGAAACTGAAGGTGTAGTATGGCATGTATTTTTTAAATAATTTCCATTCACTATTTTATGAACTGTTTTCTCTCAGACCAAAAGCTTCAGCCATATGGGGACATTTAAAAGTAAGATATATTATGCAAAATGTCATGAAAATGGATTGAAATCTCCCAATTTCTCTCTGTCAATTTCTCTCTCAAAGAAAAGCAAAGAAACTACATTCACTCATTTGGATTTAAGTCCCATCGGGCGAATGGGGCATCATTTATTTGGAGCATGAGGTACAAGAATGAAGGTGTGATGATTGGATACTTATGTGCATGTGCATGTCATAGTTACCTGTGTTCAAACTTATCTAATGCAATACACACATATATAAGTAAATTCAAACAACATATTATACTTCTGAACGATGATTTTAGTGTAATTACATCAGATTTAGTGTAATTACATCAGATTTAGTGTAATCACATCAGATTTAGTGTAATTACATCAGTTGTACATGAATTTAATATTGACGATGATGTAGATGATTTTTTTTAGTCCCATCAAAGTCCTTTATTTTTTCATACACAACCACATCTCAAAAATGAAAATTAATTTCTTTACACAACATTTTTCATACTTTGAAAATTTTTGACATTTTTTTTTTATGTACAAAACTTTTCATGAAATACAGCACACCTCTGTCTACCACAGATCTATATAAAAAAATATCCCTGTGCCCTCAAGTTTGACTATTAAAAGCTGAATGTACCTCAAACTACAAAAGTGATCGGGTATATTGGAACTTTTAAACCTTGGAGTGATCAATGTCATAGTTATACTGTTACTGCCTTGTTATGGTATTTGGTATGGGCTTTTGACCAAAAAGTCCCAATTTAGAATGCATACAAGTCCAGAGCACCTCGGATTAAATAACCTCAAGGTACTGTATATACTTGCGTATAATCCGATACCAACTGCAACAGCAGATCTGGGTCTATGCAGTTTGTAAGAACTAATCAGTAGAACAAACAACACAGACCCTGATCTGCCAGCACATTATGCGATGGCAGATCAGGGTCTATGTTGTTTGCATTTGGACCCAGCTTATGCGTGAATATACACGGTATTCATGGTAGAGATGTGGTTGAATTGCTGACAAAAATTAAGAGCATTAAGTTATCAACTTAAGTTATATTACCTGCTTATTTTGTGGCTTGTACTCTCCTGAGAGGTGGCAGCAGTAATACAAACTGTATGATCTATGCCGTAACAGCAATTGTACAGGCTGTATAATTATCTTTACTACTTTACCTGTTTTTAGGAGAAACTTTTCTGCAGGTAGAATCTGACCCAGAGTTAAGACAGATTCAGTTTACACAACATTCAGCCCTCCTGGCAATAACTGAATTGTAATTTCTGGAAAAGAGATGATAAGAACATCTTGGAATTTTACTGTCAATAGAGATGAGTTATTTAACCCCACAGAAAAGTAATACAACATAAACTAGAAATGTGTTCATGGAACACAGATATCCCACTACAGTGCTTAATAAATTGATCAAAATGCAAAATTAACCAAAGTGTGATGCACAGATAAATGGACACGGATAACTATATATATATATATATATATATATATATATATATATATATATATATATATATATATATATATATATATATATATATATATATATATATATATATATATGTCTCTGCTACATTCATGGTCAAGGGAGAAAAAAGATTAATTCAGGCAGAACTGATCCATCAAATGATACCATGTAGCTGATTGCAGGGTAAATGACAAGATTAAATTTTCAAAGATCTGTAAATTGTATAAAGTATCAAAAAGATAATTTTATTCCATGTTATTGTACAACAAACAATAAATGGCATATTATACACCTAGCCCCATGTCCAATAATCCTCTATATAGATAACTGAAACTTGTGGGCAGAACCTCTTTTCTTCTTTCAGTCACAGTAACCTTGACCTTTGAACTCCAAATCAATAGGCTTCTGCCTTATCTCAAGTGTAAGCCATCCATAATGTTTGGTACAGGTCTATGATGTAGAACTAATGTTACTGTGTGGAAACCATTTGTATTCTTTCAGTCACAGTAACCTTGACCTTTGAACTCCAAATCAATAGGCTTCTGCCTTATCTCAAGTGTAAGCCATCCATAATGTTTGGTACAGGTCTATGATGTAGAACTAATGTTACTGTGTGGAAACCATTTGTATTCTTTCAGTCACAGTAACCTTGACCTTTGAACTCCAAATCAATAGGCTTCTGCCTTATCTCAAGTGTAAGCCATCCATAATGTTTGGTACAGGTCTATGATGTAGAACTAATGTTACTGTGTGGAAACCATTTGTATTCTTTCAGTCACTGTGACCTTAACCTCTGGACCCCAAAAATCTTATCCCAAGTGCATGCCAACCACAAAGTTTGATAACCATAAATGATGGAGAACACATGATATTGTGTGGAAACAGTTTGTCTTTTTTCAATCAGTGACCTTGACCTTTGAGCTTTTGATCTCAAAATCAATGAGGTTCTTCCTTACCCCAAGTGCAAGCCAGCCATAAAGCTTGGTAACCACGGATAAAGTAGAACTCAAGTTATCATGTGGAAACCATTTTTCTTCTTACAAAGTAACCCCAAAATAATAGGTTTAGTAACTGTAGATCATGGTGAACTTGAATTATTGTGTGGATACCATTTTTCTTTTTCAGTCGGAGTAATATTGACCTTTGACCTTTTGACCACAAAATTGATAGGGTTCTTTCGTGCCCCAAGTGCAAGCTATCCACAAAGTTTGGTAACTGTAGATGGTGGACAACTTGAGTTATTTTGCGGAAACCATTTTTCTTCTTTCAGTCAGTGACCTTGATCTTTGACCCTGAAATTGATTGGGTTCCTCCTTAACCCAAGTACAAGCCATGCACAAAATTTGGTAACTATAAATGGTGGACAAATCCAGTTATTGTGTAGAAACTAAATTGGTAATAGACAGACATAACATAATATGCTCAGCCTTATGGCAGGCATATAAAAACTTATTATACCAGTAGATCTAATTTGTATTCTGTTTTCTTCCTATAACTGACCAACTTATTTTACCTAAAACAATACTGGATGAAGTGTGAAGTAAAACTGCAAAAGGGGTAATTAATGACTTCAAAATTAACAGCGACATGCAAGACATACTTAAATATTCATCATGTTAATTTTAGCAATTTTTTAAGATCTACATCCCAAAAAATGATGAGTCATTCTTCCTGCTATTACTGCAAACAAAATTATGGAATGATGCAGATGCGGATCATGTTTTTTCTTTTAAACAAGGGTTAGATGTTGAGTAAGGGTTAGTTAGTTTTGATTAAAATGGAGTTCATGGAAAAATGGAAAATTTTAATTGTAAAAGGGCGGTTCACCTCAATCCCCCAAACCCTGGGTCCATCTGGATTTTAGCAATGAAGGAAAGTTCCTCTGATGATCATGATGCGATGATCTTGATCTTGACTAGTTCAGTGGTACTACATCACAATGGCATTACTGCACCATACAAGAAATAAATTGTATTTAAAAAAAAAATGACTGAACTAATTTTGAAAATGTATCAGTTTGGTATTCTGAAGATTCAGCAGTTGTGATTAATAGTTGTAATACAATCTTTGATAGTTATTGGGAAAAACTAAAAACTAAATCTGTAACACTGTTTGAGCATTGGGTATCATGTACGTATATTCATGCTGTTTTCAACTAATTCTGTTTGATTTTGTTCAACTGTAGCATTGGGTATCGTGTACGTATATTCATGCTGATTTCAACTAATTCTGTTTGATTGTGTTCAACTGTAGCAGTGGAATTTTGCTATTTTTCAAGACTATTTACAAATATATTTTTCTATTTTCCAAAGTACATTGACGTAAGGGTTTCCAAGACCACTTATTCAAAACTGAAATCATACTTCCTGGTGTGCAGTCATAACTGGATGTAACAAGTCTGGCTGCTCATTTTCAGACTTTTTCAAGTTCATTCTGTGACACCTGGGAGTGGCGGCTTCCAAACTGTACAAGCATATTATAAAAAAGGTCTAGCTAATCCTCTGTAAGCTAATTCTTTCACACTTGTTTGGCATGATGATAAGTTATGTCTTAATAGATCAAATGTACTATATTTCTTGAATGTCAAGATTCGTTTTCAGATCACTAGTAATTGTGATACCTAAATATTTTTTGGGTTCCAAGTTTTTCAGAAGTTTATTTCAAGGGATATCACAAGACTAATTTTGAGATTTGTTTTCTTGTCCTTTGTATTATTTTGTATTTTTGGAGTTGGAATCATATACCCCATTTTTCCTGGACTGGTTGTCCTAGTTTTATTAGCATCATTTCGTTATAATTTTATTATCCTGCGTTGTTTGAATTGAGGCTCCAAAAATTGTTTGTCACTCAGGAAGCGGGGGTGGGTTTAGTGCATGTGACCCCAAAAAAGTGACATTGTAAAATTGAGAATAAATTCTCTACTTATATAAGCCTATAGATAATGACTGGAAATTCAAATTTGAATAAAATAAAATAAAATATATGTTTTCTTTGAAGCATTTAATACTTTCAAACAAAAAATAGTTGGTCGACTTGGCATTCCCATATCATCAACACACACACCGATGTGCACTCACATGATCACAACCACAAAAACATTAAATAATAAAATACATCAACTTTCTGTCTTTAAAACCATTGGAGAGTGGAATACAGTCTTAACTAGATGCAGACTTTGCTGCTCTCAGTAGTTCATTGGAGGATTTAAAGGTGATGCAAGTGTTATTAGTGTTCATCTTTGCACTCATTAGAGACTGGATGGTACTGCTGTTCAAACTTCCCCAAAGATCATGGTGAACATTTCATTACACAGGTCTGAAAAATGACATGCAACAGCAAAAGGTAGATTGTGCTCTGCAACAAACTAGCAGTAAAGCACTTCAGCTCTTGTGACATGGTCTGTTGATAATTGTTTAAATATTTTAGCTACTTTTGGGATTGAGCTCCGCATTTGTGCATTGTCCCAATGGTGGCTGGTGTTACAATGTCGATGGATGCCATATGCTCCAGAATGACTAATGTCGATAATGTTTGCAGCATGTGCAAAGAATAAAATGCTCCCCCTTGCTGCTGCATTTCACAAAATCAAACTCCGTCAACAAGGAGGTTTAGTTTTGCTGGACTTTGCATGCTTCACAGATAGCTCATCCTTCGCTGAATCACAGCTGCATTTTGACATTGTGCCTTCAAAAATGAATTGCACTTCCATACTATTTGAAGAACAGAAATAATCATGTTTTGGATTTTATATATGGAGTAAAATCTTACTTTAAAGAAATGTTGTTGATGATCACAAACTAGCCCATAACCATTAATAAAGATGGCTTAAACATTCTCATTCAAGGCAACAAAGTGTAATAACTTTTGTTTCTTCAGCACACATCTCTTTGAATTGGGTTGTTCCACTTCATGTACTTTACCTATACAAATCAGCCTGATGGGCTCTGCCACAGCAGTGCTCAAAAGGCTCTTAACACCAAATCACCCTAGCTATTTTCCGAGTCAATTATGTAATCTGTATAACGGTGGTTTATCTCTGACTGCCTTTACCTTTTAAATACATCCACAAGTGTATAAACTTCTCCATGGTGATAATTTTCCATGCCTATTAAGTATGACTGCTTACTGTTTATATAGGCTACAGGTATATGTCATAGTGTCAAGAAAGGTCTCTCTTTTTTTCTATAAGATTTTTGGAAATCATGTTTTTATAAACACAAGAATGTTGGGGGTATTGGGAGTAAAATTGTGTTTTTCGTGTGACATGGTGTGGTCTGGCAGTTGCTGGAGTACAACGAATATAGCACTGAACCAAGTACCATTTGGTGCCCTGGGGTACTCCAGAAACTATCCTAGACAACCCAGATTTGGAATCATTTACAATCACACCTTATCCTTGGAAACATAAAAATTGAGTCTATAAAGTGTATAGTCTGCATCAGCAATTCCATATTTAAATCATTTACTCTTTAACAATTCATGGGGGCAGTGCTAACAAGCTTTTTCAAAGCCAATTACAAAAATATCAAATTGGTCACCCATATCTAAATAAAGTTTAGGCCAATCATTAATAACCGAACACAGTTTGTTTCCCAAATGTGAAATTTTTAGAAGGCATGTTATTCGTCAGATAGAAATAGAAAAATTGTCTAAATAATCCATGATGTAAGAGCAAACAATATGCTAAAGCTTTTTACAGAGAATGGTGAGTGAAACTGGATGGTAGCAAGGACACATATTGCATAGATGTCTCTGACAGCAGTTACTGCCTATTGTGCTATCCCCATTTTTTTTTACAGTGGACATATATTTACCCATAACCAGTCCTTTAGGAAGTTTGCAACTGATCAGAGATTGTCGAAAAAGGTGTGTAAGTACTGCCAGAGACTGTTTATAACACTTGGGCAGGAATGATTCTGCCATATAAATTAGGACTGTCTGGCAGCCCCAATTTTCTGCTGGTAGCCCCAGAATTTTTATTTTAAAATATCCCAATCTAAAGTTAGTACATCTTGCTTGCCAGAACCTCTCCCTCATTCCATTCATAACCATAACTGTAATTTTACTTTTCCTTACCAGAAGTAATCCTAATTATACAAAAACTTGGCTTTGCATTTAAGTGCATCTAATCATAACAAGTAAGGGTCCAAGATGAAACCTAATACCTCTTTCCAGCCAGAATAGGGAGAAGTGGGTATAGAAAGTTCAAAATGGTCACTTTAAACTAATGTTTTTGCACATTTTCATGTCAGATTAATAAAATAATAATGAAATATAATTAAATTTTTATACAAATATAACAACTTTTATTATTTTGCTTCATCAGAGCTGTTGTATAACATAAAACAGCAGCTTCAAAATAAATTAAACAAAAAATGGCAAAATCTTCATTAGCAAAAGTCCTCTTTTCATATGTCTATATTATGTAATATTGGATAATATTGGATAAAATTATTGATTTTTATAATAATGAACATGGACATGTCCCCCCGAGTCATAATTTGCTTCAGACTGAGCTACACATATTCAATTTTGCATTTGTTTTTCAAGGATCATATGTGAATGTTCGGTGGGAAATCCAGAGATAGCAATGTAATTTCGGGTATTTATGATAAAAAATTAGCACCAAAATTAACTACTGGACATACAAATTATATTTTTCCACCATTCTCTTTAAATAGAAAATTAATACAAAAGTTGAGGTATTACTTTGATTAATAATGCCTTGTATTAAAGCAAAAAGGGATGGGGGTAATGTTATAAAGTCAATGCAAGGCAAAGTGAACTTAGCCTTTTCAGCCTGTCTAGGTGAAGTGACAGATTCTAAAGTGACTAAAATCATGCAATGTCTAGGTGAAGTGGCAGATTCTAAAGTGACTGAAATCATGCAATGTCTAGGTGAAGTGGCAGATTCTAAAGTGACTGAAATCATGCAATGTCTAGGTGAAGTGGCAGATTCTAAAGTGACTGAAATCATGCAATGTCTAGGTGAAGTGGCAGATTCTAAAGTGACTGAAATCAAGTAATGTCTTGGTGAAGTGACAGACTCTAAAGTGACTGAAATCATGCAATGTCTAGGTGAAGTGACAGACTCTAAAGTGACTGAAATCATGCAATGTCTAGGTGAAGTGGCAGACTCTAAAGTGACTGAAATCATGCAATGTCTATGTGAAGTGACAGACTCTAAAGTGACTGAAATCATGCAATGTCTATGTGAAGTGACAGACTCTAAAGTGACTGAAATCATACTTCCTGGTGAGCAGTCATAATTGGAACCCCCATACCACCAGGATTGATCTTGTAACTATTTGGATTTTCCAACATATGTGCATTGTCGAAAAGATGACACAAGAGCAGACAACTCCCCATTTTCATGGCAATGAATATATGTATTCCATCCTGAATTTAAATTTTCTTTTGAGTAGCTGTCTGGATAGTTGACAGTACATATTGGTAATAGTTGATATACACATTTTGTGCTTTGAATTGCTTAAATTCAATATATGGCCAGAGATTTGTCTGCCATGTATGTTTGATCGTGCGTGAAATGCTAAATGATTGGTCTGATTATTTTACTTCTAACGAACCAAATCATGATTTTTATGACATTCTGTTTCATGCTATTTATTTTGAAAATGGAATACAGTTTTAAATAGTGAGGACTATTCTAGACCTGTGTCTGCTTGGTAAATATGCTGCAAAGATTTCTATTCATTAAAACACAGAACTTTAATTTGATGTGAAACTAATGGTGCCATATGATCATAAGGCACCTTTATTCCAATACAATCTGTAAGTAACATACAGAATTAATATAAATTATTATAATGCAGCCCAAATTTATATTATGTTAGATGAATAACAGATAAATTTGTTTCATATTAAGGACTCATTATAAAAAAGCTGCTTATTATACCCAGAGCACGACAACAGGCAACTTCTCTACAAAACAAGAAAAAAATTATATAACTAATATTGGTTTATAATATTAATTGTTTAATTTGCTTTAAAAGGATATCTGAAAATAAATTGCAACAAAAATCATGAGAGACAAGAGTTAGGAGATTATGTGTTGAAAATCCCTAAAACACTCATTTTGTGATGAAAAATTCCCAATTCTAGGGATGGAGATGGGGACCCCCAAATTTTATTGATGGAATCATCCCTATTGAGATTGGAAAATCCAGGGGGCTGCCCAATATCACTTATTCCCTTCTTATATGCAAATGAGGTCAGTTTAACAGTAAGATCCAAGTCACAGCAGGAAAATTTTTGTAATCACTGTTATATCAGCCTACACATAGCTATGCTTACCCAAGTCACAGGCTGAAGTTAGCTGTAAGTGTTATATATATATATATATATATATATATATATATATATATATCCTACAGGAGAATGCTTGATAACATTAACAGAGTTTTTAAATATGAAGAAATAATATTATCATACAGGTTAGAGAATTTTAATTCATACTCTACAGAGATTCGAACCCGGATCCGTGGGTTATGGCACCCATCGCCTTGCCTGCAAGCGCCAATACCTATACCTTCTCGACCATGCACACATCACCAAATAATGATGCTACAAAGTTGGTGGTATAGGAATTCATGCATGGCTGACATACCCGCATGTCGACCCAGTAATTAATTCTCACCTAAGTACACAGTCCATCTGGATTCCTACTACAGAAATTAAGGTATATAGAAGTTATTATAGAGAATTACAAATATACACCAGAGTGGAAAGTGCTATCCCTGGATCCTACAGGAGAATGCTTGAAAACATTAGCAGAATTTTAAAATATGAATATTATGATCATACAGGTTAGAGAATTTTAACTATATATATATTATAATTTTATGATTGATAGTAACAAAGATAATATAATTGAAAGACTTCTTTTTGCTACTCTTAAGTCAATCTTGATTGTTCAGTTTTAAAGTATCAAATAGGTAAATCAAATAAATTATTGCAGTAAAATTAGTAGCAATGCATTTTTCAATGTACCATGAGTATATACAGGTACATTTTATTCATGTATCATGCATATACATCCAATTATTTTTGCTTAAATGTCAAATACATAACACTAATGCACTCTCACATATTTTGTCAATAAAAGGATACCTTTATTGCTTCTCTTAATGATGAAATATAGAATTATGTGTGGTTTACAAAATATGTACTATGAATGAGCTTCTCTGGCACATCCTTCCGTTTGTTTGTACCCCACTACTGATTTTAAAAACAAAAAAGCATCAAGGATATCAAAAATGCACAAAACTTAGTCATTTCACTCATCAATTTATAATTTCTAACCAGATTGTTGCCAGGGGGTCCCTAACACTGTCAACTTGTAGGTGTTTCAAATCAAACAGGAGTTTCTTTAGTAACACGGGTCACGGTTGCAATATTTGCATGGGCGAGTCTGTTTTCAAGCAACAGATGTGATGTAGATCACCGTCTTTGATGATCCCAATAATTCCGTAAATTTGGGAGTTACATCTCTTTGAACACATGTATACAAGAGTTCCTCCTTTTATTTGTTCAATTTATTTTTTAGAAATATTAAAACTAGACATTGCAAATATTGGACGCAGACGACACAGTTTTTACTGAAAATGGACTATTCTAGAAACCAGAAAAAGACAGTGAGCAGTCTTGTCTGCTTGTTTACATCGAGCTTCCGTTTAGTTTGAAACGCCAAAAAGTTGACAGTTAGGGACTCCCTGGCGACAATCAGGTTAGAAATTATAAATTGACGAATAAAATGACAAAGTTTTGTGCATTTTTTTTTTATATCTTTGGTACTTTTCGTTTTTAAAATCGGTAGGGGGCTACAAACAAACGGGAGGGTGTGCGAATACTGTCCCATGCATATACTGCCACTGGTGTAACTTCTGTCCTAAAGCCTGTATTTTTCGATGACGGCTTGTACCGACTTTAAATGTACTATTTGGTAAAATACCATACATATGTAAGTGGCACAACATGTTATATATGCTTCTGGAGACATGAAAACTACATTAACACATGCTGTGGAATATTTTACATGTATACCATTTCAGTGGAAATTTTGACGGCACAGATTGATTTTCCCGGTATAGACAGTTACGAAAAGCACCAAAGTATTCCACATGGTACGGTTTCTAGACTGACTTGGAAATTCGCACACAATTTAACTTCCAATGATACAGATTCTAGTACCATATCATGTTATTTTAATTTAATAAAATTTAGATTCAGAAAATAAATCCCGTCAAAATTTACCACTTTAAATATTATAACTGGTATAAATCCAGAATTGCTTTAATATAACTAGCCAAAATCACCATCCCACGTTTTTTTTTTTTTTTCAATTAAAAAGAAAAAAACTCTTTTTAAAAAAAATCGCTAAATATTACGTTCTTGAAAATAAAAAGCCCAATTTACCATAGTATTCGCTTATATTCCCGTTTGTTTGTACCCACTTACCGATTTTAAAAATGAAAAGCATCAAGGATATAAAAAATGCTCAAAACATCGCTATTTCATTCGGTCCTGGTAAATACCGCTAAGAACTACTAAGTGGCACTAAGAAGTCATCAAAGCACTTATTGAAGAAAATACAACGAAAATTCTTATTATTTTTATGGATAAAAATCATTTTTATCATGATACCAACGACTCAAAACTCAAGAAAGACAACTGTTTGTATGCAGTGTGCTAAGACTGCAAGCATTATCGTTCATTATCTGCTGGAGCTTTATCAGCGTCATTATTGCTCAGATACTTCAGTGAAGAAGATTATGGTTCTATGTTCCGTAAGTGCACAATATCAATTAGTGGCACAGCGACTGAGACCCAGTCTCATCCAAAATATTATTTTACCTTCAATAGATAACGATCTATGTAAGCAAAGCGGAGCAAGGTAATAGTTATGTATAGGTATGAAAATTGGTGACAAACAACAAACAGTGATAAATTTTAATTTATGGATACTCAATGTAAACTGAAATGATGAACTTGAAGAAGTCATTTTTTTTTTTTACAGCAGTCTAATATAGCAATCCAAACGTGATTAAATGTTCTTTAATCACAAACAAGCTATTTTGGCGTCAGTTCCTGTATAGTAATCAGACCATGATTAAATGTCCTTTAATCACAGTCGAGTGAGTTTCCAGTCATATGGCATTATTGCTGATGTTATTCATGGAACACAATATACATTACACGACGAGTCACAACAAATATTTTTTTCATGAGTTAAACAATCATAATACATAACTACGCATAATAATTATCTTTCCATCTTTGTATAAATATTTTATTTGTTAATTTTGGAGATGGTCAGAATAAGGTTTCTATAACCAGTCATGACATCGCACAATTCTGGACAGTTCTATACCGAGTTGCAATTCATAAATTTATTTTCTTGGCGTTTTCGTTCTTCTCGCGTCTTTTGGTTTGGCCTTTTGGCGACGTTTTGTGTATTTTTCACAGTATACTGGCCATCGGAAGAGGTGACATTCTGTTTTTTTTTCTTCTCTTATTTGAACAGTCACGAACGTTTTAAAGTATGCCTGTTTTTCATCTTCAGACTTGGCATGCCACACTGCCGGCGCCAGTTTATACTTTCCAAATCTTGGAGCCAAGCTGAAGTTGCCTGTACCATAGAGGGCGCGCCGCATATCTGTCATCTGGACTCGTACGACTTTGTAGGCTCTAGAACAAGATCGTCAATTTTCTTGGGGTTCCATTTAATGACAATTTTCAGCCGGTGATCCATGGACTCTGTGTTATTATTAGTCCATAGCTCGTCCTTGTTATCGATACAGTGGTCCGCAATTTTTCCTTCTACGTATTTCTCATAATACTCAAGAAAGTTTTCATGGTAATTTCTTAAGTTTTCCTTGTTATGTATATATAATCTATAATGAGTGCCTAAACTTTTGGTCTATGACTGTACTTTAAAATACAGTCAAATAGTAAATCGCACTTTAAGTTTGGTTAAGATGTCAACAAGGTATTTACTGACATTTGAGTTCAGGGTCAGAGTTGTTGACTATTTGTTGGGGATTTTCCACTCGAATGACGAATTTTGTGTTGCATTGTCGATTATTAGATGACACATACTCTGTTGTGAAATAGGTCATTTGCAAAGAGTATGTAAGAACTTGATGAACTCATTATAATCATTCTAATTTTAAATCCTGTATTAAAAACATTCCTTTTTTATGATCAGTCTGTTTGGAATCATCAGACTGTTTTGAATCTTTGTACGATTTGAGTTTAAGTTGTGCTGTAATGCCGTAATGCTGTAATGCAGTAGACATAATTCCAAAGGAATTATTTCTTTGAAACATTCATTGGAATTAACATAAAGTGCTCATTAACCTTTGGATTTAAATATATGACTTTCGGATATTTGAGGGGAGATGTGCAAGAGACTCGTGTGTTAGTTCATTAAATAATTACTTGCTCCAGTCGATGTAATCCTTGGACGTAGTCATAATCGGCTACCACGATCTTTACCGTGAAACCATTTTTTGCAAAGATACGGTACATTAGAATTATTGTAGGTCTGAAAGTCTTCGTCACATAAATGTTCACAATTTGAATTATACCACTGTTATGTATGATGTTTATCTAATATTATAAATATTTTAGGAAATTATAAATGTTTCTTGACTTTAATATTTGCTCAGATCTTAATGTTATATATATATATATATATATATATATATATATATATATATATATATATATATATATATATATATATATATGTGTGTGTGTGTGTGTGTGTGTGTGTGTATGTATGTGTGTGTGTCTTCATGGCCTGTGTAGATAATGTGCTCACCGCTGTAAAGAGTTGTCTGGACATATCCATTCGATTTGCTCTCGCAGATTCCAAGCAGTTGGATATTCATTGGCTACACGAGCTACCTTTCCTGTCTATTACATGTTACGAACATTCCAGGTTCCAATTCTAGATATTGCTTTCATCGTAAGAAGATTTGTCGGCGATCTGTCTTCCATAAGGCTTTCGTCAGATTGCGTCATACGTTTCTTTGAGACATCTTCCTGAGTAAAGCGATTTTGCAGCGTTGCTATGGTTTCTATAATCATAATTCGGAGACGGACATTTTGGAGAACGGACAATTCGGAGATAGACAATTCGGAGATCGTGAGGAATTAATCTGAAGCCCATTACTTAAAATTGAAACGAATTAACAAGACTCGCATACAAAAACACGCTTTAATGAAATGATTTTTTTTAGAAACGTCAATGGGTAAAGCATATGAACTAAGAATCTTGTACGAAGAAGCTACAAATTTTGATCTAAGTTACCCGACAACATATGACTGAATGCAAACAGTATTAAAATAATCAAACACAATGTAATAATTCTTAGTTTAACAAAGCCTCATGTTTTGTTAACAAAATGTTTTAAAAAAATTTCCAAACAAGCTAGATCATTACACCAGATTTAAAATTCGTAAACTGTGATAAGTCAGATATTTATGCAATTAGGTTAATGTTGTGACCTCAGCCACGTAAGTAATCAATGGAATTATAAGTACCATAAAATTGGATACAATGCAATAAAGACGGCGATCCAAATCTCGATATTTCTTCTTTCGCAGTGGAGCAGCTTCGACTGCAAGTGCAGGCTCAACGTTCATCCGGTGGATATTTTGCTCTTTCTGAAGTTTCTTAACAAGCCTTGGAAGGGTCGGATGAGCTATTTGCACGGAGCCTGCAAATGCATTGTGCCAACCTTCGATGGCATTATTTGTGCGGGGTGTGTCATTTTTTGACCGCTTCAAAGCATTCCCATATCTCCGCTGGAAATATTGCACCGCCTCAACTTCTCCGACGCCGCGTGTGTCCAATGAAGTGCCTTCGATGTAACTAAGCAAAGAATCAACCTCTGATAATGATTGCAGCTCGATCAGTTCCTCATATATACGCACCTTGTCTTCATTCGGTACATAAGCCAGTGTTATAAGCATACGAATGTGCATTGCAAAATCCACGTCGTTGTTGAAGTTGCTTGCAAATCCAAGCTCCTGGACCTTTCGCCAAATGCATTGATCAAAATGGAAATGGCAGCCGTGAATCTGTACGTTAAAAGCATTCTTAAAAGCATTCATTGCTGCTCTTTCAAAGTCTGTAACAATTACTTCAGGATTTAATCTTGTTTGGAGTTCCTTTAGCTTCAGCAGCAGCGTTGTATACGTAACTTCTAACTTGTTAGGCAGAAGAGCATACACGCATGGTATGTTGATTCCATTATGCAGTGCGTGTATTGTGTATAGCTGAGTACTAGTATACGAGGCAGGAATTAATCTGAATGTACCGTCAGCAAACCAAATTCGACTTCCAGCTAAGAAATTAGGATCCTCAACAGCAGCGAATAGAAGGAAATTTTCCTCGTTACGTAGGAAAATCGAACCGGTCAACGTATTTCGAAGTTCAGGAGGAAAGTTATTGTTTTCAATTGAAGGAAGCTGACGGTATCTCCTGATATTGCGTTTAATAGTCTCAGTTTTTGGTAAAGTCGCCTGTGCGACTTGAGCCAAATTTCCAAGTACTGACTGAACTATAACCCGAGAATGTTCTTCCGATACTTCCGCTCGTCGTTTGGTTGATGTGCGAACACGCGCCTTGTCAATCTCTCCTGAAGATACAACATGCATGTGATCAGAAGGCGCCTTGATCATTTCTCCACTGGCCGTGGCAACGGCCTTTGAAGGAACGATTACTATATCGCCATATTTTCTTCCTCTCTGTTATTTTGTCAATATGGTAAAGATAACCTTCAAAAACTAACATTCTTTTTCCCTTTTCTGATTCAAGAAATTCAAGAGACATTATGTCGAATATTTTGTCAATATGGTATGCTGACTGAAGACTGATTCAAGAAATTCAAGAGACATTATGTCGAATATTTTGTCAATATGGTATGCTGACTGAAGACTGATTCAAGAAATTCAAGAGACATTATGTCGAATATTTTGTCAATATGGTATGCTGACTGAAGACTGATTCAAGAAATTCAAGAGACATTATGTCGAATATTTTGTCAATATGGTATGCTGACTGAAGACTGATTCAAGAAATTCAAGAGACTTTATGTCGAATATTTTGTCCTTAATATACAGATTTAATATCGCAAAGCTTATATACTGTCTCTTTGAGAAACCAACGTAACGAATAAGAAATAACCAATTAAGACCTTATATGTATTTCAACTACTCGCAACTTGAAGACACATGACTGTTGCGGATATATAAAAGTAAATTGTTTCATTGAGCACGTGTTAAGTGTTAATAATACCCAGTGACGGCCGATGGTTTCGGAAATAGCTATAACTTATGAAAATAGCTATCGCGCTTACATGCAAGAATGGTCTTATTTACTAATTGTTAAGGATGTGCGTAATTATATAACTTTGTTACAGTCTGTTTTTGACTGTGTTGCTGCATTTCACTTCGTCTTTTCATGTGCCTGCTGAAAGAATGCGGCTGAACATCAAAAGGATTTTGTCTTATTGGGTTGGCGTGAAGACATCGCCTATGGGTTATGTTGGTATTACATGGCAATTACTATTATTTAGTGATATAATCTGGATTAGGAAAAGGTTTAAAAAAGCAATATCAATGGTAAAAGTTAAACACACACACAGTCATATGTTGTCGTGTAACTGAACCCAAAGACGTTTCTAAAAAAAAATCAATTCATTTAATCGTGTTTTTAATCTGCCTCCTAATTGTCCCCTCTCAGAATTGTCCAATGTCCGAAATATCTGTCTCGAATTGTCTCCTCTCCGAATTGTCCGCTCTAAATTGTACCGGGTGTTACTTATCAACAGAATTTTACCTGTCTAAAATGATGTATCAATGATGAGACTGGACGAATGGACAGCACCGATTAATTTGAGTTGCTTGCCATAGTAGTAGCCATCAAATTATGGGGCAGATATTTTAGAGGGAAAAATAGTAGTGCTTTGTGACAATTCGAATCTTTAAATGTTATTAATAATAGCTGTTCAGAAACAAATTTCATCAGGACTGTTTTGAGAGAAATCTCCTTCCTTGCTATCTTAGGTCGGTTTCAAATTAAGGATCGTTATGTAGCATGCCATGACAATAGACAACCCATACTTCTTTGAAGATGGTATCTTGATAGGCTTTATCAGAAAGGAGTTTTTCAAAGTACTAAAGGACTATAAAATTCAGCAAATTATAGTTCCAGAGTTGTAGTTTCGGTTTTTGAGTGCTTGGTAAATCCACAAGTTGAATTTGCTCTCATCTACTTTAGTGTGCCCTGTTTGCCCAATATTATGTGACTTGAACTTTTATTCTATTTTTGACACGAAACTTTTTATACGTTCCAATTTGTATTTTCATTTCTACATATGTTTCTTACACTATTTCCTTTATTTGTTAGATTATATTTGTCTTAATTTCATGTTTTTCAGAAATGAATCTGTTGCATCTTAAACAAGACGCGAAAAGATAAATCAAGGGTGCCTTCGCAGAAGGAACTTCAAGGAATTGAAAAGTTCAGTTGAAATCGTACTTCCTTCTTTGTGTAAAGCCTCTTCCAACTGATTTAAATATTATATGCATTTATGCTCAGTTTCTTGCTAGAAGCTTTCAGTATTCTGATTCCATCAGAAATTACATTTCCGGTATAAACCTATTACAATTAATTCTAGACATATAAACTCTCAAACTGATGCTTTCAAATTAAAACTTTTAATAAAAGGTATTTCTAGATGCAATCTCATTGCCCAAAGAAAGCCGTCCACATTACACCTGATATGTTATTGGAGATATTCAAAGTCATGAAATTCGATGATGACCATGTCTTTCGGTGTTTGTTTTTGTTTTATTTGTCTTAATGGCGAGAAAATCCAATCTTGTTCCTAATTCAGTACGAGGGTTTGATACGAACAAACAACGTTTGAAGCAGGATATCATTTGCACTGAATGTCTGGTAATTGCTTAGATGAAATGGTCTAAAACAAATCAGTTTGAACGGAGAGTTGTGAGGATACCGATCGTAGCAATTTCTGATTCACCTCTTGGTCTAGTTTGTGCTTGTAAGCAAATAATTGAGAGAAGCAATCTCCCTTTCAATTATCCAGTATTCTGTCTTCGTTCTTCGTTCTAACAAGGGAGAATATGAACCCGTTACTTATCCAAAGTTACAAGGGTATTTAGGCTACCTTATTCGAAAATTTGGCAAAGACGAAACTCTCTTTGCATCTTACAGTGTTAGGCTCAGGCTCCTTCAGAACTAATTTAGCTACAAGGAATACCTTTTCTTTATCCTTAAAGAGATAGTACTAGTTTCTCAAAAACTGAGTTCCTTGATCTTGAATCAAACCTGAATTTCTTTCTTCCAGAAACAAAGACAATTTCCATTACAGTTTTGAATGACACCATCACCAAATATGTGACATGAATTTGGTACATTCGGGTCCAAGGCTCTCCAGGAATTATCATATTAAAATTACAGAATAAGATTGAAACAAATGAGGCCTGTATCAGGTCCAAATACAGTATTTTTCATGTTTTAGAGATGTTAAATTCCTACAACAATCGCATTACGCTCATCAGATCTCATTCATCTCCTAAAATAATCGTCACTGCTATCATTCCTAAGCCAATAGATTTAGAAACAACTGTTGAGAAGATCAATAGTATCAATAAAGGCCTGAACACTTTTTATTCGAAACGAAAAGTTTAATTTCGTCACACTTATCGAGTATTCCTAAAGAACAATCAGCCTATTAGAGACCTTTGTGTCATTAAAGAGCGAAGCTTTCATACTGAGCCTTATCAATACAATGTCTCGTTTAATATAATGCAACTGTATAATGTAAATTCATTCAGTCATTACCGCGTAATGTACATATGTACATAATTTTTATTTTGAAATTGTTATCCCATGATTCTTCCTAAACTACAATAATCCTTTCTCTTTGTGGAACAGACTTTGCATAGAAGTTAGATATAGAACAACTGTTAATTCAAAAAGATATCAGTAATAAGTTCATCCTTTATTCCTTCAAGCGCTTTCCCATCATCATCATCATGAATGCTCTTCAGGTAGATGGATTATGCTTTCAAAGCATTTTTCAAAAGAATTTTTTTTCACGTCATTGCTATGTCGATTACATCATTGTTTATAGGGCACAATATGAACAACTTTTTAACATCAGTATACAACATTTGTATATTTGTATGCAAAAACACTTTTGTAAGACTGACGAAATCATTAAACACATTCACAGCACTTGCCTAAGTAAAAAACAAATTACAATGTACAAAGCATCCCGTTTCAATTTTTCATGAATGTCGAATAATTAGTTAGAACTAGTAAGGTATGGTTGTGGTGTGCGTATGAAATAAAGTTCCTTTGTTTTCTCTTAAATATTCATTATCAGTAAATAATTTATACAAAGGAAGGACTTCGAAGTTTTCTCCTGAACAGTTATGTAGATGTTGATTAACTTTAAATTATCTGAGATATTCTGTTTTTGTTTGCTGTCTATGTACTGCCATTCTCTTTCTTAGTTTATTTTTCTTCTGATCTATGTAAAATGCTTCGTATTTCACACATATCAATACATAAATTACATCTTTTTAATTGCAATCCATTTCCTGTCTTACAACTTTTAAATTTAATCGAGTTTCCTTCTAATATATTAGAACATGTTCTGCATCTACCCGTAATACATTTGGTTACTGGGCCTCTCTTTTAGTGAAGTGAAATTTAGACCTGGTAAGAATTTGTTTCAATATTTTTTGGGTTGTCTCTTCCTATTAATAATTTTCTTGTTTGAAAGACATTTCTCATTTTATGACTACATCGAAGTACTAGTTCACATGTTCGTACCATCGGGAAGATATTAGTTTTCCGTGGGTTATAAGTTGTAATGAAAGGAATTCCATTTGATAATGGGTTTATTTTTTCACGGTTATCTCCCTTGGTCTGTCCATTTTTTTTTCTATCTCAGTATTCCATGATTGATAATTTACTTTGGGCAGCTTTTAACGCGAAGATATTATTCCAATTCTGCGAGTCTCTGTTCTTGTGTATGTTTGTCCTTTACAATTGTTATCACCCTTAATGCAAGATTAAAAGGAATGTTCACTTTTATATGTTTCGCATGACAAGAATTAAAGTTGAGATAAGTTATGTGTATCATTTGGTTTACTATAAATATCAAATATTCCATATTATGAAGCAGTTGTCTATAAATCTCTTCCCAATTCTTTCTAAAAAAATCCCAAAATTTGTTTCCGTGTTTACCCCTCATTACGTCAAATAATGTCTCTTGCAAGTACCCCAAGACTAACGTAGAATAAGTTGGTGCCACCTTGGTGTCCATAGCCGTGCCTTTTTCCTGTATGTAGTAATTTCCATTAAAGTAAAATATATTGCGTTCAAGTACTAGTGTAAGGGACTCAATTTTAAATTCATTGTTGAATCGTGAATATATGTTTTCACTTTTTTGTTTACCACAATTTCACTGCTTCTATTCCAAGGTCATGCGGAATATTAGCGTATAAGTTTACTATATAAAAAGTAGGGAGTGTTGATCCCTCGTTCACGATGTCTGGTAATTGGTTGAGAAAAAAAATATCATCCCTTATGAAACTAGGAACTTCTTTTGCAAAGTGGTTTTAATATAATATCAAGCAAATGATTTAGTCTTTGTGTGCAACTATTAGTCCCTTCTACAATAGGTAGAAATGCTAAATATTCAGGCCTGTTTATTGTTACATATTCCGAATTTTGCTGCTGAGATTCTTCTGTGATGGTATTACATTTGTGGATTTCTGGGATGTCGTAAAAGT
Source organism: Margaritifera margaritifera (assembly GCA_029931535.1). Lineage (NCBI taxonomy): Eukaryota > Metazoa > Mollusca > Bivalvia > Unionida > Margaritiferidae > Margaritifera > Margaritifera margaritifera. Next base: position 2,999,532 of record JAQPZY010001679.1, on the reverse strand, counting down.
AACTTGTACAATGTCCAAAATTCGTGAAATAACCCCTTTTATTTTTTTTATATAGGTCATTTTGTTATTTTTCAATTACGTGGTTTATTATTTTTGCGTGTCCGTATCGGCTTGTCCACTTATTTCCTGGTTTTTATTCTAAATGAATGTGAAATGCTAAATGATAAAGAATTCTACCAGGATTTGGTGGTCACTTTTCCTATTACCAGTCAGTTTTGCTCGTATAAAGATGTAAAATATTTTTGTTTGTGTTTCTCTATGCCGACATGATGTATATTGTCATGTCATTAGAACATAAATGTATGGTCTAATAACAAATGAGCACCTAAAAGTCATAAAACTTGTATGTGTTTTTGCTAAATGTATGTCTTGATTAATTAGTATGTTTTGATGTAAAAGAATACCTAAAAATGAAAACAAATCATATTTCGAAGAAATACTGGTCATCTCTCACGCAGGCTTAGTAATTCTTATAATGGAGCTTATTTACTACCATGGTCATGCATGAGCTAAATCTTTCTCTAATGCTTACAATCACCCCTTAGTTTATTTTTTCATACGCGTACTGTTGTGATTATTCAATACAATTGCACTACAGTTCAGGCCCTGGTGCATAACTCTGAACTCTTTGAAACAACTGCCTTTGAAAAGTGAACCTGAAAACGACGTCTTAATAGGGTTGAATGTTTAAAGGAAGTTTATTTTCTTCAATAGTCTGATTTAATACAAGTACCATTCTCAAAGTGGATGTTAAAGGCAAGGAATTGTTGAATTGAGCTATCCAGACAGGCAGGTTAGACTGTATATACCTTACCTGAACTTTTAAATTTGTTCCTTTCGAAAAGATAATAGAGACGTTGCATCACATTTTAGGATCATAGGTTTTGCAGTCGCAGTGTATTAAAAGTATTTACATAGATGTTGTTTTGATGGCGGGGCAAATTATGGAGTAATTATTCAGATTTAAGACTAAAGCAAGACCTCTCTTTCCGAGCACCCTTGAAATAAGACCACTCTCTTATAACACTCTCGTTTTGTCATTTACAATATATATATATATATATATATATATATATATATATATATATATATATATATATATATATATATATACATCATTTGTTTACAAAAACACTCTAGAAAGACTGACAAAATCATTAAACACTCTTCACATTCCTTGGCTAAGTAAAACAACAAAACTGGACAGACATGCACTCATTATAGACCCTGTACAGTATGTTATGAAAGAGCATCAATCTATTGATACAATGTATAAAGTGGTCAATACAAATTAAAAACAACCAATATAGGTTTTCTATGGTAATGTTATGAAAATGTGTCAGTGTATTGATACAATGTACAAAGCGTCCCGTTTTAATTTTTCATGACTCTCAAATAATTAGTTAGAACTATTACGGTCTGGTTGTGGAGTGCGTATGAAATAAAGTTCCTTTTCTTCTCTTAAATATTCATTATCAGGAAGAAATTTATATAAGGGAACGACTTTGAAGTTTTTTTCCTGAACAGTTATATAGATGTTTATTAACTTTGAATAATCTGAGATCTTCTGTTCTTGTTTGCTGTCTATGTACTGTCATTCTCTTTCTTATTTCATTTTTCGTCTGATCTATGTAAGAGGCTTCGCATTTCACAGTCATATCAATACATAAATCACATTGTTTCAATTGCAATCCATTTCCTGTCTAATTTGAAATATATTACCACTTTTAAATTTAATCGAGTTTCCTTCTGCATCTTCTCGTACCACATTTGGCTACTCAGGCCTCTCTTTCAATGGAGTTAAATTAAGACCTGGTAAGAATTTATGTCAAAATATTTTGGATTGTCTCTTACCATTAAGAATTTTCATTCTTTCCAAAACATTTCTCATTTCATAACTACATTGAAGTAATTGTTCACATGTTCGTACCATCGGGAAGATATTAGTTTTCCGTGGGTTATAAGTTGTAATGAAAGGAATTTCATTTGATGATGGGTTTATGTTTTCACGGTTATCTCACTTGATCGGTCCATTTCTTCTCGATCTCAGTATTCCAAGATTGATAATTTCCTCTGGGTAGCTTTGCCTGCGAAGATATTGTTGTAATTGTTTGTCGTTTACAATTGTTATCACCCTTAATGCAAAATTAAAAGGAATGTTCACTTTTATATGTTTTGTATGACAATAATTAAAGTTGAGATAGTTATGTGTATCATTTGGTTTACTATAAATATCAGTAGAAATATGGGTTTGAGATAATTTGACGAGTATGTCCAGAAAAGGAATACTTATTCACTCTCATTTTTTTGTGAATTGTTGAGCTGGATGTAAATTATTAAGTTCCTGGAAGAATTCTTCTATTGATATATTCCATATTATGAAGCAGTTGTCTATAAATCTCTTCCCAATTCTTTCTAAAAAAATCCCAAAATTTGTTTCCGTGTTTACCCCTCATTACGTCAAATAATGTCTCTTGCAAGTACCCCAAGACTAACGTAGAATAAGTTGGTGCCACCTTGGTGTCCATAGCCGTGCCTTTTTCCTGTATGTAGTAATTTCCATTAAAGTAAAACATATTGCGTTCAAGTACTAGTGTAAGGGACTCAATTTTAAATTCATTGTTGAATCGTGAATATATGTTTTCACTTTTTTGTTTACCACAATTTCACTGCTTCTATTCCAAGGTCATGCGGAATATTAGCGTATAAGTGTACTATATGAAAAGTAGGGAGTGTTGATCCCTCGTTCACGATGTCTGGTAATTGGTTGAGAAAAAAAAATATCATCCCTTATGAAGCTAGGAACTTCTTTTGCAAAGTGGTTTTAATATAATATCAAGCAAATGATTTAGTCTTTGAGGGCAACTATTAGTCCCTTCTACAATAGGTAGAAATGTTAAATATTCAGGCCTGTTTATTGTTACATATTCCGAATTTTGCTGCTGAGATTCTTCTGTGATGGTATTACATTTGTGGATTTCTGGGATGTCGTAAAAGCAACTTGTACAATGTTGCAAATTCGTTAAATAATCATTTTTTTTTGTTTGTTTGTATAGGTCATTTTGTTATTTTTCAATTACGTGGTTTATTATTTTTGCCTGTCCGTATACGCTTGTCCTCTTATTTCCTGGTGGAATGCTACATGAATGTGAAATGCTAAATGATAAAAAATTCTACCAGGATTTGGTGGTCACTTTTCCTATTATCTGTCACTTTTTGCTCGTAAAAAGATGTCAAATATTTTGTTTGTGTTTCTTTATGTCGACATGATGTATATTGTAACGTCATTAGAACATAAATGCATGTTCTAATAACAAATGAGCACTTACAAATCATAAAACTTGGATGTGTTTTTGTTAAATGTATGCCTTGATTAATTAGTATGTTTTGATGTAAAAGAATACCTAAAAATGAAAACAAATCATATTTCGAAGAAATACTGGTCATCTCTCACGCAGGCTTAGCAATTCTTATAATGGAGCTTATTTACTACCATGGTCATGCATGAGCTAAATCTTTCTCTAATGCTTATAATCACCCCTTAGTTCATTTTTTTTATACGCGTACTGTTGTGATTATTCGATACAGTTGCACTACAGTTCAGGCCCTGGTGCATAACTCTGAACTCTTTGAAACAACTGCCTTTGAAAAGTGAACCTGAAAACGACGTCTTAATAGGGTTGAATATTTAAAGGAAGTTTATTTTCTTCAATAGTCTGATTTAATACAAGTACCATTCTCAAAGTGGTTGTTAAAGGCAAGGGATTGTTGAATTGAGCTAACCAGACAGGCAGGTTAGACTGTATATATTTTACCTGAATTTTTGAATTTGTTCCTTTCGAAAAGATAACACAGAGATTACATCACATTTTAAGATCATAATTTTTTCTCATGGCGGTGCAAATTATGGAGTAATTATTCAGATTTAAGACTAAAGTAAGACCTCTCTTTCCGAACACCCCTGAAATAAGACCTCTCTCTAACAACACCCTCGTTTTGTCATTTACAATAACACAAATATAATCAAATAGATCAGAGAGTTACGATTCGTTCCAAATTCCAAGCAATAATATATATAAGATGTCCGTGCTCTTTGGTTTATATATAGACATAATTGTTAATTCAGCAGGATGTCAGTAATATGTTCACCCTTTATTCCTTCAAGCGTTTTCGCATGATCATCACGGATGCTCTTCAGGTAGATACATTATAGTTTGAAAGTTGTTTTGTAATTTAACCTATTTGACGTCATTGTTATGTCAATTACGTCATTGTTTATAGGGCGAGATATTAACAACCTCACACACACACACACACGCACGCACGCACACACACACGTATATATATATATATATATATATATATATATATATATATATATATATATATATATATATATATATATATAACCTAACCCTAACCCTTTACAACACCTTTGGAAGACGGACAAAATCATTAAACACTCTTCACGTTCCTTGGCTAAGTAAAACAAAAAACAATTGGACAGACATGCACTCAACATAGGCCCCGTACAGTATACTATGAAAGAGCATCAATCTATTGATACAATGTGTAAAGTGGTCAATACATATATTATTATCACAATAACGCGATATTGATTGCTGGATCAGGTCGAGTTGTCAGCATCTGAAAATCGGGATCATTACGAGACGCGATTTTTTATGCTGACAACGAGACATAATCTAGCAATCAAAATCGCATTACTGTGATAATGATATTTGTGTTATATAACTATCAATTTTCAGATAATTTAATAAAATCACTACATGTAGCTGAAAAACACAAGAAATTGCTAAACATTTCAACCTCTTTAATACGAACTTCATCTTAAAGCATAAAACGAATTACTTTTTGAAAAGCTGACATGCGCCTGAATATTAGTTTTATGAATGAAGCTTGTGAAACAACGCTCACTCAGTTTGACTACCATTACTGTCAATAACACGAATTGTTCAACGCTTGGGGGCAGCAGACTCATATATGTGATTTACAGTTGTTGTGCAGTTCTCAAATTTTGCATCACGGAAGATTTCACCAGATTTGCTGAACTACTGGAAGGTTGATAATGGTTGAATTGTTTTGGCGGAACATTGTGAGTGGCTCCAATGGAAACTTGACATGGGAATGACAACATTATTTTGACAGTTATTTACAAAAGGATTGGAGGAATTGTTGGAACTTGATGTACAGATTTGTTGCAGAGACTGTTACTCATTTATAATTTCAAATTCATCCATTATGCGGGAAACTCACTAACGTTACCATTTATGAACTTCCGTAAATGGGTTGTACTGTACAACTGTAATGTTTTGGTATGCGATTTCCGAATGTGATCTTGTCTTAGACGAACCTTTTGGTTATATTTTACTACTTCACAATAAAGGAATAAATGTTTTTTTTTATTGTTGTTGTCACAAAAACATGGTTTAGACCTTTCAGATATTTTACATATAACGCAAGGTTTCTTAACTAACGTCGCTGTGAGAGCTTTGTTTACTGCTAGCGTCAACATTCCGTCGCAAGGGGCGCTGCTCTTGTCACCAGGAAACCTCGAGGATAAAGTAGTTATGGTAGTACGGATTTAGAAAACGATAGTACAGTTTTCCTGCTTCTAGGAAATGACGGTAACATTCTGGCTCTTTCTTGGGTAGAAAATTGGTAGGTATATAATAAAAATTAAAAACAACCAATATCGGTTTCTTGTGATAATGTTATGAAAATGTATCAATGTATTGATACAATGTACAAAGCATCCCGTTTTAATTTTTCATGACTCTCAAATAATTAGTTAGAATTATTATGGTCTGTTTGTGGAGTGCGTATGAAATAAAGTTTCTTTTCTTCTCTTAAATATTCATTATCAGGAAGAAATTTATATAAGGCAACGACTTTGAAGTTTTTTTTTCCTGAACAGTTATGTAGATATTTATTAACTTTTAATAATCTGAGATCTCCTGTTCTTGTTTGCTGTCTATGTACTGTTTCGTTAGACGTCACATCCCTTTATACTAATATACCGCATAGTGAAGGGATACAGGTGTGTAAGGAAGCATGGGACACAAGAACTGTAGGCGATCCACCCAATCATTTCCTAGTTAAACTTCTGGAGCTAGTCCTAAAACTCAAGAACTTTGTATTCAATGAAGAAAACTACATCCAAATCAATGGAACCGCAATGGGTACAAAAATAGCTCCCTCGTATGCTAATATTTGTATGGGAAGACTGGACGGTCAACTTTTAGCACCGGTGGATCTTACACCGTACCAGTGGGTACACTTCATCGATGATATAGAAATGAAGTAGCAACATGGAAGAGAACATCTGGATGACTTCATATCAAAAGCAAACAACTTCCATCCTTCAATAAAATTCACAGCAGAAATCTCCAACTCAAACCACTTTATGTCTGGATACAACAACCAGACTGGTAGAAAACAAACTCCATACAGACATCTACTCTAAACCAACCGATAAACATCAGTATCTTCTCCCATCCAGCTGTCATCCAAAAAATACATTGCATTCGGAATATCCTGTATATATATATATATATATATATATATATATATATATATATATATATATATATATATATATATATATATATACTCTCGAAGAATAAGGGTTGTACTCTTCTATCATTGAAATTACTGGTAGTATTAAATTCGGCAACAATAGAGGTCAATGGTATTCATGTGAATACGGACGAGAGAGAGAGAGAGAGAGAGAGAGAGAGAGAGTATTTACTACAACATTTGAGATTTTCATCTGAATACGGACGATTTAATTCAACATTAGACAATCAGTACATCTCTTGTACCGTTAAGCTTTACGTTGATTTGAGGGGAGAGGGGGTTGCATAACTGATATAAATAAATAATTGTATGCCTTTGCGCCTGCTGTAAGTTGGGGAAAAGAGTGGGGATACATTCTCTGTTTAGCCCGGTTGATATTCTCCGAAATTGACCTATTAACGGTCCGGTGGGGGTGAGTCCTCCGAATTTAATCTTCTTCCCAGTTGTGGGTGGATTTCCGTTTTCTGCATTGCTGCGTGAGTGCACTCCAATTTTGACATTCTTACTTCGATGGGTCGGTGAATGCCTTGCAAATTTGATCAACCAACGGTATGTAATACTTTATAGTTCTCTCTCTCTCTCTCTCTCTCTCTCTCTCTCTCTCTCTCTTGTCCGTATTCACATGAATACGATTGACCTATTTTGTTTCCGATTTTATTACTACCGGTAATTTCAATGAAATAAGAGTACAACCCTTATATATATATATATATATATATATATATATATATATATATATATATATATATATATATATATATATATATATATATATATATATATATACTGCAGTGTTTTAGACGATATTACAGCTCACTTATCCGTACAAGCGGCGTTAGACAGCATCACAAAGACACGATGCAATGTTTGACTGTTCTTACGACCAGAATCGTAACCTCGTGGTGTGACAACAACCACACTGTACAGGCATCGATCCACAAGCAGAAAATATAAAATACTTAATGTGTGTGTGTGTGAAAGGATATTACAATATCACTCACCATCATCCCACAATAGAGGAAATGTTTGGGAATATATGTATTTAATCCTATCCATGTCTCGTGTGTTTATTTTCAGCGTAGCAATTTAACCGTATCCGCAATCATGTATGTAAATGATTTTCACATTATTTGTTCAATGTTTGCCACAAAATAAAGTAAATATATTGCTCTTTGTTCCTAACACTTCTGAGGTGACAGTCGTTTCAGTGCGCAAAATGTCAATTTTATAGCGACAACATCTGCGCGGGGACATAAGCAATGCTGTCATATACGGTGAAGAAATTGTCAAACTGCTAGGAATTTATATCCGCTACAAACCGCAGTTACCATAAACTCTAACTTAAGGCGTGCCAACCCTGAAGTTGCGTAGACTTACGTCAATGATTCAAGAGCAACTGATTTTAGAGAGGAATCCAGTTTCAATTAATTTAGATTAATCAGTAAATCCCATTAAATAAACAACCGAAATAAATAAATAAATAAATAAATCAGTGTTTCACAAAAAAAAAGAAAAAACAAAGGGTTTATTCAGTAAATAGAATTGCAAATAAATAAGAAATAGGCACAAAGGTATACGCAGTTGAAGAGAAATGAGATGTTTAACTTGCAGTTTGGGATCAAAATGACACTTAATCACTTTTGCAATTTTTTTCAATGCTTTCACTTACATAATATTAATGAACCTAGGTCAATCATTTTTCGTCTCATATCAATGATATAAAGAACGTTGGAAAAAATCTTTTACTCTTTATCTTATGAACTATATCATTCCTGGTAAAGAAAAACTGCAAAGAATACTGTTTTTGTTATGTCACTAGTACTTCACGTAAAATATACTTGCTAGAAAAAATAAATTATTGTTAAAAATTATGCAAAATGTCGTTTTTTCTATGCAAGAAATACTTAACATGAGACCCAGAAATTTCCTAAATCTGTTACTAATTCATTTAACGCGAGCTCCGCTTTTTTGTTTCTAAGTGACCACGCAATCGAGGCCTGAAATTTCATTATTTCTTTTACATTGTCTTTTCCACGACTACTATTTCTCGAGATACTATGGGATTCATCGTCCACATATTCGTGTCTCCTTTCGTTTGAATTAGACGGTTTGCTTTAGTTTATTCCTCTTCCATGTCAGTTATATTTTCGGGCACTCAGTCCTTTTCCCTCTTTTAACTGTGGGCCAGTATTGTTGAATCTCTAGGTCCAAACCTTTTGACAATCTATAGATGAAGCCCCGTATTCATGAAATTCCACAACTTGAGTGCTCACCCAAACTCAAATTTTGACCCTGAATAGTGAACAAACTGGTTTAAATACAAAAGATTTCAAAGTTGTGAATTTTTCAGTTTAAACACAGGTTTGACTTAAAATTTATCTGGCTAAATTGCTGAATTCAAAATCAAAATTTAAGAACGGATGCAATTTCCATGCGTGGAAACCAACGTATCGTGTTTGTCTGATTTCTATCGATGATGATATTTTTATTGTAAACTTATTTTCCAACAAACAAAAAGCCAGCATATGTTGACTTAGGGTTGATCATAACTGGACAATGCAGTATAGCTTTTATAACACAGGAAAGTATAATATTCTAGGGGTTTGACTTTCGTTGAAGGATCAGCTGAGCAAATATTTCTTTATCCCAAAACTGGCGTCATATTTTTCTGAGAAATGACAGGGTTTTATTATTATTATACATATTATTCATATGCATATTATTCTTCTTTTAATAATAATAATAATAATACTTATTATTATTATTATTATTATTATATCTAAATTTAATGTAGTGAAAAGTGCATAATTTCTAAAAATACCTTGTCGTAGGTTTGACAAACATGCATTGTTGATAGTTTTACAGAATAATTCACGACTAGCTAGCCATTTCGTTAGGTCCGTGTTAAACCAACGTTAGGTGTTGTTACAGTTGTGGGTTAAAATAAACAAATGTATTTTTATGACTTTAAAAGCTTCATTTCATTGGTATTTAATTTTTAAGTTAATTTTTGGTGTGCTAAAATCAAGACATATAACATGCAATAATATATCTATCTTATTTCAGCTTTAATATTTTAAAAACCTTTCTAGGTGGCTGACGGCTTCCAGCAACAAATTATCCGAAGCAAATGACGTTGTTTAACATTCTACGAGCATATCTGATTGAATTCTTCGTACTAAATTCAAATGAGAGAGAGAGAGAGAGAGAGAGAGAGAGAGAATGACAGGCCGATTACATTCTGAGTGAACTGCATCTTGTTTTATGCACCTAAATTGTTATCCATCAAATATAGCAACTTATATTTGTTTCTTATTTTTCTGAACTAACTAAAATAATTACTTCTAGAACGATCGATCGGCAATGTCAATTATGATACTAGTAACACGATAGCACAGCTTTTATGCTACGTTCGTATACGTTTTTTAATGGAGGGAAGTTGAGCTGTAAATTCTATATGTAAGATAGAAACTTGATCAAAGGGTGCATATTCCAAATTAAAAGCACACAAATGTATAAAGGAACCCTATAAGTTCAAACAATACCCGGATTTCGAGTGAGACAATATGATAGCAAGATTTTGTCTGTATATACTAAATAATTGTAAGCAAGATACACTTCATTGTACCTACTCCGGCTCCCAATGTTAGCTGACGCTTCTGGTTTTCCTCGTTGTTTATTAAATGTTTAAGGGACGCAGAATTTTTCTTTTTAAATCATCTTTATTTGCGATTACTTAACATGATTTCTGTGGTTATTATCGTACAACTGCACGAACTTTCCTTACGTTAAGTTAATTTGCGTATGAAAAATATCAGTGAAATACGTATTTTTCCAACAAAGTGTTCAATGGTTCTAGATTGGTTTGGGGTAGCCGCGGTAGCTCAGCTGGAGAAGCGTTGATTGGCTGCCTCGGTGTCTCTTTGGGAAAGGCATTTAGCTCCAATTTAATCGGCATGATATACCCAATAATGTGCTAAAGTGCCGTTAAAAACCAAAGAACCAGCCAAAAAGTAACATCTCACTTTGGTGGGATTTATTTGAACCATATTCAAAATTTAATCAATTCTCTATTATGGCAAGAAATAAAACTGCACAATTTGTAATAAAATATGACATTCAACGAATGACATTTTTATTCGAGTTTTTTTTCTTCTCTTTTCATTCATGTATAATGCCTAATATTTAAATGCATGTTATGATTATCCCAGTCGGTTTCGCTAAATGTCTGATGAGGTCTGACTAGTTAGTACGATCTGGTCGACAACATTGAGATGATTTCAGTCTAATTTACATCAATTGCTATTTAGTATTGTAGGTAACTAGTTTTTGTTTAATGAGGTAAGCCAGCACAGAATGAATATTGTTAAACAATAAAAGAGAAATTTAATCTTTATTTTTGTTTATTTATTGATCTATTTATTTATTTACTCGATGTTTAATAACAAAAAAGAAAGAACCGAAGCTCATTATTTTGAAATCCATCCTCTCGAAACCGTTCTTTTCATTCTTTCAATATATTGTGTAGGCTTGGAAATCCTTCATTTCCTTCTAAAATTAATATAAATGAAGCTCTTTTGAAATATTTCCCTCCAAAGATTATACAGCTTAGATTATATGCTGGTGCTGGTCCTGGTGGACGTCAAGTCTTAAAACATTTCAAGTCCGAGACTCAGAGATTTGGTCTTAGCGTCAGCTTTAATCTGTACAGGTATTATAATAATCATCTCACATTACTACATAAACACTCTAGAAATATGCTCATGGAACACTCATGCCGGACATCCGCACGATCTTGGAACGCTCCCAGCTCCTTCTCCACAGACACTGGCTTGGTAATAATATCGAACCTTTTTTCCCTGTGTTTTATCTATACAATCCTGTTTATTCTGACAAAGCCAATCATGTAATCTTTGGTCGCATTTATCCGAACATCCAGTTAGCCGTCTACAAGGAACCAGAATATTTTTGATGGTGTCTATCGTTCCAAAATCTATGATAACATTTTCGGAGTTATCGGCATCAACAACTTTGCAAAAACACCTAAAAGAAACACAAACAAAACTATTTGACATTTTTAGACGAGCAAAAATGACAGATATTAGAAAAAGCGATCACCAACTCGTACAAGATATTTCAACAAATTACCAAAAAAAAAGTTAAGATGATATTTTCTTTGCTTATATGATAATTTGAAGCGTAAAATGAGTGTTATACTAGCAGAGATTTGTCCATAGGAAACCATCAGTGTAGTTTGATTAGGATGTCGTCAAGAGGAGATACAAGTTAAAATAATAAGAAAAAAAAATAGGAGAAAAAAATCAAATCACAGACAAAGAATATTTAAAATATCTTGTAAATCGTTCCGTCCTACTTGTTTTCTGACAATTTGAAAAATTTATAGTTTGTAAAGATAATTTTGTATCATACTCCTCAGTTAAGAAGCGAAATTTACCAAAGGCACTCATGCATTTTCAAGTTACCTTAAATATATATTCTTACTCTTTATGAATAATACTAAAATTTCCTTAATAATATATTAGTCATATAAATCAATTACTGTTTTGAACAGTGAAAATTGAATATCTGCTTTCAGGGAGCCACGGTAGCTCAGTTGGCAGAGCGTCGGTCTTCCAATTCATGACTCGGCTACCTCGGTGTGTCCTTTGGAAAGGCACTTAGTTCCCATTTCTTCAGTATGATATAGCCAAAATTGTGTTGAAAGTGCCGTTAAACACGCCCCCCCCCCCAAAAAAAAATAAATAAATAAAAAAAAATAAATAAACTATTAACCATTCAACCTCTTGTTTTAATGATTTAGCAGATTCGTCCTTTTAAGAGCGTGAATTTTAAACGTCGATATATATTCTGGTAGATACTTTAAACATATTGATTACAGATATTATATTTGGCATTGACAACAATTTTAAGTTGAAATGTTATTCGAAATTACTCACCGTTTCGTCTCAGCCATTGTTTGAACTATGCAAAGAGTTAGAACCAGAAACATCAGAACTGACTTCATTACGGCTGCTTTTCAGAAGTTCGTGAAAGATGCGAATAAATAAATTCAATATTCAGAGGTTTATTACTTGCTTAATATATACTACTCAAGCCCCAGCCGTTAAAAAAGGATCCAGATTCTATTGGTTAATCTCTTTTTCAGTGCATGATTAGTTAGTCATTGCGTGTCCGTATAGGGATGTCCACGTATTTCCTGGTATGCATAGAAAATGATAAATGATAAGGAATTATACCAGTAAATAAGTCGACAAGTAGATATATAAAGAAGATAAGTTATGATCTAATTACGTAACAACATACATCATGTCGGCATAAAGAAACACAAACAAAAATATTTGACATTTTCTTACAAGCAAAACTGGCAGGTAATAGGAAAAGTGATCACCAAATCCTGGTAGAATTCTTTATGATTTTTCATTTCATGTTCATTTAGCATTCTACCAGGATTTAAGTGCAAAAGCTGATACGGATAGTAATCAAAAAGCGTGCTTGATTGTACTCTGTGCGTTTTAATAGTAATCACAAAATGGTTGCTGGATTGTAAGGTGTGTGTTTGGATAGTAATCAAAAAGTGGGTGCTGGATAGTATATGTGGTGTGTTTGGATTTTAATCAAAAAGCTATGGCTGGATAGTATATGTGGTGTGTTCAATTGTATCTAAACATTTTCACATTAGCATTCCCGTTTGAGGCCATAAAACCGTTTGAGGCTATAAATTCATAATAGACCCATAGGTTTACATGTAGCGTCACTATGGCTTCAAACCTACGACGTAATGTTAATTTCCGGTTTGAGGCTGTTAACTTTCTACCCTTTTAGGCTATAAACTTTGAGTCTACAATACCATTCCCATGTTAAACCTATGGACCATTTTAACATAGGATTTCCCGTACGTACAGGGTGTGACTCATGTGGAGGTCAACTGTTGTTAACAACTAAAACATTATATCCCTTTTACCACTTCTCTCTTCTGTGTGATAGTATGTTTGTGTGTAAGGGTATAGTAGTGTGTCTATAAACACTTCCTACCCTTGTGTGATAGTACAGTATGTTTGTATGTTTGTGTGTAAGAGTGTGTGTTTATTTCACCCCCTTTGTGTTACATCCTATCCCTCTTCTTATGTGATAGTGTGTTTTGTAGCATGTAAGTATAGGGAGTGTGCATAAACACTCATATCTTTTTCCTTGAATAGTAGGGGGGAGTTTGGATAGTAGGGGGTGTTTGGATAGTATAGGTGGTGTGTGTTTGGATAGTATAGGTGATGTATGTTGGATTGCAGATACAAATGTTAACATTACGATTCCGTTGGTCCCCATAAACTTTCGACCCTTTTTCCCTTCACCATTTTAACAATACCATTCCCGTTTGTCCCTATAAACACTTTTGTCCTTATAATACCATTCACTTGTTAAACCTATGGACAAATTTAGCATAGGATTTCCCGTGTGTCCCCATAAATTGAGGTCAACCACTTCTAACAATGTTGCCATTTACCCACAATGTTAAAGCTATGAACAAATTTAACGTAGGATTTTCCGTTTGTTGCCCAAGAGCCACATCAATGTAAACCTATGGGCAATGTTAATTCCCATCCCTAGTCCCCAAACATTACTACTAGTATATATTCATTCAGCTTTAGGACTGTGAAGAAGAAGATGGAAGAGTCAAAACAGAGATCCCTTCTCGTGAGAGATTTAAAGAGAGTCATTCGAAAGTATACTTCAGATAAGACTACGGACTACTCCTCTCGAGATAAAAGTCAAGATACTTGCTATATCTGTCAAGAGAAAGGACACTGGGCTCCAGAATGTCCATAACGTCAAAGCAAAGGAAATACAGGAGAAAAGAGAAACAAAGGTAAAGACATCTGTTATCACTGTCAGGAAAAAGGACATAGGTCTACAGAGTGTCCTAAGAAAAAAGAGAACAAACAGGAGGAGAAGCAGGAGGAGGAGCGTTCTTCAGAACAGAAGAAGAAGAACCCATTCCCGTCAAAAAGTTCAAGAAGGTAAGATAACTAGAAGACAGTGAAGAGGAAAGAACCCATACCCTTCAAGAAATTCAAAAGGCGAGACAACTAGAAGGCACTTAAGAGAAAAAACCCACGCCAGTAAAGAAATTTTAAAAAAGAGACGGACATTGAAAAGAAAGAAAATGGATTTTTGTGATGTGTTATGACATTTTCATTGTAATTCGGATTTCACAAGAGAATATATCAAAGAAAAAGAAACGTAAGAGTCTCTTTGTTTTGATTTCTTTTGAAACTTTTATAATGGAGAAGATATTTAAGCACACTCAAACACGCACACATGATATCATGGGAAAGGGATTTAAGTTTGACATGATTTGGCAGTCATTGAGTAGTATCCTGAAAAAGACCGTTTGCGTTTCTTATAAATCACTAAAAACTTATAAACTTGACATGATGAGCTTTAACTGTTTTAATCCCTTTGAATGCCCAAGTCCTACTCATTCTCTTGTTGCCGCTGTTGCTGCTTTGGCAGTGGTAGTAGTAACTGCTGCTGCTGTTGACATCTCAGTGGCGTTGAGAGTGAATGTTGTGATGGAAGGTTTAGAACTCTTGACACGTGAAGGTCTCTTTCTCTTGTGTTGAGCTAAAGAAGTCTCATACATTTGTCTCGGATACTTCAATTCCACCAAAATGTCTTGTAACAAGCACATCGTTTTGTTTTCACTCCCTTCCTTCTGTCCTTCGCAAGACAAAGTTTTCCTCTTCTCTTCTTTTTTCGTTTTCGTTTTTCCTTTTCTTGTCGTTATTGAAGAAATGCTTCTTCTGCTTATTTCTATCGTTTAAAAAAATCTCCAGTTCTTCCTTCTGTCTCTTTCTGAAATCATCGAAACCAATGGTAACGATGGAGAAAGAGGTGATGGTAGTACTACCGTTGCAGAAAAATTTCTTGCTGAGACGACAGGAAATCAGCCAAAGCTAAATTGAAAAATTGAAGTCATCCTCTTCTGGAAGAAGAATACTGGTTACAGCTGCATTAGTAGTCGTAGTCATAGTACTATCATTCTGAGTATACGAGGCACCCCAATACATTGTTTTCCTTTTTTCAGCCATAGGTAAGGTACTGAAACTGTTCCGCAATGGTAAACCGTAGGAACACTGGTGCACCTATATATTGAAAGTGACATCACGCATCCGCTTTCTTCTGACTGGAAGAGAGACCCTACGCATCATTGCTATGTCAGTTACATTATTGTTTATAGGACGTCATTGCTATGTCAGTTACATTATTGTTTATAGGGCATCATTGCTATGTCAGTTACATTATTGTTTATAGGGCATCATTGCTATGTCAGTTACATTATTGTTTATAGGGCATCATTGCTATGTCAGTTACATTATTGTTTATAGGACGTCATTGCTATGTCAGTTACATTATTGTTTATAGGGCGCGATATGAACAACTTCTTTACATCGTTGTACAACATTTGTATAGACAAACACCTTTGTTAGACTGACGAAATCATGAAACATCCTTCACAGTTTTTGCTAAAGTTAAAAAAAAGATTACAATGAAGAAAGCATCCCGTTTTAATTTTTCATGATCGTCGAATAATTATTAGAACTATTAAGGTCTGGTTGTAGAGTGTGCGTGAAATAAAGTTCCTTGTTTCTCTTAAATATTCATGATCAGTTCTTCCTGAACAGTTATGTGGATGTTTATTAACTTCATTTGCAATATTAGTTCTTTTTTCGTCAGACCTATGTAAAAGCTTCGCAATTCACACATATGAATGCATAAATCAAGTTTTTTTATTCGTAATCTATTTCCGGTCTAACCTAAACTATCTTACCACTTTAAAATTGAATCGAGTTTCCTTCTATTATATTAGAACATGTTCTGCACCTACTCGTAACACATTTGGTTACATGGGCGTCTCTTTTAGTGAAGTGAAATTTAGACCTGGTAAGAATTTGTTTCAATATTTTGTGGGTTGTCTCTTACTATTAATAATTTTCATTCTTTCCAAAACATTTCTCATTTATGCTACATCGAAGTACTTGTTCACATGTTCGTATCATCGGGAAGATATTAGTTTTCCGTGGGTTATAAGTTGTAATGAAAGGAATTTCATTTGATGATGGGTTTATGTTTTCACGGTTATCTCCCTTGATCGGTCCATTTTTTTTCAATCTCGGTATTCCTTGATTGATAATTTCCTCTGGGTAGCTTTGCCTGCGAAGATATTGTTGCAATTCTGCGAGTCTCAGTTTTTGTATATGCTTGTCCTTTACAATTGTTATCACTCTTGATGCAAGATTAAAAGGAATGTTCACTTGTATATGTTTTGCATGACAAGATTTAAAGTTGAGATAGTTACGTGTATCATTTGGTTTACTATAAATATCAAGAGAAATATGGGTTTGAGATAATTTGACGAGTATGTCCAGAAAAGGAATACTTATTCACTCTCATTTTTTTGTGAATTGTTGAGCTGGATGTCAGTTATTAAGTTCCTGGAAGAAATTTTCTATAGATATATGCCTATTCCATATTATGAAGCAGTCATGTAAAAATCTCTTCCAATTCTTTCTCAAATAATCCCTATCTTCTTTCCACGTTTACCCCTCATTCTGTCAAATGGCTGTGTATTTTTTCCTGTGCGCAGTAATTTCCATTAAAGTAAAATACATTGTTTTAAATTCATGATTGAATCGTGAATTTAGGCTTTCACTCTTTTCTTTAGCCACAATTTCACTGCTTCTATTCCAGGGTCATGCGGAATATTAGTGTATAGGTTTACTATATGAAAAGTAGCTAGTTTTGATCGCTCGTTCACGATGTCTGGTAATTGGTTGAGAAAAAAAAATATCATCCCTTATGAAACTAGGAACTTCTTTGCAAAGTGGTTTTAATATAATATCAAGCAAATGATTTAGTCTTTGTGTGCAACTATTAGTCCCTACTACAACAGATAGAAATGTTAAATATTCAGGCCTGTATATTGTTACATATTCCGAATTTTGCTGCTGAATTTCGTCCGTGATGGTATTACTTTTGTGGATTTTTGGAGGTCGTAAAAAGAATTTGTAAAATGTTCAAAATTTTCTAATTAATCATTTTCTTCTTTATATATCGGCTTGTCGACTTAATTCATTATTATTTATCGTGTCATATTCATTTAGCATTCTACCAGGATATAGATGGACAAGCCGATCCGGACATGCCAAGACTAACTAATCATGCACTGAGAAAGAGATTAATCAATAGTATGTGGTGGATCTTAAAGGCATTCTTCATAACGGCTCGGGCTTGAGTAGTATATATTAAACAAGTAATACGCCTCTGAATATTGACTTTACTTCATCGCGTTTTTTTTACGTACTTCTGAAAAGCGGTCGTAACGAAATCAGTTCTGATGTTCCTGATTCTAACTCTTTGTATAGTTCAAACGGTCGCTGACACGTACGGTAAGTAATTTCAAACAACGTTTAAAAGTTAAAATTGTTGTGAAAATCAGTTTATAGTATCTTCCAGAACAAATATTCAGGTTCAAAATTCACGCTATTAAAATAGCGAATCTGCTACATTGTTAAAACAAGAGGAAGGATGGTTTATAGTTTATTGATCTTTATGATTTATTGATTTTTTTTTTTTTTTAATTTTTTTTTTTTTTTTTTTTTTTTTTGGGGGGGGGGGGGCGTTCAACACGCTTAACACAAAGTTGGCTATATCATGCTGAGGAAATGAAACTAAGTAACTCCCAAAGGGCACATCAAGGCAACCGACTCATGGATTACAAGTCCTACGTTCTACCAACTGAGCCACCACGGCTCCCTGAAAACAAATATAAATTTTCTCTCTTAAAGACAGTAATTGATTTCTATGATTTAAATCATGAAGGATTGTTTTTAGATTTAATCATAAAGAGTAAGAATATATGTACAAGGTAATTTGAAAATTGATGAGTGATTTTGGTAAATTTGGCTTCTAAACTGCAGAGTATGGTACAAAATGATCTTTACAAAATATGGGAATTTTTCAAATTGTAAGAAGAGTAGCACGGAACGATTTACAAGATTTTAAAATATTCTTCGTCTTAGGTTTGAATCTTTTTGTCAATTTATGTTCATTTTTGCCTATTCTCTTTTGTTTCTTATTTTAACTTATATCCCTCTTGACGGCATCCGAATGAAACTATACTGATGGTTTCCTATGAACAAATCTCTGCTTGTGTAACACTCATTTTTACGCTCCAAATTTTTATTTTAGCAAAGAAAAAAATTTGATATTTATATTTTTTTCTGAAATTTTTAAAAATATCTTGTGGGATTTAGTGATCGGTATTCTTAATACCTGTGATTTCTGGTCGTATGAAAATGTCAGATATTTAGTTTGTATTTCTTTTAGGTGTTTTTTCAAAGCTGTTGACGTCGATAACTCCAATAATGTTTTCCATGATTTTGGCGCCGTAGAGGAGTTCACACATTGGCTAAGCGTTGGTTGTAGACGACTACATAGATGTTCCGATACATGCGACCGCAGAGTACAGGATTGGCTCTGTCACAGTAAAAAGGATGGTATAGCTAAAGCATAGGGAAAAAAGGTTCGACATTATTACCAGGCCAGTGTCAGTGAACAAGGAGCTGGGAGCATACCGTGCGAATGTCCGGCTTGAGTGTTCCATGAGCACATTTCTAGTTAGTTTATGTAGTAATGTGAGATGATTCTTTTAATACCCGTACAGATTAAAGCTGACACTAAGATCAAATTTATGAGTTTCGGACTTGAAATGTTTTAAGACTTGGCGTCCACTACGACCAATACCAGCACATAATTTCAGCTTCTATAATCTTTGGAGGGAAATATTTAAAAAGAGCTTCATTTATATTAATTTTAGAAAGAAAGGTAGGGTTTCCCAGCCTAAACAATATATTGACACAATGAAATGAACGGTTTCTGAGAGAATGGATTTCAAAATAATGTGCTTCAGTTCTTTCTTTTTTGTTATCAAACATCGAGTAGATAAATAAATAAGCAAATCAATAAATAAAATAAAATTAAGATTACATTTCTCTGATATTGTTTAACAATATTCATTCTGTTCTGGCTTACCTCATTAAACAAAAACTAGTTACCTACCATGCTAAATAGCAGTTGATGTAAATTAGAATAAAATCATCTCAAGATTGTGGACCAGATCGTATTAACTAGTCAGATCTCATCGGACATTAAGTGAAACCCATTGAGATTATCATAACATACATTTAAATATTAGGCATTATACATGAATGAAAAGGGAAAAGAACTTGAATAAAAATGTCATTATTTGAATGTCATAGTTTATTACATTTTTTGCAGTTTTATTTCATGCCATAAATAGGGAATGATTTAACTTTGAATGTGGTTCAGATACATTCAACCAAGATTAGACGTTACTGATGTTTGGTCGGTTTCTTGGTTTTTAACGGTATTTTAGCACATTATTGGGTATATCATCCCTAAGAAATAGGAGCTAAGTGCCTTTCCCAAAGATACATTGAGGCAGTCGTTTAGTGATGGTCTCAGCGGAGATTGAACCCGCGATTTTTTAATTACGAGTCCGACACTTTTCTAGCTGAGCTACCTCGGCTCCCCCAAACCAATCAAGAACCAATGAAAACTTTGTTGGAACAATATGTATTTCACTGATATTTTGCATACAGAAAAAATAATTTAACATAGAAAGGTTCATACAGTTGTACGATAAGAACCACATAAATCATGTTAAGTAATCGCAAGTAAAGATAATTTTAAAAAGAAAACGTCTGCGTCCCTTAAACATTTAATCAACAACGAGTAAAACCGGATGTGTCAGCTAACATTAGGAGCCGGAGTTGGTTCAATAAAGTGTGTGTTGCTTACAATTATTTGGTATATACAGACAAAAGCTTGATATTATATGATCTCATTCGAAATCCGGGTATTGCTTGAACCTATTGGGTTCTTGTACGCATTTGGCGTGCTTTCCAGTTGGAATACACATCCTTTTGATAAAGTTTCTATGTTACATATAGAATTTACAGCTCAAGTTCACTCAATTAAAAAAAACGTCTACGACCGTACCATAAAATCTGTGCTATCATGTTATTATAATTGACATTGCTGATCGATCTTTCTAGAAGTAAAGGCCGAAACAATTCCTAAATAGATGCGTAAATGTTTTTAGTTAGTTCAGTAAAACAAACCAAAGAAACAAATATACGTTGCTATAATTTGATGGAAACCACATGACATATGTGTCACCGATGAGCGTCATCTAGAGATGTGCAATAAAGTTTCGCACAAGTGCACGTAATCATTATCGGATAGGTTACGGTATGTCGAAATCACCACCAATGTGGAAGATAACAGTGCATCGATTATCGGAACCTGTATTACCTTAACTTTAGATGCATACGTACCAACTGCATAGCACCCTCCTCCCATTTCTAGAATAAAGCAATTCAGATCTGTATGTATGTAGTAGCGTTTTATGGCATTTCAGCACAATAAGGGATATATGGTGCCAACCAAAGGTAAAGTTCGAAATGCAGAACTAATCTTGAATACACATAGTTTTACTGACTGGGACTAAGGATTGACTGGAAACTTTTAGGGAAGAATCCGCAAAGATATCAATGATTGTTTCATGAACTTGTCATCAGTGGGTAGTTTGCTTCTAAAACGTATTTATGAAAGTTTTTAGAACTTTTGGAACTATGATTTCTAACGATCCCATTTCAAGTGAATACCCATGTTTATCACTTAAAAGTTGAACAAATTTCAGGCCTTCTGATCGAAAATCTCAAGCATCTAACTTTCCAAAAGTCTCAGACAAATTGTGATACTCGGGGTTTTACCGTACAAGTAAAATGAGTGATGACTATTCGATGAAATTTCGATCCTTCTTGTCTATAAAAAATTCAGATTTGTATATACAGCAAGAACGTTGATAGTTGTGATTTTAAATGCAAACTATTACCAATTTCAGTTTACTTTACTTACAAATGGTGATTATCTACCTTTGTCTTTATTTACAGATGGTGATTACCTACCTTTGTCTTTCATTCGTGGAAGTATGCAAAGTCAATTTACCTGAAAGCATACTAGTGTATTTGAACATTCTAAACGGATATATATATATATATATATATATATATATATATATATATATATATATATATATATATATATATATATATATATCACATCACAATAACCTGGCAGTTCTTCTACTTAGAGCAGCAAAATGGATAAAACAATGAAGAATGTTTAATTAATGGCAAATTGTAAACGTGCCGAAATGTCTTTAATCTCCGGAGCTACTATGCAGCCCTTATGTGGGATTTGTGTAGCTCCTTTTCCCAAAGATGTTTTCTTCGGCCTGCAATAATCTGGAGAATTATTTAGTTTAATTCTGGTTATTTACTCTTTTCATGCATCTAAGCCAATCCCAGAGCTACAGCTATCTCTTGCCTTATCCAGGCAAGTACAACTCCGTAAGAGAAAGCTTTGAAAATAACCACAGAACATACCAGAGCTATCATGAGCCATGCTGTATGCAGGCAATCACAACTCCGTAAAGAAACGTGTGAACACAGTCACACGATAATATTGATTGTCCACTTGAGATAGCCTTGTTCAGGCAACCCAGGTATTTTATCCCAAAACCACTCCTAGTTTAGCTTCTCTCACAATGTGTCTTCCTCTATAGCCAACATTAGAATCAGTAAAATGTTCATTCGTTCGTTTGATTAACGACGTGTGCGGCCATTCGGCCATTTACGTCGAGTTACTTAATTAGTCGATCAGTAAAATGCCCAAATCACCCACTTCAATAACCAGCTGCTCAAGTTCTGTTGGCTGAATAAGCTCAATGTTTCATTCGCTGATAGAGGACCAATGGCAAGAAATGATTGCAGAGAATCCTTGTAATCGGATTGGCTAACAGTCAAGAACAGTTTCAATTCCTTCTTTCAATCAGATATGTATGACTAGATTGGGTTGTGAAACTTAACCTTATGGATATCTATCTCACCAAAAATCATTACAGTTCGACAGAACAAGATTAAATGAATGTTAGTATTGACAATTTACATGTCTACTAAATTCCACCTGGATGACATCCGCATGAACGCACAGGATTCATGAATATATACTTATCTGGTTAACTCATTAACCCCTGGAGATTCTTTTCATTTTCGCCTGAAATGGGGGTAGGAAACGCATTTTTGGGGTTACTTCTGAATGCAGCAAAACACATCTGCTTAAGAAAGTTTTTCGTTTAGCCGGATGCTTAGGTGTATCAGAAACATTGTTTCTGATTGGCTATTACGCTCGCGCATGTGCAGAAGGGTAAAAGTTGGACTTTTTTTTTCGTATTGGATCCCCGATTTTTGTGTCCTGGCCCCTTTTTACTCCAAATCTCAAACTTATCCTACTTTTTGCAAAGGTTCATCTGTCTGTGTGCAGTTCGGACCGGTCTGCTTTAGATCGAAGGCCAAAAAGTCTAAATCCGGACACAAACTCCAGTTCCGGAACTGGCAATTTTTGACCTAAAAAAATCGGGTGTCAAAAACTACATTTTTTTCGCTGTATTTTTTAATGCGAGTAGAAAGTCGACATTATTTGGTATCATTGTAGAGCTACATCTGTTTACTTTTCTGAAATACCATCCACTTTAGTGTATCTTAAATGATGTTCACGTTACAGAGCTCGGAAGTAGGGTACAACCTCATGACGCGTAAACGGGGCGCCAGGGGTTAATGAGTTAACACATTTCTAGCCACTAATAGATCCACCATTTTATCTTTTGGAGGGAGGTGGCTGGTCCCTGGTATATTTTGAGAAAAAAAGTATGGTCCCAAATAGATAGAAAAAAAAAGTATTCTTGCTCTGATTTGTTGAAAACAAAAGAATAAAATTTTATCCATCAAAAATTTGAAAAACAATATCTTGATATAAAAGAATAAATATATCCTGATTGGAAAGAAAATCCCATACCCCCATCCCGAAAATGAAATGGTCCATCCGAAGAAGTCGGAATGCAGGGCTGAAGCAGCTGCGAGGTCCCTTCCTAAGGCACATACTTATAAAGAGGGATGCAAGTAGCTAGGTCATTTCGCAGCCCACATGAATATACAGAGTGCTTGTAGTAGCTAGGTCATTTCCCAGCCCACATGAATATACACAGTGCTTGTAGGAGCTAGGTCATTTCCCAGCCCACATGAATATACACAGTGCTTGTAGGAGCTAGGTCATTTCCCAGCCCACATGAATATACACAGTGCTTGTAGGAGCTAGGTCATTTCCCAGCCCACATGAATATACACAGTGCTTGTAGGAGCTAGGTCATTTCCCAGCCCACATGAATATACACAGTGCTTGTAGGAGCTAGGTCATTTCCCAGCCCACATGAATATACACAGTGCTTGTAGGAGCTAGGTCATTTCCCAGCCCACATGAATATACACAGTGCTTGTAGGAGCTAGGTCATTTCCCAGCCCACATGAATATACACAGTGCTTGTAGGAGCTAGGTCATTTCCCAGCCCTCTTGAATATACAGAGTGCTTGTAGGAGCTAGGTCATTTCCCAGCCCACATGAATATACACAGTGCTTGTAGTAGCTAGGTCATTTCCCAGCCCTCTTGAATATACACAGTGCTTGTAGGAGCTAGGTCATTTCCCAGCCCACATGAATATACACAGTGCTTGTAGGAGCTATATCCTTTCCTATGGCACCTAATTATACACTAGGATTGCATTAACTACGTACTTTCCTAGAAAAACACACAAAAATATACATGGTGCTCTTTGCGCGCATTTAAGATTCCAATGAGTATACAAACTAATGGGACGTGTAGATACTTTCATGAGAATACAAGTATATATAAACATAATGAGACAAACTCGACACTGTCGTTTCCTATGATTATACACAATAAATATGGGAGCGTATATATGTATGTATGTATGTATGTATGTATGTATGTATGTATGTATGTATGTATGTATGTATGTATGTATGTATGTATGTAGTGTTTTACGGCACCTCAGCACAAAAGTGGCTATGCAGTGTGAACAAACGGTTAAGTTTCAAAAATGTAAGGATGAATTGGACAAAAATTTAGGAAGATACAACCCTTCCAAAAAATGTAAAACTAGATACAAGATAAAATAAAAAAAGTAAAGACGTTAAATTCTGTAAAATGTATATAAAATAACAGATACAAGTAACACATGTAAAATCCTTAAAACATGATTAAAATTAGTTGTATAAACCGCATTCCCTTATCAATTCCAAGGTTGTATCGGGTGGCACGTTCTCATAGTTTTTTTCAAGCAGTTCACGTCAAAATACTTCTGTCTCACAGGGTGTAAATCGACATACTCGACAAAAATGTGATCCACTGTTAGATTTATCCAAGTCAGTATATGGAATCTTCCATTCGGATACGGGTGACTGCAGGGCAGCTTTGGCTGCGTTATCTGTCCTTTCATTACCCATTATGCCAATGTGATTAGGCAGTCAACAGTACAGAATACGTTTCCCAGATTGTATAAGAACATAATGTTCTGTAATATCTGGGATATTAACGGGCTGTCACTTTTAAGATTATGCAATGCTTTCAATGTGGAAAGGGAATCCTAAAAGATGATTAAATTTGTTTTTGAGAGATTTAATTGTATTTCAAAAAATTTTGAGTATGGCTGTAATTTCTTCAGTAAGAATTGAGGCTTTATCCGGTAACCGGCTCGAGATATTGTCGTGGGGTGTTGCAATGGCAGCTCCAACTTTGTCTCCATCTTTCGAACTGTCTGTATACAGGGACGTATGTCTATGATAGGAGGCTCTGGTTTCATTGAAATTACTCCGAAAAAGAAGAGGATTTGTTGAAGACTTTTTGAATTCGCAAAGGTCAAATATTATTTTAGGTGATTTAGGAATACAGCATTTTGCAGTATTTCCAGCATTGATTTTTGCTGTTTCTAAATGAGGACGAATTCGTATGCCAAAAGGTGGAATGAAGTTTGGTTTCTGTGCGCATAAGGTTTGTTATTTGGGTCTAAACACTACATCATATGCGGGGTTAGATGGATTAATAAATAGTTTGGCAGCATACTGAAGAGCCAATATCGTTCGTGTGAGATAAAGTGATGGTTCATTTGCCTCATCATAGAGGCTTTCTGAAGGGGAAGTTCTAAATGCACCCAGACAAAGTCCAAGTCCCTGACTGTGTATCGGATCAAGCATCTGCAGGTAAGATTTTACAAGCTGATCCGTGCACAATCAAGCCATAGTGAAGTTTAGATCTCACTAATGACCTGTATAACCAGAGCAAGACCCTCCTATCTGCTCCCCAATCTGTGTTTGCCACAACTTGTATTAAATCCAGGGCTTTTTGACATTTGTCCCTGAGGTAATATACGGTCGAAAATAAGGCCCAAAAATGTGCTCTCCTCCACAACAATAATAAGACAACCGTCAAAATAGAACTCTGGGTAATTATGAGTACGATGTAATCGTCAGAAATGTATTCAGTTAGTTTTTGATTTGGAAAATTTGAACCCGTTTTTTCTGCCCATTTCTGAATTTTGTTTATGCTCATCTGTAATTGACGTTCAATTGTACGCATACTCTGATCTATAGCAGATCAAAAAGTCGTCAACATACAATGAGCAGTCAGTTCCTGGATTAAGGTGACTGACAGTATGCTGCCCTGAAGTACACCCATATCCTGAGGATAACTTTCAGAAAGGGTGCTGCCCACCTTAACTCTGAAATTTCTATCTTTCAACAAATTGGATATAAAGTAAGGTAGGCAACCTCTTAGACCTAGGTTGAATAGGTCATTCATTATGCTGTACTTTCACGTGGTGTCGTAAGCTTTCTCCAAGTCGAAAAAGACCGCAACTACATGTTCTTTCTTTATGAGATTCTCTAATAAATGCTTCAAGTCTGACAAGATGGTCAATTATATTTCTCTGGCGTCTCAATCCACAGTGAACGTCTGATAGTAGTTGCTGGATTCGAGATGATTCGACATACCAGAAAAGTCTATAATTTATCATCCGTTCCATGGTTTTGCAAACAGAACTTGTTAATGCTATGGGACGATAGTTGGAAGGCTCGGTTTGATCCTTTCCAGGTTTTGGCACCGATATCACCCTTGCTTCTTGCCAAGACTGTGGGAAGTGGCCAGTTTCCCATTAAAAAAAAATGTTCAGCAGTGTAATTGGAGCTATGTCACGTAAGAGTTTCAAAAGTTCATAATGGATATCATCTGGTCCTGCTGAAGTGTCATGGGCTCGATCAAGAGAGTTTTGTCACTTTCTGATAATGAAAGGTTTATTGTAATCTTCAGCATTAACATATTTGAAATTTAGAGGAACATTCTCTTTCCAATGTTTGACACGACAGAAGTTTTCAGAATAATTATCTTGCGAGGAGTTCTTCGAGAATGTTTCGGCCAATGTATCTGAGATTTCTGGTACGGTTGTGACCATTTCATCATACTTCTTTAAATGATTGATACATCCGCTTTTATTTTCCCAATGATTTTTTATACCATATTCCATACTGCTTTAAAAGAGGAGCGAGAGTTCAACCTATATACATAGGATCTCCATGTTTTCCTCTTGCTCACTCTAATGGTACGACGAGCTTTAGCTTCATATATATGGTATTTATTCAAATTTTCAGTTGCTGGATTGGCATTGAAATGCTAAAGGACCTTTTCCATTCCCTGATGTCTTTGCATGCATCATCACACCATGGTTTGTTGACACGTTTATCAATCGCCGAAGTTTTGGTATTGTATTCCCAGCAACATCCTGGAGTATCTTTGTAAATGGGAGTATTGGATCTACTATGTTGTCAAAACGACCAGCAGTCAGTTTTTACATGCAGAGGGATTGAAACGTTTCCTAATCTGCCTTGTTCAATTTCCATCTCTGCCCGAGCCCTTGAGGTTTGGGAATATTACTTCTTAATATATTGGAATGTGGTCACTACCACATTGGTTGTCACCAACTTCCCAAGAGAAGTCAAGTAAAAGCGATGGGCAGCAGATAGTCAAATCTAAGGACGAGTAGGATCCCGTGTCAGGATCCAGGTAAGTATACAATTTATCATTAAAAAGGCAAAGACTGTGTTTTGCAACAAAGACTTCTATCTTCTTCCCTCTCTTGTTGATATCTTTACAGTCCCAAAGTGTATGGTGGCCGTGAACAAGAAATTTATCCTGAAGAGTTGTTTGCTTCAGCTATTTGCATGGTTAATAGAGGTTAGATGTCTTTCTCTCATGCGATGAAGGTCATAAATGAGGCTAATCTGCTATAACACTCTATTTCCGGATTTTGGCTGTGCTTAGAAATTAAGGGATCGACCATTTAAGGGTGAAGGGGGGGGGGGGCTGGGATTTTCTTTAGAGCTGGAATATTTTGTTTTATTTACCTCAAGATAAATGTTTTTCCAACTATATTATAATGGATATAATTTGTTCCAAAAAATCCCAGCCCCCCCCCCCCCAATTAATTAAATGGTCGGTTACTATTAACAATAATAATAATAACAATAATAATAACAGCTTTGTTTATAGAGGGTGAACTAATCTACCTAGTGGCCCTCTATTACTTACATATTTACATGAAAGCTCATAGACTCATTAAACACCTCTCTATCTCTCTCATGCATAATTTATTTGGCTAAAGTGGAAGCATATTTTCTAGTAAAATACCATGTATTCAGTTTTATTGTTTTTTTATACATGGTAATAAGCAAAATAAAATCATACTTATTACATTTGTAAGTGACCATAATATGTTAAGAAGTATATACAAGACCATGCTAAAATTGGTTTATTTACAACATTATTTATACAATATTGTTAGGCAACAGCAATGAAGGTGATGTTTTTACATAATGGGGGTACAAGTCACTACTAATTAGTAAGTTTAATTTTCATTCAATTTATCAGATAATAGTTAAATGAATTTTTTGTCAAACTTTGCCTTATTTCCTCTGGAATGCTGTTCCAAATGAGTGAACCTAAATAGTGAAAACCTTGTTTGATTATTTCTCTGCTCGGTTTCTGAACAAGACAATGGTTGGCAGAAGAAGACCTTAAATTAGGTGTGTTGCCTTGCTCTCTCACATGAAATAACTTCTGCAGATACACTGGAGTGTGTTATTTAAAATTTTGCACATAAGTTTAGTTTTTAAAAAAGTCCTTGATGGTTGGAGCACTGCAAGGTAAGACACTGTAACATGAGCTTAATGAAAGGTGATAATGCAGGAGGTAAGACCATTAGTATATGTTCAGTGATGAAATCAATCAGGCATAAAAAAAGTCCACAATGACCTAATACAGTATTGAAAAGATAGTGTAGTACTGTGGTGGGTGCATGCACATATTAAATTTGATGACAGTTGGAGAAACAGTGTTAAAGACAAAGCTGAACATTCATGTTCACTGACAGCCAGCAAAGCATGGATAGAAGCTCACATTGACTGCTTTCTGCACTGGTGTGTAGTTCTTGTAATAATGAGTGAATGCATAAGGTTTGAAGATGTAGGGCTTCTAATGCTAAACATATGGAATAACATGTTTTTTTATGACAAAGTCCATCACAAAAATATATAACAGTGACCTACTTTTGGCATAGTTGACCCACACACCTGTTTTGAGGACTGTTAATGAAATAGGATCCAAGATATGGCTGTTAAAAACAAAATTATTTTTTAAAAGGTACGTATGTCTTATGACATACATTCAGGGCCAACCCAACCATACAGGTGAACTAGGCAGTCACCAAATTAGACGGTAAGGGGTGCCAAACTGGACAGAAGTGAATTTTATTGTATAGTTTGCCTGGGGCGCCAAAAACCATTTGGCCCGCCTTGCATGCATTACTGGTAATTTGGATGTTGCTTGGAACACTTTGATTGAAATCCATGAATACATACCTATTCAAGCCACTTAATTTCATGCATCTTGCATTCTGTCAGATTTGACATAGAGTATTCCAGCTGAATGCCATCTTTGCCAGATTGCACAGGTTCAGCTGTACTTTCAATTTAGAATTAAAAAAACCAAAAGTAAAGTATAACACCAGTTATTCAGATGATTGCTCTTCATGTGACTACGATTCTGAAAACTGAAAACTGGTCTAGAAAACAGGTTTTTGAATCAAATGGGATTAAATTGTTGGGGACATGGTGGGAGTCCGTATGAGCTCTGGAGACTTAAAAAGGTACCCAATCATGCACTACAGTGATTTGAAATGACTATACCTATTTGTGTATTAGTCATTTGTTACTTGTAAATAATAGTACTCAACGAACCTGGATGACCATAAAGTGTTGATTCTTATGAAAACAAACCCATGTCAAGGCTATGAAGACAGGTGTGTAATTATTCAACTTGCACTCAAAGTTTAATTAGATTACAAATTTGCAGTGATCAACCCAAGGTGATCAATTATGTACCTATACATCTGAAAATATTAACCAATCATGTTATTAGAATTTAAGAAAATTACACCTGTAATGTCAGTTCCAGACTTGAAGAATGCATCTGAAATGGCAGGCTGTCCCTGAATGCCACCATATATGGAGTTGCCCGTCCCCCCCCCCCCCCCCTCTGGAATGAGCAAACCTGGATAGTTAGCATTCTACTTGTGTTATCAATCAACAAGAAACAACAGTAACATACAGGTTAGGATTAAAAAGAGTATGAATCGTTCACTAAAACTGATCTTAAATATATAGAGGAAGGGAATTTTCAGATGAAAAGAAGCAAAACAAAAAGGCATAGTGTATTTTCTATTTATTGATGTAAAATTCCCTCTTTTTGGTATCTAACAATAAGAGATCCTAAGAAAGAATATGCAATCTGTATTTGTACCCTTTACCAAAATAATGTGAAATCTTGAGAAAAAGGAGTTGGAGGGGGTTAGTCTAAGCCAACATTTAATCCAGACATAAAGTGCTGCTTATACTACAACTTGTAAATGGAAGCATTTGCTTCAGATCCAGTACATCCTGTTAATTTTTGATTGGGTGAAATGAATACCATTATACTTGCTTATAAGTCGAGTCCAACTACAAATAAAATAGACCCTGATCTGCCAGCGCATTATGCGATGGACTCAACTTATAAGCAAGTATATACAGTAACACTGGTTAATACAGTCCCAGAGAGTTGTTTCTCAAGGCGTTTTCAAGAACTTTAGAAAAAGATTTAAAGGAGTATTTTTTCTTATAGAAATTGAACTTTCTCCATATGTTACTTTGTTTATCACTGCATAAAAAGTAGACGAAAAAACACATAACTAATTAGCACGCCACTAGAGTAAACGGATACTACTCCATCTGGTAACTATATGTGTCATGTGTCATTTGATCCACCCAATTTTATCCAATTTTATGTATTTATCTATTCATTATTTTTGAAAAATATGTAAATAACAAAAGTCTGAATTTAAAAAGTGATATTTTATTTTGTCTTAATGTTTTGTAAACCCAATGATAAATTCATGGAGTTTTGAGAAAAATTAAGGGAGTTTGTCAAGAAAATCAAGGACTATTCAAGGATAAAAACAACCTTTCCCAAATTTAAGAAGTTTTCAAGGCAGCCCTTAAAATTCAATGTTTTTCCAAGGTTGTATGAACCATGGTATCAAATGTGGGATTGAATTAAAAATGCTCACAGACAGATCACAAATGAGGATGATAAAGTGAACAAAAAGATCATCAGTATATTTATGTCATAGCAGAAAAAAACCCATTCAAATATTATTTTTGTTTAAGAAATTGAACTTCCCAGTAATATACATACATAAATATAAAATACTTCCACATGTATACATAAATGCACCACTTAGGACAAATAAAGCTTGCAGTATTAAATCTTCCATGTATATGAATAATTTACTTTTGTTCCCTCAATATGCACAATATACTTATAAAATAAATGTGACAATAATATAAGACATCTTAAAGCTACAAAATTACTTTTCTTCCAGCATGTAAAGATTACTGAAAAATATAAGAAAATAAGTTCAATTATTATGTGACATCTTAAAGTTACAATCATCACTTACCATATATACTCGCTTATAAGTTGGGTCCAACTGCAAACAACATTGACCCTGATCTGCCATCACATAAATACACCAGCAGATCAGGGTCTATGTTGTTTGTTCTACTGATTATTCTTAACAAACTGCATAGACCCAGATCTACTGGCACATTATGCTACAACAGATCTGGATGTGCAGTTTGAAGTTTGACCTGACTTAAAAATGAGTATATAAGGTAATAACAACACAAAATAACCATCTGGAATCAAATTATTTTGTGGGAAATGAATAATACAGCTCTCCCTCCTTATACTATTGTAGTAGGGGTCTCCATAATTGCCAACCACATTATATACCGAACCACAGTATAGTGAGAATGATCAAAAAATTTATGATTGCTTGTTGTGGCTAGGAAGGGAATAAACAAAATGCCAGTCAAATGTATAGTAATAATTTTTGTATTGGTATTTGTGCATTTAATTTTGTCAAATAATAATGTTTTAAAAAGGAAATAAAGACATAATTCTAAGCTTCATGTTGTTTTCTTTCAACCCATATTGTAATACATTTGACAGACCTACTCAGGTAACAATGGTTTTCATGGACATTTTTCAGCTAATGAATGTTAAAAATTCTAAATTTAATTTTTTTAATTTGCATAATTTTGATCATGGGGTCCATTGCAGTATCGTGTTATATCCAGAAATATGTTACAATGAAGAACATTATAAGGAGGAAGAACTGTATTAAAGTGTATCTTTGTATATTTTATAAAAGTATCTTACCGTATCTATCCAATGATAAGCCCATGCTCACCACTATTGTTTTTCAAAATTCTGGCAAAGATTTACTAAGGATATCTTTGTCTCCTTTCTTTTTTTTATACAAATTTAGCAGGCTGGCTCTCTTGTCTTATCATGGGAGAAATACTGTATTGAATTGTAGAATAATACTTGAAAGGTATAGCAAAAGTTCATCTCCTTGGATTTCTTTATGGCAGTTTAAAAATGTATGAAAATTGGTCAAAGTATGCAACAGAAGTCTGTTCATGTGAACCCTGAATATCCAAACAGAACCCATGTCCCTTGATATGAAACAGTGGTGGCTCAGTAGTTGAGGCATTGAACTCATGATCAGAAGGATATGGGTTTGATTCCTAATATCAGATAAGCTCACATCAGATACAGTGTTGTGTCTTGGATAAGGCAATGTACTCAACTTGCCACAGAACAATATAACCTTTAAAGGATGTGCTGTAAAAGACCAAACCAAACCAAATGGAACCCATGTCCCCTGACTTTATCACACTAAAGTTGGTGACATCTACATGTCTAAATGCATATTCAAACTAAACGGTTATCGCTAGGCAGTTTTGGATATATAAATGTATATTCTACCAGTATGTAAATTATATATAAAAAAAAAAAGAACTTAAAAGAATTATACGAAGAAAAAAAAAATCCAGAATTAGAAGCAAAAAGTGCATTATTATGTTAGTCTATTGAATTAGGTTTTGGCTTTCAAATCACTGAAATTTAAAGTGAGGAAAAGCTCTCTCTCCTTTAGCTTGACATGCGATTAGTAATAGCAGATATTCTACTTGATTCCTAGTATAATATATACTTGTCCATTCCAGCAAGTAATGAAAAAAAGATATTCATTTTTTTATGAAACACTGTGTATATCATTAATATAAAACACCATCCTGAGCAATAATATTGATTTTTCTTTACACTTTCCTGTGCCTTTTCCAAAAACATTTTATATGCAAGAAGAGTAATGGCTACATGTATTTCCCTAGATATATGAAATACCCAAATTGCAATATTTTTACACTGAGTTCCCATAAAGCAAGGCAATCAATGACTAAATGTGGTTTCCACAGAAAAATGCAGCCTAGGCATCAACCTTTATCCTTGGGAATGTGTCAGAAACCTTAAAATAGTTTGAATATACTGTGGATATCTTTTTCGAGTCAGTGAATTTCCTCTCTTTAAACTCAAGAGGAAGAATTACTTGTTTAATATATTAAAGGAATTACTTTTTTACTTGATAATCTGAAATATCATCCTTTGCCATGTAAAATTTGTTGACTTTGAACAAAATATGCAGAGTTGTATGTATTTCGAGACCATGGCAAGCCCAATAATGGGTAAAGCTATTTTGAGATACTAGCCACTACATCTATTTTGCAGCATTCCATATGCATAAGATAAGCATTAAAGTTCCACCAATGAAATTAAACATTAATTTTTATGTGCTGCACAGAGGCAAACTACTTTTTCAAAGAAGAAATACTTTTTTCTTTCTTGTTTGTAATTTTTCTTATGATTTCTGAAAATATTGAAGCACATGCTGTTACTTTGCTAATTCAGCATTTTGCATTGCTACTGGTGATCTGGTTAAAGAGCTCCTCCCTGTATGCAAGCATGGATGAGAGATCTTTTGCCTGCAGTACTCTAGCCATGGAATACAAAGGATAGTCCTTAAAACTGACCATGCCAGCCTTTTCCTCTCGTATAGCCTCCACTGCCTTTAGGCTTAACATTAGAGATTCACTCATGGTGTCTACTACTGGAAACAAGTTGAAGTACCATAGGTTGACCTTTGATTCTGGGAGGCTGGGAAGAAGTGCTGTCTTTTTCAGATCTATGTCCAAAATAGCTGCAACATCTTCTGCTGTTTTTTGCAGGAACTGAAGCTTGGCAATATCATTGTTCACTGCCACCTTCTTCAAATTGTCTTCAATATCACAGAAAATTGTCACAAACTGAGTTGTATCCTCCATTTTGACTGGAATTGTGTGCAGGAAGAGATTATCACTGACCTTAATTGGAGATGAGGTTGCTTCCTCTCCTTGCCCTTTCAGACATTTCTCTGCTGAGATATGCCTACAATTGCTGAGAATAGTATTCTGACCCACCTGTACAGGTGTGTCAAAATGACAATATTCTAGTACTGACCTTGAGGAAGTGAATGAGTCCTTAGGTAAAATGGAGTGCATGATGCAGCCAAGACATGTGTCCGACAGTCTAATCCTTTTGCAAGGTGCTTCACATTCCTCCAAGTCTCCATTGCTGCACACTGTCCAGAGGTTGAAAATGTCCTTTGAAAGATGCATCTCTGCTTGGAATGTGACATCACTGCAGTAAGAATCAATATATTCCTTCATTGTTCCAATGTGGATAAACTTTGAAGAATTCATGACAATCAATGTGAGACTGGATCCTTTCAGCAGCTTGAAAATTTTCCGCCTTGTTGGGATGAGATCTGGAGTGACAATACTCACATTTGAGGAGTTGTGTATATAATCTTCTGTTGCACAAGGTCCCAAGGCTTGAAGGAAATCCCCATATGCATCAATTTCACATGTTAGAGCACCATTATCTTTAGTAAATTTGATGAGTTTCTTGGTGATGTCATGAGCAAAGAAGAAAGAACTATCTGTATAAGCTGCTGAGCCAAAAACTTTGATACCATCTGGAAACTGGAGGTCCTTACCCTTCAGAACTGCCCCTTTCTTGTACATCATCTCTTCACTGGGTTTCTGAAGCACCTGAAGACATTCACAATTTAACACCAAAGCCTTGATATCTATATTTTCTACATCTTTAATAACATAGACACCATGCCCAGTGCCAATGGAAAGAGTTGAAGGATGTGCAAGAGCTGTAAAACCTGTTGTAGAAAATGTTGTATTGGGTCCATTTTGGCCAAGATTACACACAAGAAAATCATCAGCACAGGTAACAAATATTCCAGGGTCCAACTTTGGAATCAGAGGCAGATACATTGCCAGTTTGACATCTAGCATCTGATAAAGGGGCTCACCATAGGGAACTGGGGAGAATATTTTTCCAAGAACACTGACACTGGGTAGTCGCTGACTCTGTCCTCCAGCATGAATAAGGAGGACACGTAAGTCATATAGATGACTTGCATACTTCTCCTCTAAAAAAGACACTGCTGTAAATGTAGACCCTCCATTACCTGTAAGAAGAAAAAAAAAAAATGAAATTAACAATCATTTGAAACAATATGCATTCCATTTAAGGTAACAAAAATATGCAAAGTAAAGTATAGAGCCTCATAAAGTAATTTACCTAAAGGGTATCAATTTTTGTGGTTTTTGCAAACCATGACTTACTTGTCAGTTTTTAAAACTGTGGATAGCCCTCAAAAGGAGAAAGGGGACCCATTGCAGGTCTGGACACATCCACTGACCTGACACCTAGCTGTGACAAGCTCAAATTTGGCTCAGGCAAGCTCTAGGTTGCAAGGTACTTGCCTATGGGCACATCATCAAAATTGAGACAAAGAGGTGTTGAGTCCAGTTCATATTGTTTATATTCTACAAGTTTTATACTCTGCGAACTTGCTACAGTACATATATCGGCACCTTTATTTAGCATTTATATGTACCACGTCTTCTATTACACAAATGCTTGCAACTTCATTCATCTATCAATCCTTTAATTCATGATACACCTTCAAAGTTTGTCACTTCCATTTTGTAGTCGGTGTGAAGGTCAGTCTCCTATTATCTCATGTAGACATGATAATGTGAATGCTTGCTACAGCTTTTCCTCATTATAATGCAGTAGTCATACATGCCAACCCCTAGAGCGGTATAAAGCATAACCTATGTAGCAAAAAAGCATAATCTGAGCATAAAAAGTGTAATCTATATATTACATGCCATAATTACAATAAATTGAATGAAAAATGTACATTTAGTTTCACTACTAACCTGGATCTGCAGGTGGTTAAAATTCTTATCACAAATGGGCAAACTCCATGTGGATTAGTACCAGAATACAAAACATACTGACAAATTAATTGATATACAACACTCACTTTAACTAGTCTACATGTTGAACTTTCGGTGAATGATCGTAAAGTCAAGCCCACAAATTCTGCAATAAGCATGACAATGTGCTCAACCTGAGTGATGTACTACATCACTCTCATATTCTTCTTTTTAAATTTGTAAAGCACTATTGATATATCCTTTTTATGATCCGATATGCTTTGAAATTTAAAAAGATCCCTCTCCTCCAACATTTTTCAGTCATATAACATCACAAGTCACATCGATACAGCCTGTTTTGCTTAACATCTGGCACCATTTTTTAATAAGTATTGATTGGTCCACTACCTAAATATATTATCACAATATAATTAATCTGTGAGATATGTTTTCATTAAAGAAACCCATCAGCTTTCTTGGAAATGTGTCATATACAGCTGCTATAAATAGAAAATAAGGAACGTACCCGTAGGCCTACGATGGACAAATGTACTCTTATGCTAGTCTTACACAGCAGTCTTCTTTTTTTTTAGAATATTCTCAAATTTATATGATGTGTGGGATTAAAGAGATGATAATAAAATTGACAAACACAACTTTTTATTGCTTTATTTTTATTTTTTTAATGTACCAAAAAAGTGTAATCCATATACAGACAAGCATAAGATGTAATAAGGTGAAATAAAGCGCAATGATTACCGTAAAAGCATAATGGCTGGCATGTATAAGTAGTTGAGGTTCATAATCGCCTACTGCATTATGTATGGAACCATGTTATAATTAGAAAAGTGTATGTACTAAACCACAGTGTAGTGAGAACAACATTATATACCAAACCAAAAAGATTACAATTTGTCAATTGTTTTTTTAAAAAGGAAATAAAAGTATACCACTAAGCTTTATGTTGTTTTCTTTCATTTCCCATATCATCATATATTGGTTAATTTTGGTCATGGGGTTCATAGTGGTACTGTTATACCTGGAGCACATTATAACGAGGGATGTCTGTATTTAAAGCAAGTTTTGACAAGTAAGGAATTTATATTTATATGTTATCAGTTACATTTTGCTCCTAATATTTGTAAGTATCTGGGATTTGCTTTCAAATCCTATCATAGTCACAACCAGTGGATGAGTGGACTCCTTCCTATTTGTTAAGCTGGCCAGTGAAACTACCTGGTCTAATGAAATGTGCTATGCTTGCAGACTCTAAAAAGTCTGCTTGTCAAAGATTATTCTGATGCGTGTCACTGATTTCAAAGTGACTAGGTGATAACTATTAATGACATAACTAGAGAGATTTCTGTTTGAGGTGTATTTGGAAATAAAATGCACTTTCTCTAAAAGTGTGATTGATGTACCAAAACATCAAACACCCATGAGTTAGACACTTAGATAACTGACCATATTTTAGCTGCATTATACAGTAACTTTGAGTTTCGGTATCTAAAAGAATCAAGGGATGAATTTTATGAAATGTATAGGTTAAATTCAATGTCATATTAGCGCTATTATACTTGAAAAGTTCATGAACAAATTCTAACAAATATAACATGAGAACTATGAATGGTACATTAAATGCTTGCCCTATGTTTCATAGCCCTCTATGTAGGTTTGGCCAAGGAACTTCCACTAGAACAAAAGTTATTCTGCAAAATCAATTTTTCTATGAACCACAATGACCTTGACCTTTGACCTTTTGATCCCCAAATCAACAGGCCTCTTGCATACCTTAAGTGCACAGTCTTTCAGTCAGAGACCAAGACCATTGACCTTTTGACTCCAAATCGATAGACTTCTTTCTTTTCCAAATTCTTTTCCAAAGTGCAAGCTGTCCACAAAGTTTGGTCCAGGTCTGTTTTATGGAACTACTGTTATTGTACAAAAAGTATTTTATTTTTTCAGTCACTGTGTAGCTTTGATCTTTGTCCTTTTGACTTCAAAATCAATAGGATTCTTCCTTACCCCAAGTGTAAGCCATCCACAAAGTTTGGTCCAGGTATGTGATGCAGAACCAATATTATCGTGCAGAAACCATTTTTTATTCTTTCTGTCACAGTAGCTATGAGTTTTCACCTTTCGAGCCCAAAATTGAGTTTTTTCCTTATCCCAAGTGCAAGCTATCCATAAAGTCTAGTAACTGTAGATGTTGGAGAACTCAAGTTGTTGTGCAGGAACAATTGTTCTTCTTTCAATCAAAGTGACCTTGACCTTTGATCCACTGACCCCAGGGTTGACAGCATTCTCCTTACATCAAATGCAAGCCTTCCACAAAGTTTGGTAACTGCAGATGGTGGAAAACCCAATTTATTGTGTAAGAACCATTTTTCTTCTTTCAATCACAGTGACCTAAACTTGAGACATTATGAGGAAATACAATTGACAGCAGACAGGCAGCTGGGCGGACATCACTGTCATATGATAAATAGAATCTTAAACTTGTGTTCATTTGACATGAAAATTATGACACTCATTGAATAAATACAATATAAATGTACCAATCACTGCAAGCAGCTTGTGGTATATATAACATTATTCAACTCATTTAATAAATTTCATATGAAATTAATACTTGTATTTAAGATTCTCTATATACTGACTTGAAAACTGTGATTAATGAAGGAAAACACGGAAAAGCAGTTTAAACAGTAGTTTCAAACTCTCTTTAAGCTATTCAATTTTTATATGTGTATCTGGAATACCATGGTGGAATGTAAATGAATAACCCAGTAGTATTTGAAGATACTGTCATTCTGGCACTGATATTTTTTTATGTCTTTATTTATAAACTGGCTTACAGTATGGTGAATGGGGATTGCACAAGTGCTGTATGGCAATTTAATTAGGAAATGTGTGAGATTATGAAAGGGAAAAAACTATGTATGTGTAAAAATCACAATAAAAAAGTTTACCTCCCCTGATCTAACAAGTGGAGGATTCCACTGTTTGCATTCAGGTGTGCACATAGTGCATACTCGAGCTAATGCATGAAATATATAATTTAATAAAACCTTATCTACCGTATATAAGCCGGGTCCAAATGCAAACAACATAGATCATGATCTGCTGGCGCATTATGCGCTGGCATATCAGGGTCTATGTTGTTTGTTCTACTGATTAGTCATTACAAACCTCATAGACCCAGATCTGCTGGTGCATTATGTGACAGCAGATCTGGGTCTATGTAGATTGCAGTTGGTATGGAATTATATGCAAGTATATACGGCATGTTGTCAGCTTAGTAGTGTTCATTATACATATCATTAAATCTTTACAATTGATTCTTCTTTGCAACCTTTAAACAAACATGGTAGTTTGAATATTTGCCTATTTTAGTGCCTAGTTTGTACCAGTGTTGGAAAAAGTCATTGTTTTAAGTAATTAAATGATCTGGCATCAATGAAATATTGTACAAGTATTTTTGGCATGCTGCTAATATTTATCAATTTTTGCATGTCTTTCATAAAAATAAACACATAGATCTGGAGTTCCATGTGATAAAATCAATAATTGATCCCTTTACACATAATAATTGAAATCACTATTTCATAAACATATACAGCAGTAAATATAACTGGTTATACCATATTATGTTGTTGTTGGTTGCTTTTTAATGTCATTTTTAGTACATGATTGGCCATATCATGCCGAGCACATGGGCGGCAAGTACCTTTTCCACAAGGAAACACTAAGGCAAACAACACAGGCTGGCCTGAGTGAGTATCAAATCTGCAACCCTTGGATTACAAGTCTGGTGCTCTACCAACTAAGCTATGTGTACCTTGACTCTCTATACAGTAATAAAGGAGGAGATACATCTCAATGAACTGCATTATCTTCATGCTGTACAATTTTGCTCTATCTGTAAGTCTGCAATGACTCTCCAAACATTACAGGAATAAAATTACAGGTGTGCATTAGAGATACACAAGAACATTTCTGATCTTGTTGGGCTAAGCCCACTTTAAGGTGTTGTGTTTTATGACTTTAGTTAGTTTTTGTTGGGAAATGAGAGTAAAGTGTCCTGTCAAAGGACACCAAATGGCAGCTGATGTCACATGGATATGAGGTCTTTTCTGGTCATGTGGATTTAATCAGTGAATAACGTATCCAAATAAATGTCAGATGTTATTTACAACATTTTCACCATCATCAAAGTTTTGTGAATTTAGTGACAGAACTATACAAAGAAAACTTTGTTTTAATGTTAACATTAATATAGTTATAGAA
The DNA here is from genome assembly GCA_029931535.1 of Margaritifera margaritifera. Taxonomy (NCBI): domain Eukaryota; kingdom Metazoa; phylum Mollusca; class Bivalvia; order Unionida; family Margaritiferidae; genus Margaritifera; species Margaritifera margaritifera. The sequence goes on along the minus strand of JAQPZY010001679.1, from coordinate 2,958,792 downwards.
AATGAACAGACACAGAGCAAATTGCAAATGTCATGAACAACAAAATATTGTAGTGAATTAGTGAAAACTTAATGATGCTATGATATGATTAACAGAATCTAACCTAGTTTAGGGCCAGGAGGATCACTAATGACAAAGTATGGGACTCCAAGGGGAAGCTCTTTCCTAGAAAGTTTCTGTTCAATCTGCTTTACATATACATCTTTCTGATCCTCATCTGCAGCAGTGATCACTACCACATCCCAGAAAGGCCCATCCAATCTACTCTTGTCCTTGCCTGTAAGAGAAACAAAAATAATAAATACAAAATAAAAACAAAATCCCAATGAATGCAGCAGATGTTTGATAATGTCCCTTACCTGTAAAATTGCATTTCCTATTCCTACTCTGCGGCTAATAATGTAGTATTTCTATAAACTGAGAACTTTTGCATGGCTAATACAGTACATTCAACATATTTGCCACATGAAAGTTTTATAAATGAATGACAGACGGAATACCAAAAAATGCTGAATCACCATCTTCACCTTGAATAATATTTTCATAAATGCAGTTTACATTTCTAGATCATAAAAATATCATTCTCATGATAATTTCATGATTTTAAATTATACTTATACATATGTGTAACTACACCGTATCAGGTCTCCTGTTCTTTAAGTCACAGTGGCAGACATTTAATGTCCCCAAAAAGTAATTGCAACCAATCATATGTATTAGTACGTCAGTTATGTGTAGTATCATCACTAGACTTAAAGGTGAGATTAAGTTGGTATGAGGCCTTGGAGTAATTTCAAAAAGTGCCCCCCCCCCTATAATTTCACTATGTTGCGGGGCTCTTAGAGCAACTGCTCCATTTGCTCTGCCTTTAATCCAGCCCTGAGTCTATGGGCTCTGCTTTTAATCTGGCCTTGGGTCTATGGGCTCTGCTTTTAATCTGGCCTTGGGTCTATGGGCTCTGCCTTTAATCTGGCCTTGGGTCTATGGGCTCTGCCTTTAATCTGGCCTTGGGTCTATGGGCTCTGCCTTTAATCTGGCCTTGGGTCTATGGGCTCTGCCTTTAATCTGGCCTTGGGTCTATGGGCTTTGCCTTTAATCTGGCCTTGGGTCTATGGGCTTTTCCTTTAATCTGGCCTTGGGTCTATGGGCTCTGCCTTTAATCTGGCCTTGGGTCTATGGGCTCAAAATGACATTTATGTACAGAAGAAATACTCGGTAGCAGTTATTTATCTACACATGGGTATTATTTATAACCAAAATGGCATCACCAAACATTTCAACAATCTCTAGTTCAAAAAGATGTTCTCTGCTGAATGCAAAAAAAATCTATTTCCTTGAGCATTATTTTAAATTCATCTGTCAAAACATACCAGTGGGAGGGGAGCAGGGTTCTTATTAGTATTTATTGGTCTATGCATGGGTGCAGGACATGGAAATACAATAGTATTCTGACAAATCCAGTGACTAATTTGACAGTATAAAGCAGTTCACTCTAGAGTCAAAGATATCTAGCATTATTGATAACTTTCAATTATATTGATTTTAATTCTTATCAGAAATATACAGTTTTTAATCAAGTCACAGCAAGTAACTGAGTTGGCACTGCTAGAGAAGAAAATTCTTATTTAATCAGTGCAATCAAAATAAGGCTATCTTCAACCCTTATCTTTGCTTCAAACCACTTTGGTGTTTGCTGGTTTAATGGCACTTTTAGCACATTATTGGCTGTATCATGCCGAGGAAATGAGAGCTAAGTGCCTGTCCCAAGGACACAATAAAGCTGCTGATCTGGGCTGGCCTGGGCGGGTATCAAGCCCATGACCCTGGTTTATGAGTCCAACACTATACCAGCTGAGCTACTGTGGCTCACCCAAACCACTCTGGATCATTGCTCTCAACTCAAGAATGTAATTGCAACTGTAAGGACCAATGTCACCTAACACAAGCAGATATCATATTACCATACCAAATTTCTACAACATATTGCATTAGATCAGCAAAGAAATACTGTTTAAGCTTTTTTCCATACAATATGTAAAAATAACAGCATTTATTAAAACCTGTCATGAAGCCCCACTGTTCCCACATTTTCACCCCTTTCTCCTTCCCCCATTTCTGAAACCTAACCCTGGGCAGGAATTGAATCAAATTCAAAGACTTCTGTGCATAAAGGCCCCCCCCCCATCCCTCCAATTTTTTCCCATGTTTCAAGCTTTAATTGGTGTAGGAGTTGCACAAAATCATCATACAAACTATGACACTGACAAGTAAAAATGAATGGGTGGGATCACATCAACTCCACATTCGCATTGTATTAAATATGTGAAAAATTTAAACATTAGAATGATTTATTTATAATCCCAAGTGTAAATGTTGAAGCTGTATGGATGCCTTATGTCTCTGGATTGAGTTCTTTCCTATCAAGATTGTATTATCCCCATGCTTTCGTGGGATATACTGTAATACCTTCCATCTGTCAAGAATTTATTATCCCCATGCTTTCATGGGATATATTGTAATACCTTCCATCTGTCAAGATTCTATTATCCCCATGCTTTCATGGGATATATTGTAATATCTTCCATCTGTCAAGAATTTATCATCCCTATGCTTTAGTGGGGTATACTGTGATACCTTCCATCTGTCCCTTATCACATTTTCTCAAAAACTGCTGGGTTGAAATTCATGCAACTTTGTATTTACGTTGCCCTTGGCTCATACACATGTGGTCACTAGGAGGGTGTCAAAGGTTAGATGTAAAAAAATTTCAATTACAATGACATTTTCAAATGTTTTCTGTCCAAACTTTAAATTTGCAGTCACAGCAGGAAGATGTACCATATATGTGACAGATTTTGCATTATGACCCCTGAGTCACTGACATATGATGGTGGTAGTGGTAGGGTTTGGCATATGCAATAGAAAGCATAAGCATTTTGTGATGGCAAAGCCATTGCAGTTTCTATCATATGCAATTGTGGCTGTATGAAGATTATGTTTTTTTATTGCAGGTACATGTATATAACTAGGCATCAGGCTTCAAAACACATAGGCACATACATCATATATACACAATGTGCCCTGTTTCACCCCATGTATCTAAACGAATTCAGCCCAGGGTGCTAAGTAAATAAAGGTTATAAATGCTTGTACAAGTGTGCACCTAAGCACACAACTGCATTTCAAAACTTATGTATTACTGCTATCCTGTTTGTTCAACAACTGCTTTAGTGCATGTATCATTATATTATTTGCCAGTACCATTAGTACTTGAATTGTACATGTATATATACCCAGTAATTGTTATCTTTACTTCCTTTCAAAAGGCTGATATTACTTCTTTTCAAAAGGCTTATATTACTGTTGTGACACTTAAATGATACATGTACCAAAACACACTACTTAAATGATACATGTACCAAAACACACAGGATTACTTTTTTTTACTTGAGATAGTTGTGGCCAGTACAGCCACGTATGGCTGTGCCACTGTTTTGCCCAAAAAATACAAATATAAATATGAATAAAAAGAAGTAAATATAGTAAAATTTAGCAATTCTATAAAATAGAGTAGAATAATGTGAATATGATTATTCACCATTTTCCATTTGTACATGCATACCCTTACTGATCTGAAACTGAAACTGAAATGTATGTATGTATGTATGTATGTATGTATGTATGTATGTATGTATGTATGTATGTATGTATGTATGTATGTATGTATGTATGTATGTATGTATGCATTCACACATGTATACATGTATAGGGTTTAATGGCATGTCAGCACAATCCTGGCTATATAGTGCCAGTAAAGAGTTAAAGCTAAAAATACGTAAAGGTACAAGTTGTAAAACCTGTTTATTGTGGGTATCATTAATGGCATAAAGAAAGGCAATTAATCAGTTTAATGTGAACAGCAATAATGATGACATAGATGAGAAACCCGAATTCCTAGCATACCAGGTTACAAACTTTAGACATATAGTAATAATTATCGCCAAAGCCGCAACTCGGAATACAGCGATCTTATGTAGAAGATATCTGATTCGTAAAACTTCAACACTGGACCTTAACATAGATGCCACTGATGACACTGCTGCCATGGGAAAAGTGAGTTAACACTGAACCTTAACACAGATGCCACTGATGACACCACCACCATGGGAAAAGTGAGACTTATGTCTCACTTTTAATAGGGGAGACCAAAAGGCTGGTTATCATATTTGCAAGGACAAAAATAAAAATATGTGTGGTTCCGATAACCCGACCTAGACTATTATCATGGCTATAACCCTATAACTTTTCATCATATATGAAGTAGAAAAAAACCCAGTATAAACCATACCCTGTTTTTTTTAGCTCCAAACTGGTAACTTTTCCCCAGGAAAGAAGACAAAGATACTGGAGGTCATTTTTGGTATGTGACAATATTTTGCTCAATCTAACACAAGCTGGATAAAAAGGTAATAAAAAACAATATTTTGTTCCAACCTTCTGACCCTATTGTTTCTCACACTGTTACCAGAACCAAAAATATTTTTTTGCCCAACAACTGATAGACATTTTGCAAAACAAGAAAAAATGTAGTTTTTTTGGGGGTAAAACTAATTTTAATTATGTAATACTTACCTGTTGCTATTGTGTAGCTAATCTATTTCCGTGATGGAAAATACCCGACCGTATGATGAGAATTCATCCTCCCACAGTGTTGACTAAAAAGTTCTAGTGAATACATCCCCTTGTGTGAACCTCGCAGTAGCTACGTGTAACCCACAATTCCTCATTCTTTTTCAGTACGTAGCCCTACTAGTGGGACATCAGTGCAGGGAGGGAGGAGGGAATCTGGCAGCAGCAACAGGTAAGTATTACATAATTAAAATTAGTTCTACCCCCCAAAAAACTACATTTTAATATCAGTAATAGCTTATTCTGTTGCTATTGCATAGCTGAATTTGCCAGTTTGGTGGGAGGCTGATGATCTCACAACTGGTTAAGTAAATTAACAAGGAATACTGACCAATGCTGTAAAGGCATTGACTATTGCCAGATGGTATCTGCATGGGCCACTTTTTGAGCTACGATTAGTGGATCCAAAGAAAATATGCCTTTGCTTTGGTGAGCCGACGAGTGAAGGAAAAAGGAGGAGTAGATAGTGTGAGATCGTCAAAACGTGGCTTTCATCACATCCTTCAGAGATGAACGAGTTAAATAGGCCCATGAGGTAGCAATGGCTCGAACCTCATGAGCTTTAATTTTCATGAAGGAGAGATCCCTCTCGGTAAGGGACTAGTAAGCTCTAACAGTATATAAAAGTCTATCTTGATCATCACCAGCACTGATATGACTGAGACTGGGGATCTGGTTGGCAAAGGAGAGAAACCAACTCATAATTCCCACTGAATCTCAAACAGCCTTGCTCTATGGATACAGCATGAAGCTCACTCCTTCGTCTTGCAGACGCTAAAGAGAGCAAGAAAATAGTCTTGAGGGTAAGGTTCTCTAAAGAGGCTTCACTTAAAGGTTCATGGGGGGATTTATTATGAGACCACAAGACACATGAGAGATTCCACCTAGGCATCAGAGAATGAGACACTGGCCATTGCAGTTTGAAATGCCTGATCAGGTCTGCTAAGTGAGGTCCGCACCAATAGCCGAGCCCTCTTCGAAAATTTAAGAGTGTTCGATAGGGTTTCCCTAAACCCCTTGATAGTAGAAACCGAGCATTGTCTCTCTTCAAACAGGAAGAAAAGAAAATCAGCCACTGCACTCAAATATATATAATGACACAAAAGTTGATAACGGCGCAAATACAGAACAGTTTCCCAATGTTTTGAGATAAACAAGCTCTTCATCAGGGGAAGAAACAATTTACATCCACAAAACAAACACTAAACACAAAAGCCTACATGTTTAAATGATGGGGAAAAAACAAACAAAGGATAAACAATAGAAGAAAGAAAGAAGACAAATTTAAAGAACGGTCTAAAACAGGTAAACTACATATCTATGTTATGCTGCCATCAGCCCAACAAAATTGTATATATATATATATATATATATATATATATATATATATATATATATATATATATATATATATATATATATATATATATATATATATATATATTTTTGATATCTCAATCTGATTAAAACCAATTAAAACTGAGATCTCTGATATAATGGTATAACTTAGGCATAAAAGAATAATACATTAATATGTGTTTCCAGTTTCCAGTTTCATGCTAACAAAAATATAAGGTCAGTTTCATTAAAATATTTTCAGTGGTTCAAAAGTTGTACTTCTGACAAGTAAGCATGTCAGAGAATTACATCTGTCTTACCATGACCTTGACCATGAAGGAGGGGGCATGGCTGTGGTACTTGACACACTGTCGATACTTGAGATATAATTTCAAAATAGTATCTTCAGTGGATTAAAACCTATACTTGGGACAAGGATACAAGTCACATAATTACTTTTTCCCTTGCTGTAACCTTGACCTTGAGACATGGAGCATGGCTATGGCATGCAATACACCATCTAGTCATGACATGATGTATAACTGGGCAAAGTTAATTGAAAATCTCTCCAACCATAACAAAGTTATGGATAAATGACTAAAGCAAATGTTAATGGATATATGGATGCATGGATGGATGGACATGTGGGACAACACCATAACACAAGACACCTAACTTATTATGTGCACATAAAATGGATGGTACATGAAATTCTAATATGAATGTAAACAGAATGTAACATATTGACTGATCAGAAAGTAGGATATTTTGATAGGATCTCACCTCCACCAGTTAAAAAAGGCTCCTCAAATCATGATACCGGAACTCTGTATAATGCCTCCTTCTATACATTTTTTTCATCCAAAGTTTATGTGCAAACACAACAAAGCAATATTTGAAATATTAGTCTTGATGCGATCAATGGTTAGCGAGATATTAAAATTTAAATGTACATGTCAAAATATTCCCCCTAGGCCATGTACAACTTTGGCATTTTATGTGACTCGAGTCCGTGTGATGTCACATGAGGAACCCCACATTAAAAGGTCAATAATATTCACCATACATAAGAATTATGTTACAAATGCTTCCGTTTTATATGGAAAATTCCAATTAGGAAAGTGGTCTGTACTACCATACTTGTCCAACTTGATGAATGGTGAGTGATTTGCTCATGTAAAAAATATACCCCGCCTCCCCCGCCCCTTCCCATGATGGACACGAGTCTATAGTAAAAAAAAGCGCATAATTCTTCTGAAAATAGTGGAGTAAAATGATGCATCTCTTCTGATGGTGAGCATAATGTGTACCAAGTTTCACAACAATCCACTGAAAACTGCAAGAGTAGTTGCATTCACAAAATTCTGTCTTACACTGCATCCAGCTTTAATTCAAAATGGGCAATAACTCTTACAAACACTAACCACAAGAACAAAAAGATTTAAATATGTGCATCTTTAGACACTTACCATAATATGTAGCAAGTTTCACAGAAATCCATAAAAATCATTGCAAGAAAAGTTGCATTCATAAAATTCTGTCTTATATTGCACTGAGCTGCAGGACATTAAGGGCAAGAACTCTAACAAAACCTGCAGAAGCAAAGTGATTTGTCATCATGCGCATCTTCAAACAATGACCATAATAGATAGTAGGGACCAAGTTTCATGGCATTCCATGGAAAACTGTGATAACACAAGATTCTGTGATGCACTACATCAGACTCCAAGTCAAAAGGGCAAAAACTAACAAAAAATCACATGGGTACAGTATTCTGTCAATATGCACATCTTGAGATGATGATAACATTTCCCAGGTTTCATGGCAATCCTTCAAAAACTGGAACAAGTTGCACTAATGAGATTCAGTGAGACTAGCAGCATTCAGAAATTCTGTCACACACTGCATTCTGCTGCAGGTTAAAAAGGGCCAAAACTCTTTTAAAAACATATAATGGGGTAATCATTGTAAGTGTCGTTTTTTTTTATACCTGCAGATTTTTATTATAAATCATGAATTCATACTTATTTTATACCCATACTTGAAATTTGTGTACAGAGAACTTTTTCTGATTAAATTTGTACATTTCTTTCTGTATTAACAAATATGCTAAAAATTAGTATTTGTTTTTATTTTTATGATTATCTGTAAAGAGCAAAGAATAATTAATAACAAGTGTTAAAGACATAGACAATACAGTAGATCAAATGCCCTCTGTTGTTTAGTCACATGTCTCTGGTCCAGGTTTTGATCCCTATTCTGAGATTTCCACTAGGATTTCATTTGTGCACATGACTGACATTGAAACTGAAGCAAAAAAATTCTTTCAGACTAGTTCATGTCATTGTGAGAAAAAGTACTGATAAAACTTAATTACAGAATAATTTAAATGAAGTCCATAACAGAGTGCATCTTGGGATCTTGATACAACTCTTAACATCATTTTGTACCTTTTTGTATCATTTTTGCCTTTTTGAAAAAGAAAATATGCCAATAATGCATAACAGAAACCTATCTAAAAGAGAAATTCAAGGGATTCAACATTTGAAGTCTTTTTGAAGAAATGTCATTTATACAGAAGTGAAAGATATAAGTAAATAAAGAGTTCAGAAATGTTGTTTATAAGCAGGTGTCCTAAATATGGAGGTATCCATTAATGCAGGATTGGTTTCTACTTTTCTGGACTAAGTAATCTAGGTCAGGTGAGTCAGACTTAAAAGAATGAGATCATGGCAAAGATGTTCTGTTGGACATTCTACATGTAGGTTAAATTTAGTAGGTATGGCTTAATCTTGGTTGCAAAATTATAAACAGAACAAAGTTAAAAAAAATTTAAAATACAAATTAAATGCAAAATATGACAAGCTTTTAGACTGCTGTGATTGATAGCTGGTCACACAATTGTTCCAGCTCAAAATCACAAGCAATATATGACTACCAAATTATGGTAAACTTTCAGAATACAATTTTCCCTCATTATAACATTGTTCGTGGGAGCTATAAAAGTGCAATACCTTATATTGAGGTATTTTATACATAATATTACTATTAAATAATTAAAATGAGATCCATGACAATACCTGTCTTACAAATGGGACTGCCTTATAGTGATGGAGTACTGTAACAATTTACAAACAATAAACATTAGAGTATCATATACTCATGTATAATCCGACACCAACTGCATAGACCCAGATATGCCGTTGCATAATGCGCTGGCAGATCTGGGTCTATGCAGTTTGTAAGGACTAACCAGTAGAACAAACAACATAGACCTTGATCTGCTGGCGCATTATGTGACGCCAGATCATGGCCTATGTTGTTTGCATTTGGGCCCGGGTGATACACAAGTATATATGGTACATTATGTATAAATATAAAGATTTCAAACAATTAAAAAAGTCTAGAAATACACAGAGGTCTCCAACTTGATCTCAAGTCATTGTCACTGCTATAATGAGTTCACCACTATAAAGATCAGTTTAATTTTTTTTCGCAAGACTTACCTCTCAGGTTAAATTTAAAAAAAAAACACATGAAAAAGAAGTAAAACATTTGAGAGAGTTTTCTTTTGGCTGGGGGTGGGGGGTGGGGGCTGTAACATTGTTGTGATCGTAATCCAACACAGAATGATGCACCCCTATGGCACTTATGGTTTTTTATTTTTATACTCAAATCAAGTTACCGTAACATGATATATGTTTATGTTACCCTTCTATCATTGACTTTACACAACAGATCTAATGAAATGCCATTATCTTAAAATCAAGCACTTTATGTCTAAATTGTGTGCACTGATCCATACATACATTATATGTATATAGATATCATACATGTCAGTGATTATGAGTATACATGAACAACACTCCCACCCTGCTGCAGGCTTGGGGATGCAGAATAGGTCTAATACACTCTCATGCACGTCATAAGAGGTGAATAATGGAAACATCCTTTTTGTCCTGGAAGGCATTCAGTGTTGATGTACCAACTGAGATGGTCCTGGACTTTATTAAAAAGTCCAGTTTTATTTAAAAAATCTGACTTTGTATTTTAATGATTTTAATTACTCTTTTTACCTTTATCTTTATTTTGTATACCTTTTTGGGGATACCTAAACACAGCTGGCACTATATAGCAAGCATTGAGCTGATGTACCATTAAACCCTATCCATTCATACATACATACATACATACATACATACATACATACATACATACATACATACATTCATACATACATTCATACATACATACATAGATACATACATAGATACATACATAGATACATACATAGATACATACATACATATATAAATACATACATACATACATTCATACATACATACATACATACATACATACATACATACATACATATATACATATATACATACATACATACATACATACATACATACATACATACATACATACATACATACATACATGAAAAACACAAATTACAATGTACATGTGCAAACCCCACTCAGCAGGGTGAACACAATAATTTGTCCCTCAGACTCATGACTTGGGGCATTGATCTGTAAAGATCAATTGATACATAAAGGCAATTTACATTAAATGTTGAATTGTCTCAAAACAATCAGTGCTGGTGACGCATGCCAATCATAATATCAAATTACAGGTAAACTTATAACATCCATTCATGAGGCATTCAAACACCACTAGTATTGTCTATACCATTCTCCAGATCTGCGAAAGTAGAGCTCTTTATAGGCCTGTGATTGTGTATGTGACCTAAACCCTAAATCTTCAGCCATCCTGGTGTAAAATATGTAGTAACAGACAGAAAAAAAAATCATAATAAATAAATTGGAAATTAGATTCTGGATTGTAATTATTATTATTATCTGTGCATTTTGTAGTTTAATTAGGGCTCTACTCGAGTAGTCAGCAAAGCTCTAACAATAGTAATCACACTGTCTGTCCATCCGTCAACAATTTCATTTCTGCAAGATAACTTTACTGTGAATTATTGGATTTTAACCAAATCTGGTATGCAGCTTTATACTGATGAGACCTCAGAAAAGTTTGAATTTAAGCTTTCTCTGTCATCATTGACAGAAAGTTATGCCCCCTGATTGTCTGTCCTCATGACATGAGTTTTTGCAGCATGACTTTACCAAGGTTTGTTGGATTTCAACCACATTTGGTATGGGGCTTTATATCAAGGAGACTTTGAATCAATTTTATTTCCAGCGTTTCATGACAACATTTACAGGAGTTATTCCCCTCTGATTGCCTGTCACCTGACTTTAGTTTCTGCAGCATAACTGTACCAAGGATTGTTGGATTTGAACCAAATTTATGATATGATGTTATAAGAGTTTAATTTCAAGTACCGGTACTGTACATTATCATTTACAAAAGTTATGGCCTCTGATTGCCCCTCATTTGGTTTCAGCTGCATAACTTTAGTAAGGAATATTGGATTTTAACCATATTTATCAAGCACCTTTACGTTGATGAGACCTTCAATGAGTTCCTTTTCCAGCACACACATCCTCATTTAGAGGAATTATGTTCCCTTTCTGATTGTGCATTCCCTAACTTTGGTTTCACAATACAAGTTCCTCTGTTTAAGGTCCTGCTGAGCAAACTGTAGCGAGCAGGTCCCTTTACAATCCATTCATCACTAATAGCTTCAGATCATTCTGGGAAGCCTACCAGGTTTTTATTGTCCATTAATTATCATCTGTATTGCAAAGCAATGCATTTATTTTATGGCTTGTTGGGAAAAATATGCTTCCTCTGTATGAATAGTTTCATGAACAAATAACCGAGGGTCCAACTCATACACAACTTCAAAAAACTGGGGTACATGATTTTAAATGTCTGAAGGTTCAGTATATAGAGGGCACCTGTTACAATCAGTGAGTCATGTAAAGGGCATGTTCAACTCTCATTTCTGTCGATTTAGGGATGTGCAATTAACAATCATATTCAAGAAAAAATAATCATCGTCATTCTCAATTTAATCAATCAACATCAAAAAGATACAGCAGAATGTGTCCTCTGACTGTGACATTCAATTCTGGTTACCATCTGAAATGGACAATACCAGTTCAACACTGAGAGAAAAAAAATTCCAATCAACAGCCAGTTTCTGGATGTTCTGATTACATACATGTAATACATTCACAGCTTGGGCATTTACCTTGTGCTATACATGTGAGTTACCAACAATTTTCAGCATAAAATTAATAATTTCCCAGTCTATAAATCTGATTCACTAGTTTCTTTTTTGCTTCTTGAAGAAACAGAATAGTTTTTTATTTTTTTTATTTTAAAGAGTTTATGCAATCATGAAAATTAGAAAAGAAATACTGTAAAATAAATGTGTAGACATGAACATTTTTATTTCTTATGTCTTAAACTATCAATTCAGCATGTTGTGTGCATGGTATTTATTTCCCATAGTTTGTTGATGGAAGGACTACACTAGTCTTAAATACCATTTTCACTTTTATATCTCAAAAAGTACTGCCTATTGGTTTTTTTTTTTTAATGCATGCTAAAAGCATTACAACTGTTGGCATATAACACTAGTAATATGGGCAGTACTTCGACATATTAAAAGTGAAAATGCTGTTTAAGACCAGTGAAGTCCTTATATCAATAAAATGGAGACAAAAATGCTATATAACATCGTTCATTGATTTCTGCTGACAGTGGAAGGATTCAATGAATATAATTTCCCTTAAATTCTTTTAAACATAAGTATTCAAAACCCTCTAAACAGAAAATACTACTTAGTTATTTTAAGTAGGGTAATTCAGAAGTGGCGAAATTTGTACAGCCTATGATCCCGATAGAGCTGTAGCAGTCGATACAAAGCTGCCTGCCGCCCCCGACCAACCTCTCAAAACAGTTCATTAGCATGATTAAAGATTACCTCTAAGGTCGTCATAGCGCTTCAGCTGTTCGTTCATGAACTTGACAATGTTGTTTTCGTGTAAGTCCCCTGCCATTTTCTGTCGGTCTAACAACTGCAGTGTAGAGTGCGTTTGTTTGACAACTGTCGTGGGAAAGAGCCGGTGGTTGTCTATATACGGTCAACTGGGCAGACCCAGTACGTTCCGTCTGCAAGAACGAGATATAGTAGTGTCTAGAGCCAGTGGAAGAGATTGTGACTGAAGTATACCGAATGCTGAGGGAAAACAAATAATCGATTCAGTGCCAATCGCTGACCCGGATCACCGACATGTCGTACCGTATACTGGGTACACTACAATAACCCTGTCTAAACGTGTATTCATCGCATGGACGTTATCTACTAGGAGAATTACAATTTGTTCAGAGACTTTGATATGCATGTTTGTTTGTTTTAATTGATTTTTGTTTCTAAAGAGAAGAAGAAGAAAAAAAATCCAGGACACATATAAAGTGAACCTTTAATATGGATGATGATGATGATGATGATGATTATTATTATTATTATTATTATTATTATTATTATTTCCGTCTCTATTCTCAGGTATGAATAAGAAGCGAAGGGAATTACCAATTAGATATATACATATATTTGGCGAGAAGATTAGGTCTTTAGTCAATAAATGTCTCTAACACAGAACTTGATGGTCAAAATCTAATAATCTATTGTTTTTCGATTACCTAATAGATCAGAGAAAGTCAAAATCATAGAAGCTCAAATATGATATAATTCCTGATCAAGATCTCTACAGGTAGATTTCGTGGCTATTTAAACAATCTTAGCATGGCTTGTATATTTTATAATAATAATAATAATAATAATAATAATAATAATAATAATAATAATAATAATAATAATAATAATAACAACTGTTATTATTATTATTATTATTATTATTATTATTATTATTATTATTATTATTATTATTATTATTATTATTATGATTGTTACTTCTACTACTACTACTTTACTTTTTGAGTTTTCCAATTTACGTGCATTAGTAGATCATATATGACAGCACGAAACCACTAGTTAAACTGTAAAAAGTTTGATCTGATTTCTTTAAATGTTTCATACGGGATTCTTTAATTCTTGCCAATGATTTTTCCTACCATATTCCATGTGGATTTAATAGAAGAGCGAGAGTTCAACCTAGAGACATAGGATCTCCATGTTTTCCTCTTGCTCTCTCTAATGGTACGACGAGTTTTAGCTCAGTATATTGTTACGACCCTATGGCTCGAACAAACGTAACAAAAAGAAAGTGAAACCAACAATGTTTGTAAAAATCAACAAACAATTTATTTTAAATAATTAATGTGAAAATCAAAATACACTGACATTTTCGTGTATTAAAAATCCAAATAATCCAACAATTATTAGTGTCATAATCACAAGTCCTGTATATATAGAAACAATAAAATGTTCCAAGTCTATCAATGTTCCAAGTTAATGAATGTTCCAAATGAATCTTCGTAATGAACGGATGTTCCGAAAGAATGAGTCTTCGTAATGAACGAATGTTCCGAATAGGTGATGGTTCCGAATGAATGAGTCTGGACTGTCATGATATTCCAACAATAATGTCAGATCATCTTTAAATATTCAGAGGCATCTGAGAAAGTCCTAAATATAACTCCAGGTAGCTCTGATGAATAGTCCAATAAATAATTCCTTTCGAATTATCTATACAGCATGGCATAGCATTACAGCATGATTCCAGCATTCTTGCACGGCTATTATTTCAAACAATCTGATGATTCCAAAAAGCTGATCATAAAAAACAGTTATTTTCAACTGAAGATCTAAAATGGAACGGAAATAATTCGTATTTCTAGGTCATTTATACAACTTTCAAATGGCACATTTCACAACAGGAAGCGTGTCATATTATGACCCAGAATGCAGTACTAAATGCGTCTATTTCATCAGATACAGTAAACAACTCTGACCTTGAACAAAAGGTCAGTAAACATGTTGTTATTTGATTAATAGTACAACTAAACCCAACTTAAATATGACTCACTATTTGACACAACTTTAAAGTAGAGTAATAGGCCAAAGGTTTAAGCACACTATAGATTCCATGTTCATAATTCCGTAACAATATACGGTATTTATATAGATTTTCAGTTGTTCAATTGGCATAGAAATGTTGAAGGACCTTTTCAGTTCCCAGATAGCATGCATCATGAAACCATGGTTTGTTGACACGTTTGGGAATAGCCGAAGTTTTGGGTATTTTATCCCCAGCAGAATCCTGGAGTATCTTTGTAAATAGGAGTGTTGGATCTACTACGTTGTCAAAACGATCAGCTGTGAGATTTAACTCGCATAGAGATTGAAACGATTCCCAATCTGCCTTGTTCAATTTCCACCTTTACCCGAACCCTTGAGGATGGGAATATTGCTTCTTAAATATACTGAAAAGTTGACACTACCACATATGTCATCACCAACTTCCCAAGAGAGGTAAAGTAAAAGCGATGGACAGCAGATAATCAAATCTAAGTACGAGTATGATCTTGTGGCAGGATGTATGTACGTATACGACTTATCATTAAAAAAAGGCATAGATTGTGTTTTGATACAAAGTCTTCTATATTCTTCCCTCTCTCGTTGATATCTTTACAGCCCCAAAGTGTATGATGGCCGTTAAAGTCGGCAAGCAAAATAAAAGGTCCTGGCAACTGTTCAGTAAGATGGTAAAGATCAGATTCATTGATTGGAGTGCTTGGAGGGAGATATATTGAACACAGTGAAAGAGTTTTATGTCACGACACACGAACGGTTACGTCATGTACAGTGGAACTGAGATTAATTTGGCTGTGAGGAGTTTTATTTTGTATGATGATGGACTCTCCTCCAACAGCCGTATCAGTATTTCTTGAAATGCTGCTGTACGTGGTGATGTTTTTAAGACTGACTCTATCTTTTTCTTTTGAAAATGTTTCATGAAGATAAACAACTATTGGGTCATGTTCTTTAAGTAGATGACTAATTTCATTGATATATTTGCCTTTAATCCTTGGCAATTCCATTCCATTATAGTGTCCGACATATATTATGAATGTGGTGGGAGGATGGACTTCTGGGAGCTCTCCCTGGTGCGATATCAGGAGGGTCTCCAATGTCCATACTGTCTAGACTCCCAAACTTATTAAAGAAGTTGATATGCTCGTCAGTAGTTATATGTGGCGATTGAGAGCCAAAAATGGCGATTGAGAGCCATACGGGAAATTAACATAGGATGTGGCGATTGAGAGCCAAAAATGGACGCTTGGCTCTCAATCGTCATATCCATGTTTTGGATGGATATTGCGATTGAGAGCCAAAATGGTAACAGTGTTAAAAGTGTTAAAAGTGGCTGACCTCAATGGGGGGTTGAATAGTAACATTATTAGAGTTGACCTCAATAGGTGTCACTATAGGTACGTACGGGAAATCCTAGGTTAAATGTGTCTATAGGTTTAACAAGGAAGGGGCGCTTGAGAGTCATAAGGGAAATTAACATGAAGAAGGATTATAGAGCCATACGGGAAATGAATATGGAGAGAGCACTTGGATACAGAAGTGTTTATAGGGACAGAAATGTTGATAGGGACAGAAGTGTGTAGTGACCAATACCCCGTCATCTACTATCCAACACCCCACACTATACCATCAACACGTCGTGTGTAGTGACCAATACCCCGTCATCTACTATCAAAAAACCCCACACCATACCATCAACACTTCGTGTTTAGTGACCATTACCCCGTCATCTACTATCCAACACCCCACAATATACCATCAACACGTCGTGTGTAGTGACCAATACTCCGTCATCTACTATCCAACACCCCATTCTATACCATCAATACGCCGTGTGTAGCGACCAATACCCCGTCATCTACTATCCAACACCCCACATAAAAACACCATTGGCAATTTTTAAGATTTCTTTTCTGAGAGATGTGGGTGGCCCTGAAAAGGACTGTTGGAGTTTTGTTAACCAAGTTAACACATATCACACCTCTTCACAGGTCTTCTTCTCCTCAAACTTCTATGCACTTCAGGTCCATAAATCAATACTCTCTTCAGACACCCTTGTCTCTCCACATAGATTTTTCGCTTCTAAATAGCTGTAGCTGTAATCTTAGTGATAGCCCATGATGCTTTGACATACATGGGGTAGTCCGGGTTGAAGAGCATGCCCGATACGATGCTTTATGCTTCTACGGAAGTATACATTTTGTCTTGAGAACAGGTGAAACTATGTAACAAAAACGCTCGTATATATAGCCAGAGACCGGATCGAAACGGATCGAAATGGTCCACCAATCCAAACGCGCGTTACAAAAGGAAGGGTCTCTCTTCCAATCAGAAGAGAGCGGGGGTGTGACGTCACCTTCATTATATAGGCGTCACAGCATTCGTACGGTTTTACCTTTTGCGGCATAGTTTAAGTATGGCTGATACAACGAAGACGATGTATTGGGGTGAGCCTGCTACGGAAACCTCTTATGTTCGGAGTGATAATGCGACGAGGCAGTGGTCAACATTCATCCAAAAGATTTTAATTTGGATTTTGTGGAGTTTCTGTCATTGCAAGAATTTTTGCCTGAAACATCTGCCGTAGTACCACCTTCATTACTCTTGGTGGATGATTTTAAAAAGAGACAGAAGGAAGAATTGGAAATATTTTTGCAGCGTCAGAGAGAAGCAGAAGAAGCATTTCTTCAGCAAGAAGAGGAAAGAAGAAAGCGAGAAGAAGAAGCGAAGCAGAAAACTTTGAAGTGTGAAGGACAGAAGGAAGGGAGTGGTGATAATCTAACGGTGAGTCTGCTACAAGATATTCTAGCAGAGTTAAAGAATCTGAGAAACATGTATCAGATTTCTTTAACTCAACCAAAGAGAAAGAGACTATCATGGCTAAACATTCTAAGCCCGTCACATCATCCACTCTCACTACTACTGAGATGCCACCACCACCACTATTGACTACTACTACTACCACCACTACCAAAGCAGCAGCACGAGGAGTAGGACTTGGCCGTGGAAAGAGATTGAGACAGTTACAGTCATCATGTCCAGTCTATGAGTTTGTTTTTAAAAAAACAAACACCCCCAACGGTCCTTTTTAGGGCCACCCACATTTCTTAGAAAATAAAATAAAATTGCCAAATCAAGTAAAACTTAAATCCCATCATTTGATTGTGTATGAATGCGTGTGTGCGCCCATGCTATAAAACAAAATCAAGACCAAGAGACACTTACTTTTCCTTTTTGGTATTTTCTCTTTTTAAAAATCACAATGAACATTTCACAACACATCACTCAAGTCTATTCTTTTCTTGAATTTCTTCACAGGCATCTTGGGTTCTTCTTTTTCACTGTCTTCCAGTAGTCTTGACTTCTTACATTTCTGAACGACGGGGATGGGTTCTTCTTCTTCTGGTGCTGAAGAACCCTCTGCCTCCTCCCTCTCTTGCTTGTTCTCTTTTTTCTTAGGACACTATGAAGACCAATGTCCTTTTTCTTGACAACGATAACAGGTATCTTTCCTTTTGTCTCTCTTTTATTTCCTTGGATTTGACGTTGTGGACATTCTGGAGCCCAATGTCCTTTCTCCTGGCAAATATAGCAAGTATCTTGACTTTTATCTCGAGAGGAGGAGTAGTTCTTAGTCTTAGTGGAAAAAGTGGTATACTTTCCAAGGACTCTCTCTAAATTTTGATAGCAACAGCCGTCTGTTGTGCTAAATCTCTGACCAGAAGGGTAAGCTTTTTTGACTGCTCTTCCATCTTCACAGTTTGAAAGTTGAATAACGAATAGTTACTCTGAGGGTAAGAAGCTCTCTCTATATATAGGGAGAGAGCCTGTGTAAAACTGAATCAGATCAAAGTTTGCAATCAAGATGAAACGATCACGCAATTTCAGAGAGAAACCAGAAGAAGAAACTAAGAGGCCACGACGACGACTTTCCGTACCGCCTCATACACACTAGCTGAAGTGTTAGTCCAAGTCCATGCCAGCGATTTTGAAGAGGACATGAGTGAGCCACACCTTCCATCTCCACAAGACCAAGAGAGTCTAGAATCCCTAAAAAAGAAAGTTGTTCCGTAGCTCCCGAAAATTACTGTCACATTCGAGAGACGCAAAAAGTAACATCCAGAAAATTTAGAACCACGGCTTACACCCACACCGTCAACTTTAAAGACTTTAAGTCTGAAGTACCCCCCCCCCCCGCAGGTTTCATTACCGATTTGTGGGATTCTTTGTTAGAAACATTGAAACGGCAATGTCAAGCGAAAGAGGACAATCGGCTGAGACTTTCCATTCATCACGATAGTTTGAAGTCTCTTGTCTGGATCGAGTTTAGTACCCCGGCAGAAATAATACTGTCTAAAGTCATGGACAAATTTGAACACGTTCAACAATCCAATGATGAGTTTACCATCACCGATGGAAAAGCCACACTTCACATGACTCACGTTTCACCTCCGAGATCGAGTAATGTACTTTGACACCGACAGTTGTATGTACATCCATCGCCCTGGCAGCCAACACTCCACAATTGAAGTCGATCGTTTAGGGGCATGTACGGACGAGCACCCCCAAGAGACGATCATCAGTTTTGCCAGCGGTGGCCCTATGAATTACGGCTACCAATACAGTGACCGACAAAGCCGACTTCATACCAAATGCAAAGTCAAAGGATTGACACTGAATTATCGAGCGAGTCAACGAGTCAGCTTTGATGTCTTGAAAAATGCTTTACAGTCTGGACAAGCTCAAGACTTTCGAGTGAAAACCTTAGAGCCCTACAAAATTGTACGTTTGCCAAACCGCCAAATCGTCAGCCGCCCTTTAGAAAAAGTCTACTAAATTGTGTACCAGAAACGAGGGCAACTTCCAGACCACACCACTTTACCGTACGGACACGCCGATCTTCAGTATAAAAAAGGGACAACTTCCAAGACTAACAATTCATTGTGACTCCAAACGTTGACCGAGCAAGAAGATGAATACTCATTCCACACAGCCACTGAGTGAGGAACTCACTGTGAACTTCAAGTTCAACGTGGAAGCCAGTATACTGGCACCTATACTAACGAGCTCGACACTACCACCGAGTGAGGAACCTAATGTGAACTCCAAGTTCGATCATGAACTCGGATGCGATGTGATACCTTGCGACACGTGTGATGCCGTATGCTTTGACATCAGCGATGCAGCACGACCTTACCGCTCCTCTGGGACCATCGAAAGCGATTCCCTTCGTGTGCTTTATTGCCCCACTAGATTAAGCGATATTGCAGCACGACGCCCTTTCTGCTTTACTGGTCAAAGTGATGCTAAGCGTGTACCTACCTGCGGATGCCATCAACATACTCACAATGACAAGAGTGATGCAGCACGGCTTCGGTCCCCTATCCGTTTCGTTCACGTGGATTGCCATCCACACACTCACAGGTCATTATTGTCACCCATAAATTATGAATACGTGTTTCCCCTGGCTTTGCGTGGCTATGAAGATTTTGAAAGTCGATTACACTCGTTCAAAGATAAATGGCCCAAATATCTGGCTGGACCCACTCCCGATTCTTTAGCCAGAGCTGGATTTGTTTACTTGGGAGAAGGAGATAAAGTCCAGTGTTTCAGTTGCGGTGTGACACTTCACGACTGGGAGTTTAAAGATAGAGCTTACCAGGAACATTCCAGATGGTCTCCGAGTTGTCGTTACCTTTCTTTGGTGGGTCAAGAATATGAGTCCGTATGGATATTTTAGAAGAGCACATTCATTGTTTGCCTCTTGAGCTGCGAGAACGCATTTACCAAGAGCTGGTCCAGATATATTGAAACGCAAAGAACAATTACATCCTTTACGGCATAGACGTTTTAACCATTGGTATCTGAATGCTGTAAAAGTACTGATTAGTTTCAAAGTATTCAAATGGTCAGACATTCATGAAGGACTAGATGACACCTTTAAGAGTTTGGATGGCATAACATACAATGTGACACTGTTACACAGAATTTGATGGAACGACGTTCAGGAAAAAGTTACAAACTTACAGGAATACAAAAAACTTTTAAAAGAAGTGTCACCTCAAGACGAAACGCCTTCACGCCGTCTGAGGCGTAGTAAGGTAATCACTGAATGTCTTGGATATCCTTTACCACCAGATTCCATTTGGCAATTGTGTGACTATTTCATCAAAAAGAAAGACGTGGTTGTGAATGACTAGTTTAGAAGAGCACATTCAGAATCTGCCGTTGGAGCTGGGAGAACACATTTACAGAGCGTTTTATCAAGATACAAGTGAAATGCAAACTCAAAGTCATTTCTCGATTTTTAAACTATTGCTACTTCCACAGTATAAGAAGACTGATTCTTGGGAGAAACTATCACAGATGCCTTGGGGTAGACTATCATAAAAGATACAAACCTTGTGAACCTGGATTTAAAATCTGACCATGCCACGACTGTTGTCTTCAGTCGTGGAACGAATTCCGTGGAAGGAAGTCAATGATAGTGTTCAGACCTTAGAGGATTACCAACTACTGATACACGAACTGTTTCCATTGAATTTTGGACGATATGTGGTGTGTGTGTTAGTAACTATTTTTCTACCCAGGAAAGTCATTGTTGATTATTTTTGATGAACAGTACATGCAACAAAGACATAACCATTCACACTTTATCGGTGCACGAAAGACAAATTGTGCTCAAAGTGTTGAGAATCGTGATAAAAACAAGTTGTTTACCTCTGCGAGAAGAAGACATTTGTCAAACTTTATCTACACTTCATACTTACCAAGAAGTGTGCATTGCTAGTTGCTTACACCCACCAACAACGTAATGATTGGAAAGATGTACGTGAATGGAAAAGTTTTGGTTTCGATGCTTGGCTACAAGAAGTGGCACACTATGCCAAGGACCTTGCGTGTCACTAATCATCCAAGACAAAAAAAGAACAAGTGAACTTAGAACCAAAGTCAAAAGTGACATTTTTGCTTTATGTGCTTTCGTGTTTTAATTCTGGACATTTAAATATGCTTTTTTGTTGTTGTTGTTTAAAACATTGAACGTGTATGAAATGTATAAAATGTCTTGCTTCTTTCATGTTCCTCTCAAAATTCTCCCTAGCTCAGTCATGGCTGCATCCTCATCTGCCTCCTCTTCCTCCTCTTCTGTTGTCAAAGTGATTGACTTAAAGTTAGATCGTCAAAGTTAGGAAGCTTTGTGTCTGCGCCATCCTTTTAACATGTTGATTGCTGGACCCAGTGATTCAGGCAAAACCGAATTTGTCAAACGTTTGATCGAACACAAATCTCATTTGTTTGATCGTCCTCCTCATCGTATCGGGTGGTGTTACAAAGAGTGGCAATCGTCTTACACTTTACTCCAAGAAAGTCAAGGAGAAGCCATTTCGTTTGTCGAAGGTATTCCTCGCGAAGACGATGGGATCGTGTCCGACTTGAGTCAAACACATCTGGTCATCTTCGATGACATTTTAGGAGAAGACGAAGAAGAAATTAAACTTTGGTTTACACGAAAAGGACATCGTAGTTTCAGTATCATTCACATTACTCAAAATTTATTTCAACAAAGGAAAGCCCATCGTACTATCAGTCTCAATGCTCATTATGTGGTGTTGTTTAAAAGCCCCAGAGATAAATCTCAAGTGCAAGTGTTAGCCAACAGTTAGGAACTCCTTGGATAAATTATGCGTACGAAGATACCACTCAAAAACCTCATGCGTATTTACTCATCGATTTAAAACGAACCATACCCGATTATTTGAGATTTCGTACCCAATTGTTTCACCATTGATGTGAAGACCGGGGTCCTTTCATTTACACGTCTCATTCGGCAATTCTCTGAAAGAAAAAATGCTATAAAAACATCCACCACTTCATTTCTTTCCCACAGTCTTCAATATGACTTCTTTTCAATCTCATCCTGCTGCCAAATTGATTCGTGCCCTTTATGGCATCAGTCGCGAAAAAAATGCACAAGTCCGTGCCCATTTGCTAGAAGCTAGTCTCAAAGAAGTTTTACGAAGGTTTACTTTGACAGCACGTCAATTACTTCAAGGCATCATTCACATACCCCATTATACCAAACGTTTTTTTCAAAAACATAAAAGTGCGTTGTTACAACTGGCAGATTCAAGAATTGATCCACACACTAAAAAATAAATCTTTTTGACACCTGTTGGCAGTGGTTCTTTAGGAGGTGTCATTATTCGTTCTCTCTTGAAATGGGACCATAATGCCCAAGCCAAAACCAAGAAGAAGAAAAAAACAAAATCCCATCAAAGACAGCCACATACAAATACCACACACAAGAAAAAGAAAAGCCCTAAGAAGAAAAGACCCTCCAAGAAAAAACCCAACAACATTTCCTGCAGCTAGAAAGAGAGGTACTACTGGTAGGACGCGCACGTACTCCCGAAAGCCACGAGAGACAGTGACGGTGTCTCCCTCTCCTACCACTTCTTCTTATTCGCCCTTCGTGATGATGCCTGCCAAACCTGATTTAAGACCCGTGTTTCCTAATTTGATGCAAAAATGGAAACCTATTTTGAAAGTGACTTCTTCTTCTCCGGGGGCATCTACATCGGCTGCTCTTGAAACAGCGGCTGCCGCTAATATAGTGGCTTACCTAAAACCAAAGTCCAAGACAGAACAGGCGTGTTACAAAGTTTACTGGATTTATCCAAACAAAAACTGACACGATTTAGTCAATTGAAAACACCTCAACGTCGAGTGCTGCCTGTCATAAAGTTGATACCTCGTGGTGACCATCAGTGGAGACGAGTTCCAGTATAAAAATGAAGTGTGGCATCCGAGGGACCTAAGCTCTATTTTGCTCCTGACATCAAAGATGGGCCCAAAAAGTGCACACCACCTAGTCGTACCAAGAAAGGCAAAACCAAATATGGACTTCCACCTCGTCTCGCAAAACATTGAGATGTGTTGTCCGTCCTGACTAAATCCAATCCTTCCATGCAAAAACATCTCATTCAAACAGCCCCCAAAGAAATCATCGATACTGTGTGTGAATGTTGTTTGAATGTGTTGAAAGGAACGGTACCTTTGTCCAAGATACATAAACAGAAATTAGGAAAACATCAGAACGTTCTTCGCCAAGTGGTTGAAAAGAAAATACCTGTCAGTCAAAAGACAAAAATGCTGGTGCAACGAGGAGGATTTCTATCCATGCTGATAGGACCGTTGTTAAAATAGCGTCTCCTTTGTTAGGATCGATTGCTGGACATTTTTAGGAGGAGTCATGAGATAAAGACGGGAAGAAAAAGAAGATAGAAAGGACACCCTTCTCTGGAAAGACAGTACACTTGTACCTTTGGATCTTAAGGAAGGACGAAAACTGACTTTAGTTCCTTACAAACGATGGATGGAACTCCATCGTTGGTACTAACAACGGATACCTCATTTACCTCCCAATCCTAATCTCAACGAGATGTCACAGTTACAACAAGAATTACAATCGTTAATGGATCGAAGTGATTTGTCAGAAGCAGAAACATTGCAACGGTACGGTCAACTATTGCAACATCTTCAACTCTTTTACCAGAAATCGTCTAGACGAAACAACTAAACCCACTCTGAGAGATTTCAAGGCTATGATGAAAAGCGAACCGAAAACCACTCAGACAGACACCGTCACAGGGACGACAGAAGAAGACGACACACGAGAAGTGTTTAAAACTCCGTCTGCTCCCATACCTAGTAAGATCGCAGTTTTCTTGTTGACACCCTCCCCTACGTCTCAACGAGAAGAAATGAAAGCTTGGGATAAAAGATGATGTCCACCCCTTCTTCAGCAGAAGGAAAAAGAAAGAAGGGAAAACAAGAGTGAAAAAAGACATCAAGAAAAAAGTCACTACTTCACAACCGACTCCTGTGGCCCGTCGGACGCGTCAAGCTTCGTCCAAACCTTCTCTACCCCACGACTCCAAAAGTAGTATCGAACAGTGGGTGACTTATTGGACAGTAAAAACATGGAGACACGTATAGCCCGCATTTACTACAATCCTACACATGCTGCTGGTTACGGAGGAGTTCAAAAATTGTATCGGGCAGCTAAAAGCAAATTGAAAAGTGTACGTTTGCCAGAAGTACGACGATGGTTACAAGAACAATCGACGTACACGTTACACAAACCCATTCGACGAAAATTTTCCAGAAGTCAAACCAAAGTGGCTGGCATCGATCATCATTGGCAAGCAGATTTAGCTGATGTCTCTCATTTGGCATCGTACGATCGTGGTTACAGATATTTGTTTTGTGTGATTGACGTGTTTTCCAAATCCGCTTGGGTATTTCCTTTGACTTCTAAAAGCAGTGCCGAGTTAGTACGCGCGTTAACACTGGTGTTGAAACAAAAGTGGTCGTCACCCTTTACGATGGCAAACAGACAAAGGCACCGAATTCTAAACCAAGCTTTTCAAAAAGATTTGAAACAACGGCACATTCATTTTTTACCACTGAAAATTCTGAAACCAAAGCCAGTGTCGTGGAACGATTTCAAAGAACTTTGAAAGAACGCATGTGGAAATATTTTACACATCAACATACTCTCAAGTACATCGACGTGTTACCACGTATGGTCAAAGCGTACAATCAATCGTATCATTGTAGCATTGGATGTGCCCCCGAAGAGGTCACCCCTGAAAACGAAGTGTGGGTGTTTGATCGAGTGTTTGGAATGGCAAGAATGGACACAAGAAAGCAGTGGTGCTCAAGACGGGAGATTGGATTCGCATCGGAAAAACCAAACGCACTTTTGACAAAGGTTTTTTACCTAACTGGACTTCCGAATTGTTTCGTGTCACTGAACAAGTTCGTGGACGTGATCCTCCCATCTATAAATTGGAAGACATGCACATAGAAGTGTTAAAAGGAACTTTTTACTTGCCTGAGTTACAACGAGTGACCAAAAAAGAAGACGACTTGTGTGATATCGAAAGCATTCTCGAACGAAGAATACGTAAAGTGGGTAAACGTCGAGTGGAAGAAGTCATAGTGCGTTGGAAAGGATATCCTCCTAGTTTTGATTCTTGGATTGCCGCTTCGCAAGTCGTCGACTATAAAAAGAAGAAGTAACCAACATGCCGTTCAACACAGTAGCTACCTCTTCTTTACAGAGTTCCTCTCTTCAAGAATTACAAAAACAACCTTGGTGGGTGTGGTGCGGAGAACGTGTGCCTAAAAATCAAATCGTCTTTTTCTGCCAAATCTTTGTGGTGTATTGTGTCATCGTAGCAGCGATTGCCAATTTGAGTTTGCAACAAGGTGACAAACAATTGTGGATCATTTTACTCAGTTGTTGCATTGGTTATCTTCTACCCAGTCCTTCCTTGAAATATAGTACGGACAGTAACAACAACAACAACCACAACGGTGCGGCCAACGTCAGTCATCCTTCTTAAAGTCACAACAACAACAACAACAACAGTAGCCCTCTTTTGGAACATTTTGAACATCATTCTCCTTTGACAACGAGTGACTCCTCGGACACCAGAACCCTGGAACTATGAATAACCAATTTTATTTAACCTTACCCAGCGACAGTTCTATGGATGTGTTTCCCAACAATACCTTATGTTGTTTCACAGACAAATTACCTCAGTCCATACAATTGGATCACGAAGCTCATTGGGAAGTGGCTTTGGTAGAAATCATCATCCTGCGCAAGCCCACAATATGAACGAAGGTCAAAACACTTTCATCATGGATATCCTGAACGAGCAAGTACAAGAACACTTGGACAAAAATGATCCTGGCATTTACGAATCCAAAAAATCATTACACACCAATTCTCCTTCCTTGACTAGCTATACCATAAGAATTCCTTTGGGGTATTATTTTAATGCTCAACATTTGGTGGACACCATTGCGACTATCTTTCAGGACCAATTTGGCAAAGCATTGGACAAAGCCAAGAAAACTGTCCTGATCGAGTACCATAAAATTTCTCATCGTCTTAAAATGCATTTTTCGGACACCAGAATATTGTCCATCACTTTTTATCCTGGGTTGTTTGATATTTTGGGTGAATACACACAACTAGCTCCTATGAAAGACGTTTACAGCAACGATCGATTTTACAAGTATTTTCGTTACCCTGTCGAATTCAACGATGGACTGAATTTATTGTTTGTGTTCTCAGATGTGGTGGAGTACAACGTGGTGGGAAACATAGACGCTCCGTTACTGAGAGTCATTCCTTTCATAGCGGATTTTGCCGTCACTGTGTACGAGAAAGGTGGAAACACGTATCACGTTCACCGTGAATTTGTACATCCTCATTATCTTCCTGTCAGTAAATCGTATTTTTACAGTATCAACATTAGTATAAAAGGAGATCTGGGACAAAATATTCTATTCACTAAAGGAAAAGTCATTGTGAAACTACATTTTCGAAAAAGGTTCTCCAGTGAATTGTAACACAAAATGTATCCTGTGTACCATCTTGAAACCCATGGTGACTCTAGGATTGCATGCCTTAAAAGATGACGCTTTGACGTAAGGAAAAGAATTTCTTCAAAACGTCCTCATTGACAAACAAAATCCTAAAGAAGCCTTTATGAGAGCAGGAAAAAAATGTGTTGCTGCAAACTGGAAAAATCTTTTGGGTCGCCAAGAGACCCTTATAAATTCGCTTCACACTTCTGGCCCTGGCATTACCTCTTCCTCAAAGCCACAGCAAGGACAAGACAGAAAGAGACGTCGACACCCCTTCAGAGCTCATAAACACGGTGTTCAGAAAAAGAATAAGAAAAGAAGAACTGTCAGAGAATTAGACGTGTTTAATTACTAACTGAGACAATAAAATTGATGCACCGAGATTCTTGCGATTGTACCAAGTCAGAACTGAATCTGTTTGCCATGCCACGATGACGATGCAAGAATCCCAATGGGTAGAATTTCATCCTGTATCGTCTGTGACGACCTCAGCCCCTATCTAATTTGAAATAAAAGGACAAACCGAAGATTACATCGATCTGAATAGCAGTCACTTGTACCTGAAACTCAAAGTGATCAAAACGGACAACACCAATCCTGGCACGAGGCCAGAGTAGTTCCCGTCAATAATTTCATGCATTAGTTGTTCAGCGAAGTGGATTTGTACTTGAATAACAAACTGGTCAGCAGCAGCATGGATACTTACCCTTGCTGTGCTTACTTGGAGAATCTCTTGACGTACGGAAAAAAGCCAAGAACACCCATCTCGATGCTTCCGTGGTATGGAAACCTGACACCTTGGAAAAGTTCAGCGACACAGAGTTGACTGCAGATGACGATCCTCACAATGTGGGATTTAACTCCCATCAAAAGAAAATCAAACAAGGGAGTACTTTAGAACTGATGGATCGTTTGCATTTGGACATGTGGTTGCAAGACAAGTATTTTTTAAACGGAGTGGATGTACGCTTGAGACTGAATCGCAGCAGCACCGTCTACAATTTGATGGCTAATGCAAACGAGTACAAAACCATCCTCGAAGAAGCCAGACTTTACGTGCGCCGTGTAGAAGTGTTACCTAAAGTAGCCAACAACATCAGTCAAACTTTGAGCAGAACCACCGCCAAGTATCCTGTGCGAAGAGACGAGTGGAAGTGAAAACGTTTACCATTGCCACTGGACTCCGATCCAAGGTCGAAGATCATGTGTTCCAAGGAGAGCTCCCCAAAAGTTTGCTCATTGGCATCGTCAGTAATGCAGCCCTCAACGGAGTCATCGATCAAAATCCTTTCAATTTTCAACACTTCAATGTCTCCAAGATAGAAGTCACTCGAGATGGCCAGACGTTGTGTACCAGACCTTTTGAACCTAACTTTGCCCAGAAAAATTACTTGAGATCTTACTTGACTCTGTTTGAAGCCACAGGACAGTTAGGCACCAACAGCAGCCACGGTATTTCGTACGAGGATTATGCAGGAGGATATGCTTTGTGGGGCTTTGATTTTACTCCCGACCAAGGCAGCGACGAAGGACATTTCCACCCTATAAAATCAGGCCAACTTCGTGTGGAACTTCAGTTTGCACTAGCTCTGGTGAATACCGTAGACGTCATCTCGCATGCAGAATTTGATAATACTCTGGAAATCAACAGTTTGAGAGAAGCGATTCTAGACTATTAGACGAAAACAAAGATGGAACACGAAGAACCACTGGAGATAGAAGATGAGGGATTTTGTGATCTAGAACCAAAAGAAGAAAAAGAGACAGTGAAAATGTCAAGATGGCCAGAACAAGAACAACATTTAGTCTCCTGTTTTGCTACGGATTTGGCTGAAAGAATTACAGGTCTGGCTAGAGAACGTTGTTATGGATGTCAAATCAATCATCCTAGTCAAAAACAACACGACAAATGTTTGATGATGAGTGCAGAAGAAAAATTGGAAGAGTATCTGGATGAGGCATGGTCTCTGATTTCAGAAGAGAAGGTGTTGAGAAAGTGGTATAAAGACTTGCAGGATCGTTCCTTACCTCCACTGACTTCTCTGGAGACTCAACTCATCGAAGCTCTCTTGCAACAGAGTACAGAGACTACCAGTGGTTCATCAACTTACTTGACAGACATATTCAAACATAAAGTCAGGTGTGAATTGATGACTTATCATTACCTGTGAAAAAATTGGATACCTTGTAACTTCATTACCTGTTGACTCGCAGTTCGTACACAGCTTCTTGGAATCCTGTGGTGTGTTCTAAAGATGAACTTCCACATCGCAAACCTAAAGACGTTCAAGCCCATGTCATCAATACCGACGACAGTCATCGACCAGGAACCCACTGGGTGGCAGTATACTTTCCCAACGATCACAGTGTGGAGTATTTTGATTCTTATGGATTACCTATTTTGGAAGAGGACATCATTGACTTTATGAGAAGAAATGCTGTCTCCACTCGATTCAGTAATGTAAGATTACAATGATTAGATTCTATGGTGTGTGGACAATGTTGTGTGTATTTTCTTCATCAGCGCAGTCTTGGATTTCCCTTAGAACATTTAATGACTTCTTATGATAGGGAGTACGCTAGACACGATGCTAAAGTAGAAAGATGGTTTTGTGAACATTATGGATTATGGTTATCTCTTGTCTTTAGCTCAGAAACGTAGTGTGCATCGAGGGCAAAATGACATAGAACAGTGGAAGTCGAGTTTGACTTCACAACGTTGTCAACCCTGTAAATACGCTCATGTTTAAAAATGTTTGTTTGTATTTTGTGTTAGAGAAGCTTCTTCTTGTTTATTAACAAATGTTGATTTTTGAAAAAAGAATGGTGTTGTGTTGTTTATGGATTTAAAAAAATGGAATGCATATGCTCTTTAACCCTCTCTCTCTCGATCTGAGGTACCTACTCTTTCACATTCTGTCTATTAATCTGGGTCATGTTTTCCATCGCGTCCGCGTACCGAATCTGAGGGGATGCTTTCCATCACGTCCGTGCCACCAGTCTTGCCATCTACCCTTGTTTGTATATTACAGAGTGTGTCTATTTCATTCCCTTCTTTTAAATCATACCACTCTTATGTGAAAGTAGATTTGTGTGTATGTAAGTATAACGTGTGTAAAGCACTCCTACCCGTTTCGTTGGTTAGTAAGTGTAGGGAGTGTTGATCACTCCCACCGCATGTTGGATAGTAATCAAAAAGTGGGTGTTGGATAGTAATCAAAAAGAGGATTTTGGATAGTATATCAAAAAGTGAGTGTTGGATAGTATGTTTGTGTGATTTCATCCCTTCTTTCACATCATACCCTTTTCGTCTGATAGTAGGTGTGGGGTTTTTAGACACCACACAAGGCGTTTTGGATAGTGTGTGTGGGGTTTTGGATAGTAACCAAAAAAGTGGGTGTTGGATAGTAATCAAAAAGTGGGTGTTGGATAGTAGATGACGGGGTATTGGTCACTACACACGACGTGTTGATGGTATAGTGTGGGGTGTTGGATAGTAGATGACGGGGTATTGGTCACTACACACGGCGTGTTGATGGTATAGTGTGGGGTGTTGGATAGTAGATGACAGGGTAATGGTCACTACACACGGCGTGTTGATGGTATAGTGTGGGGTATTGGATAGTAGATGACGGGGTATTGGTCACTACACATGGCGTGTTGATGGTATAGTGTGGGGTGTTGGAAGTGCTCTCTCCATGTTCATTTCCCGATTGGCTCTATAAATTTCCCTTATGGCTCTATAATCCCTCTCCATGTTAATCCCGCGTATGGCTCTCAAACGCCCCTTCCATATTAAACCTATGGGCTTCTGCCCCTATAAGCACTTCTGTCCCCCAAGTGCCCTCTCCATGTTCATTTCCCGTATGGCTCTATAAATTTCCCGTATGGCTATATAATCCCTCTTCATGTTAATTCCCCGTTAGGCTCTCAAGTGCCCCTTCCATAATAAACCTATAGACACATTTAACCTAGGATTTCCCGTACGTACCTATAGTGACACCTATTGAGGTCAACTCTAACAATGTTACTATTCAGCCCCCCCCCCCCATTGAGGTCATCCACTTTTAACACTCCATTTTGTCTCTCAATCGCCAAATCCATCAAAAACATGGATATGGCGATTGAGAGCCGCCAAGCGTCCATTTTTGGCTCTCAATCGCCACATCCTATGTTAATTTCCTGTGTGGCCATTTTTGGTTCTCAATTGCCACGTATAACTACTCTCGTCTGATCCTTTAACAGTTCTGGTCGATTCTTTAATACTCTCCTTGTTGATTTAGAGCACGCATTACCACTGGCGCCAGCGGTTTACTGCTCTTTTGGAGGACCGGATTTAATCGGTTTATCGGTAGGAGAATTGGGAATCTTCTGTAGTACACTGATTGTACGTCCACTGGGGCCAGTGGTTTCCTAATCGTATCTTGGGCTGGAATTTAGTGGTTTTTTGTTTGTGGCATTAGATGTCCTAATTGTTACATTGTCACACTGATTATTTGAGTTATCTACTTCGCTGTCGGTTTGGATAGCTGCTAGTACGGGTTTTGGTGGCGTCAAGACTATGAATTTGGTTTGAGGTTGTGGCCATGTAATGTCTATCTGCGTACATACATCATTTGTGGAAGGTTTCTTCTCCACTTTAGCTGCGCTGGCGTAAGATTTGCCATCTGTGTTAAGCGGATACCTTTCTCCTGTTTCATGCGTTGGATCTCCTCCAGTTTCCACTTACGACAGTCTCTTGAGTCTAGAGTATGAAAAATGTTTTGCCTGGCAATTCGCACGAGATTTTCGCTGAGCAGGACCCTCCTGTCTGTATTTGGGATAGGCTGGTTTCCTCTTGCAGCCATCTTTGTGGTCGCTATATTTCTGGCAGTTGAAACACCGCAAAGGATTAGGAACGAAACGGTCGACAGGGATATTTAAGAACCCGGCTTTGATCGATGTAGGCAAAGTGGCGCAGCTGAACGTCAGTGTGTAAGTATTTGTGTGAACCAACTTACAGTACGGCTTATATTGATTCGTTTCACTTGTGAGACGTTCTGAGAGCTGAGATTTTCGAGCATCTCAGCATCACTGCAACCATCCAAATCTCTAGATGGAACAACACCTCTTGAAGAGTTGAGAGAGATTTGTGTGGAAATACCTTAATAGTTATCTCAAAAAATCGCTTTGAGCGAAGTAGATTATCAGAGTGAGCTTTTTTTTTCTTTTGTTGTTGTTGTTTTTGTTTTTTTTTGTTTTTTTTTTTTTGGGGGGGGGGGGGGGGGTTAACACTTTTTGGCTCTCCAGCCAAGCCATAGAGCGTTTTGACTATCACAAAAAGGCGATAGTTTGGTTACTTTTTGGTTCTCATCAGTGGATTGAATGAAGAGAAATCTTGGCCAATTTCCCTGACCCGGACGAGTTTCCTTCTCCAGGTGACTGGTTCAAATATTCATGGTCCTTTTGTGACAAGAACTCACACTAATGGTTGAAGTTTTGGTTGGTTTCCATATAACGTCACCTGTGCTCCCCATTTGGTTGGTTTCCATATAACGTCACCTGTGCTCCCCAACAAAATCGGAGTTCAACATTGGGACATATATTTACGCTCATTCACTGCGTTTCTTGTGCCAGGGCTACACAATCAAGCGAAATGGAAAATATAAATACCAGATACCAACTTTGTCTAGACTGCTCATGTAGAAAGCAACTTAATAGGGGGAGGTCAAAATAGTATTTTAACATCCTTGCAGAGTTTGATGATTACACATTTATGTGTATATGAGGCCATAAAATACATATATTTCCATTAGCATGCTAGCAAAAAATTCACACACAAGTAAACGGAGCGAACATTCAAAACAGGATATAAAGAATGATTGCCAGAAATAGAGAAATGCAATGCTGTTGTCAACCAGTCAAAATAAATAAGTGAGCCATGTACTGAGAGGAAATGTATAATAGTATTCAAAAATTTGGTTGACTTATGTGAATGATCATTGAACTATCTACTATAGCAGGGGTCCCCAACCTTTTTGTGTCTACGGGCACATTTGTGAGTTTATGAGAGAGTGGCGGGCACCAACCAATTAACTTGACCCATTTTTTAAAATTATTATTATTCATTATAACCTCTTTCGCGGGTTCACAAAAAAACTTAGCGAGTGCCATGGCGCCCGCGGGGACCGCGTTGGGGACCACTGTACTATAGTATTATCACAATAATCAAACATTATTACTGAAACACACTATGACACTGCAAAAGCACACGAGGTCAAGAGAATTCAATTATACTGTGTTGGTTGTGCTTATATGAGTTAGTTACCTTCTTAGTAGTATTTTAACCATAGATCACCCCCACCCATTTGTCAACCAATTAAAGAAAACAATGAGAAATTGAACAAGAAAACTAATAAAGCAAAGTCTTTAATTGCCTCTACCTTGTTTAAAGAGAAAAAGTCTCAAAAGGGCTTCCACGCTTAACAAGATGTTAAACAGAAATGTAAAAATATCTGTATACTGTTTTGTAAATAATGGTGAAAAGATTAGTATGATTAGTATGTAAGGAAATTTGAATAATTAAATATCTGAGCTCCCCTCGGTATCTGATGCTTGACACTAAATAAAGTAAACAACAAAAACAACAGCAAAAAAAAAAAAAAAAACTACTTGATACGTTTAATTTTCGAGCAAAAATGTAAAAAAGAAAAAAATTAAAAAAAAAAAAAAGGTGCTACGTAAACGCTTTTAGCAATCTGGTTGTCAGACAGAATGACAATTGAAAGGAGCTGGTCTTGTGCTAAAGTGCATGCAATCGGAGCCTCGTGACACAATGGTAGATACATTTTGTTTAAAAAAAAAGGCCAAATTAGCCACGGTGTATACGAAATGATGTAGCATAGGTCCGCTAGAAAGGCGCTAGGAAGGTGCTGGCCCCGTGTATGACTTGCTATGGGACTGAAACAAGCAGCACATTTCGAAATCGAGTTCAAAGTACTATGACGTAGAGTGAAAAAAAATCTGCAATGTGAACTTCTGCCCTAGGTGGTAGCAGGGGCGTGGGAGGCACAGCTAGCTCCCCCCCCCTCCTTTCAATCCACATACAAAATGACAACGAAACAACCGGAATGTTTCCTACAGTAAGTTTTCTTTACAGTTAAATGGTTATTATGCCCTGCACAACGCTTGAAATGCAGGAGCTTCTGGAGGCTTGGCCCCCTGCTCCCCGCCCCCCCCCCCCCAGGTTCAATCTCACATACCATCGCCTACATGTTTAGCCCCCCTCCCCCTAACGATCACTCTGGATCCGCCACTGGGTAGTAAGTGTTTCCTTCCTGTGGACTAGCCCTAGACTTCATTCGAAAAATCCGCCAGTTTTAGTTGTTCAGCTTGGCTTAATGATTAGACTCATGAAGGGACTAGCTCAGGATGGAGAGAAAACTGATTCCAGAGAATTTTTTCACAGAACAAGACCAATGAATAAAATAAACAGAGATGAAATCGATGATGATGGTTTATTCAACATTTTGCATACCAAATTTGGCAAGGAAATAGACGAAAGCACGAAGTGGATGTTTGACAGGATGGATTATGCACATTGACAGGTATCAATCAATAAAAGGAACATCATATACTGATATACCTGAATCGGTTAAAACAAACATGCTTGCATCAACGCGGAAAAGGCGCATGATAGATTTTATTTAAAGCCATTAAATCTGTGCTAAATACACCAAGAAATCATTTAAAGAGACCATCAAAGTACAATCTGGATACATACAGTCAAAGGTTCAATAAATGCCCTAGTGACCAGGCAAACTCAGTACGACTCCACTATATACGTTTCTACCTGCGGTTATCATAATATCAGACGTTACATGTATTTAATAACAATGAAACATATACATGTATATGCTTTTTTCAGGTGTATAATCTAACCCACCTAGGAATACAACATGACCTTGAGGATCTTTTGAAAACCGGTTTTCTAAACGAACTGGTCGCATTCAACCAATTTACCCAATCATGACTACGTAATAAATTCCTATCAGTAACAGTTTAACGGCAAAGTAAAAAGAAAATACAACCCCTAAACACGACCAAATCGAGAACGTCGTTTATATTAATGGCGTTAGCATTACCAAGCACATTGGCTCATTTTTTTAAATATATACCAGTTTGAATCTTACATAGACGGGGATGCTTGGTGATTACTTGTAACGGTAAGTTTAACTGGGTTTAAGTTTTTTGCTGTTTTACGGCACCTCAACTCTTTTAAGGTTATGTCAGCCGACGCCGACGCAGCCGATCCGGGCTGATCTGATGGCGGGAATCGAACCCACACCCTTATAGTTACGAGTTTAACGCCTTAACCACCGAATCACTCGGTTGAGATTCGTGTTACATCTAGGATAGTACCCACTCGTGCCTAAACCCTCTGACTGTTGTAGGCACCATTCTTATGAGAGAGAGAGAGAGAGAGAGAGAGAGAGAGAGAGAGAGAGAGAGAGAGAGAGAGAGAGAGAGAGAGAGAGAGAGAAGTGTGGGTAATGCGAAATAAAGTTTGGCATAAAGGTTTGGTTTTGTTGGTTTAAACTGCGCTTTTAACACAATATTGGTTATATCATGCCGAGGTAATGGGAGCTAAGTGCGTTTTTCAAGGACACACTGAGGAAGCAGACCTGGGTTGGCCTGGGTGCGTATCGAACCCGCAACCTTTGGAATCCGATTCTCTACCAAATGAACTTCAGCGACTCCCTAAAGTTTGGCATAAAACTCGATAGTTAAAGATATTAAATAAAATCTAACAGTATTGTTTCAGCTATAAAGACGAATTAGTGAATATTCCACCGACGAAGGTTTAGGTCCTATGCATTTTCTTCTTAGTTTAAAGGATGTCCCATAAATGATTCTTGACGTGTTTACAAATGTTTTGTATGTATGTTTTGTCCAAGGGCATTTTAATCTTCACGTGTAGCAATCGATCACACGCAAATAGGCAAGGTGCAAGACAAAACTGGAGAAACTGCACGGACTCGCCATTGCAAATCCACACGCTTTTTACTGCACCCCGCCCCCCGTGACCAATGGATTACATTAGCAAAATCCCTCAACGATATAATTCGTCTTCCTGCTATGACTGCCTATATGAAATGTTGTCAGAAAATATCAAAAAATGTTAATCTAATTGAAACTGTTATACATTTGACCTTTGACCCTAATCATTGATGACTAGATTTTTTTTTTGTGTTCAACAGTGTATCTTTTTTTGTGACGTACTTGTAAATCTGCAAAGGAATTGGGCTCGACTCAAAATATATTACAAAAAAACAAGTACGAAAAGAGACACCCCGTCCCTGTGACTTTAAATTCGATGCACTTTTTATGATTCGATGACGAGATAGCTACGAGATGTTATCAATTAATACTTTTTCAGTAAATTTGATAGATGGTATCTACGAGATGTTATCAATTAATACTTTTTCAGTAAATTTGATAGATGGTTGTCTTGGAACTGTCACTGAACACTGATACTTCACTCGGGATCATATATTTGTTGTGCCTGCTATAGCACTTACATAATATAAAACGTACCAGATCGACATACCATAGTCGGCCCAAACGTTGGTTTTCATTGCTATTTTAGACCCACAATTAACAACACTGAGAAACGGCTGATGTTTTAAAAAAAAAAAAAAAAAAAAAAAAAAAAAAAAAAAAAAATTTTTTAAAAGCATAGAGTTATTTATCTTTATATTCATGGGACAGGGTCAATACTATTTGAAACTGTAGAAGGATTGTTAGTCACAAAATTGTGTCTTCAGCAGTCCAGGCAGCAATTATTGTATTTATTTCAAATCTAAATTGTAACACTGCTAGCAGCTGTTGTAGTTTAAGGGTGGCTGCAAGAAATACTTATCTTGAATATCAGCTGATGGTAATCGTATAAGAGTATAAATATTCATTTAGGGCTGTTATCGATGAAAGTTGGTCAACAAGTTTTACCGGAAGATTGAATGAAAAGATGAAGCAACAAATTTTTAAATCCGAATTAGGTGGACCATATGGAATACTAATTTTTCACCATTGATTCTGTATTTCTGTTGAATTAATATCGTCTGCAAAAATGAAAAATTTCTCTCCGAGTATTCTAGTTATCAAGCTTTCTGAGGGATCTATTTTACAAGGCCTTTTTTTCAAAGCATTAGCAGAATGAAATGTGGGGACAAATTATCATCTATCGCTCAGTAAATAAAGATTCTGATGAACAATATCCAACATAAAGTCAGACTTAATTTTGCTGACCAAGCAAGAACTGCAGTAAAAGAAAATAAAAAACATTTATACGATATATAGTTTATAAGATAACTCATAAAGTTTATAAGTGATCTTGAAAATTGATAAGATATCTTATAAAATAAATAAGATATCATAGAAACAGAGTTGATTCAGATATATGAATGTAGCAGCAGTATCATTAACATAATATTTGAAACAATGAGGATAAAGATTGCACTGTAATGGCCTAGCATAAGAGTATATTACACAAAGTATAAAAAAGTGGTGATTATTTTCCCTTTTATAGTTCACAGTTGTTTATTTTTGACAGTTTGCTATTATAGTTAGCACTGGTTATACGCTTTTGTAATTGCCAAATATTTGCTTATTTCGGTCATGCATAGCAAAGGCCTTAATAGATATATCTGATTTATATGTCAGGCAATGTCCAGTAACACTTCTTTTCGCATCCACTTTACTAAAACTTAAATGAAACTATTTTGATGTATGTTGCCTGATTACAAATTACATGCTGTTTTAATCTGACAAAGGTATTGCTGGGTTAAGCTACTGTTTGGCCCTTGTAACATCATGTTATGATTCAGGCTCAAGGTACAGTTGCCATGAAAACCAGTCAACAAAGTTGGCAATTCCAACATACCTTTTTAACGCAGCATACACTCAGATATTACACTATACGTTTTCAATGTTATGCCACAGGTAATGGTATCTTGAAATTTAGATCCCCTTCTGGCATTTGGACCATTGCTCTATTTTTCTATAACTGCAACATTGAAATATACACTTACTTTCAATTCTGTCTCTCTATTCCCTACAGAAAAAAGCGGCTAGTGAATCACTCTTCAAGATTACTTGTTACGTTAAATAATACTACAATGGCTGTTAAGTAGTTTAAACAGATTTTATTGCCTTGTAATGAAGCAAAGGGATCAGACACAAATTCTTGCAACTTAGGTTGTCCTCTTATTATAAGAAACATCATACACAGAGTATCAAATGGTATTTTGGTAAAGTGTAAATATAACTAATTTTTCTTCTATCGTGTTAACATATGCAAGACAATAAGATAATAACACAAGTAGGAAAGTGTGCATATAACTAATGTGTCTTTTATCGTGTTAACATATGCAAGACAATAAGATAATAACACAAGTAGGAAAGTGTGCATATATCTAATTTGTCATCTGTCATGTTAACATGTGCAAGACAATGAGACAATAACACAAGTGAGATCTATCATGTGTATTTGTGCAAGACAATAAGATAGTAACACAAGTAGGAAAACAAAGTGATAGAAAACAGAAGTAATAAGAAACCATAACAAATAAAACTAGAGAATAACAGCGAAATATTTATAAAATGAGAATATCTGTTATTATGTCTGTGTCCTGTCGCTTTTACTCTTCAGTTATTCCACAGCATTTTAGAAATGTTTGTACGTTCCTGAATATAGTTTATGTAACTTCTTTGTCTGATGACCCCTACCCACAAAAATCTTGTGTAATGAAGTATTATTAAGAAACAAACAATGAAGTGAAATTTTAGTCTCAATTCATGGTAGTTTGGACTATGAAAGAAACAAAGTTTATATGTTTCAACAGATCCATGTTCACAAAGAAGGTCAGAGCCAATTTGTACAAGAGATAGTATGTTGGGATGGGTATTTCAGACTTGTATATGAGTACCTCTTGAAATAACAAACGGAAGTATCATTGGATGGACTAAGACAACATATTCCATATTTAAATTATAAATCAAAAAAAAAAAAAAAAAAAAAAAAAAGAAAAAAAAAGATAATCTTGACATTGGTAATCACATTTCTGGTAGTGTTTAACCATTTCCTTGAATAAAACTGTATAATGTTGAATTTTGAATGGTTTGAGGGAGAAGTTCCATCAAGTATCTTTTGTGATTTTGTAAAAAGTGCATAGGTTTGGACTTTCAGTCTAACATGGAGAGGTTCCCAACCAGTTTGTACACAGAGAGATTTTTCTGCTAGCAAACTTTAAAAGACCAGTCACTATCCTTGCTGCATATTTTTCAGTGATAACAAGATTTTTAAATTTGCCGCTGTGGTGGGCATATTGGATGTCAGATTGCCACCATTTTCAATTAGGACCAAGTATATATCATTATAAGTCTTTTGGTAAAACCTCATGTCAATATGACCATCCATTCAGGGGGAGTAGCGACAACAAGATTTTCAAGACAGCCATCATGGAAGCCGTATTGGCTGTACAATAGGCACCATTTTCATTTAGGACCAACTAGGTATCTTAAGAAGTCTACTGGTGAAAACTCCATGTTGATATAACCATCCATTTGGGAAGAGTATATATATATTTTCAAGATGTCCACCATGGTGGTCATATTGAGGGTTAATTTGCGTCATCTTCATTAAAGAACCAACTAGACACCATAAGAACTATTCTGATGAAAACTCTATGTCAAAATGACATTCCATTTAAGATGAGTAGCTACAACATTTTGAAAACATTATATGAAGTCTTCTGGTGAAAACTCCATGTTGATATGACTTTCTGTTGTGAAGGAGTAACAATAAGAAGATTGTCAAGATGGCTGCCATGGTGGCCATACTGGATATCAGATGCACACCATATACATTTTGCCAACTAGACATCATAGGAAGTCTTCTGTTGAAAGGACATTGTCAATATGACCAGCCATCTAGGAGAAGTAGCAATAATAAGATTGTCCAGATGGCCATTGTCACGGCCATATTGGAGGTCAGATTAGCACCATTTTCATTTACAACCAACCAGACATCATAAAAAGTCTTTCAGTGAAAACCCCATACTGATATGAATATTAATTCATGAAAAGTAATGATAACAAGTTTGTGAAAATGGACACTGTGATGGCATATTGGAGATCTGAGCGGCACCATTTTCATTTAGGACCAACAAGACATCATGAAAAGTATTTTAGTAAAATCCCCATGCATTCAAGAAGAGTAGCAATAACATGATTCTCAAGATGGCAGCTGTGGCAGCCATACTGGCTGTGTGAGTGGCACCATTTTCAAATAGGACCAAATAGACATCATAAGAAGTCTTATGGTGAAAACCACATGGCAATATGACTTTTTATTCAGGAGAAGAGATAACAAAATTTTCAAGATGGCTGATGTGGCAGCCATATTGGACATTATCAGATTGGTACCATTTTTATTTAGGACCAACTAGACATTATAAGAAGTCTTTCAGTGAAAACCTCATGTTAATATGACCATCCATTCATTTGGAGTAGCAAAAACAAGATTTTCAAGCTGGCTGCTGTGGTGGCCATATAAAACACCAGATTGGCACCATTTTTATTTAGAACTAACTTGACATCATAAGAAGTCTTCTGGTGAAAACCCCATGTCAATATGACTATCCATTCAGCAGGAGTAGCACTAAAAAGATTTTCAAGATGGCTGCCATGGTGGCCATATTGGATGTCAGATGGGCACCATTTTCATTTAGGACCAACTAGACATCATAAGAAGTCTTTTAGTGTAAACCCTATGTTAATATGACAATCCATTAAGGAGAAGTAGTAATAACAAGATTTTCAAGATGGCCCCTGAGGCGTCCATACTGGATGTCCGAGTGGCACCATTTTTAATTTGGGCCAATAAGACCATAGGATGAATGTGTGTGTAAAGTTTCATGGCAATTCTCCAAGTAGTTTAGGAGGAGAAGCGATAACAAACTTGTGCTAATGGACGGACAATGGACAACAAACCATCCCATAAACTCTTCTGGTCTATGTCATTAGAGCTAATAAAAGCAAAAGGTAAAAAATATAAGATAGTTAAAAAATAGAGTAAAAATTTGTTATATAAAACACATTCCTTCAAAAAGTCCAAGATTTTTTCTGGTGGTACATCATCATAATGTTTCTTAATTGAGTTCAAATAAAAAAACTTCTGTCTTATATGGTTACCTAGCTATCTTGTACATATTCCAATCAGCAAGAAAATCAGTTCTTTATCCTTTTGCAACTGTCCTCAGTCAATCTTCGAGTCATGCATAGTGAGCTGGGAGTTGTTCCATGCATTATCACTTGGTTCAATAGCTTCCAACGATGAAGGGACACATTGGATCATATAATTTATTTACTAAAACCATAAACTCATCAATGCCAGTATCAACAGACTAGAAGTTATGAAAATCGTGCAAACAATATATCTCTGCTAATAAATTATTAAAATAATCAAAACTTGCATGCTTGCAATATCAAACATGACTTTTATAATACTTATACAATATGAAAGCGCATTTTAAATAACAATATAAGCTTCACCATGTTCACTTATGTTTATATTAATGTCGATAACATCACTGTCAACTACAGCTATTAAACTTTTTCAATTTTTTTATACCATAGATACAGGTATCTAAAAAATTAAAGTCCCTTTTGGCATTTTGACCACTGCTCAACAGTCCTATAACTTTTGTTTATTTGTGTGGACACCTCCAGATCTCTAGCTATGGAAAACTAACAGGTCTATAGGGTGACCACCCTTTGTTTGAAAGTCAATGGGTTTTTATATGTTTGTTACCCTTCCCAATCTGCATAGCGAGTATTATAAAAAAAACAAAACAAAACCCCCAAACTTTTGATAAAAATAAAATGTAATTTTGAATGGGGTTCATCTTAATTTTTGATAGGGATGTACTAGTTTAGATTCCTGTTACTAGATTTCTATTCTTTCCATCGGCAGGTTTAAAATGTAATTAAAACATGCTCGCACTCCCCTCCTCAGATGTTAAACCTTTCGCCTAGTTTTCTTGCCCATTTCGAAAAATTTAAGTGATCCATGCCAAAGATCAATCTATTTTTGTCCTTTTCATGTATGCATATGATTGTAGTGTATTTGTCAGGACTGACTTTCCTAATGGATCAAATATATTACGAGCTGCTTATTTAACAAAAACTATATGAGCAAAAACAACAAATTTATTTAAGAAAAAGGCAAAGTTGTTGCTTGTACTGTGTGTCTGTATGGTATGTATATATTTTTTTTTTTTACTCACATCTATTAGTATGTTTTCCACCCATTTTGTTGTTGTGTCTTGTAGATATTTTTGTTATGTCCTTATTTTCTGAGACTCCTATGCGAGTCTGTCTACCTTGTGTGGTGCTTGAAAGCACAGCTTCTTATCATCCTCACCTCTTACTTAAGGGTCATGTTTGTAAATCAAAATTTGTTACCTATCAAATTTGGGTTAAACTTACGTTAGTGAATGCAAGTCTTTCTGGTTTTGTTAGCAGTCATATTTTGTAAGTCTTATCCATTTATTGTATGTAGACCCGTTTGCCTCTATTAGGGGATGAAATTTTTCCCGCATGTGATGGTGAGGTTGGACTGTCTCAGTGCAACATCCCCCTAGTGGGTATGATATACCTAACCCCTACCCTCCCAGTGGCTCTACTTCGTTCCTTTCACATCTCAGGTTAGCATAGTCCCTCTCTTTAAAGTTACAGAAAGTATATATATTAACAAAGAGCTTAACATACAGATTACATGTCAAATATATGTGCATTCATACGTGTACATCATTATTATTTATTACGAATATCTTTGGTTTATAGTAGTCCCCATTCTTATATATGAAACTGTAAGTACAAGGTTTGAGACTACAGAGGTGACCCTTATTGTTCATGAATCTAGGTATAACAGTATATATACAGGGCACAAAAACCTATTTGATCATGAGCAAAATGCAAAAACTTAACCTAAGCCAGTAAAATGAGAAATGTAGGTCACAGTGACATTCTTTGTGGTAAGGGATCATCTAGTTTAATGATTCTAGCATGAACAGAGCTTGAGAAATAAACTCAAGACACAACATTTAACTGAAGTCAGTGAGCTGTGAAATATAGATCAAATTGACCTACATTTGTGATGATGAGATAGTACTCCTCAAGATGCATCCCTTCACCAAGTTTCATGATTCCTGGTATAACAGTATTTATACAGTGAGCAAAATGCTTGAGCTAAATGCAAAAACTTAACCAAGAATGGGGAACTAATGTACATGTGTGTACAACATTAGCCCCCTGAGCACTCTAGGGGGTAGATGCTATGAAACCCACTCCAAACTGTTGCCTTGAATGTAGGAAGAAAGAATGGTTGACATTCAGAGAGGGTGTACATATGTATATGCTTTTATCTGTGTGAATGCTGACACTGATGCAGGGGATAATACAACGACTTACCTCTACTTCGTAGAAGTGATCTAAAATAGAAGACTTTAAAAACCTTAGTTAGAGCAATCACATTTATAGCGAAATAAAAAATATAAAAAGACTTTATAGTGCATATTTGGCACTATTTAAAAGATCCATTGTTAGCCTGATTGTTAAGACTGATCATAAAAAAATATTCTTTATCTTTAAAAAAAAAAAAAGAAACATATTAAGAATTAAACACGACATAAACTGTGACATTTCATCATGTTTGTTTTTGTTTTGTTTTATTTCTAATTATTTATTTTTTTTCCTTTCCATAATTCCATGATTTCAGAAGTTTTGATATGTATTTCATTTAAAATTTCACTCTGTACACAATACCAAGCAGTTTTTTAAACTCTGCCACAAAATATATTAAATAAATAACTTTCTGCATAAAAATAATT
Source organism: Margaritifera margaritifera (assembly GCA_029931535.1). Lineage (NCBI taxonomy): Eukaryota > Metazoa > Mollusca > Bivalvia > Unionida > Margaritiferidae > Margaritifera > Margaritifera margaritifera. The sequence continues at coordinate 2,914,395 of JAQPZY010001679.1, read as the reverse complement.
CTTGGAGGCTCTCTGAATGGAACATGTCGCATATATTGATGTATTGTATAATTTCACCCACTTTTCGCTTAATTAGCATACATTCTGAATTCTGGTGAACCTTTAATGATGTCTATTCTGGGGGTACATGCGAATCACATGCAAATAAACTGACCTGTTTCTCAAGTCTTGTTTCCTGACAAAGCTGACACTTTGGCATATCTTTACTGTATAGCCTATGCAGTACCAAAATGTAAAAGCTTTAAACACTCAAAAATGGTTCATTATAAATTATATCCATTGATAGATAATCAAACTGCATAAACTTCACATTATCATACTTAACACTGATAATTTTAACAGTGTGTTTTTAATGGCAAGAAGTTCTATAACATCATTCAACAAGACAAAGTAGTTCCACAGAAATTGCTATCCAATTGAGCGTGTGAATTAAGCGATCTCTGTTCTAGTAATGCCAACAGGTGAATTCCTTCAATCTCTCAAATGGGAATACATTAAAAATTCCACTGCTGATGACATTATTGATTGTCATTGTTGCCATCACTTTCATCATCCAGTTCCTCACTAATGTCGTCCAGAGTGGGCTCGTACAGGCTTTCGAGGTCATCCTGATTCAGGAAAGTCTTCACAGTCGACCCAGTACTCACATGCTGCTGACTGGGATTCAGAACCTTTCTACCCAATGACTTCATCATTGACTTTGGATGCACACACAAATTTATCATGGCATCTCCTGAAATAAGAGAGATAAGAATTTATTCCATAAGGTTCACATTTATTAGCATCATAACAAATTTATGTCATTGTGACATAACAAATAAAGTTGCATTCCCCTGCCAAAAAGTCATAGATTGAGATAAGGGCATGACAATCAAAAATACTATAAATATTTTGCAAAATTGTAAATCAGAGCCAAGAAAAAAAGAGGGAATCTGATGAGGGGCTCTGTACCATTGTACAGATGAGATAACATGTAAAAAAGCTAGCATGATTTTTTGCACATTTGTCATGCATGTGCATCATGATATCAAACAAACTGGTGAAAAGGTAAGTATGGCATGTATAACTACACAGTACACTCATAATTAACTCGTGAACTGGCAAAGAAAAGTTTACAATACATGCTTACACTGTGTTGGTGTCACTATGGTGCATTCGTGATACCAAATGCATAGGTAATAAATGTAAAAGAGGTGTCATTGTAATGTGTGCTCTGATTGGTCTCTTCATCCTTGTGTTAACAGTCAGATGATCCACATGATTTACAAGCTCAAACCCAAACCTGCTCCAGCCACTGGTGTGTAATAGACCAGATCTAAAGTCAAAACCAAAACACAGATGCTGTACATAGATATTGTGAATACACTGTATAGGTCCACACAGCTAAAATAATGTAAATAATCATACTCAATGTGTCCATTTCATAATATAAATAATCAATCTCAATGTGTCCATTTCATAATATAGACATGTACATTGTGTGCCCTCAGGTGTGCAAAACAATTGGTTTTGAAATGAAATGTGCTACTCATAACTATTGCTGCAACCTTTACCAGAATTTCTAAACATGCATACACAGTTTACAATAAGTGAAATTATGCCATTTAATTGAAATGAAACTCAACCTTTCCCCCTATCTACCTGTTAGACTGACAGCTGACAGCTATTATAATGTGCATGCCATATCTGCTCAACTTGCAATTGTTTCATTTGTTGCACCTCTTTTACCTCTTATTATGACAGAATTCTGTTTGCAAGAGATGTCTTTGTTGAATATATCTGACAGTTTCAGTAAAACATCTCTAGGATTGTTGTGATATTGTTTTTTACTGTAACAGTTACAGATATGTGCATGATGAAAAAAATTGGTAATGAAACCAGACATACTAAGTGGACATGCAAATCAAATCCTTTTGTAGAATCTATAATGACAAAGACACTATACAGTGGTTTACAAACTTGAAATGGTGCTCTTTAAAAAATAAAATGTTGCTAATCAAAGATTCTGTTAACAAACATGTTGTCGAAAGGTAACAACTGGAGTTTTAAGAAATTGTATAAGCATTATCAGTGATTCGCAACCAGAGTGATGTGTAATATTTTGTAATGTGCACTATAACCAATTCTTGTCCACTTCCACTTTTTTCCTTGTGATGCTACATTCGATGTGAAAATCAAAGATACATACTTTAAGAAAAGAATTAACAGAAAAATCCTATTAAACAATCCTCTTTAAGAAGAGATATGGAAATATATAATTTATTTGGAATGGGTAGTTGCATCAACGACAGCCACATGCATGTTTGTTTAGAAGTTACTGATTTGATAAACATTTACAGGCAGTAAACTAAACTAAACCATTAACATGTGTAAACATTGCAGCCTTACTCGCAAATACCCATGGTCCAGAAGTAAGATTAATGAATAATGATATTATCTGTTTACAATAATATTTACTGTTTGATAACCTCACCTTTTCATTGTTGATGTAAACCAGACAATCTGTGCTTGAAACATAAACTCTTTCTACCTCAAAAAGCATATTAGACTCAAAAAGCGCATTAGACCCAATCATATTAGACTCATTAACGGCTAAAACACGGTATTGGTGCTGAGAGTAGTCTCACTCACTTAAAAAATTGAAATGTTTGATAGAACATTTCAATGAAGCTCATTATATACCCTAGGGTGTCCCCTAGTCAGATCAAGTTAGATTTAGCTTGAACATGCATGCGATTTTGTTTAACCATTATTTCAATTCATTGGTATAACAACAGTTACAGACACTACACTTGGTGTATAACATGCAAGAAAAACAGCATGAAAACTTTAAAACTTTATTTTTTTTCACAGTAACATCAGTAACAGGATATCAACATTTAAAGTAAACAACATAACTGGAAGTGGTAAACAACTTAATAACAAAATCAAAACATCTATGACAAAGGTATCACTAAGAAAAAAAACCTAACCATGAAACTTTTGCATAACAAACATAAAAGACATAGAATAATCTTATTTAGGCATTTATCTAACATCAAGAAGAATATTTAAACAAACAAAATCATTAATACTGGCCAAAAGTATTGCAAACTTCCATAAGAGTCAGAAGTACATTGTCCATAAAATTGGTTACAGACACTACAAAACTATAGCATTTCAATACAGCTGCAGAACCATACATATCTCCATAAAATTCACTTCAAAAATAATTCAACATGAACACATTGACTAGAATTATTCATTAAATGAATGTTGATTAGTTAATAAAATGATAAAACCACATTGTAACAGGTATATGTCCAATACTTGTGTTAAAATTATGAACTGGTAAATAGCACTTGAAAGTTTAATACTAAATAGTGTTTGTAAGAGTAAAATATTGAAGTATAATGAATGTTCAATAAATCATAGTCACTAAAGTATTGTTCAACCCAAGGTGCTGACTCAAACACAGACCCATATGTGATTGATCTTAAGGTTACAGACACTACACATTAAACCTTGACTTTATATTGTCATTTCAAATAGAAGTGCTTATGATTTTTTTCCAGATTTGACTTGAGCTTAGACAATTCAGCTGCATTAAACTTGAAATGACCCCTTTCATTGACTATTTGTGGAGCTTTTACCCTGTACAAGATAGCATCTAGAGCCTCTTGTGAATAATCATCTTTTTCAGGCCAAACATACATGTTGCCAGACTTTCTCATGTATTTAAGTCTAACTTCGTTATGAAGAATGTCTATTACTTCTGCTAAGTATACATCTAGAGGTCCCTTCTTTGGCTTAAGTCCTACAGCAACAAATTCTCCAGGGTGGTATTTCTCTATTGGTTTCTCTGTGTTGGTTGGTGCTTTTTTGTCAACTTTGATCTTCTTTGTCACAATGTTTTGTCTTTCTGTTGACTTCCGTTTCTTATTAGGCTTTTCGCTTGTTGCTGAGTTATGATCTTTCTGGTTACTTCCTTGTTTTCTTTTCTTGTCATTATTTTCTATTGTTGATGGATTCTTGTCTTTAAGTTGTTTTCCTTTCTGACTTAAATTATCTTTATTGAGTACTAACTTTCTCATTTCCCAGGCATTAACATTTTCGCTGAAGTTGCATCTCCCGTCAACCTTCATGCATTGCTCACAATAACAGCTCAGATTTCTTATGCTCAGTTCATAATCATTGCTTCCTGACTTTACAGCATGTAATTTTCTTGTACCTTGCAGTGTTTGCACATCAGTTTCTTCTCTATTTCTCTCAACATCTTTAACAAGGATGAACTCCCTTCTCGAAACTGTTTTAGCTTCATTATCTGTATTTTCCATTTTCAGTTTCTCTGTACAGAAATGATATACATCTTCTGAGTTGCTTTAGGTAACACTTTATTCATTGGTGAATCTCTGGCTGACCCAGTATTTCCTATTTCACAATCAGTCTGAATACACTCTTGCTGTATACTTTCATTCAGTTTGATACGCATTCTCCATGCTTGGGTTCTTTTCACAGCTTCTTTCTTCTTTCTACTTAATTCAGCAGTTTTCGGACTTCTTAAATCAACACTCTTATTAACCGATATTGCCAGGGCTGCTTTTTCTTTCTTTTTCTGGCGATACCTTTTCATTTCTTCACGTTTTTTCCTTCTTAATTCTTGTTGAAGATTTGAATCGGAAAGTGATTGCTGTTTTTTTAGTAGTCTTGCATCTTTTCTTCTTTCTCTATCAACCCTTTTTAGCTCCTCATGTTTCGCCTTATTTTCCCTCTGTTTTTTTCTCCAGGCTTGTACCTTTAGCCTCGTCTTCTCCCTTCTAGCTTTAATCTTCTGTTCATCTTCTTCTGGCTTATCTTTGCTTCCTAAAAGCAAACAACTTCATTCTCATTTTTGTTCCTCTATGTATACGGATGAAATTTAGACTTTACAAAACATACTTGTAATGAGTACGCAATATGCTTTCATACATAAGCAAACTGGAATAACCTGTAGATTCTTAAAGAAAAGTATCTGATTGAAAAAGAAATAGCATAAAACCTGATGATTATTCAATGTTCTAGCATTTACAATGATTGCACACTTTCCTTAATAATGTAAACAACAGTCGGGTCAATTCACATGTCTAGTAGTGTCTGTAACCATTTGACAATATCAGCAATGTATCCAATACTAAGTCTGAGCTCATTGAATTCTCATAATATTTCTGTTTGAATTTACTAGTCTAATGATATGGAATGCAAAAATACTCAGTTTCAATTGCATATTGTAAGAAATCACTGAAAATGTTGCCTGTTATCAGAAATCTAGATGAAAGAAACTATAAATATACCAAAATATTACAAATTGCAGACAGACAATATGTCAAAATTTAGCCTTACACATCAATACTGTAATAGGAAACATAATTTGGCTTCATTTTTTTAAAAAAAAACAGGGATAAAGTCATAGACAGTATAAAAAGGGGATATTGGTTACAGACACTACAATTTAAGAGTGTGGTTTACCATTCAATACAAACTTACCAGAGTTGTTCCCAGAGGTTTGCTTTTGTCGTCTTCCCATGTCTTAGGGATGTACCATGGTAAAGAACAGAAAAAGTAATTAGGCAGCTTCTTCTAGGATAAGAAATTCAGGTTACATTGTCTTGTAGTAAATTACTCAAACAGACAGTGCTGCAAGAATGATGCAATATTCAATCAAGAGAGTTATTGCATCACTTTTTTGCTCTTGGCTGCAGAGGTAAATAGATGATGCAACATTACATCACATAAGATGGAACTTTCTATTGAGAAAAACAATGTTTTAATGACAAGTAGAACAATACTTTTATCTTTCATTTTTATACCTGTTTGTGTAGTGTCTGTAACTTTTTTTATTGAGTTGCTGTTTTTTAATGGTACAATACAGCACCACCAATTTTGGCCAACTTGGACATCACATGGATACACATGAGCCTTTGTAGGATTTATACTTTTCCATAATGAAACAACAAAATTATTGCCATATAAACTTGTAAAGGTTACAGACACTACAAAATTTAGAACTGGAAAGTTTGACAAAGAACAAGCTCTCAATCGAATATCTTGGCTAGCCATGTGATTTAAATGGTTTTACTACTTATTATAATATAAAGTCGAGTTCTAGATGTCAATAAAAGTTATAATGAATGTTATTTTGTACAAAATGTTGGCATATAACAACAGATTAGTGTTTGAATTTCAGTGTTGAAACAAAACTTCTACTGACGGTATTTTGCTTATAAAATCCATAATATTTTACCGATTTCTTTAATTCAAGAAGCAATATTTGCAGGATAGAATTCCGCATAAAACCAGACCAATAAATGCATAATTTCAGTATGATATTTAGAGAATTCTCTATTTTATATTCAAGCTTTTTTCGAGTGAGACTACATAACGCTCAAAAATGGCCATTTTTAGAGCTTGTTTCCATGCATATCTCAACAATGGGTTACACTAACCTCTTGAAATTTTCAGGAAAGTGAGAGAGGTATATGCCAGGCTTACCAATCTTTAAAATTGGTTCATATCTTGTTTAATTTTTCTATTTCATGCATATAACATGAAAATTCCTTTATCAGCACCAATACCGTGTTTTAGCCGTAAGCACATTAGACCCAACTGTATTAGACTGAAAAAGCACATTAGACCCAATTGTATTAGACTGAAAAAGCACATTAGACCCAATTGTATTAGACTAAAAAAGCACATTAGACCCAACTGTATTACACTAAAAAAGTGCATTAGACCCAATCATCTTAGACTCAAAAAGCACATCAGACCCAACTGTATTAGACTAAAAAAGTGCATCAGACTCAATTGTATTAGGCTCAAAAAGTGCATTAGACCCAATCATATTAGACTAAAAAAGCGCATTAGACCCAATTGTATTAGACTAAAAAAGCACATTAGATCCAATCGTATTAGACTAAAAAAGCGCATTAGACTCAATTGTATTAGGCTCAAAAAGTGCATTAGACCCAATCATATTAGACTAAAAAAGCGCATTAGACCCAATTGTATTAGACTAAAAAAGCACATTAGATCCAATCGTATTAGACTAAAAAAGCGCATTAGACCCAATCATATTAGACTAAAAAAGTGCATTAGACCCAATCATATTAGACTAAAAAAGCGCATTAGACCCAATCATATTAGACCCAATCATGTTAGACTAAAAAAGCGCATTAGACCCAATCATATTAGACCCAACCATATTAGACCAAAAAAATCATTTGAACACAGTATATGTTTATAATCTTGCGGAAAGCAAGTCTTGTTTACAAATAATACTTTTTTAGTCTGCAACACTGGGGTTTCCTAAAAATTATACATGCTAATATGGACAACCTGGGTGGATTTTGGTGGTAAGAAAATAGTTTTACATTGAGATGAACTACACAGAGCACACTCATCATATAACCGTTTAGAACTGATCTTGGGAGGAATTGCAGCTTTTACATCAAGTAATGTCAAAGCATGGTTATGAAGCAGCACAATTTATTTTCTATTTTATTTATTTTGCTGTGTGTTTATTACTAGACATTACATGAACCATGTTTTCTTTTTTGAATTCTACAATGTTCTGCTTGTGGTATCTGGTTTTTCAACTTGTTTCATAAATTTTACATCTAATGAGCACTAATGTTTAAGATCAGCCTTGTATAACTGAAAAACCAGCATGGTTAGTTCATACACGTGACAGAACCAGGATTTAAAACCAGTAGATTTACAAATTTTGATCAGTAGATTGGCCTCTAAACCAGATTTTTTATCGGCATAAATTTTAAGTTTCAAGGGGGATTGAAAATGCTACAATAATAATTAATTAATAGTAGTCAGTATATCATAAAATAATGAAAAAGGAAAAGTTGTTTATCAGACAGTTTACTGGAATGATTTTTCTTTTATAAAATCCAAGAGCATTTTTAGTTTCCTTCATAACATCAATGTCTAGTGACTACTGATGACATTAGTTGTGATTTTTAAGCTTAACGCTTAACAGACTCTCAACAGTTCTCTGATCCAGATTTCCCCATGAATCACTTTGTATTTTGTGAAGAATGGAGAATGTCCTCTCTCTATCAGCATTAGAATGTTTTAATGACATGACAACCACGCTCAGCCTGCAAAGAAGTTCTAACTTAAGTTTTCCTGTTGCTGGGTTTGTAAGATTGCTGACTACTCTCCAATACTCCTCCAAGCTATGTTCACCCCAAGGAGGAAGTTCCTGACTGGGACGTAAGATGTATCCCTGAGCCTCATCCTCAAGGGCTTCTTTCTCTTTATGGCTCAGATCCAAAAATCTGTTGGCAAGTTTCGCCACTATAAATACAAAAAAATAAAGACTGATTTAGACTTTAAATAAAAATGAAAAATATACATGATGTATTTATGCTTTTATGAATAATTTATCCAAACTTTAAAATTAATTATCTTGTAATATATTTTTAACTGATATATTTTATCTTGGGCTTGAACTTAATGCATGTGCATGAAAACTTCAAATATTTTATGAAATACAGATGCATACCTTCGAAACACACACTGCAAACTCAGGACCTTTGCTACTCACCTGTACACACTTAAACTCTGACATCTAAGCATTGTTGAACTTGTAATATTTTAAAGCTGGTTGTTTTAGAATTGGGAGAGAGTACACGTTTTGAATTGAACAAAAAATGTAAGAGCTGTCCTCTTAAAACATCTTGAACAATACAACAACAATTAAACAAGTTAAAAAGCAAAATACTTACTCTTGTGTGTCTGCCGAAATCATTTTTTATGGTCGGTCTCTTCGTTTTATCTCCCCTCTGCCAAGGATCGGCCGATTTTCATCAAAGGCTCAGAAGACATCATGGACTATCTTTTATCCCTTTATTACTTTTAACACTTCAGAAAACATCCCGCATTTGGCCTTGAACTCCTCAAATTCCAACAATAAGGTAATCAATTAGCAGCTTGCTGTGTACACATATCAGCTGTTTTTTAATAATTCTAATCCCACTGCTCTGCCATGCATCATCGCACCAGTCATTGTAGTGGTGGAGCATTTCCAGTCCCCAGTAGACTGGTTCTCGCTGGTTTCTCTAATATCATATATAGAATGCGCAAACATACCGTGTTTGGTCTGTTTTTTTTTTTGTTTTTTTTGATAATTTTTAAAAGCAGTAGATTTTAACTACTAAACGGTATGTGCCATAGACGGCCTTTAAAACGGTATTTTTAGCCTACCGCTGGTAGAATCACATGTATGTTAGTTCTTGTCACTTTGGATTTGGGGTGGGTGAAGTCATAACTTTGAGGCTTGTTGTGAATTCAGTTTACCCTGCAATAAGCCACTGAATCTCCAGAGCTACAAGCAAAAGAGCCATCAACATACAACTGCTGATGCTGGCCTAAAAATCATAAAACATCTAAGCTCGAGTTTGTGCTTAAGTTTCATTATCAACCAATCAAAATTTATACTACAGAAGTAAAGCTTCCAGCAATTGGCTGAACATAAATCTCAAGGCCTGGAGTTTACCCTGGCCCTGTATTCTCAGAACCTTTCAAGCACGAAACTTGGGCTCAAGCAGAATAAATTACAAAGCAAGTTCTGTCTTTCTTGAAATAATTTATCATGAACTAAAAATAAATCTCAAAATTGCAAAATTTAATCTAACACTCAAGAGTATACTGACATCGTTTAATTAGGCATACATAGAATGGGCCTAAAAAAGGTTTATGATTCGAGTTTTATTCCCAGCAAAGTCATATGGGTTTGAATTTTTTTAAAACTCTGAGTTAGAGCTCAAGTTATCATCTATAAAATCTCCAAAAATACAGAACTGGACTATGATTTGTCCAGGATTGAACTGAGAATGGTATCCCTGGCTGGAGCTAATGTATCAAAACAAATACCCACACAACTGGCTAACAAGAGTAACATGAATGGCACACGATACACCTGCCCCGTATTTAATGGCACACGATACACCTGCCCCGTATTTAATGGCACACGATACACCTGCCCCGTATTTAATGGCACATGATACACCATCCCCGTATTTAATGGCACATGATACACCTGCCCCGTATTTAATGGCACACGATACACCTGCCCCGTATTTAATGGCACACGATACACCTGCCCTGTATTTAATGGCACACGATACACCTGCCCCGTATTTAATGGCACATGATACACCTGCCCCGTATTTAATGGCACACGATACACCTGCCCCGTATTTAATACTCCTCTATGTAGATACCTGATATTTTTGTGCAGAAACCATTTTTCATATTTCAATCACAGTGATGTTGACCTCTGACCTTTTGACCACAAAATCAACAGGCTTCTTCCTTACCCCAAGTCAACCACAAAGTTTGGTCAAGATCTGTGATGTAGATCTAATGTGATTGTGTGGAAATCATTTTTCTTCTCTCAGTCAGTGATTTTAATCCTCGACCTCAAAATCAATAAGTTTCTTCATTACCCCAAGTGTAAGTCATCCAGAAAGTCTGATTCTGGTATGTGATGTAGAATATATGTTATAGTGTGGAAGCCATTTTTATTCTTTCAGCCAAAGTGACTTTAACTTTTGACCTTTGTACCCCAAAAGCGCTAGGGTTCTTCATGACCCTAAGTGCAAGCCATCCACAAAGTTTGGCAACTGTAGATGGTGGAGAAGTTGAGTTATTGTGCAAAAATCATTTTTCTCCTTTCAGTTACAGTGAACTTGAACTTTTACCTTTTGAACCCCAAAGTGAAAGGGTTCTTCCTTATTCCAAGTGCAAGCCATCAACGATTTTTGGTAACTGTACATTGTGGACAACTCGAGTTATTGTGCAGAAACAAAAACTGGATCGACAGACTGCCAGATGGATGGGCAAACACCATCATAACATAATAAACTCAGCCTTATGGCAGGCATATAAAAAGGTTATTTCTATTCAAGCTTTTTTAATTCCAACTATTTTTTCCTCATTACAATGAAATATGGTGGATGCTATAAGGAGGAATGCCCTCTTTGATTGCAAAAAATCTTGAACATATGAAGCCGGACTAAAGAGTGTCCAGTAGAGGACTGTCTATGGTTCACTAGCTCAATCCAAGAAAGTATTAAAGCAACCAGTTCAAAAACTGGTTTAAAATGTTGTTTCTTTTCAAGCTTTATTAATTCAAAACAATTCTTTCATTCTGAAGTAAATGTTATTTGAAATTTAACTTGTTTTAAAGGGTATGATCTATATCTTATAATTCCAAATATTTTTCATGTATAATTATGTTTGTCTGTCTGTTTTATTGCCCTGAGGTCCTGGATGACCAAGTACTTTAAGGTGCTTGCCTTTACAGATCATTCACACATCTCACTTACATCTGCATGAGTTCAAGTCTAGGCTTGACTAATGTTTGCATGTGAGAAAACTTGCTAGTAGCTTCCCGTAGGTTGGTGGTTCTTCCCGGGTTCTTCCACCACCAAATATACTGGTCGCTATGGGTGAAACAATTAATCAATATATTGATGTATCGATATTTTTTCCATATTGATACCCATATCAATACAAGAGGTGAAGAATCGATACAGGATGATACTTACACTATATAAGTTACTTTAATCTTCTACAGTCGTGAATAATTATCAGTTGCTTGCCTTTTTATTCTTTAAATTGAGAATTCATTTGAGACATCTGTAGCAGGCATGTGCACTCATTTTTGTCAGTAAAAAAGAAAAACTATTGACAACACCCACTCGCTTTCCACAAATTAACACAAGGTGACTAGCTCACGTGGTTTGAAATCTGCTGCACCCTTTGCCAATTCCATGCTAATTATTTTATCCTGTCAGCAAGTTCAGCCACTTATAACATATATCAATGTAAAGAAGACATTCCAGATTTGTTCCCCACGTAAGGTTTAAGTACTTTACTGATCATTTAATAACCACTTTTACGAGAAGTTTTCTCTGTTGCTTCGTATCTTGTCTACTTGGATCGAATTTGAAGGCTACACTTCCAGTGTGTCATGCAGTGAAATATGTTACATTCAATTCTGAGTGGTAGGTATTGTTTGTGCAAGTCCAGAGTAAAACAATAACCACCAATCAGAACTGTAGCTTATTCACTGCAGGACACACCAGAAGTATTGGCATCCAAACGCCATCAAAATAGATACAAAGCAACAGAGAAACGTCGCGCAAAAGTGGCTAATAAATGATCTGTAAAGAACTTAAACTGTACATGGGGAACAAGTTTGAAATGTCTCCTATTACGCTGATATATGTAATCAGTGATTGAATGTGCCAACGGGATAAATAAATTAGCACAGAATCGGCAAGGGTGAAGATTCCAAATCGTACGAGTTATAGTCACCTTTTTAATTGTAGAAGGGGAGTAAGTGTTGTCAATAATTTCCTTTATCACTGATGGAAAAGAGTGCATGTGGCTGCAACAGTTGTTTTGCATCTGCATGAAGTATGATGTGACGGATTTGGTTATTAGTCATCTCTGCTCCCACACTTGGACTTTTTCTAGATACAATTTTCCTTTCCTTGCCTATTTCATTTGTTTTGAAGTTAACACCATAATGCCTTCCAAATTTAAGTGAATACATAAAATTGGTAATAAGATGTTTTTAAAGCATTTGTGCAGTGCAAAACAAGGGACATGGTGACCAAGATGAGTCCTGCATCTGATCAAATGAAGCAGTGTGAAATGACCTAAAAAGTTGAATTAAAATCATTGGCAACTAACAGGTAGTCTGTTTGGAAGTTGTTTTTTTTTAAAATTTTGTCAAGGATAAGAATGGTATATGAACCGATGACAAGTCTATGTCTGTAATCTGCATACTGGAAATACAACCAATCTGTCAGCATATATAAAACAGCACCACCCTACCACCAACAGACCTTCTAAAGATGATAAGACCATCAAGTTGATGTGAGTATCGATAATGTATCTCATTGTAGGCTGTGTATCGTGAATCATATCGATTCGCAGCAGAGGTGTATCGTTTCACCCCTACTGGCCACCATGTATAGTCTATCATGTGCTGAAAAATGGTGTTAAACCCCACAAAACCAAACCTGTTTTATTGCCTGTTTGTATATGTAGGTACTTGTACATAGGTAGGTATATACAACAACAACAACAGCAAATAAGTATGTTTTTGCAAAAGAAATGAAAGTGCAGCAAGTATTAAAATGCTAATTATCTTACTGTCTGCACCAGGGGTGCGATTGTAGCAGTTGTGTGCAGTGCAGCTATGAACATTCCATGATTTTCGGCGGCGTCTCTTGTTGTAGGGTGGGATTATTTCAAAAGGCACGCACAGATTGTTACAGTTGTAGCATGGACTCATTGTACGACCCATAGCTCCATATCCACTGTTAAAACAAATAAACAGATAAGAAAATATTTATATCAAGATGACCACGTAAGATAAAATATACAGATAAGTAAATATTTATATCAAGATGACCATGTAAGATTCTGGGAAAAGAAAGAGGCATGAAACAACTTGAACAACACAAACACACACTGATCAAAAATTTTGCAACAGCAGCTCTATGAGTAACTACAAAACAATTTGATCAACTGAACCCATATTACCACTCTGCCGTACAAATAAGTAAAAAATCAGATTCTGACTGCCAATAAATTAAAAACTCTTAAAAAAAATAATATCATATATACTCGCTTGTAAGTTGAGTCCAATTTCAAACTACACAGAGCCATATCTGCCATTGTATAAGGTGCTGGCAGATCTGGGACTACGCTTGTATTTTTAGCAGTAATCAGTAGAACAAACGACATAGACCCTGATCAGCCGGCGCATAATGCTATGGCATATCAGGGTCTATCTTGTATGCAGTTGGACTCAAATTATAAGCAAAATTAAGCCTCATTATCAGAAGAGCCTATGACTATAATATCCAGATATTTATACCCATCTATCCACATATTTATTATATACTTAATTTTGTCTCCATTAACTTAGCATTGTTAGAATTGTGCTGTATTTCTCCATACTGCACTGCTTTATACTGCATGACATGTGTGTCTAAAAATAGTATCATGTGTTAGGAACTACTTTTAACTGTAAACAATGTACGCTCATGTAGCAGACACTGAACCTTTTGATTTATTAGATTTGTCTGTGGGTGAACTAAGCAAGCTGTTTGAGCCATTTTAAAGTAGAGATTATAAAGTTGACAATGAGGATGAGTTCATTAAGTCACAAAAGAAACTTTCAACCAAGCAAGCGAATGAACATGATATCCACAATGTCCAGCGAAGGCATTATGACAACAAATGTGAGACATGCGGTATTGAAAATATCATTCTGATCATTTAAACACTTATTTAGCTATGGTTCAGACTATGAGCCATGCTCTCTAGAGTCTATAAAATTAGCATAGAAAGGCATTTCAAGTCCAAGGGCTATCCCGTCTCTGTCAGAGTCCGCCCATTTTACAAGTCAGTCCATGCACTAAATTAAAAAAAACATGCGACTGAAGAAGGTGGGTTTGGGTAGAAAAGCATGATCCTCGGAGCCAATAAGCCAAGATGACAAAGAAGCCTTATTTTCCGCTCGTGAAATGGACTCTCACTCCCTAGCTGCTTTGCAATTTTCAATGTTTTACTTTTTTGAGAAAATGTTTGGATTTATAGTACGTCATATAAATAATGTAGCTGGGTCCCTCCAACAAAGATCATGCAAGTGACAGGGCATAAAAATATGTCATCTATATGCCCTAGTTGGTAATAAAAATGGCAATAAATGTACTTACCTTTCACATCTTCAATTTCCTAAAAATGTACTTTCTCAGTTATTTGTGCTAATTAGACTTACATGGGTTCCAAAACTTGATCCACAGCTCAAAATTGTACTGCAATCCAGACTATATTTTCCAACAAAAATCACATTCCAAATGAGAATTTACTGCACTCCAAAATGAAATGAATTTTATATTCTCTAACAAAACATATTTAATCCTGCATCTTTTCGAGAATTCCAATCAAAAGAATTTCATATTTTTTCC
The DNA here is from genome assembly GCA_029931535.1 of Margaritifera margaritifera. Taxonomy (NCBI): domain Eukaryota; kingdom Metazoa; phylum Mollusca; class Bivalvia; order Unionida; family Margaritiferidae; genus Margaritifera; species Margaritifera margaritifera. Next base: position 2,899,369 of record JAQPZY010001679.1, on the reverse strand, counting down.
ACCTTATGATTCCAAACTATCAATGGCAGAATAGAAACACATGTGCAGCTTGCTGTCAAGGCCAGTATCTCCAGCTACATGTACATAGTACGTAATCGACCCGGCTAATAACTCCAGCCCATCACAACTAGAAGAGCAGAATTTAGCTGGATCAATAGAAAAACAAAATCCCTCCATTACAGACCAACTTAGAAAGTTGTTCCAAGATGCAGTCATTCACAATATGACTCTAAATTTTAATTTTAAGTAGACAAAATATTATATCTTTTTTAAACGAATGACTGAGTGTGTGGTATGCAACCAAGTCCAAAGGTCGCTGGGCGGTGCTATGTGCGCATAATACTGTTATTGTGTATTTATTTAACTACGGTTGTGTATTTACTTTGGAATCTAGCAGAAATTCAATTACTTTGTTTCTTGTAGTGTGTCCTTTTTATTATTCAGCGTTATGCAGAAAAGCAAAATGAGTACCGGTATATAATAAAAAGGTTGCTACATTTGTATTGGAAAATATGAACTCATTTTTTCAGAGCTATACTGTACTCCTAATGTCGTGCAGTATAGCTCAGAAAACTCGCTCATATTTTCCCATACAAATGTAGTAACCTATAATTATACAGATCTATCCAGATATTTATACCCATCTATCCAGATATTATACCCATCAAAATGCATTGGTAGAAATAATAAAATCTATATTCTACATAAACTACCACCAGATAAACATACCGATTTCTATTAAACTAACTTATCTGATATTAAGTTGTAGGTGTAATCAGATATAGAAATTATCCACAAAATCCAATTTCACTGTAATTTTATTACTTGTCCTGAAAGTTAGACTTTATTCTGCCAACTCCACTTTTAAAATCTGTCCCCTTTTCTTTTGTCCAATGTCTCAATGGGAATATTTCTCCACAATCTTTTTCACCATCCTACCTGGTTATTTCATACCATCCTTCTCAGGTCTTTCAGACCTTCCTTTCTGGATCTTTCATACCATCCTTCCTTTCCAGATCTTTCATACCATCCTTCCTGGATCTTTCATACCATCCTTCCTTCCCAGATTTTTCATACCATCCTTTCCAGATCTTTCATACATTCCTTCCTGGATCTTTCATACCATCCTTCCTTGATCTTTCATACATTCCCTCCTTCCCAAATCATTAATACCATTCTTCCCAGATCTGACACGCATTCATAAATTCAATCTCTGCTTCTTACCTGAAAATGATAGGATCCAAGTACTTTTAATGTTAAAACTAACTGGAGTGTTTCAAACAGACATAATGGCTAGGGTAATTTTCAATATTCTACATGCTTCGAAGTAGAAATAAATATTGTATTGCTATTTCCAGAAGAATGCCCAGGCATGTCTCTGATCTTGGTGGTAAATTTGCTCAGTTGCAAGTTAAAAAAAAGTTTTATCAGGAAAAAATGTGTACTCACGTAAATTCATTTGTGCATTTGCTGCATATATATTTTGCCAAGCCCCATTCATCTTCTCTTAGAATGGCATCAAACTTCATTTTACAAGACTTGCATCTTGATACCTGTAAAGTCATCATTGTGTCAAACACTAACATGGATAATTGGTGTCTGTGTGTGTTTGATGTTTTACAGCATAGCAATGTAAGTAAAGTCTTTCCAGCAACCCTTTGTGAAAAAGTAGGGATAAAGTAGTGGAAAACAGGGACATTTTATAAAGAAAAATAGCATAAAATTTATTTAAATTATCGATAAAAATGAAACCTTTACTTGATTTACCTTCATAAACTTTAAAAAATCATGTTCTTACTCACATTCTAACTGTCTCTTTAGTTCAGGTCTCCTCTATCTTCTTAAACTACCATCTGTTCTTTTGCTAACAAAAATAATGAGAGGCAAAAGAGAAGCCTCTCAACATAAGGTTAGCACAGCAGAATTTGTATCACTTGTCAACATAAAAATGAAAAAAGTAGGGATAGTATATGGCCATTTTGGAAAAAGTAGAAAGAAATAGAGAGCCTGACAAAAAAGTAGAAAAAAAAAACGTAGGAAAATTATGAAAAACTACGGCTACTGGAAAGACTGCAAGTAGGTTACTTAGTGCCAAGGCAACTGGAGTAAAATGCCTTGCCCATGGGCACACCACAGTGGCTGATCTGGGCTGATCTGATGGTAGGATTAGAACTCACAGCATTTTGGTTGTGAGTCTGACATGTTAACCACTGAGCCATTGTGGCTCCTGCCTCCATTAATCACCTCATATTACATGCAGGAAAGCTCATCAAAATCAAGTTTTATGATGCCTAATTAGTTTGCTGTAACTACATATAGCCTAAATTTTGTTGTCTCTTTAAATATTCTTAAGTATATGAGGTTCTATGTTGTTTGTTCTACTGATTATTTCTAACAAACTGCATGGACCTAGATCCACCAGCACATCAAGCAATGACAGATCTGGATCAATGCAGTTTGCAGTTGGATCTGTCTTATACATGAGTATATATGGTATTGGATTTAACTCCGGAAAAACATCCAAGATGATGTTGACTCCAGGAATATGACAGAAAATTCCTGTTTTCCTGACAGTGATATTATTTTTGGAACATATTTTGTGCCTAGACCAGGGAAACCAGGAGATATGGATCAGTAAAGTGTATATACAGTACTGTACATTCTTCAATCAATTAGCTGCTTTGAAATAATATTAATAATAATATGAACATTTTGCAAAGTTTACTTTTGTTTCATGAAATCATCAGAAATAATTGGAAAACACAGTTGAGGAGTCTCATGGTAGTAGGTGTTATTTTAATAACTCAATCATATCAGAAACTTTCATGTGTGAATGATCTAGGAATGTTCTAAGATTTTAAAATGTCATGGACTTTAGTGATAACGATGAATGTCCCAATAAAGAAATCAAAGATTGGCATTCAGCGCTAAAGCTTACTCAGCTACAATGATGGTAAAGTTGGTCTGTCCTAAGTAGTAGTAAGTAGTAGTGAATTCTGCTGAAATTCTGGCATTAAGCATATACAAAATAGAGTTTAAATAAACAGACAGGTGCACTACATGAATGAAGCTAAATCCATGTAACCTTAGTATACATACTTGTTTTTGCCAGTAGATGATGACAATATATTAGGGAAATTTAAGCTCTTACTCTACTTTTTAAAGCACCAAGGAACACATACCAGTTTTCTTATTGGCACCCTCCGCCACCACACCTTGTCACAACTCCCGCAGCCAAACTGTCGCACCTGATCTGGAATTTCATTCTTCAGTACTTGGTTAATGTCCCTGTTGTTACGAGCTGCCACTATCCTCCACTACAATAAAGCAGGAAGAAAAAATGCCAAGATTTTAAGATCACAAATTATTGAATAAAGGTGGGATGCGGTATTTTTTTTTATTATCTATGTAATTAAACCATGACTAAGAATTTTTACTTTCTTCTGGCAGGATGACTAGATATTTGTTTTTGATTTCATTGCTTATTGTCTCTGTTTGCAATTTTTGTAAAGATAATTGGAAATATGAAAACATATACATACACACATAAAAGCAAAGAAACAGATTTTCTTACAGTACATGTACATGTATATATGACCACTAAAACTAGAATTTGGATATCCAGTCAAACCTTTCCTAATTGTCGCATTAACTCTGCTGTCACATGTTCACAATGGCCATTCTAATCCCCCCCCCTGAAAATGTCCTGTATGTAACAGTCAACTGCCTTCCGTGGTCTGCGGCCAGGTGTTTCCTAACCAAACAATGGTTTCTCCCTGCCTTAAGCAGTCACTGGCGTGTATCTACAGTGACCCCTCAGCCCATGTTAACTAAATTTTTGCTTCATGAGGAAGGCATTGTTTAGATATGGGAATATCATGTGAATCTATGTGCAAGCACTTCTTATCTCACTTGTACTCCTTACTCCAGCCAAGTTGACAGCGTAACTCAAAGGTGTCAATATGTCAAATTCAAAAGTGAGTCAGTTTTTACCATTAGGGTAAAGGGTCGAAGCAATTAATTTGCTGGATGGTGGGAAAAGTAGGTATTATCGCAGCAGAAATGTAGTGGGGTGGGTGGGGGGTACAACTAACTTTAATTATGTAATACTTACATGTTGTTATTGCATAGCTAGTACTTTTCCGGGAGGAAAAATACCCCGACCGAATGACAAAAATGTCATCCTCCCATTAGGATGAACCAGAAGTGTCTAGAATACTGGGTCACCCTTGCATTAAGACCCTACACATAGTGGGCATGTGTGCCACAACGTCCTTCATTATTTTGAGGGAGCAGCCTAAATTAGTGGCATATCAGTGCAGGTTAGGAGGAGGAAATACGGCATTAACAACAAGTAAGTATTAAATAATTAAAATTAGTTTTAACCCCCCCCCCCCCAAAAAAAACTACATTTTAATATCAGTAATACCATACCTGTTGTTATTGCATAGCTGAATTTGTCAGTTCGATGGGAGGCTGATGATCCCACAACTGGCGAATAAAAAACAAACACAAGGAATACTCACCCTCACAGAAGAGCAGGACACTACTGCCGGATGGAATCTGCAAGGGTCACTTTCTGACCGATGATGACTGGGGCCAGTGAGAAAATGCCTTCACTTTGGTGGGCTAATGAGCGAAGGTAAAAGGAGGAGAAAGTAGTGTGAGAGTGCCAAAATGCAGCTTTCATCACATCCTCCAAAGATGAATGTGTTAGATAGGCCTTTGAGGCAGCAATGGCTCGAACCGTATGGGCTTTAATTTTCATGAAAGACAGGTCCCTATCAGTATGGGACTCGTAAGTTCTCTTGATAATGCAATCCACCTAGAAATGGTGGAAGTTGAAATATCAGCTGAACCTTTAATGGGGAGTAAAAGTCACTTCTGACACTTCCTTCTCCCTTTAGAGGCTGCCAATTCAGATGATGGTGGAAATCCTGACCCAGAGAAATTGGAACATACAAGCGGTCCCTGTGTGGTTTCCAAGCCGTTAAAAGGAGAAACTGGAGAGGATACAAGTGCAGTCTGCTTAGGGGAACCATGTCAGCTGCAATGTTCAAGGTCCCCAGCAGAGAGAGAAAAAGATGAGCTGACAACGTGGTCTTTACTCTCAGAATCTCCAACAGGGACAGGATCTTGTCTACTGTCCAGAGGGACATGGACTAACCCTCTGTTTATGAGGAAATTCATCCCCACGAAGACAAAATCTTGAGATGGATTGATCTCTGACTATGGACCAACAGTCTGAGGGACTTAGACTTCCATTGTGGATCAACAGCAAGACAGTCTGAGGGACTTAGACTTCCATTGTGGATCAACAGCAAGACAGTCTGAGGGACTTAGACTTCCATTGTGGATCAACAGCAAGACAGTCTGAGGGACTTAGACTTCCATTGTGGATCAACAGCAAGACAGTCTGAGGGACTTAGACTTCCATTGTGGATCAACAGCAAGACAGTCTGAGGGACTTAGACTTCCATTGTGGATCAACAGCAAGACAGTCTGAGGGACTTAGACTTCCATTGTGGATCAACAGCAAGACAGTCTGAGGGACTTAGACTTCCATTGTGGATCAACAGCAAGACAGTCTGAGGGACTTAGACTTCCATTGTGGATCAACAGCAAGACAGTCTGAGGGACTTAGACTTCCATTGTGGATCAACCACTTGTTGAAATATTGGAGGACTGGGATACCTAATATCTTAAATGGGCTGCAACTACTCCAATGACCCTGGTAAAAGTTCTGGGTGCAGAGACTAGCCTGAACGACAGAGTTCAAAATTGGAAGACCTCCCAATCCAAGCAAAACCGGAGGTACTTCCTGTGTGGAGGAAAGATGGAGATGTCAAGGTATGCATCCTGGAGATCGCCCAATCACCAGGTCTTATGGCATTCCTGACTGAGGCTGTGGTCTCCATCTTGAATGGTTCCTCCAGCAGAAATCTGTTTAGGGAGTAAAGGTCAATAATTAAACGAGACTTTCCCCCTTTCTTGGGAACCAGGAAAATCTGGGAGTAGAAGGCCAGAGATTGGTTTTTTAACACCCTCTCAACTGCACCCTTTTGAAAAAGGGAATGAACCTCTTCCTTCAAGTGCACCAGATTTAAGCAAATAGGGGACCTTACTAGAGCAGGGAGATCTTGGAACTGAAGCCAGTAGCCATCTCTTACAATAGAAAGGAGCCAGCTATCAACAGTTATGCCTGACCAAGCCTCTGAAAAGAGGTTTAGTCTGGTGCCAACAGGAACCAAAGGAAGAGGTATGCTCTGCAGGAGAGGGAGCGAGTCCTTAGGGCTGTCCTCCCTTGTCGTTAGGAAAGGGGGAAGGGCCTGCAAACTTTTTCCCTGGGCCTTGGCGGCTTGCCCTTCTAGGGCCTGACTACCAAGGGCGAGCTTTGAATTGGATTTGTTGCTTTGACTGGGTCTGCACGGCTTTAAAGAATTTATCTGATGGGCCCTGAGGGCAGTCATGATGATTTTGCTTCTTGGCTGGTTTTGACGAGCCGGAAGTGAATACAAGGGACTGGTGTTGATGGTCTCTCAAATCCTGGGAAGCTACAGAGGGAATGAGCGCTCTGAAGAGAGTCCCTGCCTCCAGGGGGGCAGCCCTCAGAAGGTTCTTACTGTGCTCTAGTAAAACCTTGGAAGTGTCCAGAGCAACATCCCTGCGGAGGTGGATAAGCTCTGCTGACAAGGCCATGGACAAAGACAATGCTTGCCTAGAGGTTTTGCCACTGCTTCCAACAAATGATGGAGAGCGATTGGCAACAGAGATTCCTCCTTCAGCAGGCTGAACGAGGCTGCTGAAAAGAGGTCAGCATGCAAGGCTACAGTTGCTAGTGACCTATCCTTTTGTTCTAAGGATTCCAGTGTTTTCACTGGATGGCGAACTCAGGTCCCCTAGAAATACCCACTTGAGCATCCAAAATGGGAGGTTGAGTGGGCCAGGAAGGGGTATGAACCTTGTAGCTAGAAGCAGCTACCAAGGGTTACAATGTTGAGGGGGGAGGGGGCTAGACCACCCTCTATGCTGTCGAGCAAAAGTTTGGCCCTTGCTAAACCTTTGAGAGAGAACCTTGATCGTAACTGAGTGAGGAAGGAGCAAGAGATCTGGTTGATCCAGAAAGTTTCTCCAAACTGAAAAGAATTTTGGAGTCACCAGAACCTGAAAGTTTGAGACACAGATCACTGGGCAAGATGCGGTAAACCTCATTTACCACTTTATCGAATGACCAGGATTTTTCCTCCTAAGCCTCCTTAACAGAAGTGTGAGAAGGGGCAGGGGACCCAAAGGGAGGGGGTACCACATCGGCCTGCTCTGTGTCAAACTCTTTGGCTTCAACAAGGACAGAAAGTACATCGTCCTGCACCCTCTCCTGGGAGGCAGGACTACATGATCCAATGTCTCTCTGTTTTGGGAGTTAATGGACTGTTTATAGCAGTGGACTCCACTGATGGTTTAGGGTGACTCTCTGCCCGCCTAAAGTGTTTTGGGAAAGAAGGTCTCTCCCCTCCCTCTTTTTAGACCTAACCTTGTAATACGATGAAGGTCTACAGCCCGCCGGTACGACCTCACTACCATGCGGCCCAGGTCCAGAAGTCCATGATTGCATGTAGGGAAAGGGACGATTGCTTCCCTGCGGCAGAAGGCCCCACATCCCGCAGGGATCTGGAGGGATACATCTGGCATATATAAGCAGATTCCCAGTCCCCAGTGGGATGAAGCGGTAGTCTGGAGAGATGAGGGTGGGGGGCTCACCCTGATCCCTATCTCTGTACCGTAGGGGCTCCATAGACCCATGCCTGGTACCTGGTGTCTGGTCACCAGACATGGACTTGATGGGCAACTCAGATCTGTAGGAAGATCATCCCCAGATCTGATAGACTTAGATCTGAGCACTCCCCTTGTCAGGGGACTCGATCGCATCGCTGACAACGGGCCACTAGGACTGAAAGGGTGCTGCTCCCCCCTAAGGGGGGGTGCAACTCACAATTAGCCCTTCCCGAGCTGTGTGTCAGTAGAGGATGCAGCTCCTCCCTTGCAGGGGCACGACTAGCTCTCTGCCCTTTTGGACACGAATAGGCTCTACTCCTCCCCAAGGGGAGGACGCAACTCACTCTCTGTCCTAGTGGTAAAGAGAGGGTGCTGCTCCTCCCTCTCAGGAGGGCACGACTCATTCTCTACCCTCACGGAATAGGGACAGTGCTGCTCCTCCATCTCGGCAGGGCGCGATTCACACCCCACCAGTTTATATCCTCCCTTGGGAGGGAGCCCACTAACCTTAAGAGTCTCTGGGGAGACTTGGGTAATCCTTCTCTGCGACCTAAGGGATTAAGAGAAAGAGAACCCGGAAAACCGATGAAGATGAGGATATCTTCTTCCTTGCTTGGTAGGTTCAACGACTCTGTGAGATCCCATATCTCGTCAGACCAAAGGCTACAAAAGGGACAGCCGTCTGTCCTCTTACAATGAGTGCAGGATAAACAAGTAGGGTGTGTGTTCCTGAGAGATTTTCTGTGGCCACACTTACTCACACCTTACTTAGACATTGTTCCTGAAATAAAGATGATGAAAAGAAGATTTGTTATGCAAAAAACTTCTAAGATAGTATACACAAGGTAAAGCGTGGATTAAGTCTACGCTAATACAATTTATTCTGCGAAACGACACCTTACCTAGGTGTTTCACTAAAGTTAAATGTTAAAAAGGAAGCAACACCAAGCTTCAGGACAGAAAAGGCAATAAAACAAGTCAACCTGTTAAATACAGCAAGTGACTACTAAATTAGCAAACACCATTAGGTTACAATTGCTAATAATAAGGAAAAATTTTAAAGAGGGCTATCAAAAACTCTCTCTGTCCTAAAACTGAAAAAGAATCAGTGCTCGATGACCGAACATGATAGATGAAGTGAAGATGTGGTGAGCGACCTGCTTCCCACATATAGAATTATCACAATTCAAGATATAGGTAAGGGTTAATTAAATAATTGGCAGGCAAGTCTGCAAGGATAGGGAAATTAAAATAAAATACCTACCATTTGCTGCTTAGAAATTGTTTTTAGAGTAAAAAAATAATGAATTCTGAAACACTAATGCCCTGAGAAGGGGTAAAAAGGACACATTTTTTCCAAGATGTACACCGTGTGTATGGAACATGTGTCTAAAATTTAAACTCTCAAGAGAACTTAAACAAATAGTGATAAAAGTCAAACAGGGTATAATCCTAATGTTTAAGAAGAAAATAGCACACAAGGCAAATCACTCACTGACCCACGAAGCGGCGGCTAATCTTCTTTACATAAGCGATGTTGAACATTACAACATAGTGACCGAAAAAATACAGAAGGACATTGGGGTGCATGCCCAGATGTCAGCATGCATGCTCAGTAAGTATGTGTGAGGTTCTAATGCAAGGGTGACCCAGTATTCTGGAAGCTTCTGGTTCACCCTAATGGGAGGACAACATTTTTGTCATTTGGTCGGGGTATTTATCCTCCTGGAAAAGTACTAGCTATGCAATAACAACAGGTATGGTATGACTAATATTAAAATGGAAGTCACCTTTAGTGCCAGTGTGACAGGTATAGTTCAATATCACGCATTTGCCTGTGAATTAAAGTGATCTCTGAAGAAAAAAATTTCTCTCTGAGAAGAGATACAAGTTACATCCCTTTTCATTTGGGTCAGAGGTCCTTCAATATTTAAAACCTGTCTGTAAAGGAAGGTGAAGTTTCAGTTCATGGGTCACAAAGAATAGTCATATATAGCTTCTTTTGATTTTCTTTTTGATTTCCTATTCATCACAGGCTTCTCACATAAGCTGGCTGTCCTTTGATCTCAGCGAGTTGAGTAACTGGCTAATCCAGATATTATTTTTAAAGTGTGAACAGCTGTTTCCAAGCCTAACTTATACAAGCTAGTCAACCAAAGAGTCAGTCCTCTGTTTTACAGTCATATGTAAGCTGTCAATCAGTAGTGAAATTTTTGTTTTGTCACAGTGCACAAAACAAACTAAAATCTGTGATTATTTTAAGTTAGTCATGATTTAATTTATAGGATGGATTAAAATGAGCAGGATACAGTAATCTTGTGTGGAACATAAATTTGGGAGAGAACAACATATACACATATTTTATGATTTTGATGACAACAAAACAAAAACACCTTGATAATGCAATAATAATAATAATAACGATAATGATATTCGGTGCATTGTATTTGTTCAAATAACAATTTTAAATGGCGAACCTGTGTACAGAGGTCACCTGTGTATACCAGTGACCAGTTCTGCCTTTTCCCATGGGTAGCTGCTATTGACAGGTTTGACTAATTAAATTTATTTTCGAAATATATAATGCAATCTGCACAGACATCTCATATTAACATAAAGACTATATTTTAATGGGTTTTAATGAATAAATCTGAAATTACAGATGACAAAAATCCTTTTTGCTATTTTATCTGTCCCTATTTTAAAAAAATTCTGTCAAATATGGATACTGCCTTCCATTTTGTCATTATTTATAAGTGTGCCTTATTTTTACAAGCTGCAAGGACTGGGATAGAGCTATGAAAAATATGGCAGCCAAGAAGCCATACCAATCTTTCCATTAGAATAGCTTTCACTTAGCATCTAAGAATATTTTACAATCATATCTTCACCTATAAACTTTACAACCAAAATGAACAAACAAAAAAAACGAAAAGGTAAATTAACCAGAAAGAACGATTGGAGAGATACAAATATATAACTGGGAGATAGTGTAACTCATGTTGAATACATAATTAATTTATTAATTAGCTAATTATTTTGGTATGTAAGAATTTATAACTTACCTCTCCTTCACCTATGACATTTCGGATTTCCCCTGGTTCCCCTACAAAACAAAAATAGAATATATATATAATTTATATATATATATATATATATATATATATATATATATATATATATATATATATATATATATATATATATATATATATATATATATATATATATATATAGAATACATTCTCATTATACCACTGACCAAGGGAGACAGAGATTATACTGTCTTATAGTGAAGTACATGATACAGCTGTACTTATAAATTTACTACTGAGTACTGAAATGGGATCCATGACCTTATATGCCTTATAACAGGAATTGTGGTATAGTGAATGAAGGGTCTTTAAGTGAGGAAGTGCTATGTATGTATATATGTATGTATTGAATATATGGGCTGTGACATGAGAAAGGTCCCTTTGGACAATATGACATTATCATAGAAATGTGACATCATATGAAAGATTTACAACACCTTTACGTCATTGCAACATGCATTCAAGCTATTGTATCTCTCTTAATGTTCGTGATATTGGTGTGAAATAAAATGAAATATATTCAGTATTTAATGTTTTTTTCCCATATATACAAACTATTTAAGATTTTTTTAAAAATAACTTGTGTGCGTTGAAGAAATGAAGAATCTGATCAATTCGTCCAGGCTTGCATGCAGAGGTATGTAGGCATGGCTACAAGTGTCTCTTTATTATACAATGTATCTTCTTCTATGTTGTTACAGATGCAAAACAATACTTTTGGAAATGCTTGAATATGGTTTAAAATGTACATAAGAATATGATATGTTTGACTCTGATTCTGATGGTCTGACATGAAGATGATACACTTCATTATTATATTACTGAGGTTCATGTGCAAGCTGGTGTTAGTGTTGCTTGTAGTTAGCAGCAATTTCAAGTTTGTTTTTGTGTGTGTATAATTTACCCAGAATATAATTTTTTGACATATTTATTCACAAATTAGACATGGAATGGCTATTCATGCACTGTAATGATGATGATAATGATGATGATTATTATTATTTACCATGAAAGACGAAATTGATCGCCTCTTGGAGATTTTTGTTGCAGAATGTGTATAATCTAACAGCCTCTTCTTGTGAGAAACGACCATGGAACAGCTCTTGAAGTCGCCTCGCCTTAGATATATAAAGAAAATTATTTTGAAAAGTTTTGAATTTTATTCTTTATTTCAATTGTACTGGTAATTCTTTACAATTTCTGTAAATAACCTTCCTGTGTCCCAATATAGTTATTGCATCAGGCATTCTTTGTTGGCAGTATTGTGACTTTTAGAGTAATTTAGGTTCCTAATTATAGCTTTGTCATTGTGTGTGTGTATATATTTGTCCACAGGGGTCCTAAATAATTGCTCCAATGGAAACGTTAACACCTACCGTATATACTCGCGTATAAGCCGGATCCAAATGCAAACAACATAGACACTGAGCTGCCACTGCATAATGCGCCGGCAGATCAGGGTCAATGTTGTTTGTTCTACTGATTAGTCCTTACAAACTGCATAGACCCTTATCTGCCGCCACATTATGCGATGGCAGATCTGGGTCTATGCAGTTTTGCAGTTGGTATTGTATTATACACCAGTATGTGTTAAATATTTTGAATAGTGACAGGTGTGCAAAAATTACACACGTTTTGCAATTATTAACATAATTTTTGTTCCTGTCACTTCATACTATTTTCATACCTTTTTCATGTCACAGTGTTCAGGTAGTGTTTGCATTTAGCTTTCTGTGTGATCAGTGTAGAATGGTTTTCTTCATTATTATCATGATCTTTTATTATTAAAGCATCTAAGACAGCATTCGAAATAAAACCAATTGAATCATGTCTGAATTTGATTTGGTTCAATTTGCTTTACACAATATCCTTGACTAGTCAATTTGCAGTTTAGAAATCTGAACCAATAACTTGTTTGTATGATGTGGTAATGATATTGAAGATCGAAATATTATTACAAGTGGAATGCTCAAAGCCAGACTGAATTTTCATTCTCAGACTGTAATTGCATTGTGCAGAGACAGTAACTTTTTGCATATTTCAAAATATTTATAGTTAAATTTAGCTGCTACATTTGTTTTATCTGGGTCTGGATCCATAAAAAATAAAAGAATTTTGATATTTTCATTGAGGAAATCATAACTTTTTTGCATTGACCTTCAATTTGACTGTATTTTAAAAGCTGGTTTCTAATATCAACCACTTTATTTAGAAGATCAGCATACACATTTCGATGTAATTGGCAGAAGTCATATAGGTAATGATTTCAGTCACATCCTTTTGTTTCCTGTATATTGATCATTTCAACTGTGCACTTGGTAAATAAATGACCCACTTTCATCCATACATTAGTTATTATGACTACATTTGGTTTTAAAGCTAAATTTACAATTGGTTAAAAACCAGACAAACATTAAAATTGTGCACCAAAAATCCTGTATATCTCATGGAAGATAAATATGCAGTAACAAACACAATGGAGTCCCTCTTACATATAAACAAGGAACATACTGATTATCAACAAACACAATGGAGTCCTTCTTACATGTGAACAAGGAACATACTGACTATAAACAAACACTATGGAGTCCCTCTTACATATAAACAAGGAATATACTGACTATAAACAAACACTATGGAGTCCCTCTTACATATAAACAAGGAATATACTGACTATAAACAAACACTATGGAGTCCCTCTTACATATAAACAAGGAATATACTGACTATAAACAAACACTATGGAGTCCCTCTTACATGTAAACAAGGAACATACTGACTATAAACAAACCAATAAATGAATTTAAGATAATTACAGAGAACTCAAGTCTTACATCTACAATAAAATTATCTCTGACTTATGTGCTACTTAGAATAAAACAACACAACCTTATCTTCTTATAACTGGATCAGACCCTCTTGTGTTTACAATGATATTTACATAAACACAACAGGGAATTATCTCAGTTGACATACACAGTGAAAAAGCCCATCTCTCACTGATATCAGTTACAATGCAATATTTTCCAACAAAATCTTTTAACGTGACAACCGGTGATTTACAGTTGTATGCATAAGTTTATTTCATTTTTCCATAAAGGTCTCAAAAAGTCCTAACAATTAACCTCCTCTGTACAATTGCAAAAAATGATTGTCCACATGTTCACATGTCACATCCATTTTTAATGAAAGTTGACCACAAACATAGCTTCTGCAATGTACACATATCAGAATTGTTTTGTAACACTATCATAATATAAAACACTTGAGCAACTGCAAATGGTTTGCCAACACAAATCTTCATGCATGTTTTTACTGCAAATGCCAAACCACTCCCACTCCTGGTACTCACCATTATCCCCAGACAGTCACCTATGGGTCATAATGCAGATCCATCAAATATACGATACACCTTTCTGCTATGAAGTTTGGTCAGAAAACATTTGAAAATGTCAATGTAAAAGAAGCTTTTACACCTCTGACCTTTGCCACCATCCCACCCCCACCCCAGGGGCAGAGGCCTAAGGATGACAGCCCTCTTGCAGATGGTGTCCAAAGGCGCAACATAACAAAGATTCATGAAATTCCATCCAGCTGTTTAGGAAGAGTTATGGTAACAGACAGTTGAGATAACAGACTGAGAGACAGATGGACAAACTGACAAAGCCAATATCCGATACATATTTTTTTAAGTGTGGGTATAACATGCAAGGACCAGGTTCTTTAATGAATTATTAATGTCCCACACTGCAATCCCACCAAGTCTTTGACATATACTCTTTCCTGGAAGTAATATTGCAGTTGTTCAGGCACTCAGTTGCCAATACCCTTCTGAAGTCCTGGGAATGTTTAAATGCCAAGTCATTTATGGTCAATAGTTTACCATAGGTTCCTCAAATATCTCCATTATCCTGTATCAATTTGATACGAGAATGACTACAATGCATATTATGTTTGAAACAGGGACAACGATATGGTAGAAATTCCTAGTTGGTGGACTGTGTCAAAGTGTGACTTGTTTTATCTTATCTATATATGGCACAACATGCATTCTCTCCATCTCTCATTTAATATGAAAAACAAGTTTATCCCTACCATTTCAATTCAAACTATTTAGAAAATTCCCATCTTGACACTGTAGACAGTTCAGTAAAGAATATTGATACTTCAGGGAAAGAATGTGTTTAGTTTTCTTAATTTGGGATAAAGGGTTTCTGGTTGGTTAGTTATGAAATTAATATTAATAAAATGAGGAAGATGCCAAAACAACTGTGAAGTTAAACAATTCCAATATGAATAAAGATGTTTTTGTTTCATTATTTTGGAAAATGGAAAAGAAGATGATGTTGATGATATTGCTTATGATCCAAAACTTATGACATTAAGTAGTTTTTATTTTGAAATCATCTATATGACAAAGAAAATGAGAAATTCCTGAGTATGCAAACAGAACCTTCAGAACATGTTTCCCACTTTTGAAGAAAAAATTTATACAGCTGTTCTGCTCTCTCTGTTTAGAAACTGGCATAACTGTTACATGGCAAATCAGCTACATGCTCCTGATGGTGGTTTTTACACTGGAGATGGCAGATTCCACAGTGTTTTGGATAGGAGTGTGCCAAACAGTGTTCCAAAATGGTACCTAATGGTAGTCATGTACAATGGTAACTTCAAATTCCAATAGTTATTCATGTACCAGACACTTGCTGCTTGTAGATATCAGTATTGCCTGACAACACAGTCTGTCAAATTCATTTTTGTGTCAAGGAGGATGTACTATTTTATAATCTTTCCCCTGCAGTTTAATTAAATTGCAATGAATTCTGATTTTGGGTCCACAGTAATATACACATTTCAACCTCAATAATAATAATAATAACAATTATAAGAATAACTTTATTGTAAGAGGGTAACAAAGTAATGCAACTAATTTCCTACAAGATCCTCAAAGAACAATTAACATACAGTACCAGTTCAAAAATCAGTAACCACTTATCTTGATGTCACAGCTTGAAAAATATCGTCATTGCTATTTCAAAATAATCTCCTGACAAAAATATGTCAGAAAATGGTATTTATACATCTAACACTTTGTAAATAATCCCTTGGCTCTTAACATAGCTTGTAATTGCTTCAGTATGTAGTCATAAAGTCCTCTGGTTAAGATTGATTCAGACAGTCCCAAATGTACAGAATGACACAAATGTGATCAGACCTAGATTTTATTTCATGCAGTTGTTTTTCAAGTCTGGATTTAAATTGTTCGCTATATTTTCTCAATAATGATAAAGTCTGCATCTGTGTAAGGATTCAGCATTTTGTAATTTTTCCACTGTTTTGTCCTTCCATAAAAACTGACCAGACAATTATCCTCCGAGAGGGCCCATACCCCACTGGGAAACTCTTTGTAATAACTGGCTACAATTTTTTGTCAAAACTGCCGATACACTTGCCAATTTCAATTGGCACCATATAGCCAGTATTGTGCTGAACTGCCATTAAATCCCAATACAGACATTACCCTACACTCACAGGGATTTGGGCCAAAATGAGAAATACTGGTTATAGAAGGTAGGGAGTGGGGTGCAGGCTATATCTGTTTTGCAGAATCTCTGTCCCTGTACCGAGATCAGATTTCCAAAATAGTTTCAAGTAAGGGACCGACCACTTACTTCTCTAGGGAGGCCTTTTTTTTTTTTTTTGTTTGTTTTTTTTTTTTAAATTTCCAGCCCCCAAATAGCTTTACAAAAATATTCTTGCTCTGACTTGTAGAAACAAGAATTACATGTACATCCCTTATAGGGGTTAAACAAAAAACAAAAAAATCCTTTTTTGAAATAAAATCCAAGCCCTGGTATGTATAAGTGGGGATGACCCCATATCATACATATTATGGTTAACGTCTTACGTTGTTGGCTAATGTACACTTTTAAATACTCCAAATGCAATTCTTCAATGGGTTTTCTCCAAATATTGACCTTTGCTCAAAACAACTTTTGTTTCATCTTAACTACTGGTTTTCAACTGTCCAGTAATATCTCTCTTTAGGGACTGACCATTTAATGGAGAGGGAGGGGGCCTTGAATTGTTTTTTCGACAAAATTTCGGCCTCCAAATAGTTTTAATAAAATATTCTTGCTCCGATTTGAAGAAAAAAAGAACTGCAGTTAGATCCATTGTAGGAGTTGACAAAAAATAATTATCTTGAGGTAAAAGAAAATGCAAATAATCCTAATTCGAAAGAAAATTACAGGTGCCCCCCCCCCCCCTCCCTGTTAAATAATCGTTCAATTAAACCATGAATATGTGATGCATTATACTTTTGGGACCGACTATTAAATATATTTTCTGGCTCTCAAATAGCTTGAAAAATATTATTGCTCTTATTTAAAGCAGAAACAAACCTACAATAATCTTTATAATATTTGGGAACAATTTGTTTATTTAGAGGTAAAAGAAAATCTCAGGTCCGTCATCCCCCTCCCCAAAAGTTAAATAGTCGGTCCCTTAAGAAATTGCAGTTTCCCTCCCTATAGCGCATCTGCTGAATCCATAACTCTTGAATATTTTGTTGACAGTGCTTTCATAAACATGAAAAGTGACTGGCTCATTAAAAGCTGCGGTTATTATAGTTCCTTCAAAGATTGTCTACGATTATCAAAATCATCGACGAACAAGAGAACGTACTCCATATTCTCGTGAGTTTTGGTCTCTCGCTTATTACTCGGTTGTTATGGACACCCTTTTGTGAAAATTTTTCGAAAGTTTATAAATTGTAGAACATGAAAGTATATTTAGTTGTTTCAGCTACTGTTTTCTAACACTACCAGGGACTTGTACATACAGTATATACAAGTCCACGCCACTGAATCTTTCTTAGCTAACTGAATTATCGTCTGCTTCTGGCTGTCTGTCTATATTCTGGGCCATAACCACGGGGGTCTGGCACTCTCTAAAAATTGACAGTATTTCAGACAACAATCAAGATGTTCAATAGTGTACAACGATAAAATCAAGCCCACAGAATCATTCTTATTCATGCAGTGACCATTTCAAATCATATTTCCCTACATGACGTTGGCACTTTAAAAATTGACACACTGACCGGCATCAACTCGTAGATTAACACTTCCTGAGAGCCACCGTTTAATAACTGCCATAAAAGATCTAGCAAATACGAGTACTGGAGACGACTGTTGACCAAATTAATGAACGATAACGACCTTCATTTACTTCCTAAAAAGTTAGGACGTAACTTTGATGGATATGTAAATGTAAATTATGAACAATGATGCACGTTCACGCGTCTGTTTACACACGTAAATACACTATACCAGCGATATGTAAATCGTTTGCTATCACAAAATGAATATATTCAGTATAGTCACCTTCGAATAAAACGAATTTATACATATGTTTAATCGAATGTATCGAAATATTACCAACCTCCCTAATGTCCTCTCTGGGATTTCTTCCATCTTCAGATTCTTGAGCCATGCTTAGGGTTGTTACGCCATTTTGTGTACACATTAATACATGTACCTCAACACCGATTACAAGTAAAATTTACAGATTGAGCGCTGGGCGTAAAGAAAATAGCTCAGTCGCGGCGTTTGTACTATGAAATCACTGTTGTCGTTTACAATGCTGGAGGTTTAATCTTCCTTTTAATAATAATAAAAGAGGACCTTGGACTGTGTGTCAACTCTGAACGACTATATTAATAATCAAAACGATATATTAATAATTAACACTGCACTCAGCTTTATCTTATGACATGATCTGTTTATTGATACTAACACAAACGGTGAGTGGAAAAACGTGTGTGGTGGGGGGGGGGGGGAGAGAGAGAGAGAGAGAGAGAGGGCTGGTTGGTAATGTTCTCATACCCTATACACAAAGTTGTTGCTGAACGACAAGGCTTGTACATTAGTGCAACGACAGTTGCCAAAAACTACTATGGCACAATCTTTTCAGGCAAGAGCACATGCTAATTATCTTTTTTTTTTTTTTTTTTTTTTTGCATCAGAAAAACCTACTGGAACAATTAGCTTCACCATCTCGTCGAAAGTTAGCTTTTGTAGTGGTCCAATTTTGAAATCAAGAATTTTGTAAAACAACACACTGTATGACATGATGAAAAATGATGGAACAAAAACAGAAAAAAGCAGTCTTTATAAACTTTGTGAGTATATATAGATATGATCGTAAAATTAAATAATAGTAGTTCAATGTTTATTGGAAATAAAGATTGTGATTGGCCCATAGCTACTTTCGATCAGTTTAAAATTATAACCGAACGATTTCTTATGGTTGATTTCACTTGCAAACGAGATAATCCATTACCGATATCAACTATTAACTTTGGCAGTAATGGTCTGTTTTCAAGCACCAATGTTCTCCCTAGGAATTAATTTTTAGCATCAGAGGAAAAGTGTGGCAGTAGTAGATATAAGGGACGACTAGGCCCCTTATATCTCCTTATGATTACGCCGTAGGTTTACATGTGAGGGCGATATGGCCCTCTATGGGAATGGTGATGTTAAAAATGTCTGTATGTTTAATAGGATGGGGGCCGTATCGTCCCCCGCATGCAGTGGTGTACTAAGGGTAAAGGGCGCCCGGGGCGACGATGATGACCCAAAGGGCCACAAAACGAGGTTCGAATTTTTTATCAGCTATTTTGGCGCCCCAAGACCTCGGGCGCACGGGGCAACCACCACGTCCGCCCCCTCTCCCCCGTTAGTACGCTACAGTTCACATGTAACCTATGGACCTAAGCATATTTTTAAAATGCTGGGTGCGTTATTGTCCCCTATGGGAATGATAATGTTAAAAATATCTATATGTTTAACATGATGGGGGCAATATTGCCCCTCCCCCAAGTAACCTATGGACCTAAGCATATTTTTAAAATGCTGGGGCGTTATTGTGCCTTATGGGAATGGGAATGTTAAAAATATCTATATGTTTAACATGATGGGGGCCATATTGCCCCTCCCTCCATGTAACCTATGGACCTTAGTATATTTTTAAAATACTACGGCATTATGGCCCCATATGGGAAATGTAATGTTATTTTTTTATATGCTATGTAACACACACCCTTCTATCCAGTATCCGCTTTTTGATATACTATCCAACACACATTCTACTATCCAGCACCCACTTTTTGATATACTATTCAACACACACCGTACTATCCAGCACCTTCATTTTGATTACTATCCACACTCCATACATACTATTTAACGAAAAGGGTAGGAGTGTTTGTACATACGCTATACTTACATACACACAAACGTGCTATCACACGAGCAGGCAATGGTAGGTGTTTTAGTTGGGTTGTGAACATATACATAGACACAGACATACACAAATATATATATACACACTCACACGCACACACACACACACATATATATATATATATATATATATATATATATATATATATATATATATATATATATATATATATATATATATATATATATATATAGGCAAAAGCCTAAAACGTGGCTCGTTGGTCTCCTTCTCCCAACTCTCTTTCTCCTCATCAGGATCCAATCCTTTTCTATCCATTTCCACATCCTCTCCTGACCCCTCATCCAGTTGGCACTCAGGCGATCAAAGTCCTAATAGTAGTTGCCAAGTTGAGATTGGGCCCACCTTGCGGCACTATTTACTAAGTCACGGAGCAGCAACGTTTTGCTAGACCATGGTGGGGTATATGAGGGTGGCGGTCACATTGGGGTAGTAAGAGCTGTGTTTAATCGGGGTGGGGTAGAAGGGAATGGCGGTCATAGCGGGAGGTAGGTAGCCAACCATTACCAAGTCAATTACAGACGCGGTGTGTTTATGGGATACGATCATAAACCATGAGTGCTAGCAATCTGTATCGATGGAGTTCCAGAGGCGGCATGGAGGAGAAGTCCTTATAACAATTTGTCAGGACAGCCACGTTTCTCGTCAACCTTTTTTCCATCGAGGCCACCGAGAGCTTTTCACGATTAAAATTCGTAGAACAACCGCAGACCACAGAGAGCTTTGAGAGACTAACAACTAGTCCGACAACCACCACCCGCCTATAGCCAACAGAGACGAGAATACGCAAGACAACCCTTCCTTTCCATACAGCTTGCACCGACCAGAATCCACAGAGTGCCCACACGACTAGGAATAACGCAACACAAGCGAGGCGCCCACACATGTATTGTAAGGTCCTCACCGACAATCAACACAAGGCGACCGACTCGACAACCAGTTGGAGAAACATTGTTATAGAAAATACAGAGCCCCATAGCCAGCAAAAGCAGCACGACAAACAGCGCAAAGAAAACCGACCCGACAACCAATTGGAAAAACGTTGTTGAGAAAATGATACAGAGCCACACAGGTAGCAAATCAGTACGACAACCATGGCCGGGCAGGAAACAATCTGGACAATCTTTCGCGAAATGGAGATAAAGTGGAAAAGATCGCGGCAGTATGCATTATACGAGAGAACGCCTGCGATAGCAATCTTTTACCGGAGATCACCCACGTCGACTATTCTGCTGGCAACGAGAGCTCCACGGCATTCCAATCTTCGTGGACGACCTCTACGTATTTGGGTACCAACGCCAGGAAGACGTTGTATGTAGCAATGGGAAGACGCTATGCACGACCGGCTACAAAGGGTCGGCCAAGCTCGTTGTGGGAGTCATACACCTCTCTATACGCATCTCAATCGTCCGAAAGTCTGACGTCTCTATCTGCGGCCACATCCACAGCAAGATCATGCATACGGTCTCCAGGAAGAGCATAATGAACATCGGGCGGACCATGGAGCAGATTGAGCTCCAGAAATTGAAATAGACGATCTGTAGGCCCAGCTCCCAGCATACGAACAGCTCTTGATTTCTAGCGGCTAGGGGCTATACTGTATCGACTATACGCAGGACTTCTCTGGCGTCGTCGTCCGCGAACGGCTGGTGCAACATCTGGTATGCGGCGGCTTTCGAAAGCAAAGGGAGGGTTGGGCCGAAGACAACTGCCCTGGGACCATCCTCGACAATACCGATAGCGTAGGAAAGCACGTCTTGTCGTACACGTAGCAGACCCCAGGAGGCTTCTCTGTACAATTCAAACTCTACAATAAAGTCGTTTCCAACTTCGAGTTTGGACA
Source organism: Margaritifera margaritifera (assembly GCA_029931535.1). Classification (NCBI taxonomy): domain Eukaryota; kingdom Metazoa; phylum Mollusca; class Bivalvia; order Unionida; family Margaritiferidae; genus Margaritifera; species Margaritifera margaritifera. Next base: position 2,877,331 of record JAQPZY010001679.1, on the reverse strand, counting down.
AGAACCGACGATGGCTTGTTTGTGGTGCAGCTGCCAAGCAGGAAGTGAACGAACTTGGCCAAGGAGCTGGATCGATGCATAGTGCTACCGGATCCAGCAAACAAGGAGATCGACGTAGCGTGGTACGCCAACACAAAAACGGGGCGCATTGGCGGGATTCGCGTATCACCTACCCAGACATTTCCCGGCGATGACGACAATGGGAACAATCCTTTCTATGGGTTAATTCCGAGTTTGACTTTCGCGGTTGCCCGGTATTTCGCGCAGACATCGCGCGTATCGTAGACGCAGGCGATGTGGGATATACATTGCGCCCCTACGCTGCTATGCAAAAGACCCCGACGCCAGCACTGTCCCGGCAGCATGCAGCCGACCCATGGAGGTACACGACGCACCAACCGCCGGACTCGTATCGGATACAACGCACGTAGAGAGAAAAGAAGGCTAGCAGTACGGGGAAGGATCCCCCTATGATGGCCTCTGGAGTCGATACTAACCGACCGTATATTTCTACCCTGTCTGCAAGGAGCGGAAACGCCGCCAGATAGCGTTGGATGGCGCACTGGAGGCACAGTTGTGACAAGATAAGACCCAGCAGGAGACACGGCAGATGCGCGAAAGGCGGAACGCAGGCTGAATAAATAGAGCAGTTACTCCTAAGCAAGAAGAATTACAAGGACCGCTACGCAGAAGCCAAAAGCCTCATTCTGGAAGCCCCCGACAGGTTCACGCAAAAGCTGTCCCACGTCTTCATGCGCGAGGACAGAGAGGGGCTCATACAGGTACTTGGCTACCGGTTGGAAAGGATGGAAAATACCGCATAGCTGTACTGCGATTGTTTACTGGAGACAACCAGCCCTTCTCGGCATGGGATACAAAAGGAATCGTAGGGCCGATCGAAAGGAGCAAGGATGACTTCGGGGTGGAGTAGGTCAAGTACAAACGAAAGCTTGCCTTTCTGGCCGATATCGGAGGAACGACGCAGCTGTTTCTGCACGTTTCCATGGCGCTCATCTTCTATGGCTCGAGGGAATTGGAAGTCGTGTGTGACCCCGTTCCCATACATACAGCACCAAGCACGCAAGCGAGAGAGATCTTGCAAGAAATTGTAGCCGAGGCAAAAAAGGCCCACCAGACGGCCGGGCCGGAAGATGCAGAAGATCATCCAGAAAATGTTTTGAGGCCAACGATACGGAAGGTCGATATAGAAAACGCCAAGGGAACGATGACTATCGATATGACATACCTATGTGCCCGATACTTGGAACAAAAAAAGACGTATCAACCTCTTTCTGCAACGGTGCGGCGAAGATTAGGAGCTGCCCGCCTATGGATACTTTCTGTTGCAGCAGCTGAGAAACCTTTTCATTGTCCAAACCCTTCTATGATGCTGCATTAGAGACATTCGCACGACAGGCAACAAACGAAAGGATCGGCTGGCAAACATTGCTGCACCATATGCCTAGAAATGACAGAACGTAGGATCTCCCAGTGCAGAACCCACCCCCACGGATGGGAAGCGGCTTCCGTTGGAATCTGCAACAACATATATAGGCCAAACCGTTCCGGCCAAGATAGCAAGGCTATAGCGAGGTTCAGGTCGAACGTGGCAACGACACCCCAGACCTATTTAATGCTACCTCATGCAACCGCTCGCATAGAATGGGACGCAACTCCTCAATGCTTGCCTCGCAGTCTCTTCTGGCGGTCCCACTTTTAAGGCCTCCTCTATCTCAGCGCTCCAGGGCCCTTCCGCAAACATGGACGGTCTTCCTCTTGTGTCTTGTAGCAGCAGCGCCATGATGTATATATCCTAAGCACGTATATTTTATATTGCAAAGCGGGCAGTCTAGCTGCTGCCCTACATCGTCGAAACCTGAAGGGTATGTCCGAGCAGCGTGCACAGGTCCGGCAGGGCCGACACACCGGCATATACAAGGTACACGGGACTCACACGCTCCGGCCAGCAGAGGTATGAAGTGGGCAAATCAGAGCAAACACGCCCAGCGATACCTCTGCGCCCCACACGCAGCTGGTACATAAATACGAGCAGCTCCTGGGAGGTCTTGGCCTGAACCTCTCCAGACAAACTCGAGGCACCCGCCTCGAACCGCGCCGTTTTCCACACCGTAATAGGAATACGCGGTGAGTTGATGACTGGATTGCAGGAGGAACGAAGGCAAACGCTGCATGGTTGGCAGGCCATCATATACTCGGCACGTATATTATTCCATTGACATTTTATTTCACCAGAGCCCAACTATGCAGGCCACGGGTAGGTCTCCACGTACTCAAAAAATATTTCTGAAGACGAGGTTCGACAAAACGTTGCATCGAAGGGACTTGTAGGCATACATGATACGGCGCTCCGGTGTAACATACGGAAGGGACGCATCCGCAAGATTTGTCCGGCAGGTGGAGTGAACGTATTCACCCGGAGACTGCAGGCAGAAATGGCGGCGTCCAAGCAGACCCTCCAAAGGCTAGTACATCAAGCGAGTAAACCGCTTCCCTTCCTCGAAGCACTCAGAGGAGGTAGCTGCGGCGCTGTAGAAGCTGCTGGAACGGTTTCCGCCTCCAATCTGCCACTCTGTCCACTACGCCGACGAAACCGCCGAGGGCACACCCGAAGAGCTGAAGGGGCTGGACGAGTGGATACAAACACAGCTATGCTAGCTCGAGGGAGCTGACCTCGTAGCCACAGCCCGCAAGAAGTGGGAGACGGACCTCGACACTATATTACACATTATCGAGGAGCCCCAGCAGAGCCAGCGGGCGCCCGAGACGCTATCCCAGCGTTCTAGAGATATCCAGGTATGTCTAGTCGGTAGACATAAGGCCTAATCCGCCTCGCTGTAGTCTTGCAGCTGCCGATCGTGCGCATCGAGCTTCTGCCGCTCCATATAGCCAACCCCGGCAGTCGCAGCATAGGAGAAATGCCTCGCGAGCCCCAGCAGGAGGATGCGTATAGTCACTAGAGCGGAGATCCCCACCAGCCCCTCAACCGAGTATTCGCAAGATCCACCAAGCGAGTATACCACCGTCGTATCCAAACTCGACCCAGCGCTGCCGCTTTGGCGGCGAAGGTTGCAGTAGCGTCGTGTTTTTTCTTATGGTTCCTACTGCTGCACGATCTTTGTGGGATCCTCGACACGTCGCCGTTTACTGGCCTTCTCCAGCAGCTCCTGCGCACACTTCACAAGTCGTTGGAAGACCGCCTTCAGCGCCTACACCTGCACCACCGTTTGCTCTGCATCAGTCTTCAGCACGGCCAACAGATTTTTCAGGCCTTCCTCCACAGCGGAAGCCTCATCGCGCCGGTTTTCTTCCGCAGGCGTTCCGGCCTGCCTCCTCATCGACCCCCGGATCTCATCCAGCGCCGCCTCCAGAAACTCTGCCCCCTTTTGTAACACAATATCTTTTTCAGCTTGTTTTGGGGCATCGGAACGGCAATCGACGCCTCCATCGTTTCGCCAGACCGCCTGCGGCACCTCCTGCGACAGTCATATCTTGCAGAGCCGCTTGGGGACAATGCATAACCACTTCTTGACCTAAGGTCTGCGGTTCCGTCTTCCTTACCTGTATAAGTTCCCATTCACTTCACTGCATGCGTAGACTGCATGCTGTCAGGACAGTGCTGGCGTAGGGCTCTTTCAATAGCTTAGAGGCGCAATCTCTATCGCCACGAGTCGAGGTCGCAGGGGTGCAAAGAGACTTCTGTGCGTGTACATCATCGGTTTTGGACATCGGAATGCAGAAAGGATTTGCGGAGATGTTGGTTTGGGAAATCGGCATAGTCTGCTAAGTGGCCTTCAAACGTATCGCGAATCTCCCCGACCTCGAAGTTGGAAACGGTCTTGTTGTATAGCTTGATTCGTACAGAGAAGCCTTCTGGGGTCTGATGTATGTATGACAAGACGTGCTTTCCTACGCTATCGGTATTGTCGAGGATGGTCCCATGGCTGTTGTAGTCGATACAGTATAGCCGCTAGAAAGCAGGAGCTGTTCGAATGCTGGGATCTGGGCCTACAGGTCGTCCATTTCAATTTCTGGAGCTCAATCTGCTCCAGGGTCCTTCTGATGTCCATTTTGGTCATCCTGGAGACCGTATGCACTATCTTGGTGTGGATCTGGCCGCAGATAAAGCCGTCGGACTTTCGGGCGATAGAGCTGCATATGGCGAGGTGTATGACTCCCACAACGAGCTTGGCCGACCCTTTGTAGCCGGTCGTGCATAGCGTCTTCACATTGCTACATACTTCTTCCTGACGTAGGTACCCAAATACGTAGAGGTCGTCCACGAAGACTGGGATGCCTTCCAGGGGTCAAAGCTGCGTGGGGCACTCGTTAATCGTAAGATAGTCGACGTCGGCGATGTCCAGTAAAAGACTGTTATCGCAGACGTTCTCTCGTGGGATGCATACTGCCGCGCTCTTTTTCGCTCGAAGCTCCATTCGCAAAAGGTTGTCCGGATTGTTTCCTGCCCTGCCATGGTTGTCGTACTGATTTGCTACCTGTGTGGCTCTGTGTGTTCCTTCAACAATTGGTTGTCGGGTCAGTCGTCTTGCGTTGGTTGTCGTGCTGCTGTTGCTGCTTAAGGGGATCTGTATTTTCTACAACAACGTTTCTCCAATTGGTTGTTGAGTTGGCTCCCTTGTGTTGGTTGTCGTGCTATTTTTCTTGTATGTGTTTGTGTTTGTGTGTTTGTGTGTGTGTGTGTGTGTGTGTGTGTGTGTTTCTCTGTATTTTCTGCGACAACGTTTCTCCAATTGGTTGTCGAGTTGGTCGCCTTGTGTTAACTTTCGGATGCGTGCGAGCGATGGGGACCATGCGATACATATTTGAGCGCCTTACTGATTATTGTATCTTTGCTAGTCCCTGTTGTCTGTCTGTAGCAGGGCTGAATATAAAGGGTATCCTATGGATTGTGGTCGGTGCAGGCTATATGGAATGGAAGGGTTATCCTGCGTAGTATCGTCTCTGTTGGCTATCGTCGGGCGGTGGTTGCTGGGCTTGTCGCTAGGTGTCAGGAAGTTCTCTGTGGTCTGTGGTTGTTCTACGAATTCTAGTCGCGAAAAGCTCTCGGTTGCCTCGGTGAAAAAAGGTTGTCGAAAAACGTGGTTGTTCTGACAAATTTTCTGCTCTTATAACTACAAGCTCGGCAAGGACCTTCCTAAATTGTCTTCTGGTCTTTAGTTCTATGAGTCGCAGCTTGTTAGCCTGATGGCCACCTCCACAGAACTTGCATATTCTTTGAGTGGCGATGGTGTCTGCCCCTCATTTCCAGCATGCCAGTAGCCTTATCTGGTCACTATATCACTGGACATGTACCGTGCAGTAGGTGCTGATGCATTTTCGTCCACGCGGTGCTGTCTGTCCCCAAGGCATCCATGTACACGTGTTTGTTTCTCCTCTTACCAAGGTTACAGATGGTATATTATAGACACACCGCATATCTAATTGGGCGTATTGTTGGTGGTCGCTTGCTGACCACCTCGCTACCCATGGTCGCCTCCATTGTCTATGATGGTATCCCATAAACACACTGCGTCTTATATTTTGTTTGGTACTGGTTGGCTATCCACCTTCCGCTATGACCACCAGCCCATTCTACCCCCACTTGAACACTTCTTTTACTGCCTCCAATGTGATCGCCACCCTCATATACTCCACCAAAAGCTCACAGGGTCTAGTAAAACGTTCCTGCTATGTGAATCAATAAATAGTGATGCAAGGTTGAGCCAAACCGGTACTTTACAACTACGCCTCTTCCTCTTCTGCCGCTCATTTTCTTTCCTCTCTTCGGCCCTGGTTGCTTTAATTTTGTTGACTTCGTCGTCCATGACTTCACTAACAAAATCTTTGCCATTTTTAAAGAGGTCGTTTTCGTGCTTAGGTGACGCTTATGGGGGTTAACACTCCGTCTTCTCTGTCCAACCCAGGAGGTTCTCCACTTTCTTCATTAAAGATATTGATTTCATTAACTTCCCGACTTGGCAATATTGGGTGGTTGTCATTCTTCGTTGTTCTTAGCTCTGCCCTGATCGACGATGAATGGCACGACTGCTAACTAACTGATTATATATTTACAACGCTTTCGGCCATTCGGCCATTTGCGTTGAGTTAATTTGCATACCGTGCAATTTTTAATACTTCATCAAATGGGTGCGAAGCATCCAATTGCCGCTTTATAGTGTGCACCGCACACTTATTAACTATTCATGTCTGGAGGCGGAAAAGGTGGAAAATAGATTCAGAAGGCGCCTCGACGTCTCCGGATGGCTCCAAGTGGTCCAGGGTTAAAAGTTTGGTTTTTGTTTGCCAAATATAAGGAAAAATCCTGGTCTTGCACCTCATCTAAATCTGTTAAGAATTTTGAACATAAACTCTGCATTTGTGGCTGTAAGTATGGGTTAGTTAAAGAGTAGTTAGGAGTAAAGATTTGTAAAGGTATAGACAGATGACCGGCTCAATCCAAGGATTGGATTAACAACGATATCCTATTTTTTTAAGCATATGCACCGACACTTTACTGACGTGGTGGTGCTTCCACAATTAGTTATCATATTGTGCGGTAGGACCTTGGTGATCTGGGCTTTATACCACTTTATAAACTTAATTGTGTATGGCCAGTTTGATCGCTTTTGATCATGATTTGTCTGGTCATAGCCACCTTGTGCGGCGGGTTCTTATGCTCTGGGTTTGGGACCACCTAATACGGTCTAATTTTTAGTTAGATGTTATTAGTTTTCTTCTTTCTATCATATTGTGCCCATGCTTACCCTTTTTTACGTCACTTTTAACTTTTGGGACGTTTTAATAATCGGTTACCACATTGTGCGGTACGGTCATGGTGGTCTGGGCTTAGAACCACTTTATATTCTACAATTTCTGTTAGACCAGATTACAGGGTAGTGTTTCAGAGTTCTAAAGTATTCAATCGTTGACACATTGTGCGGCTGGGCATGATGGTCTGGGCATAGGACAACCTTATAATGTGTTAAAGTTTTTGAGGGGGTCAGGTTAAACTGTGTTGTTCCTTTCCTTGTGATTTCTGCCGGAAACCGTCACCAAGCAGAGAGAGAGAGAGAGAGAGAGAGAGAGAGAGAGAGAGAGAGAGAGAGAGAGAGAGAGAATTTTTTAAAAATATTTTTTTATATATAGGAAAAAGAATATAGCTTGCATGATGGGTTAGTAATAGGGATATAATGGGCGGTAATATAGTTACTGTCTTGGAATTGTGACTTATATTGATTTAAGTATTGGTGGGAATAAACTGTCCCGTAGTTTACTTTATTATTGATTTCAATATGTTAATTTTTAATGAGTTAAGTTGTGATTTTAATCCAGAAATATGGCTTACCCCTAAGTCTTATCAATGGGAGTGAAAGTCTTCCCGCTTAAGAGGTCGGGGATTGGGCCGCTTATATCCGCGAACCAGGCCCATAGTGGGCCCGGCCTAACAACGCCCCCCCCCTGGGCAAGGCCCCTCCTCTCCCGTCTTAGACAGTTTGGGTTTTCCATAGTAATGGGTTTAGCACTTTATGACTGCCTATGTGGTTTGTAATATTAGTTAATTTAGTTTTTGTTGTTGTAGGTGCCTTTCTTGTCCTCTTTTCCTACGAATCTGTCTTGATGTTTTTAACCGGGGATGAAATTTGTCCTCTCCTTCCTATATCAGAAATGTAGCCCAGGATGTTTGCGCACACTGTATTGAAGTTATTGTTATTGGCTCCTGTATTAAGGAAATTCGGGTACTGGGATGGGGCTTTCAGTTTTTCTTGTTTTTCCTGTTATGTTTTCCTTGCCTGGTTGTAATTGGGGCAGTCATTGAAGACATGGTTTGACGACTCTGCGGTGGGACAATGAGGGCAGTTAATTCCTACTTCTTTTATCCCTGGCACAAATATTTCAAAACTACTGGCTAGGAGTGTTTTGCCAGTTTTTATTCTATTTATGACTTTGGTGTCAAAGGGATATGCCAGGTTTGCTGCGATGACACGACTGGCGAACGCACTGCTTAAGTACGGACGTGAAGGAAAACATCCCTCCGATTCGGTACGCGGACGTGAAGGCAAACAACCTTAGGTATAATACAGAATGTAAGTCAAGAGATATTGGGCGGGCCTAAAAGAAACTATCCTTCTTATTTTTCACACAAACCCTGATTATCATTCAGACTTGGAGACTTATGATACACAACGGTAGGAGTCTTTATACATGCATATTATACCCACAAAGACACTAGCACACTGGGATGGAAGGGGTTGTTAAGTTTTAGTTTTTTGTGGAAGAGAAAGACATACACAAACATACAAACATACAAAATTGACAATCATTGAATAGTATCTTTTTCTAAGTGATACGGATGACCCTGAAAAGGGCCGTTGGTTTGCCGTCCAAGACCGTTGAGATGTTAACGACGACGGTATCCAGGACGGGTAGGTCTCACCATGGGCTTGAATACTGCGCATAGTTTTCTCTTTCTGTAGAAAACAGAGAACTCATCTGTTTCCATCTTCCACTCCTCCACCTCTTCTCCCTGCTGTTGCTGTTTCTTCTGCTGCTTCTGTTTCCATTCCCATTCTTCTCTTTCCCTGATTATTTCCTCTCGCAGGACATCTTCCAGCAAGTCCTGGGATATCTTGAAGAAAATGGTGACCTTCTACTCATTGTCTGGCCATCTCGGGTGACTTCTATCTCGGACACGTTGAAGTGTTGGAGCTGGAAGGGTTTTTGATCGATGGCTCCGTTGAGGGCTGCATTGCTGACGATACCGATGAGCAAACGTTTTGGTAGCTGTACTTGGAATACATGATCTTCGATCTTGATCGGAGTCCAGAGGCAATAGTGAAGGTTTTCACTTCCACTCGTCGTACAGGATACTTGACTGTCGTTCTGTTCAGAGTTTGACTGATGTCGTTTCCCAATTTAGGTAGGAGTTCCACACGGCGCACGTAAATTCTGGCTTCTTCGATGTTCCTTTTGTACTCGTTAGCATTAGCCATCAAATAGAACACGGTATTACTTCGATTGAGTCTCACGTGTACGTCCACTCCATTCAACAAATAATTGTTTTGCGACATATGTCCAAATGCAAACGATCTATCGGTTCTCAACTGCGTCTTTGTTTGATTTTTTTTTCGACCATCGTTAAATCCTGCATTGTGAGGATCGTCATCCGCATTCAAATCTTTGTCGTCGAACTTGTCTAGTGTGTCAGGTTTCCATACCACGGAGGCATCCAAATGTGTGTTCTTGGCTTCTGTTTTCCGTACGTCAAGTGATTTGCCAGGTAAGCTCGGATGAAATTGTACCCATTGGGATTCTTGCATCGTCATCATCGTCAGTGTCATGGCAAATAGATTAATTTCTGACTCGGTGCATCGTTTTCCTTTGTCTCCTACAGCGGCTGTTCTTCTTTTCTTATTCTTTTTTTGAACGTGTCTATGAGATCTGAAGAGTTTTCGACGTCTCTTTCTGTCTGGTTCTTTCTGTGGCGTAGAGGGGAAATTTATGACTTGGTCACAAGTGTGAAAACGAATTTATAGGGGTGTCTCAGCTACCCACCAGATCTTTGCCAGTATGAATCAACACATTTTTTCCTGCATTCATCAAGGCTTCTTTAGGACTTTATTGGTCGATTAATACGTTTGGGAGAAATTCTTTTCCTTGCGTCATTCTGCATCTTTTAGAGTATGCAATCCTCTAGTGACCATAAATTTCAAGATGGGTGCTACTGTGCGAAAAGCTGATTTTAACGTATCTCCTAAACCATCCTCGTTGTGAAGCTACTCCTTGTACACAGGATTACATATTTTACAATTCGCTAGACATTCTTATTTTGTCCAAGATCTCCTTTATATTAATATTGGCACTGTCAAAATATGGTTTACTGACAGGAAGATAATGAGGATGTGCAAATTCTCGCATTGAACGTGATACGTGTTTCCACCTTCATAGTAAGCAGCTAGGACAGAATCCACTTTGAAAGGAATGACTCTCAGCAACGAAGCTTCTGTGTTTCCTACGACGTTATACTCGATGACATCAGAATACACAAACATCCAATTCAGTTCTTCGTACAATTCAATTGGGTAGCGAAAATACTTGTAGAATCAATCGTTGTTGTGAATGTACTTTGAGTGCTTTGCTGTGTTTCCATCTAGAATAGCAAAGAAACTTCGAGAAAATCTGATAGCGTTTTGCCGTCCCAAAAACAAATACATTTTAAGACGGTGACAAATTTTATGATACTCGATCAGTGCATTTTGGCGAGTTTTCTGCAGTGCTTTGCCAAACTGATCGCTGAAGATAGCTGAAATCAAGATGTTGGCATTACAATACAATTCTGCAGGAATTCGCATGGAATAGCTATTCAACTGTGGATTTGCTAGTGATGGTGCTTTGGATTTGTAATAGAGAAAATCATTTTTGTTCAAGTGTTCTTGTACTTGTTCGTTGAATATTTCGACGAGGAGAGTGGTTTGATCTCCAACCACATTCTTGATTTGAGTGGGATAACTGATTTCTACCAAAGCTACTTCCCAGTGAGCTTCGTGATCCATTTGTATGGCTTGAGGTAATTTGGCTGTGAAACAACATAATGTCTTGTTGGGAAACACATCTTTAGAACTGTCAATCGGTAATGCTAAATACAATTGATTATTCATAGTTCGACTATTCTGGTCTTTGAGGAGTCACTCCTTGTCAAAGGAGAATGATTTTTGAAATGTTCAAGAAGAGGGCTGATACGGTGATTCGAACAATTGCTGTTTTAACTGGCGTTGGCAAAACAACCGTTGTTGCTGTTATTGACGGTATATTTCATCGAAAAACTGGGAAGAAGATAACTAGTACAACTGCTGAGTAAAATGGTTGTTTTTTTTCCTTATTGTAAACTGACATTTCCAATGGCTGCTCCAATGACACAATACACCACAAAGATTTTGCAGAAAAATTAGATATTTTAGGGACATTTTTTCCACACCACACCCACAGTGGTTGTTGTTGTTGCTGTTTTTGTAGTTCTTGAAAAGATGAACTCTGAGAAGGAGATATTGGTGTGTTTAATGGCATGTTGTTAATTTCTACTTCTTTTTATAGTCGATGAAGCAGCGATTGAAGAATCGAAACTGGGTAGATATCCTTGCCAACGAACTTTCACTTCTTGGAGTGGATGTTTTCCTACTTTACGTGTTCTTCGATCGAGAAAACTTTCGATATCGTACACGTCGTATTATTTCTTAGTCACTCGTTGTAACTCAGGCAAGTAAAAAGTTCTTATCAACACTTCTCTTTTCATATATTCCAATTTATAATTTTTGTTTTACCAATGCGAACCAAATCGTCTGTGCTTAATTGTTTCTTCTTCTTGGATGATGCCTCAGACATTCAAAACAATCGCACTATACACACAAACATTCTTATGTACCATCACAGAAGATCAGATTTCAAACGGAATTGGTATACAAGTTTATCGTCAAGATCTCAGATGAGTTGGATTATGAGCGACATCCATACATATTGATGAGGTGATTTAGCATCTGATTATTTGAGCTTGCAAACATCATGGAGGCCATATTTCTAATCAGATATTGATAGATTTGATATGTAAGATTGTATCATAATGATCTTGGATGAGCGACATGTTCGCACGTACGCATGTTAATGAGGGGATCTGGCATTATACCGAGTCAGTATAATCCCAATGGCATCAACGTAAATGATGAAGAAAATATAGATAAAACATTGAAAAATTCAAGCATTTTAGAGTTCCATTTCTTCTCGTTATGTTTGCTTATTTGTGATGATAACAATCTGGATAAATCTTTAATACCAACATGGTATGTTTTCATTCCATCAGAGATAATCAAAGATAATCAAAACGTCAATATGCTTATCGTTCTCTTTTTCTGTCATTCTAACTGATTCGATGTCTTCAACTATTTCATAAATATTCACAGGCATATCATATCCAAGTTCAAGTTTTTGGTATACTATCGATTTTTACAGGACATTTATTAAACCAATGACTCTATCGATCCACATTATATACATTATATCTGAGGGTCTACGTACACGATCCCTCTGTGTGTTTAACACATATTCAATGGCGTAAAATGTATATATATCTTCCGCATTTTTCACGTTTAATGGAAGCCTGTATATCTTTCGCCATTCAGGTATATCTGTGTATGAGCTTTGTCTTGTCGATTGATACGTATCTACGTGCAATGTCACAAATAGTCTATCAAACATTCTATTCGTGCTTTCGCTTATTTCCTGTCCAAATGTGGTATGTAGCACATCCAATAATCGCTGAGCTACATCATCCATTTCACTTCTGTTTGTTAATGTTCATAGGTCTTGTTCCATGGTAAAATTCTCTGCATTCATATGGTTGGTCTCTTCGTAAGCGTGATAGTTAAACGAAGCTTAACTTTTACAGAACCAGATTGACGGATTTTTCGAATTATTACTTTCTTCATGTATGGTTCGGTATCATTGACAAGATCATACAAATCTTGATTGTTATCATTATAAATATGTACTCATTTACATTTCTCTTGAATTTATCTCTGTGCCTTTTAGTGGTGATACTGTTTACATTTTGGTTATTCATACGTCCAAATTCTTTACTACCTGGTAAAAGTAATAGTATATGCTTTGATGTTATTCTAACACGCTGTGGAATCGGTGGATCAAGTATTGAAGTATTTTTCTCTGATGTATTTAACAAGCTGGATTTCTATGTATATATTATTACACTTCGTTTTATTTTACCAACTTTATTGTAAGGTTTATTTTAACACACTTTGCTTTATTTAACTGCATTAATGTTTTTATAAATATTCCCACCTCAGTACCTAAAACCTCTGCTCCTGGGGGTAGTATACAGAAAGGAAACATTTACTACTACCTTGGGCAGAGTTTACATTCCAAATCTTTTACCTACGTGATAGTACTTCGTCCTCAATTCAGACATTTTGTGTTGCTAGTTTCATGAGGCTCTTGAGAAAATTATCGATGGGGCCAGTACCTTCGTAGCGTTTTCTGGCTGACTTAGGCTACTTCATTTGTATACATGGCGGCTCATTTAAACTTTATTAATTTATTTTGTTACCATTGTTTCACCAGGCTCCTAATGCATGCAATTAACATAAAACCAGCTCATCCTCATTCTGACAACAAGTTTGCTTCAAAACGTTGACGTAGCTACTGATATTTTATATATGACGCAGTGTTTTTGACCTGAGGCAAGCCTTAGATACTGCGGTGAGTTCATGTTTTTAAGGATTCAAACTGCGGTGAGTCCATGTTTTTAAGGATTCAAACTGACCTACATACTGTTCTTACCGCCGGTGTGTGGTTATATATATATATATATATATATATATATATATATATATATATATATATATATATATATATATATATATATATATATATATATTCTTGCTAAATATCGTGCTTGAGCTGCAAGCCGTTTTATGAGATTGTTTTTTAGGAAAGGAAAAGCAATGAACTACTTTGTTTTAATAGTTTTATTTCTTCATTTTTTCCATAGGCTTGTTTTGAAACTTTGAAAAATTGGGGAAAACAAAACAAAATCTATGGTAATAATGCCATATACATACTACTAACAAGGAAAATAATTTGTACTAGCATAACCAACACAGTATAGTTTATCTCCCTTGACCTTTTATGTTCTAATTTGCAGTACCACAATAAATGTAGGATTTATCTCAGTACCAAAATTTTAATAGTATGATTTGTTTCAGTGGCAAGGTAGGTGGCCTCATGCTCCTATGCATATATTCAAGGAAGTGTACAGAGTAGGTTCATTATGACGATAGAGCAATAATTTTAATTAAGTCAGTGAATAAGTTTTTTAATATTTGTTGTGCTCCAAAAATATTAACTAGTTGTAATTTCACTAGTGGTCTAGTGATATCATTATGTATCTACTAACCAGGTTTACTTTACTCTTTATTAACAGTAGTTATAAATAGTCTTCCTATGCGTCGTTAAATTTTCTTCTGTATATTCACCATATGAAAAAATTGAGAAGATATTGCTCTGAAAAGTAAATAATATCATCAGAGGTTTTCATTACACTTAACAGTTTTATCTTGTTCGTTAGTAAATGCTTTAAGTTAGTCCGTATTTTTTCATGTTGTCACATGATGTCGAAAAAGTAATATTTTCACGAGGATGCAAATAACAAAATATATGATGTTTATTTTCTGATCATCGCCTAATAGAAAACCTGGTGGTAACGTCAAAATAATTGTAATGCTTGTTACAACAGCTGCTAAAGCAAACAAATAAAACATCATTAAATTGGCACTTTTATGCACTGTAATTAATAAAAGCTATGATGTTATGCTAGTTAGGCATGTGATAAAGATATTCGCGTGTAACACAATTGTTGACGTAAACAGAAACACCGTTTTCCTATTTGTTATGTTTTCTATAACAAGAAATCTTAAATAGAACGAATGTTTTCACATTGTTACCGCATGCAATGTACGAGAAAAAGTACCCCATTCATATTACGTAATAGATGTGTATAGAAACATGCATTTATAGTTAGTGAACAGAAATGTAAACCTATAACCTGATGCTATGAACAGTTACTCTTCGATCGGGTGAGTTGGTAAATGGAAGTAGCACAGCTACTAATAATGGATTTGTATTACTTGTTGTTACGACTTTAGGTCTTAAAATATGTAAAAGAAAGAAAGTGAAACCACCAAAGTCAAGTAAAATCACCAAGCACTTTATTTCCAGACAATTAAAGCAAAAATTCAAACGACTCTTACAATTTGTGAGTTAAATTCCAAATAATCCTAAATATCCTAATCACAAATCCAAACTAATAAAATGTTCCGAATATATTCCAATATCATTGAATGCACTGCTATACCACAAAGATGTTATCCAGAATGTATTTGATTGAGTTCACATAAATCCCAAAATCATGGATTAATCTAAAAGTCAATGAGCACTTTAGTAATTCCAATGAATATTTTAAGTTAATAATTCCCCTCAAATTATATCTGATTTCAACAACACAACTGTAATTACTAAAATAGATTCCTTACAGACTGATCTTCAGAACTGGAATTCTATAACAGGAATGCATTCCTTTACCAAAATCTGTATATAAATACATATGCCTACATAACCTATGTCTTATCAGATTATGAGCGATTCTAATGGAAAAATACTAGCCTACCTGACATATGTCGCAAAAGATTAATTGCGAAATGCCTATGAAAATACTGGCCTACCTCACACATGTCACAACTTACAAGCATAGACAAAAGTTAAGTATGTATTTTCAAATCCCAAATACTGGCCTACCTGACACCATACAACTTACAATCATAGACAAAAGTTAAGTATATAAAGATCATACATAACACATCCCCTAATAATGAAAAAGAAAGACCTGTGCAATAAAGCTTTCTTTTAAATATGCATCTGATACTATAATAATCAAACTTACATAGGAAGATGTCTTATGAATGACAATCTGCTGAATTACACAAAATATACACAAAATAAAGCAATATGGTACTTCTATAGACAGGACAGTGCATCTGCAATCACATTATCTTTTCCCCTGATGTGTCTAATGTCAATGTTGTATTCTTGCAGCATTAAATTCCATCTCAACAGTATCCCATTTTCACCGCACATTTTGTTAATGAAATTAAGGTGATTGTGATCACTGAATACAATAACCGGAGAAAGAGCCGAGGTAACATACACTGACGTTGTAAAGTCAGTATCAAAGCCAAACATTCCTTCTCAATTGTGGAATAATTTTTCTGGTTCTTGTTTATTTTCTTTTTTTAGAAAAATAGCACACATGATCCACACCATTTTTGTCTTCTTGAATCAACATTCCACCAACCCCTACATCACTCAACAGCAATTTTAAATAATTGGCTGAAATTTGGTGCAGAAAGAACTGGTGCATTTTTAAGCATGGCCTTTAATTCCTGACACTGGTAAGACCAATGAAACTTGGATTTCTTACTCAACAAATCTGTCAAAGGTTCGGGAATTATGGAAAAATTTAAACTAAATTTTCGATAATATCCAGCCATAGCTAAAAATCGCATCAGTTGCTTTTTACTGACAGGATTAGGGAATTGAATAAGCGTCTGTGATACTTCTGTTCTATGCTTGAAAGATCATGTGTACTCTATGTGGTACCTGTGACTTGCGCTGGCTGATAATATATCAGTCAACCTTATTTTCTCCAACTTTAGAAACTTTCACAGGCTTTATAAATATCCTTCTTTTTTAAAACGGCTTACTTTCTGGCGCTGGAAAAGGGCTGCATTGTAGTGTTGAAAATTCGTAGATAAATGGTTGGGAAAAGCATCTAATCCAGATAGTGTCGCAACGTTTGTTGATTAGCCTGTCGAAGGTTTCAATTGGGTCGGACCACGTTATTGGTGGGCAGAATTGCCTTTCGCTTTACGTCTGGTCAATTGCCTAGGCACTAAATAACCTTCTTGTGTTGCCTGCTAGCAACATCCAGCCTCGAAGAAAGCAAAGCTTGGAGGGCTGGAGTAGGAACATCAAGCAAATCACTTGAGACCAGCTGTTCAGAAAAGGCTGACTGATTGGGGGTTTTAAATTTGGCTACTGAAAACCGCGTATAATGACAAATTTCTCTTTCGACCCACCGTCTAAACCAAAACTATAATTTTAGCATGAACTTGGAAAAATAAGTAAGATTACCAAATTATTGAAAAGTAACTCATGTCTCCCATTTCATTTACACTTTTTGGACACATAAAGTAGAGTCTGTACACTAAATTTAAATTTGAATGAAATAGGTTAATTGCAACTAGACACAATTATTGCAGCTAAAATATGTAACTAACACATAATTAATAACATGGCCGCAAACTGACTTTAATTAAATAGTACGCTGTGTGTACATTTTTAAATAGTCGTAAATTTCCGAACGGCTGCACACAACTCAAATTGAAAGTCATCATCAGTGTTGTCATTCATCTTCGAATAGTCAGCTACGAGTGACAGTATCAGCAATAAGCTGTATATTGCACTAATCAATTTGGAGACGGTAGAGCTTCAACACCTGGTGGAGGTGTTAGACGTCCTTCCCGGGAGGGGATGATAAGTCCATTTCCATTAAGAAGAGCTACATACTGCTATAGTTCTTTGACTAGAACC
This sequence comes from Margaritifera margaritifera, assembly GCA_029931535.1. Lineage (NCBI taxonomy): Eukaryota > Metazoa > Mollusca > Bivalvia > Unionida > Margaritiferidae > Margaritifera > Margaritifera margaritifera. The sequence goes on along the minus strand of JAQPZY010001679.1, from coordinate 2,860,105 downwards.
CCATGCCGATATGACTATCAGTTCAAGAAAAGTAGGCATATAAACGTGTTCAAGCTGGCCATCAAGGCAGCCATTTTTGATGTTGGATAAGCATCATTTTAATATAGGAATAGCTATAAAAAATGAAAAAAAAAAAAAAAAAAAAAAAAAAAACCCACAACCAAACAAACAAAAAATACCCAAATGAAACAACAACAACAAAATAAAACAAACAACAACAACAAAAAACCCATGTAGGTACGGCCATGCATTCAGGAAAAGTAGATGTAATATGATTTTCACAGCTGTGGTGCGCATTTTGGGAGGTCATATCGGCATACTGTTTATTTTGGACCAACTACATATAGTGAGATATGTTGCAGTGAACGCCCCATGTCTTCAAGATAAGTAACTATAAGACAATTTCCAAGATCTCTGCGATGACTGTTTGTTGGAAGTCTGATCAGCATATATAACCATCCAGATATCATAAGAAGTCTCTCAGTAAAAACCCCATGCTACTATGACTGCCCGTTCTGAAGAAGCAACAATAACACGATTGTCAAGATGGCCACCATGGAGGACATACTGGAGTTCTGATCAGTACCAATTTCTTTGCATACAATTTAGCTACTACAAGGAGCCTTTCAGTGAAAACTCCAAATTGATACAACCATCTATTCAGGTGAAATAGCAATAAAATGATTTTCATGATGGATGACATGGCCATGTTGAATTTTATATAGTCACCGAATTTGTCGATCCCATGTTAGTCATTTTTCCGGTAGTAGTAGATCTGATGAGCATTTATGATTAACTAGTTATCATAAGAAGTCTTTTAGTGAAAACCCCATGTCAAAATCTCTAACCATTCATAAGTGGTAATACGATTTTCAAGATGGCCTCCATGGTGGTCATATTGGATATCAGATAGGCACCGTTTTCTTTTAGGACCAACTAGTCGTCATACCAAAACTTTTAGTGAAAAACCCATGCCAATATAACCATCAGTTCTTGAGGGGAAATTATAAAATTTCCAAGATGGCTACTGTGGCAGCCACGATGTGAGTCTATGTGGCACCACGTAGAACCAATCAGACCTTGGGATGCATGTGTGGATCAAGTTTCATGGCAAACCTCGCAGTAGTTTAGAAGGAGTAGCAATAGCAAGTAATTGTCTAACAGACATATGCCGCGCCATAGCATAAACTCTCCCAATCTTTTTCCAGTAGAGCAAGTAATTAATCATTAGACAAAATAGAAACCTTAATCCATGTCCATTAGTCACAAAACGACAAATGTACTTAATAACTGGAAGCCTTATCTGTTCCAGAATCGGGAGGGGTGGCAGGATGGGGTGGGATGGGAGGCAGATTTCACTTACTTCAATAATATGAGGCTCAAATTGGCCTGATATTGCACACCTGGATAGTTGACATATGAAAATGAAAATTTACATACGTATTGAAACTGTATGGGGGAAAAGAAAAGCTTGGAGCACATAGTTGCAGCATTGTCTATTAATGTTGGCGCCATTTTTCTTCTTTCCTAAACAACACACACACACACACACACACACACACACACACACACACATATATATATATATATATATATATATATATATATATATATATATATATATATATATATATAATATCACTTACTCGGAATAAATACGATAGGTCGTTAATACAGGCATCTTTGTCCCACGGATCTTTACTTGTCCTAAAAGACTATGGCCTGGTTCATAAGTTAGAAACTGTTCATAGCTCCAATCTTTAAGTATGTACACTTACTTGGAATTACAATTGGAGTTAATATGGGCAGTCAGCATGGATTCTTGGCTCTGTCTTTACACCCCTGGGGCACTGCCCTGGCGTCATAACTCAGAAACCTTTGAGATCCACACCAAAGGATGCTGTTGTGGGGCAGTTGTCAATGATCAGTTGCCTGCTGGTTCGCTTCGACCATTATTAATATGGATCTTGCTCATAATCGATGAGACAAGCTTACATATCAAGTCTGATCAAAATCTGTTCAGAAAATATGGTCTCCAGAGTGTTCACAAACTGAGCCAATCAGATATAAGATCACCTCATTAGTATGCGTGGATGGCACTCATGATCAAACTCATCAGAACGTCTGATGAGATAAGCTTACATAACAGGTCTGATCAAACTAATAAAATATGGCCTCTAGATTGTTCACGAGCTCAGCCAGTCATATGCAAGATCACCTCAGTAATACACATAGATGTCTCTCATATTCAAACTCATCTAAGAGCTTGATTATATAAGATTACATACCAAATTTGGTCCAAAATCTGATCAGAAATATTACCTCTAGAGTGTTTATAAGCTCAGTCAATCAGTTGCATCATTATCTCATTAATATGTCTGAACGTCGCTCATAATCAAATTCATCCCAGATCTTGAAGCTTATATACCAAATCTGAACTATATCCGGTATTCACATTGGAAAAGAAAATATCCTCTAAATATCTACATATAAAAACAAACAATAAACAATGCTGAAAACTTTTTATTCTCATGTTATGCAACAGAAAACAGAATGAAAACTAATATATGTATCAGTGTAAATCTTTAAGAAAATATGTTCCCTTGTTTTAAAAAATTGTTTTCCCCAAGATATCCTTCCTATACCGTATTTCTTCACAAAGTAAAACAGCTCGACTGGTATTACACACCACATTGATGCCACTCTATTAAATCTTAATAACTAAAAAAGTTCTAGTTCCTTAGATCTCACAGTAAACAATAATTTTATCAACATTTTTATTTTACAATTATTTGGTTCAAGGCACTTCCATTCTAAGAGTATGCATTAAAGTGTACATAACCTATTAAACTGATCATTTCATTATATTTTATATTTTCAATTACTATGAATTTTTTTATTCTTATGGAGTTTCATTATGATTGCATAACAATATGACTTTTTTGCACGTAAGAAATCCTATTATTGCCACAGAAGAATATTAGTTTGTTGGATTTTTACATTCGTGGTTTACTACAATCCCAAAGTCCCAAACAATTCTGATAGTCATTCCACAATTAATTGTGAAATCGTGGTATATAGTCTAAACTACTTCCATTTTAAGGCCACAACAAATAAAACTAGAGTTCTTCAGAATTCTAGAGAAGATATTGAGCGAGTATATTTTATTTTACAAATATCATCCTTTTATAACTGAAAATTTTCAGAAACGTTTCAAAATTACTATTATGCTGGTGCTATTTTTCTTGTTAAGTTTGTTGTTTGCCTGCTACACTTTGAAACAACGGCCATGAATTTGTTTAGCAGGATTTTTTCTTCTGATCTTGCATAATTTAGAATTGGGCTTCTTAAATCATTGTTTCGTGTCTTGCATATTTCAGGAGCTTGATTCATGAAGAATGATAAATGAAATTCATTTGGTGTGGCCTAAGAGTATGCAATAACTTTAAAAACCACGTTACATACGTACTACTGATGAGTGTAATTGGGTAGTGTTCAACATGGCTTTATTTCCAAGCTTCGCAACAGTATTGAAACATGTGATATTTGAGTGAATACACAAACATACAGTCCATGTCAAGGACTGACTTGTGTGATTATATGGAATTTTGTGGAATATACACTGATCTATCCTTATTCAAGGGAGATAATATACGTTAGGTCTCTCTAACTAAGGTCAGAGTTCATTTTATGGTAAAAATACATTACCCTTACAGGGGTGTTTATTCAACTTGGCGTGCAAACCCCCCCCCCCCCCCCCAAAAAAAAAAAAAAAACCCAACCCAAAACAAAACAAAAATAAAAAAGCACAAATATAAAAGAATTAGGTCTAAATTTATAGTACATATAAACTCTGACACAACATGGCAGTGGTGGCTATGGAAGAACAGATTAAATACAGTCAATACATTTTTATATGTTTTCTCAAAGAAACACTGCGTACTGTGGTGAAGATCAGTTACAGTTATGGAAGAATATATTAAATATAGTGAATGCAGTCAGTGTGAATCTTATCTCATTTAGTCCAATGATCTATGACCCTGTCTCAGCATGCAACACTTTAACCCCACGCCAAAATGCTGGATGACTGATGAAAACTATAAATACATGAAAAATATTATATACTAGTGGGCAATATTTTAACAAGCATTAAAACTCACAATCAAACAGACTGATTTCATGGGTTAGAAGCAAAAAAAGGCACCGAATACCAGGATGTATTCTAAGACGCGCGATTGCGGGATTCACCCTAATTAAAAAAAAAATCAAGCTGAAAAATAAAACCAAATGTATGAAAATTGTGCATTGTATTTTCAGGCCCTACCTTGATTTCTTCATTGAATCCTCCGATATTCAGAAAAATCTCCCCTTTTTTAATGGAGTGGTGAGTTTTCTCCTTTACTTTCAGTTCTAGTATAGACCCAGGACTATGATTACAGCTGAATATATAAAGAAGATAGTGGACATAAAATATTAAAAATTATTTAAACAGTAGATGCAGCAAAACAAATCAATTCAAGACAAGGAAAATACACCAGAAATACTATACAAAAATAGTAAATTACAGTAACGACAGTTCCCTTAATGATTGAAAAACTACCTATACTTATCTTGTTGATATCGAAAAATGCAACAATATTTTCTACTTGTTTTTCAATACTCAACAATCTATCACACAGTAAAGGTAAACACTGTGCCAACAATTATCATGTTTGTTTTCTTTTTTCTCATCTGTTTACCTTGGAGTTTAAATAATATGCAATAGTCTTTGTTAGGTCTGAATTCGTTCACATGGCTGACGTCTGCCCAAAAGCCAAAAGCATCAGCAGTTGGCTAGGAAATCTGGGCCAGAAGGATGAATTTTGTGAAAATTTCTTTCTAAGTTGTTTGTCAAACATTTTATGAAAACAATTGTTTCAGGATTTCTCTATTTTTTTTATATCTTCTTCCATTTTTTGATGGCACATCAGCATTGTTTTTCCAACATTGAAAGGTCTCTATGCCAGGATAGCTTCTATCAAAACTGGCAAAAATTCTGTTGCTTTTTTTTTTACGATAAAGTTTAATAATGTGTCATTATGTGTGGAGGATCTGCATCATTCGTACAAATATGAAAGCCCTAAACGCTTTCTGTCAAAGCAGATACAATTCTGTTTATTTTTTTTTTTGTACAAAGAGGTGTTTCAATTTTGTTCTTTTTAGTTACAGTGGCCATATTTCATGGCGGATTGACATCATTTGTATTAAACTGAAAGCTCCTAATGCCAGAATACTTTATGGCAAATTTGACTTAATTATATTCAGTGGATGAAAGGTTTTTCCACTTTTAGTAACGGCTGATATACGGCAGACTGGCATCATGTGAACAAACTTTAAAGTCATGTAGGCCAGAATGCTTCCTGTCAATTTCAGTCACATTGTGTTGAGCCGGTTTTGAAAAAGTTATACTTGAAGGTTTTTCAATTTTTAGTAATGATGTTCATATTTGATGTCAGATCGGCATTAATTGTAGAAACTTAAAACGTTCTTTATTCAAGGATGCTTTCTGTTAAATTTAGTCAAATTATACTCAGTTGTTTTGGAGAAGATGTTGTTTAAGGATTTTCTATTTTTGGTAATGACAGTCAAATCTAATGGTTGATGGGCATCATTTGTACCAATTTGAAGGCCCTGTAGGCCAGGATGCTTTCTGTCAAATTCTGATGTCAAATGGTTCAAATATTTATGAAGCGGTTTTGAAAGTCGATTGAAAGGTTTTCCTATACTTAGCAATGATGGACATATTTGAAAGTGGAGCAACATCATTTGTACAAAATCTGAGATGTACTTTATACAAGAATGCTTTCTGTTAAATTTGGTCAAATTATGTTTAGTGGCGTTTGAGAAGAAGTAAGTTAATGGTTTTTCTTGTTTTTGTATTGGAGGCCATATATGATGGCAGATTGGCATAATTTGGACATATTTTGAAGACCTTTTACTAGCATGCCTTCTTTAAAATTGGGTCATATAGTGTTGAGCGATTTGTAGGAAGAAGTCTTCTAAACATTTCTTTAATTTTAATAATAATGGCCATATTTGAAGGCGAACTGGCATCACTTCTATATATTTTAAAGGCCTTCATCTTAGGATGTTTTCTGTTGAGAGACTTATGAAAAGAAGTTGTTTGAAGGTTGTTCTCGTTTTAGTAATGGCCGCCATGTTGTCTGGTGGATGATCATCAATTAAACAAATTTCAAAGGCCTAGATACCAGTGTTTCCTGTAAAATTAAAAGTAAACTAGTCAAGTGGGTTTGAGAAGCTATTATAAATAAATATTGTGAACAGGCGATGCGCAACGTACGAAAGACCAAAACATAAACTCATTTTGGCCTTACGACCAGATAAGCTATACAATTTAATTACAAGAAAACTATATGCTTAGAAAAACAATTCCAATGGTAATGGTGATTTTTCAACTTCATTAAGATGGGAATGTAAATGTTGATATATTTATGTGTGTGTGTGTGTGTGTGTGTGTGTGTGTGTGTGTGTGTGTGTGTGTGTGTGTGTGTATATAACAAGATCAGAAAATGTTCAGACAAAAAAGAAAATATATGATATCTGAAATGTATGCTTTTGTTTATATTAAATGCTTTAACCGCAAACAAATCACATGCTATCAATATCTTTGAAAGATACTTAAACAGTTTAATGAGATTGAAATTAACATTGTTCATTGTTCGAAAAGAATTAAAACATAAAAAGGAGTTAATTATTCACTATTTGTAGGAATGTAGCCCTATTCTTATAGTTCACTTCATTGACCTATGTGTGATTTATTAACGAAAGGTCTGAAAAAATTGAATTGAAAATGTTAAAGTTGTAAATCTATATCAAATGGCTTTTTAAATATACTAAAAAAGCCTGCATTTCTGAAACAATTAAAACATGACAAACTTCTGGTGTTACAATTCAAAGCAATGAACATTAGTTTCTGTACAACGAATACCATGATTAGGGTTTGTTTTTTGTTTTTGTTGCAAATTAACAACTGTTATTATTTCTATTATTGACTGCTGGAATATTTCAAAACCAATAAGGATAAAAAAAAAATTGTAACGAAAGTTGTGATAGTTCCATTCTGTTTGCTGCATAGGTCATAGTTGATATTCCAATTAAGACATTTTTCCTTTGGAGTTTTCTTTCTTGCTGTTTCTGATACTTTTATTCATTTTCCTCATCAAGATGTTTGTTTACGTGACGCATGAAATCATCGTTAGTCATGTTCTCGCCTTTAGTCATGCGGCAGATGGGGCAGATGTCCGTTAAACTATTGACAACATCTTCATCTGCAAAATCCATCGGAAAACTCTTACTGAATACTGGGCTAAACTTCATAGGCTCTCCGTGGATGTCCAGAAATCTGAGAATGAATAGAAAAATTAGTGATCAAACATAAGCTTGAAATTTGTCAATTCAACGCAACAGTCTCTGCACATATGGTGCGACTAAAGAATGCTTTCTTTAAAATTCAGGGGCAAAGTTCAGAGTCAAATATGGGCCATAGTATTGTCAAATGCTGTCAGAAAATACAGCAAAATTTCTTCGAGGGGATTGACGCTCTACTGCCCGAAAAGAATTTCCAGGAATTCCAGATAAGATCATTTCTTCCTTTTAACTGCTTAGTGTTGAAATCATTTCTGATATTCTTCAGCAATGAGAAGATTTTAAAATTAGCTCATGTGGATGTCAGTTGGCACCATTTTCATTTAGGACCAACAGGACATCATTAGAAGTTTTCTAGTGGCAACCCCATGTTGATATGACTTTCCATTTTGGAGAAGTAACAATAACAAGATTTTTTAAGATGGCTGCCTTGGTGGCCATATTGGATCTCAGATGCGCATCATTACCATTTAGAACCAACTATACATCATGAGAAGTCTTTTGGTGAAAGCACAATATCAATATGACCAGTCATCTAGGAGAAGTAACCACATCAAAATGCTTAAGATGGCCATTGTGGCGGCTACATTGGACGTCAGATGGGCACCATTTTTATTTATGAACAACTAGACTTCATAAGAAGTCTTTCAGTGAAAACCCCATGATGATATGACAATTCATTCAGGAATAGTAATAGCAAGCTTCTCAAGATGGCGATTGGGGCAGCCATATTGGATGTCTGAGCAGCACTCATTTCATTTAAGAATAACTAAACATCATGACAAGTAATACAGTTTATATGACCATGCGTTCAGGAGGAGTTACAATGACAAAATTTAAAAATGGCTGCAGTGGCGGCCATATTGAACATCAGATCGTCACCAATTTCATTTAGGATCAGCTACACATCATAAGAAGTCTTTTAGTGAAAATCCTATGTTGATATGACCATTCAATCAGGAGTAGTGATAACAATATTTTCAAAATGGCCGCTATGGCGGCCATATTGGACACTATATCGGCATCGTTTTCATTTAGGACCAGCTAGGTATCATAAGAAGGTTTTTAGTGCAAACCCTATGTTGATATGACTTTCCATTCATGAGGATTTATAATAACAAAATTTTAAAATGGCTGCGGTGGCGGCCATATTTGACGTCAGATTGGCACCAATTTCATTTAAGATCAGTTACATATCATAAGAAGTCTTTTAGTAAAAAATCTTTTGCTGATATGATTATACATTCGGGAGAAGTAGCAATAACAAGATTTTCAAGATGGCAGCTGTGGCGGTTATATTGTATTTCCAACCGGCACCATTCCCATTTCGGAGCAACTAGACTATGGGATAAATTTGTGTGTAAAGTTTCATGCCAATCCTCCACGTAATTTAGGAGGATTAACGATAACAATCTGGTGCTAACTGTCGAACGGATGATGGACAACAGACAACAAACCATCTCATAAGCTCTTCTGGTCTATGACCTGTAAAGCTACAAATGGACCTTTTCAAAATAAGACCAAAAGGGTCTTTTCAGCCCCCTTCCCCATATCTTGGAAAAGATGTACTAATCATACAATTCCAACTTACATGTTTTGTTTGTCTTTGTGGTGTATGTATTTGTGTTAAAAACACACAAAAACCCCAACTGCCACACTCCCTTTCTCCACATCTATTACTTTTTAAGTATGGTGTACGATTTTAAGAGTGTTTGTTAGGGCTCCTCTCATATCATACCTCCATCCCTCGTCAAACTGATTTGCACGTGTGTGAGTTTGTTTTTAAGAGTAAGTGTGTTTCCGTAAGAGTGGATGTTAATTATTATAAGATACCCCTTCCCTCATCTTAGTGATCATAACATATTCCTTCCACGTTGGCCCTTATCAGTTTCTTTGTAAGTTTGGTTGTTTGTCTTTAGGGATGTGTGCTGGTCCGTAAGAATATGTGTTAGTAATCTTATCCTAGCCTATCATACTGTTTCCTGCACCTATTAATTTTGTAAAAGTGGGGTACTGCATTGTAACGATGTGTGCTCGATTGTAAGTGTGTGGGTTTTAGATTGTAAGGGTAAGTGATTGCATTGTAAAGATGGATGCGTGTCCATCTTTCTCCATGTTTGTCTGTTAGAAGAAGTGTTTGTCTTTAAGACTGAGTCAGTAATTAGGTGCGTAGTTTTTCCAGTGACTTTTTCCCGACGTTTATTCCAGCTGATTGTTCCACCATAATCACAATGACCCACTCATGTTCAGTACACACTGGGCCCAATGCAGTAGTATCATTTTCAAATTTCCATTCACCCCATTGTGACCCATAATCTTATTCCCATTATCCTTATAGTGACCCATAATGTTTCTTTTCCACAGATCACCATACGAGCCCAAATAATATATTTTCATAAACCCCTATAGTGAGTGGCCAAAAGGTTAAAGTTCCATAGACGCCACCTCCCTCGTACTAGCCCTCATGTTAAAATTCCATAGACGCCTCCTCCCTCGTACTAGCCCTCATGTTAAAATTCCATAGACTCCCCCTCCCTCGTACTAGCCCTCATGTTAAAATTCCATAGACGCCCCCTCCCTCGTACTAGCCCTCATGTTAAAATTCCATAGACGCCCCCTCCCTCGTTCTAGCCCTCATGTTAAAATTCCATAGACTCCCCCTCCCTCGTACTAGCCCTCATGTTAAAATTCCATAGACTCCCCCTCCCTCGTACTAGCCCTCATGTTAAAATTCAATAGACGCCCCCTCCCTCGTACTAGCCCTCGTGTCAAAATTCCACAGACGCCCCCTCCCTACTAGCCCTCGTGTTAAAATTCCATGAATGGCTATAAAGGCCCATAATTTACAGTTCTATAAACCCGCATATTGAAGCATAATGTTAAATTTCCATAAACGGGCGACACCATGCGAAGTAAGGTATAATAGTCTCAATGCACTCTTCCAGCATGTCCTAAAAAGCCATTAATGGTCACAGGCAGCCAATTATTGTATGAGCTACATAACCAGCCAATTTGGCTGAATTTGTTAGTAATTTTAGGAATAAGTTGTCTGTTGTGTCAGTTTTATACGTTTTTCTTACAGCACCAACGTTTAGTCACACTGAATTTTAAAAACAGGTATTCAGGGATTACTGCTTAAAATGCTGTGTAATGCACTTTCTCAGTAGCGCTATTAACAATACATGGCCCAAAAAACCTGTTTGTCGTAAATTGGAGCACATAAATGTTTGATTAACAATTCTCGGTTTTCAAAAGTATAACTATATGGTTGTAATTATTAAAGTCTATGGATGAAAAATGTAAAGTTCTTATGCTAAAGTTTGAATACAAATATTGCATTTTCCCGTATTTTGCTAAATCGGGTGCATCTACTGGACAAGACCAGACACTAAATGAGGTTGCATGATCACTATCTGTTAGTTATCGTATCTTGCTTCTGTAAAATTGCCAATTTATTGATGAATTGTTTCTTCCGTTTTTTAATCCATTTTCTCCGATGTTCGACTGACTTTATTACGGATAGGTCTCTCCCTCTGCTTAAGGGTACAATGACGTAAATGGTCAATGACATATTTTCCTTTGATAATCAATAAAATATTGAACTTGAGATTTTATTAACACCGAAAAGTACCGTTGGTTTATTGGAAATTAAAGTCTGTGAAGAGGAAGTGGGTTCCAAGATTGACTTCCCTTTTCTACGCCAATAAATGTACACGCACACCTTCCATATAAACATTTGCCAGACATCACCCACAAGAAAAATGAATGCAAATAATACCGATTTCATGTAAGCACATTGAATGACGTTGAATAATGTTTTGAGAAACGCAAATTTTGAATATCGACTTGCAGCCTATGTAACAATCCCAGATTACCTCCCTTTGTCAGAGTCGCGTTTCAATATGCATTTAAATTCATTTAGCTTAAGATATGCACTACATATCCACATAGGAAACAAATACCTTTAGGGGGATATATTAAGAAGTTTCAGAGAGAAATTTGTATTCATTTGTGGAAAATGTTATATGTTTATTATTTCAGCAGGCTCCCAAATTGAAATAAATTCCTTTACATCTTCAAAATGGTAATAACGAGACAACATAGTTTTTGCCGGAGTTTTCAAGGAAAGGAGCTGTTGACCATGAATACTTATAACGAGAGTAAATTTTAATTTGTACGGCACAGGATGGATGTAAACGGGAAGATCTCACCGGTCTGGATTTTTATCGTGAGATTATTATGAAAGGAAAATTTGATTTTAGGTCACAGATAACTAATTATTTTACGAGCTACGGAACCAGCCTATGTATGGTGGTATACTAAATACCGTATTTTAAAGAATGAAAGACGCTAATTCAGAAGAGGCCTGTGTATGGGTAAATTGTACACATTAGTAGGCTCGAACCTAAAACCAGTTTTATTTATCGCTATCGCCGCACAGGTAATACTGGATGTAAACGGGGAGATCTCACTGGGCTGGATTTATTTATAGTGGGCACCTACAAGGGTATTTTTGTCAAAAACACTGCGTGCAGTATATAATTTTTATCATTTTAAAAGTTACCTCTTGGTTAAATCATTCGTAAGATGTAAGAGTGATTTGCCGATCTTACCACAAAACTATAATATTTTGGACAAATATTTAACGTTACGGTCTATGGGAATTGAATTAGTTGTCTGTGCCTTAATTGAAGCAAGAGCCGTGATGTGTTCTTGGGCAAGGCACTTTAATCCAATGGTCTCTACACTAAATAACCTACCTGAGTTGCTGTGCCGATAAACGCTACACACCAATAAACATCCATAACCCTATTATGTGACCCATAATTTAAATTTCCGTTCACTCCATAGCAACCTATAATGTTGAGCTTTCATTATCCCCATACCGATACATAATGTTAAATTCATATAATCCCCTAGTGACCCATACTATTTCTCATTCCTTCCATACCGATTCAAATGCCCATGTTAATTTCCCCACCACCGCCCCAAATATATAGCAACTTATGCGTTGCGAGAAATAGTTCTCTCCTAGGGCCAATATATATATATATATATATATATATATATATATATATATAGATATATATATATATATATATATATATATATATATATATATATATATATTGATGTACGTCAGAGACACATAAAAGCATTTTGGTTTCGTCGAGCTAAGCCCGCTTTAAGTTGTTTTGAAGAGAGGTTTTGGCTTGTTTTGTTGGGCAATGTGACTAAAGTGTGATGCATAAGGACAAGACACGGCAACCAAGTCCAGCACGCTAAATATTAAGCTACAGTGCCTCTCCTTTGTATAAATTAAATTTTGGATATTCAAACATATGATGGGATGTGTTATCATCACATACATGGATGTGATTTTACCTTAATAAAGACTTTTCTTTGTCTCTAAAATGCTTTCTGACATTATCCACCTGATCTTGAGATGTCTGTATGATTGTTCTCTCCAGCTCATCGAATTGTTTTTTCCATTCTGCCTTCCTCAGCTCTTGGTCTCTGCAAGCAGAAATAGTAGCAGTAGTAGTAAATACTATTAATAATTATGATGACGACGATATTAATAATAATAATAATAACAAACACAGCAAAAGGTGATACTAGAAGAACAAGGTCAACAGTCAACAGAATTTTATTGCTAATCACAACGTTTGAGACGAGAGTCTGCTATGTTGGGATTGTCTTAGTTAATCGCTTTTGATTTGAGATAATATATTTCTGGAATGAAACACACACACACACACACACACACACACACACACACACACACACACACACACTAGCAGTAGTAAAGCGATTACTTGGCATGACGCAGTCAATCAGTGTAACGTTTTAGTATAGCTAGCTTCCATCCAGATTTGTTTTTGCCTTTGCTACAAATGATAGCTCTTTTTCTAGTTATCTTTTCTTTAGATTTATTCATTATCCAGGATAGTTTTGTTTCTCTTTGCCAAAATATAAATACTTGTTATCCCACGCGTGTCACTCTTTGTGTGTGTGTCTCTGTATATGTAATTTATTATCCCCTGAGAAAGACCTTGATCTAGGTCGATACGTTAAATAATATATGTATGGGAAACTTTTTTATTTTGTCCGCGCCGTTTTCAAACTTTTGAGTCATTATATAATACTTGGGATATTGGTTTGCATTCCTATTCTGTTTCTTTCGAACTTCTTGGGCGCTTATCAAAACCTTGGTCGTTCCCCCCCTCTCTCTCTCTCTCTCTCTCTCTCTCTCTCTCTCTCTCTCTCTCTCTCTCTCTCTCTCTCTCTCTATATATATATATATATATATATATATATATATATATATATATATATATATATATATATCGTAATTGCAAAACAAAAGGTCCAAAATTAACTCTATATTCTTCACAAAAGTACTGTAGATACTGTCAGAAATGGGAAAAAGTGTATACATAATATTAATTTTCTTTTTATAAATGGTCCTATTAAGTCATGAAAGGTAAGTTTCATGGTGTGGTGGAACCTTTAATGGGTAAGATAGCAATAAAAGCGTACTTGCAACACCAATAAAAGTTTACTGGGAGCTAGAGAAGTTTTAGGGAAAACTAAAGATTTTCAAACCGACGAATAGACGGATACCGACTGTATTTAATCAGTTATGAGCAGCAATTTTGTAAAAAGTTTGTTCTTGAGTTTCAAACTCGCTATTAGATGTCACCTGTGACATTTATCTGCATTTTTGATATTTACAGGGTCTTCAGATACATTATTAAAACTGAAAATACAATATTGTCAGTAAATGCCAGAATTTTAGAAATGACGTTTTCGGTGTTTATGAAATTTAGCGGCGGTAAAGTCGCCAGTAAGCGTCACATTAAGACATTATTTTCCAGCGACTTTGTTTGCAAATGCACGCGTTAAATATACTAGTACCTCTTTCGATAATGATGATAATAATCGTCACGACGACGACGACGACGACGATGATGATGATAATGTGGTGGTAGTGATAGTGCTGAAGGTGACCTACCTTTCAAGGTTGTCTATGAGCTCTTTATTCTTTCTCCTTTCATCTTCAAGTTGATAGGATTTTTCTTCTTTTCTGAAATATTTTCAGGTGCGTAATATCTTTACATGGTAGATAAATGATGCAATTTCATTTAATGAATAATAAATCTATCGTTTTTATCTGAAAGAAAATCATAGAGGAGTCTTCTCACTCAAAATATCTAATTTAACGGAATAGGATGAGAGTAAAGGTCAATTTCTATCGAGAATAATTATTGAATCATATCTTACACGCTCACTAGTGTTTTAAAATGAAGGAAGGACAATACAGGCTCGAATCCAAAACATTTGACAAAACTTGTGGGGTGTTTTGCAATAAAAATATCCCGGCATTGTATGATACAAGTCGGTATAACCAGAATATCACCAGGAAAAGCTATTTTCTATTATATGTGTTAAAAGATGTAAAACTGTCCTGACTATCTTTTTATGAGTGACATGATGCTTAACAGCTACACATTATTTAGTATCATCACTAATCGAATACGAATAAAGTTCGTTTCGACATTGAAAGAATTGTTATTTTTAATACTCAATTTCGATACGGATTCTGTTCTTACTAACTGTAGATTCCTGTGCCAGGCTACAAATCCCGGGGATAAAGGCACCATCTATAATATTACTGTATATATATATATATATATATATATATATATATATATATATATATATATATATATATATATATATATATATATGTGTGTGTGTGTGTGTGTGTGTGTGTGTGTGTGTGTACGCTGATTCTTTGATATACCACGATATGTATACATTTTTCATTAAAAGGAAACGAGGCTTGCCGAGTTTCCTTTTAATGGCGAAAAAATTATATATATATTAAACGAGTGATATGTCAAAGATTCAACGTACATACTATACATATATTTTATTCATACCACACACAAATACACATACTTGAGTTTCCAACGGAGTTAAGATTGACTACGGGAAACTTTACATCCCTGGCAAGTGTGTCCGCTACAAAATGTAGTTCTGTAGTTACTACAGCTATTCACAATCCTCTTTGGAAATTAATAATTTGCTTCTTTTGGGAGCTTATATTTTCATTCATATTGGGTAAATATATAAAAGACACACTTATGATTTAAAACATGAAAGTTGGTTTAAATGAAGAAAGTGGAGCACTACAAACATTGAATGGCAAGCTTCCCGAACAGTGAACGAGCAGCTATTCAATCACCGGAGAGTTTATTGAAACGACTGAGCTAAGTGAAATTACGAACCAACAAGAAGTAATTCAACATTTGAATTTTATTTACAGCTGATCTAAGTCATTATTATCCTTTACTGCCATTTGCTACCGACCATAAGATTGTTTGTATCCTCCATCTCTCTCTCTCTTTCTCTCTCCGTTGGTCGGTTTGTCAATCAGTTTTACCATTGTAGGTCCAGAGACATTGTCGCATGCCGCAGATGAAAATCCGCTATGCTCATTTTTCACGCATTTTCGCCATTGAGGTAAAAGTGACATACTGGCAGACCAACCATCAGAGAGAGAGAGAGAGAGAGAGAGAGAGAGAGAGAGAGAGAGAGAGAGAGAGAGAGAGAGAGAGAGAGAGAGAGAGAGAGGGTGGGAGTGGGCTGACCATACTAATGTTTTTATTGTCCATCCCTTTGTTTCTCTGTCGGTGGATTATTACCACCTTAGATCCAGAGACAGATATAAAGACAGAGAGAGATCTGGAGTAACTGAGGTAAAACTGACATGTTGACTGACCAACCAATACAGTGAAAGAGAGAGGAAGAGGGACCGACATACATTTTAATATTTAAAATGATCTGTTTTAGAACTTTACTATAGGTTAAAAAAAAAAAAAAATGAAGCAAAGCATCAAAAGATTAGATAATATATGTGCCGCATAACCAAGGAATTTACAGTACGGCCTTCCTCGTCTCGACAGGCTATTGCAACTTTGTATCATTGGTATCGTGTAACACTGTAGAAAAATCCCACGAAAGATGTACTCATACAATTTTAACGACTCGCGTTCCTCTAAGTTATTTGGTATAAGTTCAGGTTCAAGGTTATAATCTAGCTCAGATTCTCTTTTCTCTCTCACTCCACAAATTCTACGTAGTTTTGCTCCTTATTGAGAGAGAGAGAGAGAGAGAGAGAGAGAGAGAGAGAGAGAGAGAGAGAGTAGACCAGATTTCGATGAAATGGTTTACCATGTTAAATTCGTTTAGAAAACGCGGATTTTTAATACTTTTTCTCGTTATTTCTTTTATTTTAATAATGATTAATGAGTGGAAACGCATTACTGATCTAGAGATATGTATATATGTAGTAGTGTTTTACGGCACTTAAGCACAAAGTGGCTATGATTTGTTCTATATACGAGGGATGCCACTCTCCAATAGTGGGTTTGATGTTTTTAATTTTGTTTTTTGATGTCTTGATTCCACATATTAAAGCATGACACACATGCCGATTCATACAGTATTTAAAGTCAGTATGTGGGTGTATGTAATCTTCCATTCGGAACGGGTGACTGTTTACTCTGGAAAAGGAGAGAATTTGTTGAGGAGTTTTATAATTCGCTTAGGCCAATAATTATTTAGGAAGTTTTGATAACCACTGTGGTGATTTGGGAATACAGAATTCTGCAATATTTCTAACATTAATGTTTGCTGTTTGTAAGTGAGGGCAAATACGTATGCCAAAAGGTGGAATGAAGTTTGGTTTCTGAACGTATAAGGCTTGGGTTTGGGGCCTTTTATTCGTACGCCGTGGGCTAATAACAATTTGATATGAGTAGTATAGTGGGGCACTTGAGACTCAAACGGGACTCCCATGTTCAACAGGGTCAAAAGTTTATTGCCTCTCACAGGAAATTAACATGAGGCCGCAATTTTGAAATGTATGTTTGTAACAGTGTAACAATAAGCGACGGCCTGCTCTCTAACTGAAATACCATATTCCGTTATACTTTTCACATGAGGAGTCTGTCTGTTTGTAACATGTTGGTTCTGTTTAGGAGGAAAAATGTAATTGGTTAGAGTTTGTTGACCGGGAAAATTGAAGTTTGTCATCACTCTAAATGAAATACCGTATTTTGTTTTTTGCTTGATAAATATAATAACATAAAAAAGTTATCTACTATCCAGCACCCAGTTATCTACTATCCACCAACAAATTATATACCATCAACACCCAGTTATCTACTATGCACCAACCAATTATCTATTATCAACACTCAGTTATCTTCTATCCAGTACCCAGTTTATTTAATATCCAGCACCCAGTTATCTACTATTCACCAAACAGTTATCTACTATCCACCAATCAATTATCTACTATAATCCAGCAATCAATTTATTTAATATCCAGCGCACTGTTATTAACTAACAAGGTCCTCTTACTATCCTCATAAATCCATTATAAATAAAGTAAAACTCCTATCTTCCTATAAAATCCCTACCTCAGTTTGCAGTGACTATCACCCACTTATCTACTGATCCCACACAGTAGAATTTAAAAAAGGGGTAAACAATGTAATTTAAATCCCTTATCAACAAACTAACTTCTTTATTTCCCCTTACCACCCTATAATTTTCCTTATAAAGTAAAAAGTTATACATTTCATCTATAATGTCCCTACTCTCCACTACCATTTTATTTTAAATAAAACTACCATCCCATGCACACAGAGTAGAACCTAAAGGAAGAGGTGTGTGTCTGTGTGCGTGTGTGTGTGAAACAGAGAGAGAAAGAGAGAGAATTAACATTAGACAACCATCAAGTTGATTTGATATCAATATATCAACCAACCAATTATCTACTATCACCACCAGTTATCTACTATCCACCAACCAATAATCTACTACCAACATCTAGTTATCTACTATCAACACCCAGTGATCTACTATCTGAGTACCTATGAGAGAGAGAGAGAGAGAGAGAGAGAGAGATGAAATAACGTATTTTGTTTTGCTTGTTAACAAAACTAACTTCTTTATCTACCCTTACCACCCTATGATTCTCCTTATAAAGTTAAAATCTATATCCCATTTTATAATATCCCGATTCTTCTCTTACACTCCTGTTTTAGAAACAAAAATACCATTCTCATAATCGGTACGTATCAGTACCCAATTATCTACTATCCACCACATAGTTGTCCAATATCCAGCACCCAGTTATATACTATCCAGCAACTAATTATTTACTATCAACAACCAGTTATATACAATCCAGAGCCCAGTTATCTAATATCAGCACCCAGTGGTCTACTATCCACTAACCAGTTATCTACCACCAGCATACAGTTATCTACTACTACCAACACCCAGTTATCTACCATCAACACTCAGTGATACCCTATCGTATCCCTAATAAATAAAATTAAAATCTCAACCTCCATCTAAAATATTCTCATTCTCATCTGCGTTCCTATTTTAAACAAAACTACCAGCCCTTTCACATAAGGTAGGATGTAAAAGAACTTGTATAAGAGAGAGAGAGAGAGAGAGAGAGAGAGAGAGAGAGAGAGAGAGAGAGAGAGAGAGAGAGAGAGAGAGAGAGAGAGAGATTTACAGACCATTTTTGACGTGATATTTCACCGTTCTGGATTTATACTTGAGAGTGTCAGATCGGACAATTTCGGGTTAATCTGGACATGATGTTGTTTCTCATGAGACAATTGTAGTATTTTTTAAAATAAATAGTTTTAGAAGAATAAATGATAGTGAAACCAAATAATAATTAGTATGTCTAGTTCTATCCCAGAAGACCTTAAGTTTACTATGTAGTCACATGGTCTTGTTTCTATCATAAAAAAGGGAAATCTCTTGATAACACTCACTTTTGTCTGACAGAAATGAGTGCATGTGTTTACAGTGTATGTTTTTATGGAAGCAAAGGGGAAGAAGGTTGAACTCCAAATATTATATTCTTTTTAGTTTAGATTCTGGTTTAAGTTTCTCTCTAATTTTGATTTGTTTTGTCAAGAAAAGGCTTCCAAATGTCGTCGCAAAGGACGGAAAAAGATCGTGGAAAAGGCCACGAGTGCCCTGCAGGGCCGTCTCCGCACGTTAACCCTGCCTGCAGCCAAAACCATGCCACCCAAAACGTAGGCAGCGGTCAACGAGGATCTAATAAATGAGGGGGCGCGCGACGCCCTTGCTGCTAACTTGGCCATGGGCTCGGGCCTGCGCCGCTCTCCTTATTACAGTCAACCCAGGGCGGCATACGTGATGGCCTTCTTTGAAGACATGCAAGACTACGCCCTTGACATGCGGGCGCCCGTGCTGCTCGACTGCAGCATCTGCGACCTGCAATAGTATTCGTACGAGAACCGATATCCCAACCAAAAAAGCCTGGTGGACCTGCTGGTGCAGGACACCTCCAGATACTTCCTTCCCGCCGAGGCCTACCTCGAGGTCGTTTGACGGATATCAAAGGGGGCGGACAACAACGATTATGCTGCTGCAGACAAGATTGCTTTCATCAACAACGGAGTCGTAGACAGCGCCCACTACCTCATTGAAAACCCCAAGGTTAAGGCAGACCTCGACTACGTCAACGTCGCGACGACCATTATTGGCTTGGCCCGCCACAGCGACGACTACGCTCGCAGCGCTGGACTGACGACGATGTTTGTCCAGTTTACCATGAAAAACGTTAGAAATGTTGCTAGGGATGCCCAAATGTCAGCGATGGGCGTCGTCAATGCCAGCTTTAACCTCGGCTTTGGGATACGAAAAGGGCTGCTGGACGTATACGCCAACGTTTTCTGCGTCATCCCGCTGACTCGCATCTTTGGCTTCTGCTGGGACATGCGGAACGTCATCTTCGACGTCAAGCACACCGTTGTTGTGGTACTACCGCCATGCCGTTGGGTATGGGTTCACTGGTGTAGGTGCCGGCTATAATAAGCTGACCGGTTTCGTATGGGTCTTCGAGCTCATCTACATACTCCATGGGTTCTACTTCCGAGACGCCGAAGAAAAGTTCTCGCAAAACGTCTGTCGATGGTGTGGCGGTGGAATAACCCCATACCGTGAGCCCAATAGTATCTAGTCAGATCTGTTGCGCCTAGACGAGTCAGATAGATGTTAACGGCGACCGAAAACAGATACTCGAAAGACTCGGGCTTGAGGCCATATTCAGAGGATAAGGTTACTTCATACCCAAACGTGATACCTTGTCGTCATCCGAGGACTCCCCCTCCATACCGTTTCGGGACCTCAATGGATACAGATTGCTAGCACTCATGGTCTATGATGGTATCCCATAGACAAACCGCGTCTCTAATTAGGTTGGTAGTGGATGGCTATCCACCTCCCTCTATGACCGCCACACCCTTCTACACCCCACCCCACCTGAACACAGTCCTTACTACCCCCAATGTGACCGCCACCCTCCTATACCCCACCTACCCGCCAAGAGCTCACAGGGTCAAGTAAAAACGTTGCTGCTCTGTGACTTAGTAAAACGTAATGCAAGGTGGGGGCCAAATCGCTACTTTTTACAACTATTACGTTATGATATCTAGTCATAATTAAAGAATCTCATGCTTTAGTTGTTTCAAGTTTTTGCATCTTTTTTGCAACGAAATTAGGATGACGGGAAGTGATATTTATTCAAATGAAAGATAAAAGCTAAACCTATCTGCTTTTTTATTCACATTTTTGAATAGAACTGCGTGTTAAAGCGGTATATTCATATTTAACTTCCGCTGTATTGTCAGGAAAGATCATTTTAGGACCTGGATATTTTTATTTATGAAAGACAAATACAGAACAAAGAACATATTATATATGATGTGGGGAAACGCGATTGTTATGAATAATAATGGGAATATTGTTTACCTGTACAGTTTTATTTTTCACAAAGTAAATGCAATTAACTATTAATTATTTCAAATAAGTCTAATGTCTGAAGTTGAACTATAATGGGTCCAACACTGCTCAATTGCTACAGAAATTAAAGTACATACCGCCTCTCTGTATCCTTTATTCTTAACGTGCACTGTTCTACTTCAAGCTCCAGATCCTGAACATTTCTATAATGAACAGAATAATAGTTCATTAAATATATGTCCAGAATACTTTTCTCAATCATGGCAAAGCTATGACACTATACAAATTTCGGAACAAAATTTCTATTGAAAAATGATACATTTTAGAGCATGAAAATTTAATGTTACATACAATATTCTCAAATTGTAATATTACACAGAAATTGCTACAGACATCCTTGTCAGAAGAAAACTAAAGTCACCCATAAACCGAAAAATTCATTGTCACATCCGAACTCTTTGAGGACAAAAGGTGCAAAAGTAGCCATCACATGATAAAAACTAGTACAATATTCAGCACAGTTACTGTCAAAAGCTGAATATTTATAGCCCTAATATTATATGGAAAGCAGAAAATGTGATATATCATCACATGAATGCTATCTGCTCTTCAGTATGTTTGAGAGACGGGGAAATCTAAATAAAAAAAATCAACCTCCACATATCTGACTGAACAACCAAAAAATTATAAGGAGTTCACTGGATAAACATTTTTTATCCCCTAGCAACACTTTGCTCTGACTGGAAATGCTGTCAAAATCAAATGGAATCCAGAAGCTAGGAAGGAAAAGGAACCTACTGCATCCGTCAACTAAGGACACTCCAACTCAACGGTCTGTACCAGAAGAAATCAAAACAGGCATCTTTTCCCTCATCAAGTATTATTATTATTATTATTATTATTATTATTATTATTATTATTATTACATAAACACTACACAAATAAGATTTAAATATGTTTATTATGACAATATCACATCTACGATAAAAAAAAAAACTTTAAAAAATCACTCTTTGCTCACAATAGATGGCGCAACAGCGTGACGCTGTGCTAGGAATATTGATTTTGTTTCCTTTGTTGTATATCATTCCGTATAGGTCGAACAATCGATCAAGATATATCGGGTGTTACACATGAATTCTAGGATTTCCTATTTTGACGTTGAATGTCTTTCTTATTGTTGTGCTTTGTTCATCTGTCTTACGTGAGAGTCTATACTTATGAAAGCGCCAAGGCTGCTGTACACTATTATTGCATTTATTGTATTGTGTGTTGTCATATATATATATATATATATATATATATATATATATATATATATATATATATATATATATAGAGAGAGAGAGAGAGAGAGAGAGAGAGAGAGAGAGAGAGAGAGAGAGAGAGAGAAACATGACAAGTCACGTTGCAGACAGTGAAACTGGCCAACCATTTTCCAAATTTACAGAGCCCATTTTCTAGGTGGAGGGACGACAGAAACAAATAACATTTACAAACACATACACGTAAACCAAAATATATATTACATACAGTTTTGGCGCGGAAACCAAAATCAAACGAATCTAATACAAATATATCATTCAAATGGGCAGAAAACTGCATATTTTGAAATATTTACATTTTGGCAAATCAAGTATTTCAATTTAGCAAGAAGACTGTTTTGTCTTTAACTTGCCCGTAGATGACTTATTTAACTGACTGAAACAAAAAATACTTAATAGTTCATGCAATGATACCGATGTATGACTACCCAATTCAGTGCTATAGTGATGTATATATTTGAATATAGACTGTATATAGACTGTATTTCAATTTAGTGGCATAGTGTTGTATATATTTTAATATAGACTGTATACAAACTGTATTTCAGTTCAGTGCTATAGTGGTGTATACATTTGAATATAGACTGTATATAGACTGTATTTCAATTTAGTGGCATAGTGTTGTATATATTTTAATATAGACTGTATTTCATTTCCGTGCTGTAGTGCTGTTTTACATCTGAATATAGACTGTATTTAGACTGTATTTCATTTTAGTGCCATAGTGCTCTATATATTAAATATATAGACTACACAAACTGGTTTTCAGTTTAGTGCCATAGTGTTGAATACATTTGAATATAGGCTGTATATAGACTGTATTTCAATTTAGTGCTGTAGTGTTGTATATATTTTAATATAGACTGTATTTCAATTCCGTGCTATAGTGCTGTTATACATCTGAATATAGACTGTATTTCAATATAGTGCCATAGTGCTGTATACATTTGAATATAGATTGTATTTCAATTTAGTGGTATAGTACTGTATACATTTGAATATAGACTGTATTTCAATTTAGTGGCATAGTGTTGCATACACTTTCTACATATACTGTATTTCAATTTATTGGTATTGTACTGTATACATTTGAATATAGACTGTATTTCAATTTAGTGGTATAGTACTGTATACATTTGAATATAGACTTTATTTCAATTTAGTAGTATAGTACTGTATACATTTGAATATAGACTTTATTTCAATTTAGTAGTATAGTACTGTATACATTTGAATATAGACTTTATATCAATTTAGTGGTATAGTACTGTATACATTTGAATATAGACTTTATATCAATTTAGTAGTATAGTACTGTATACATTTGAATATAGACTTTATTTCAATTTAGAAGTATAGTACTGTATACATTTGAATATAGACTGTATATCAATTTAGTAGTATAGTACTGTATACATTTGAATATAGACTTTATTTCAATTTAGTAGTATAGTACTGTATACATTTGAATATAGACTTTATTTCAATTTAGTAGTATAGTACTGTATACATTTGAATATAGACTGTATTTCAATTTAGTAGTATAGTACTGTATACATTTGAATATAGACTGTATTTCAATTTAGTAGTATAGTACTGTATACATTTGAATATAGACTTTATATCAATTTAGTAGTATAGTACTGTATACATTTGAATATAGACTCTATATCAATTTAGTAGTATAGTACTGTATACATTTGAATATAGACTTTATATCAATTTAGTAGTATAGTACTGTATACATTTGAATATAGACTTTATATCAATTTAGTAGTATAGTACTGATTACATTTGAATATAGACTGTATTTCAATTTAGTAGTATAGTACGTATACATTTGAATATAGACTTTATATCAATTTAGTAGTATAGTACTGTATACATTTGAATATAGACTGTATTTCAATTTAGTGGTATAGTACTGTATACATTTGAATATAGACTTTATATCAATTTAGTAGTATAGTACGTATACATTTGAATATAGACTTTATTTCAATTTAGTAGTATAGTACTGTATACATTTGAATATAGACTTTATATCAATTTAGTAGTATAGTACTGTATACATTTGAATATAGACTTTATTTCAATTTAGTAGTATAGTACTGTATACATTTGAATATAGACTGTATTTCAATTTAGTAGTATAGTACGTATACATTTGAATATAGACTTTATATCAATTTAGTAGTATAGTACGTATACATTTGAATATAGACTTTATTTCAATTTAGTAGTATAGTACATATACATTTGAATATAGACTTTATTTCAATTTAGTAGTATAGTACGTATACATTTGAATATAGACTTTATTTCAATTTAGTAGTATAGTACTGTATACATTTGAATATAGACTGTATTTCAATTCAGTAGTATAGTACTGTATACATTTGAATATAGACTGTATTTCAATTCAGTAGTATAGTACTGTATACATTTGAATATAGACTTTATTTCAATTTAGTAGTATAGTACTGTATACATTTGAATATAGACTTTATTTCAATTTAGTAGTATAGTACTGTATACATTTGAATATAGACTTTATTTCAATTTAGTGGTATAGTACTGTATACATTTGAATATAAACTTTATATCAGTTTAATAGTATAGAACTGAATACATTTGAATATAGACTGTATTTCAATTTAGTGGTATAGTACTGTATACATTTGAATATAGATTTTATATCAATTTAGTAGTATAGTACTGTATACATTTGAATATAGACTGTATTTCAATTTAGTAGTATAGTACTGTATACATTTGAATACAGACTGTGATCAGATTAAGATACATAATATTAGTGATTGCATTTTTTCTGATAATACCTTTGAAGAGTCTCATTTTCTTGCAGGGTCATGGATACACTCCGTGCGAATGCGTTTTTCTGTTGTGTAAAATAAGAAAATAATAGCACAGGAGGAAAGAGGTATGTGTACAGTATGTGTACAGTATACAAACACGTCAACAAGGGAGTTAAAGCGGTTCTACAGGCCGAATCGTCCTGCGTATGATGTTACTACAACCAACAGTAGAAAGTATTTTAGGCTAACTTTGGCTTGTATATTTTTGATACATTTGTATTCATTTAAAAGATGACAAATTACTATACAAATAATTTCTTCTTCAGGTTTTATATCTCTACTTAAAACATTCAGAAAAAAATATTTATAATTTGAGAAAGTATCTGTTATTTATAAACAAATATGCAGTTATAAAGAAAAGCAAGAAATTAAAAATGATCGTTTGAGACGAGAGAAACCAAGATTAGCTAACAACAATGAAAAGGTCCTCATGAAGAAACTTATAACATTTATTTGGAAGGTATTTATTACATAAATCTGAGGAATACAATATGGTGTATGTAACTAAGAATACTTACATTTAAATTAATTAAGTTGTGACGATACGTGAGTTGAAGACTCAGATGCTAAGATATCACTAAAGTGGTTCGAAAGGGAACAAATTAAATTCATCATTTGCCACTAGATTTGAAATGAAAATATAATGTTCAAAGATGGAACATATACGCGGTAGGAATAGGTTCTTAGAATGTCTGATATTTTCAAATGTAACTTTTTAGAATTATTTCCAGAATACTGAATTAATCATACACACACACACACACACACACACACACACATATATATATATATATATATATATATATATATATATATATATATATGCAACAGGCTGACAATGAACAATAAAAATCTAACACTGTCAACTCTCATATTATTTGTTAAAGGTAATTATAACAGTAAATATATATATATATATATATATGTATATATATATATATATATATATATATATATATACATATATACATATACACACACACACATATATATATATATATATATATATATATATATATATATATATATATATATATATATATATATGTATATATATATATACCCACACACACCTTTTCTCAAAAGTAAATAAAGTTTACTGTATGTGGTCTTGTGTCCTTTTGTTGTGTGTGTTTTGTGGGTGTGTGCGTGTTTGTGGTCTTACGAACTTATGTTGAAATAAATTCTTACACAATGTCAGGTGTATCTAACATTAAGGGAGAAAACATGCAACATTACCTTCCCCTGACCAGGTTCAACCAGTTTGATATTCCGGGTCGCCTCTTCCATCCACGGAGCACTTATATCACGCTTTAAACCTTTAGGTGGGACGAAAGAAGTCGCTATAATTTCTTTTGCTTTCTTCACAACTTTCTCGTGACTAAAGAGATTTGGAAAAAAAAATAAAAAAGCAGATTTGTTTAATTTTCACACAGTGTAAAGTTACAATCGTAGATAAACTGTTCAAAAAAGTGTGTTTTATTTTTGCAAACTTTACGGGGATAGAAATGGGATTTTAGTGTGATCTATCTTCTTGATGCGTTATTGAAGAGATGAATATGTTCCACTTTGCACGAGTTTCAGATGTTTCGTAATAATCTATTATATGACATTCATTTGATAGTAATTGGTTCTGTTTCCTTAAGAGAAACTCTCTCTCTCTCTCACTCACTCTCTCACTCTCTCTCTCTCTCTCTCTCTCTCTCTCTCTCTCTCTCTGCAAATGTTCATCTGTAAAACCGTTATGTTGAAACACTATAATGGATAAAATAAATGACATGATATTTAAACGTGTACTATAGCTGAAAACTAATTCGTTTATCTTAAAAGTAGATTCAAGTTTGATACCTTTTTTCCATTGATCCACAGAGCTGAAATGAATCAGTTAACATGTCATCAATCTTTTGTTTACTGTATATGATTTGTAGTGTTGTCGAGCGGGCGAGAAGTGTATGAATTTATTAGTTTTTAAAAATAATGTAGTAAATTTTTTTATTGTCTAACGTAATTTCTATTTAATATGGCAATAGTTTATAAATAATAGTACAAAGATCTCTATATTTTTAACCTTTGCTTTGAAGTCGCATCAAAAAGTATAATTTGATACATTTCTTTCCCAACAATTGCACAATCCTCTTCTAAAAATGTTTTAGCTTCCGTAGAGAAATGATATGATTTTACCACGAATTTTTGACTCGACAAATATCATCCTATGTCAGAACCATAACTTTGTCCCATTAACATTTGTGACAGAAAGCATCAAAATAACATCTAATGTTTACTAAACTTAAATGTCACAAAGAACACGTTTGATTGTTGTAGCAACAGTCCGTGTTTTGTGCAATCGCGATCGAGCGACAATATCGGGTGGAGAATCGCATACATAATTTTGATTCAAAATTTTAAAAAAAGTATTCTCTACTTTATTTGTGTATACAATGAAAATATATAATTCGTGAAGTGTTGAAATACATATTGATTTCACTTCTTGATGACAATTCATGTTTACTTAATTGAAAGTTTACTTTCTTGATGCCTTCATTCCGATGAATATTTACGTAAAAGTCTTTTTACAAATCAGAACTTCATTCTTTACTAAAAAAAATGGATTGCCAAAAAATAGATGATAGGGAAGAATAAGAATAGCTTGACATGTGAAATCGCCTTCCAGCTTTAGTGATGTTTTTAAGAGATAAATACAACCATTAGGTAAAATATAGAATGACTTTGTGATGGCAAACGTAAAAGTATAAAGTCATCAACATATGTAGCATTTGTAAACTTGTATCATTCATTTGTAATATATTTCTGAATCAAATGTTTTGTTTTCTTTAGCAAATCAGTATTTTAAAAACTTTATATTATATTAAATTTACACTGCGTTTGCTGAGAGAATTTAATTTATATAATGTGACCTAAAGGTTATATCTGCAGCTGTTGGGATTTGTATCAAAACAGTGAACACTAACGGTTGCAACTGCATATCAAATTTAGAAGATCAGTATCAATATGAAAGGCAACTCATGTTGTTGCGCCAGAATTATGAAGAATATTTCATGTCTATGGTGGCAATACAAATGGTTAAGGAACAATACTATTTTTAAAATTGCATTCTCTACTTATAGTTATGTAGAGACTATGATATTAAATATGATGCATCAGATAATGTACACATAAAAGAAATAAGCAACTGTCACCTATGTGATAACAATACAGTTGTCACATATGTGACAACAATACAGCTGTCACCTATGTGATAACAATACAACTGTCACATATGTGACAACAATACAGCTGTCACGTATGTGATAACAATACAGCCTACTTTGGTTCAACAGTAATGTTCAATTCTAATTTGTAACCCGTCCTCGTTAGCGACAAGATACCTTTATAGAAACAATTGAATATATAACAGCTACCTACTTTTATCAAACAACCATTTTACATTTTTCGTTGTATCTATACAAAACATCATATGTTTAGTGCAGAGTACACATATGTACGGATACCTGCACGACAGACGTTGTATCTTTGGACAGAGTTGTTTTAATTTCAATTTGGAGGTTATTTATTTCTGTATTTGCACTTTCAAGAACTGTCACATGGTCATCAAAAACTTTCATCCTCTGTTCTGTTTCATCAATGACATGTTGTTTAAGAATCTGTTTCTGTTTTTCCAGGTCATCATAGCATCTTCTAAATGTTTCATCAATGTTTGCAACAATTGGTTTAGAAGACTCCTAAAAATATGAATATGTAAACAAAATATACCCACAATAGAAATGTATATAAGACTAACTTTAAAACATTTTCTCAGAATATTTGCAGACATGCTGGCAATTCCTCAGATTTACATATTTGTGTTACTATTTCATCACTGATAAGTGCATCACTATAAAAGCATGGATTGATATTGAATTTATTAAATGGTGTACCATAACCGTGATCATCAAGTCAAAAAACGCCATAAAATTATGTTTGGTCTACTTTAATTTTTCTTGCTCTGTTATAATATTGTTCAACCTGTCTACATACAATTTAAGAATGAGCAGAAAATGCAATATAAATCTTTATCTTTTGTGTCTGTTTTTTTTTTCTTCCTACATACACATTTCTGTTTTTGAAGGCAGGAAATCATGCAACTGTATTCATAGATCGACCGTTTTATCTTTTTTAAGATACCTTAACCATATTTCCTTTGAATTTGTAGTCTAATGTTTCGTCAGTGTAATTTAATATACCATTTAAAATATATAAATGCTATAGCGGATAGTTTCTTCCTTATAGAGGCAGTTAAAAACAATTAGAATCAAGAACTATTTTAATTCCGGAGTAAATCCATGCTCTGAAGCCGTTTATTACCGGAGTTCTTCACGGCCATACGAAATTATGTATATACAAAAAGTGGGTACATGTACAGTTGTCTGCTCAAATTTCAGATTCTATTTTTTTTATTATCTTGTTTGAATCGAATAACCCAGAAAAGTACTGTGATTAAATGCAACTATATTTTATAACCTTAGCATATTTACCGAATAGGAAGAAAATATTATCTTTTCCTTGCAGTTACAGAGCGTAATATCCCGCTAAAGGGTTACAATGTGAACCATGGCCTCTGGATTTTCTACCTCATCCGAAATCTTATCAATAAGAGACCATTTGGATAGTTTAAAAAAAAATGTTTCATATATACGGCCTCTAATTGTAACTTAATAAACCGATAAGAGTCTAGATCGCACAATTATCGTGGATTTTCTTTACAATTTTGCTTTTCTTCATGTATGAAATAACATACAAATTGTTTTCAAAATGGCTATGTCAAAACGATCTCCATAGCATTTTCTCAAACAATGGGACAGAAGTCAACTGTAATTATTATGCGTGTATTTCTATTATCACCTAACCTTATTGATATGTCGATTATAGAATCTCAAGTATTGAACAAATACAAAGTTTCGCTTAAATACATTCGCAAAAACAATCACAACACCACGGAAATCAAGCTGATATACAAACGACAGACATTTCAAAAATGACACCCTTTCATTTTCAGCCCTAATATTTCAGGGTGTCAACTCCTGTGATGGAATAAGGGATGACTTTTGATTTAAAAAGGGACTTTAGACGAATTTTTTTAGATAGAAAATGTCAAGTTTGGAAATAGGGTCTTAAAAGTACATGTCATCTTTTGGAATTTTTATTCATATGTATAGTAACAATGTAAATATAATTTCACCGCATTAATTCTCTAACACTCACACACTGGAATGTGGCTTCCTTAGTACCGTGGAAATTGAATCAAACATAATGCCTTTAACACTTGCTTGAAAATGTAACATGCATATTGTGTGAATTATTGATATCCGTTATCTTTGAATGTAGAATTTGCATATGATTTTGTTTGAAAATAGCACGCTGTATTAACTGTCTCCCCCATAGTAATGGATACAGTTGGAAGGAAATTTATAAAATGTGGAATTAATGTGAACCTTGTAACTGTGATTTCATTTTGGACTTAATATATTAACGCACGAACGCTAAGTCAGACACTAAACCTTGTCCCAGTTTCATCAACATGTCTTAAAATTAGGAATAGATTCTAGAGAGTTGATTGGTCAAGTTTAAGTCAGGCTTAATCAGTATTCAATATGATAAATCGATTCCAGTCCTAAAGACAAGACTTTAAGTTCTGTTGGTGAAATCTAGGACTTGAATTAGGATTAGTAATGTGTACTGTGCTTTCTTGTGATTACATCTTGAAGAAAAGTTTAAAGAAGTCACGTTGAACTCCGACTTTTATCTTCATTTAGAAGGTAGAATTCTAAATTTGGACAATACATACATTGTGGTGATGATTCAATAATCCGCACAATTTTGGCCAATGATCAGAGTTATATTTCAGACACAAAAGAAAGGAAAATTGTCATGCGTGCTGGATCTAAAAAATTAAATCTACCCACAATAATAATGGTAAATTAATTGCATATTAGTTAATGGTCGTGCGCCAAGTCTATTCCAACATCTCTATCGGCTGTACGATTTATGAGAAGACTCACAAAATAACTCATGTCCACTAGTGAATTTGATTTGATAATATATCCACTAGTAATTTTACATGAATGCATTAATTTCATTGCTTGAACTTGTCTAGCTTTAGAGTAACAACGTGCACAATATTCGTGATAAAGGATAGAAGAGCAGATGGATGGACGAAACAAAAATTATATGCCTTTCCCTTTTCGAGAAAATGCGCAAGACTACAATACTAAGCGTGTATGTGAGCTTTGCCCAAATAAAGTTTCTAGAAAAAGAAACGATATCTAGATATCTATCATAGTCTTGTGCCATCGACCCTGGTCTGCAGATATCAAATATAGATATAGTCTGCAGATATCAAATATATATATATATATATATATATATATATATATATATATATATATATATATATATATATATATATATATATATATATATATATATATATATATTGCAAGTTAATGTATACTTAATAAAATTTGATCGTATTAGATCGTGTCCTAGACTTGGTTCAAGAATATTTGATGAAAGCAGACACGCATATTGAGCAAGGGAAATCAATCCGTGTATAGCACGTATTATATATTAAAAACACAGATCTGTATCTTATTAAAATGGAATATCAGAAAATGGAAAACAAAATGATTACCTGCACTGATTGCCGTGACGATCTAATTTCATCTGTCTTTTCTGTAATTTGAGCTTTCAACGATTGTGTAGATTCAAAAAGTTCTGTTAGTTTTCCCTGTTAAATATTACAACAGTTTGATAAGTCGGAAAGCCTGCCAAGTACTTACCTTATAACAATACCCAAATCTTTATATGAAGTCTCACGATAAATATACCTTTCATAAGTACAGCGAAGATTTGCAATAGAACATCGGATATCCGTGCATATATGACACCCAGAGGGTAATATTTTATTCAACATCCATTCGTTCATTCGTCTTATTTACTATTTACCATTTGTCTAAAACGTTCTCGTGTCACTCCAGTTTTCTGGATAAACGAGGTCATGCTGTATGTAAGACAAATGCGAAATATGTTCTGTGTATGCGTCTTTTAGATTTTATTTTTGGTTTTACAAGTGTTCCAATCTGCGTGTTTGGAGTGCAAATTTACAATTCTTAACCTTACAGATCATACCATTGGTAGGAAATTTAATACAAATATTTGTTCAGTCTTTGCATCGAGTACAACCTACTTCGAGTAACTGATATCACAATGACTAATTCAAGGAACACTGACACAGAAATTCTTATAATTAAAGTAATTATAATAATAGATTCAGAGATGACTTCAGCTTCAAGAGTTAAAGAGAGAAACGAAATGACTATTAATGGCAGTTCTTATCCAGGCACTCAGAGTCAAAGAGGTAAAGGCCAGTACATCAGCGATTACAGGAAACTAACTCTGTATGAACACAAGAAACCACCCCTTGCGGTATACTGGCAATGTCTCCGAAATATGGAATGCAGTGATTAGAAAAGTGGTACTTTCATAAAACAAAGAAAGTGGTTAAAACTAGCAAGGTTAAAATCCTGTGGAACTTCAACATTCAGACCGACCACAGGGTATGTCATAGTACTGCTCGACAAAAAGAGCAACCTGACTTATGTTATAAATAAGGGGACTCTCACGCAGAGCGCAGGGTACAAAAGATAGTAAGAAAATGCAGTTATCGGGGCAGAGAACTTTAAAAGGTATGGAAAGAAGCACAGGGATCGTACACATCATAATGAAGCGTTTGGCGTAGCCAGCAAACTGAGAGACAGACTGAGAAAAATGGAAAGAATACTAAAGCCAGACCTACCGCAGAAAGTGGCGCTACTCGAGAGCACAACAATACTACGCAAACTCCCTAGGATAGAAGGTCACAGGAAACGATCTGACCTCAAGAAGTGAAGTGTAGCGTAGGGCACGTAGAATTATTATGGTTAGTAATACAATGTTAAACTAATATTAATAGCTGGCTATTACTGCTTGCTATACGTTTCCAATTGCTGATATGTAAAAAACCTAGTCTGTGTTCCTGGGTACTTTTGTACAGGTGTAAAATAACAGGGTCAGTGCTCAAAGTTGTGATTCACTAGATCTTAGGTTACCATGTCAGTGGGTTTGAGAGTGTACCAAGTTTTCTGGTTCGCTGAATATATTGCAAAATCCAGTATGTATCTTTTGACTATTTAAAGTAGGTGGATAAATTTACTATGTATAATGAGAGTCGGGTGCAAGGGGTTTTTCCAGATTTACTATTTACTATGTATAATGAGAGTCGGGTGCAAGGGGCTTTTCCAGATTTAATTTAAGGGTAGCACCCAGATCGTTTTTGCATTATTTAATTTAGAAAGTCGATCTAGCCGTTGAGTTTCATTAAAAAGAATAGCAAGAGGCTGCTTTTCCGATGGATCTAGCCGTTGAGTTTCATTAAAAAGAATAGCAAGAGGTTGCTTTTCCGAAACAATCTAAGTCTCATGAGAAGAAAGGACTATATTGAATAAGGGTCGTTGTCTGCCCCCTCTCCAATTTTCTTCGCATGATGTATATTACAAGATAGAGGTGGTTTGATTTAATTTATAACGTAAATTTTGTGTTCACGTGTTGGTTGCCATGGAAACCGTGTGTTAAGAAAATATCAAAGAAGATTTGCACATTTTTCATCTTTTCCACGTATTTCTCGTTGATACTGTCTATCCATAAGCTATTCGCTAAATTTAAGATGACATTATGTATTTTTAATGTATTTTTACTATTTTTCCGGTATAAAGTTGCATAAAAAAGGTTTTAATAAATAAAAAAATGACCAGAAATAAACCCTAGTAACCCATGATGAATAAATCTAACTTACAAGTCAACTTGAAACTATTTTAAGTTCCGTTGCAAATATAAGACTGTCACTGATAAAATTGTGTGCTTTTGCAACGTTGTTTAATATTGTTGATTGATATGATTGATTATGAGGCTTTTCTAGGGGATTCTGAGTTCACCGAAACTATTGATGTTGGTTCCCTTGATTCTGGAAATGAAAGATGTTTTTTTTTTTACAATATGTGTCCTTAATTTCGTGGCAACACACACACACACACACACACACACACACACACACACACACACACACACACACACACACACACACACAGAGTCTAACATATGACCAAAGTGTTTGAACGATATAAAACTGGGTTGAGTCATGTGGATTTATTTCGTCGTCCTTGTTGAAAGCTTTTTTTATACCTGTCAAGTTCTAAAGCGGGCATCGTGATAATACGTTTTTATTGATTTTATTAGTCGCGTTTCCTCGTTCACGAAGGAATGTCATCTCGTAGTGGAGATCTGTGTACACATCAAAATCGTTCTTCTAAAGGTGCTCGCACAAAAGGATAAGAAAAGAAACACCAGCTTTACTTTAAGTATTCTTTGTATATTTAATTTTGATTACATAGGGTCACAATACTTTATAATGTTATAAATTGTATATCGAAAAAGCTTTATTTTTGTGGAACAGTCGAACACGTTTCACATATTAATCTGTAGAATTAAAAGAGGAAATAGCACACGCTATATGGCTCAACCGTTATTTATATAATAGTTTAACATATTGCGTTGAAATGAATTCTTTTGTTTGTACTTTTACTCGAAACTGCAAATTTGGTGGGATGGGAGGATCGTATTAAACGTTGTTAAAGGATTTGTAGGACAATAACATTATGGCATTAAACAATAAATTGTAATTCTGTTTTGGATACGACCTTGCTAAAAGATGATTGCATACTTAAATTCCTGGCCCCGTATTCTTGAAATGTTTTAAGCAAAACTCAAGCTCAAGCTCAAAATCAGAAAACATAGATGTATTATAACTTTGAATAAAACGAAGTTAGACTCGTGGAACTTTCTGAACCTTCTAAACTTCGGTTTATCTATTAGCCTACTAAATTTTGATTACGTTAATTTACTCCACGTAATAATATCTGAGTTTGGAGTTTGGTGTTGTGAGCTTATTTTTTAGTTTTTTCATTAACAAGTTTCGAAAATACGGGGACTGGTATTCTTTGCTGCTTTGTAGTCTATACCTTATCAGAAAAACAAACCATTCTGATTTCGGTTTAGTGTCGAACATAACAAGGACTCTAAGTTGGATCAATAAAATAAACTTAAACAAGAACTAGTACCCCAGTTCATGTAGTTTTATCAACCCTAGGTACACATACTTGCCATGTGACAAAGTAATGCGACAGTTAAAAAGTCAATAATTTTTTTTAGATCAGAACCGAAATACGTAATTTATATCACTTGAGAGATAACTATCGTACATTAAAGATTCACTTGTAATCTTTCCCGTACAAATAGTGTTGGTTTCCAGGAAGAAGGTCGACATAACGTGTGATCTGATCATAAGTAAACAGGTGTAAACCTCTATCCGAATGTTCAGAGTGCAAACAATACCGATAGCGAACCCCACACCTATTTCATGGTGTCGACTCTACTAAAACAATCCTAACTGTGTGGACGAAGCTTTAGAACGTATCCAGTAAAAAGTCTTAGTCCTCATTTTCGAAAGCATGATTACACATTTAAACTTAAAACCCTTGCAAAATGAGGTGTTATAAAAGCACAAATCACCTTTATTTTATTTCTACAGAGAGAGAGAGAGAGAGAGAGAGAGAGAGAGAGAGAGAGAGAGAGAGAGAGAGAGAGAGAAAGAGAGAGAATCAGTCAATAAGTGGACATCAAGAATTTCGCTTCTCTGATTAGAGGGGCATGAAATTCACTTATGATTATGTACTGTAACAAATATGGTCACTTTTTAGGACCGGTGGAACACTGAAATATTGCAAGGTAGAGGATCAGCACTGTAATAAAGATGTTTTTTCTTTTAAAATATTATTGCCCATATCATCCCGAGGAAGTGCGAGCTAAATGCCTTTCCCAAAGACACACCGAGGCAGCCGACCCGGGCTGGCCTGCTTGGGTATCGCGGGTTTGATACAATCTATACTGGTACTGCATTTTGGGTAGCAAAAGATGATATATAGGGTCGCGATCAAAAAACTTTGGGAACCACTGTTCTAAAGGTTAGTAAAATAAACAGGAAAAAATAAAATACCCTTCCGAAATTTGAACCTGGTTCTAGCGTGTGGTTGTCGGACGCTTTACCAAAATTTAGGTTCATCGGATATATTGTCTTACACTGTCTAGCCTGTAGTTGACGTGTATACTTCTCTTCAGCAATCCATTTCTTTTAACTGACCATTGCAATATTTTTCCCTATATTTTAAACAACACCCCACCCCCCCATTTTTTTATAGTTTTGTAGAAAATGAAGTACCGTATACATTTCCTATGCGGCAGACACAGTGTATATTTATGGTACGTTTGAAAAATTATCCTTTTCTTGTGCACTCCACGGAAATACGGTACAGTAAAGTCCATTTTTTAAAGAGGATATTACCGTAAAAACTGGAAGAAAGAACGACTGAATTAAATGTTCTTAAATGTATTTTGGGTTTGACCTTAGTTTTTAGGTATCAGTGCAACCTTGTTCCACGATGATATTTTGAAGACAAGTTTGCTCGTTAGAAATACACAGTCTGCTGAAATTTCTTCGTGGGTCAAAAGTACGCTCATATCTGATTTGGACTTTGAATTTACTAAATGCAGCATTTATTCTGTAATTTCCAAGACCAGCCCATGTTCCAAGGTCTTGTTTTTGGTATGAAATAGAAATCTATAGACATATTAAATGTATACAAGTTTCATTTGTATCTTAAATAACACAATTAGACAAAGAGTCATGAAGTGTAACAATATTTACTTTTTCATAAAAACGTGGACAGAAAATGGCATTTATTCAGTATAGTCCTTTCATACAAAGTACTAAATAACAGAAAACGGCCTTTATTCAATATAGTCCTTTCATACAAAGTACTAAATATCAGAAAACGGCCTTTATTCAGTATATAGTCCTTTCATACAAAGTACTAAATAACAGAAAACGGCCTTTATTCAATATAGTCCTTTCATACAAAGTACTAAATATCATAAAACGGCCTTTATTCAGTATAGTCCTTTCATACAAAGTACTAAATAACAACTCAGTTGTCCTTTTGTGCGTAACACAATTACAACAACTTCTGACAAAAGTTATCTTAGCCACGTCAGACCTTAGAGTTATTTAAGACATTTTGGATATAAAAATGAAGACTGAGCCGAATTTCAAATAAAGTGCCTGTGGACAAAGACTAACCTCTTTATATGCTATTATTATTGACTAATCAAAATAAAGATTATCTGATCTTCGGGCATCTTAAGTTATTAACCAATCAGAATCAACCGCATGGAGTTAAGACCAAGCGCATGACCTTAGAATGTAAACATAAAATTGCTGCAACACTTGAGCGAAACCAGCTATTTACACTAGAATTACTGCAAATAAAGTGTTAATGCTTAATAGATCCAACAAATAAGATGTAATTAGCCAATCTGTGTTACAACCATGTGCAATCAGTCGAACAATGATCCTTTACAGTACCCCACAGACAACATATCATAACGACCATTGCAAACCCTATGCGTGACAATTAATAGTTCCATTTGTGTCAATTAATTTTGTCTAGCACCTCCTTATCTCTTTACCTATGACCCAATTGCCTGGTCACCAGCTGTTGCATGGTGTGAATGACTGCGCAGTGTTATATAGTGTAGGGTAAAATACTGAGAATATACAGTAACTTTAAACTTTGATATCTCAAAACGTATTTGTTGGATTTGGTTGAAATTTGAAAGTTACTATTTTAAATAACAAATCTGTTAACTTTACAACGGTTTCTCAGAAAATATGTTCTTCTGCAAATGAAGGTGGACATGCTTGGATGGAAATATTGGTACTATTAATTAACAAGCATTCAAACGGTGTCGTGCGCAGAAATCCAAGGACTCTTGGGGTACAATTATAACACTGTAGTGTTAATTATACTTCAAACGAATGTGTTTATTCGTAATGGTGTGAAATAATACACTGTGGGAATGAAAATGCATGCCCTTGTGGTACTGTGATTGAAATATTCCGTGCTGTAAACAGTCTGAAAATCGAAAAGTTGAACTACAACAACAACTACAACAGTGTGATGCTTTATAACGGAGCAGATGAACTTGACCGGCATAACAGAAAAGACAAGCCATGGACACTCACTGTCACCATTGCCATTCGTGACTGCATTCATTCCAATGACAAGAGAGCTGAGACAGAATAAAACAGAATACCAATCCAGGAAAATTTTCGCAAATATAAAACACCTGCTGTATTTGGACGATCTGAAACTCTCGGGGCAAAATGAATTATAAATAGAATCGCTGGTACTGACCATAACAATTATCACAGCTGACATCCAAATGAAATTTGGAATCAACAAGTACGTGCCTCTAAGCATAAAGCGTGTAAAACCTGAAAGGACTTGATGAAAAGCGCTCCCACAAAATATCACAAATAGGAGAAGATGACGACTACAGACACCTAGGATGTCTTGAAAGCAGACAGCATGAAACGTGACAAGATGAAGTAAAATCAGAAACCTTTCTGAGTACATTTTGGGGTAAAGAAAGTACTGGGCTTGAAGCTAACAGAAAGTAGCACAATTACAGCCATCCATACCTGGACAGTCTCTATCACCATGTACAAAGGTTACATAGTGACAGCATTCCATACCTGGATAGTCTCTGTCATCATGTACAAAGATTACATAGTTACAGCCATCCATACCTGGACAGTCTCTGTCATCATGTACAAAGGTTACATAGTGACAGCCATCCATACCTGGACAGTCTCTGTCACCATGTACAAAGGTTACATAGTTACAGCCATCCATACCTGGACAGTCTCTGTCACCATGTACAAAGGTTACATAGTGACAGCCATCCATACCTGGACAGTCTCTGTCATCATGTACAAAGGTTACATAGTGACAGCCATCCATACCTGGACAGTCTCTGTCATCATGTACAAAGGTTACATAGTGACAGCCATCCATAACTGGACAGTCTCTATCACCATGTACAAAGGTTACATAGTGACAACCATCCATACCTGGACAGTCTCTGTCATCATGTACAAAGGTTACATAGTGGATTCTAAGAAACCTAAGATACAGCCGCTATAAAATAGAGATGAAAGTGCACTATATATCAGTATGATCGTATTTACTCGATACAAATCCGTGTAGATGACCCGATGTTTTGAACTAACTACCCATTCAACCTGGAAATAGTGTTCTCCTTTGTGATATTTTGATATATAGGATACTCATATAAAGACAAACTATAACGTCCCTGTTCATACAGGCAGCATCCAATGGTATAATCGTGAAAATTATACCATATACCGTGTAATGAATGGTTATCTGTAAATATAATAAAAGGTTTGTTGCATGGAATGCAGAGTAGCTGGAGGTTAAGTGATCTGATTCCAGGAAAAACAATCAGCAATAAATGTCATCAAAAAGGCAGTGAAAGAGAGGAATAATAGTAATAATAATAATAATAATAATAGTAATAATAATAGTAATAATAATAATAAAACAGCTAATAAGAATGACCAACCGGAACCCCCAAGACAAGAATCATGTATTCAGGCTCAAGAAATACACAAATATCTATGATAGATTAGTACCTCAGCTACCAGATTGCGTGAATATTGGCAATATTCCAACATAGATGAGAAAAGGTCGTACTGTCCTCGTGATGAAAGAAAAGGAGATCGATCTATCCAGAAATAAGCAATCACAGACCAATAACCTGCATCGCAATAGTATTAAATCTGCTCACTGTAATGATTGTAGAAATAGTACATGACCATCTAGATAAGAAAGGACTACCTCCGCACACAGACACACTCACACACACAGGGAGCAGAAAGTCGGAAAACGAATTGAAGTTGGACGAAGGACCAACCGTCGAACGATAGTATGGTGCTCAGGAATTGCAGACGGAAAACAAGAACCTGTACATTATATAAATTAAACAATAAGGCCTATGATTTAGTTGCAACTCATGTGATATCTAGAGTTGGTTGGGATAAGCAGAAAGATAAACATAGCTATTCCTAATAGCACGATGTCTTGTAGAACACAACTCACTATTCGGGGCAATATACTTTGGAATGTCAGGATTAAAAGGAGTAGCTTCCAAGAAGATTCACTGTTACAACTGATTTTCGTAATCTCACCGATTCCACGACCAAGAGTGCTAAGACAGCATAAGCAGGATACCAACTTAGGAAGAACTCCACAAAAATCAATTACTCACTGTTCATGTACGATCTGAAACTCTATGGGCAAAATGAACCTGAAATAGATTATCGGGTCAATACTGTAATGTTTGTAACCGCTGACATCCAAATGGAATTTAATTGAATATGAAACAAACAAGTGCACGGCTTTAAGCGTCAAGTGTAGCAAAATATGGAAAGTAGAATGCATCAAGCTCCCAGACAACCAGAGATTGAAACAACTAAGTGAAGATATAGACTACAAATATATAGGAGTTCATGAGACAAACATTATAAAACATGACGAAATGAAGTGCAAGATTAGAAAGGGGTACTTATGAAGAGTGAGAAAAGTACCAGGCTCAATAATAAATCTTGACAACATGGTCGCATACATCAATACCATCCATGGGGAACTACACACAACAGCCGATATTAACAGATTGTGCCTGCCAAGGAAGGTCGGTGGTAAAGGCTTGGTAAGCGTAGAAGTCTGTGTTGAGGCTGAAAAAATAACCTAGATAAATACGTAAAGGAAAGTGATGAAGAACTTCTAGCCTTAATCAAAAGACATGGTCTTCTCAAAGAAAACGAAACAAAAAAGGATTACCGACGAAGAAGATGCAGCAAAAGAACGGTATAATAGAGGAAAAAAGCTAAGTAAAGAATACAAAAAACTGACCAAATAATATGACTAGGCTAGAAATTGATGGAATGGTGTCCCGATCCCAGGTAACAACAACTCAGCCACAATACCTTCAAGTTAGTGTGGAAGAGGGAAATAATAATAATAATAATGACGAATTTGCTAATATGATGACGACGGTGATGGTGATGATTATCACATGATGCAAGTAGCAAACGTTTATGATGAAACGATTAGCATAAATTCAGTTTACCTTCCTTTCGTTAAATATCTCTTCCACGTCCACAATGCCATGTCCAGAATGCGACTTGACCATACATAAAGAACAAATCATCACGTCACATTGTTCACAAAATATATCGAGTAACTTTTTATGTTCGCTGCACTGTGAGGACGACATCTTTGTTTGACGTTCTATGATGTAACCAAGGCCGTAATTCTTTGGTAATCCTTTTGATTCTTGAAGATCTAGTTTAACATCCGCCCGACAGGATGGACAAGGAAGCTCCTGTTTCGTCCTTCAACTTGTGATATATGTTCTATTATGTAACCAAAGCTTTCATCATATCATGGCAAAGCAGGCTTTATCAATTTTTTTATTTTTTTTATAGGTACTTATACATGACCTAGAGTGCTTTATCTACAAGTACCTCGTGTTTAAAATAGAACTGCATAGGCCCTGCATAGAGCCCGTTAAAGTCTGTTCTGTCGTGATATGGTAAGGTTGTTTTCGATGTTGAACAATTAGTTGATAACATCTTTTTGACTTCTTTACTGTTATACGAAGACATCCGGGTTCTGTTCCAATGTCCATGTAGTTGTTTATTACAAACGGTTTGCAATAATGTTTTTTTTTTTACTAAGTTTCAGTGTAACATAAAGAATTTGTGTAATATTAATGGTCCTAACTGTATGTTATACATGTCACTATAGTACCTGTACAAAAGTCAAATTTTCACTCGTATTAACAAGTTGAAATGTTCTAAGTAAATCAAGTGCACGATGCTTTGTTAATTTGCAGTAATAATAATACAAATAAAAATAATAATAATAATAATAATAATAATAATAATAATAATAATAATAATAAACTTTATTTAATGAGAGTAATTCAGTTAGTTGCATAATATAAATCTACCTTAAGGCCCTCTAAAATATATTTTGAAATATAAACAGAATGCAGAAAATCACTACCAATCTCACATGTACATAGATCCACACATACGAATACATATACACATACACAAAGAAGCACATTCATGTACACACACGTTACAAACCCGAACTAATTAACTGCACATGTAAATTGTACACACGCTTACAGACCAAACTACTGTCAATGTTCACTAATCAAAGTTAAACTCATGCATAACACGTACCAACATACAGAAAAATAGCCAGAGAAGTTGTATATGCCCTATGCTATTAATTAGAGCATAGGTTTCATCCATTTAATACATCTGTTTTTTAAAACGGATATACTATACTAATCTTTGATTTATTTTGGACTATTATGTCATATAATACCCCCAGTGTATTGAAAACTCTTGTAAGGGGTATAACTCATAGTGTACAAATAATTAGAGTAAGTTCCCTTTTTCTTAGATCTTATCAAACTCTCTATCCAAGATGTTGGTTATTTTCTTCCTCACTTGGAGTTCTACATAAAAGACTGTTGGTACCCCCAATGCTTTTTATATATGACGTATACAGATTTAGTCCTCCTTTATTGTCATTTCTTTATCCCATCTAATTTCTTTCAGTATGTCTTCTACTCGGAGTCTTCTCTTTCACTGACTTTTTGTGCTAGAGTTATTTTCTCAAATTCAACATAGTCTACTATAATCATCATGACGCTTCTGCCTCTGGGCAATATATGTTTATCTTGCCACATCAACTACCTATGCAAGGACAACAGAGGCGGCAGGTAATTAAAAGATATGAGTAATCAGTTGAGGGGGCTCATGTACATTTTGCATGTGCTCTGGAAATTTACACACGAATATATATCTGGGCTACCTTTGTTACAAAAGGATCACGGGTATCCAAGGAGTTGTAATTGAGACTTCGAGTTCGTCTCCCAAGGGCCGCCAAAATATTAGAACCCGTAGCTGAGGCGGGTCTCAATACCTATCTGATTTACAGTGAGAGGGATAGGAGGGTTACAGCAATGCAGGGTTGACTTTAATTATGTTACCAGAAGGAAGTTACCTATCTATGCAAGGACAATAGAAGCGGCAGGTAATTAAGAGATGTGAGTAAGCAGTTGAGGGTATATTTTGCATGAAACTGGAAATTTTCACACCAATATATATTTGGTCTACCTTTTTTACCAAAGGCTGCCAATATATTAGAACCCGAAGCTGAGGCCGGACTATCATTCATTTTGTATTCAGTGTCATATATTTTCATTCATTACACTTTGTCATCCAGTGACTGTTTGCTAGTTAGAATTTATAGTTTAGATTCTGCATATGATGGTCTTGTTTTTCCTCATCTTTTTATCATATAACGTTATATTTCACCTATCTTCCCACCTGAATGAATGTATGTATGTATGTATGTATGTATGTATGTATGTATGTATGTATGTATGTATGTATGTATGTATGTATGTATGTATGTATGTATGTATGTATGTATGTATGTATGTATGTATGTATGTATGTATGTATGTATGTATGTATGTATGTATGTATGTGACCCGGGACTTGTGTTGTATACCAATGTGCGTGTTCGTCATGAATGAGTGAGCGAGTGAGGGATTGATCGCGATGCATGATTCCCGGGCTTCACGAGTATTAACATCGATCCCCCGCCAAACTAACAAAATCCTCTGGCATTTCTACTCTGGTTCTTAGACGGACAACATCTCGAGCAGTAATATTCGTGAATAAGAAAAGCCTTTGTCTTTCACGCAAGTGAAAGACAAGGGATTGAATATAATTCGAAACAATTATACCCTTCGAGTCTGGTAAGGTATTTGTATT
This sequence comes from Margaritifera margaritifera, assembly GCA_029931535.1. Lineage (NCBI taxonomy): Eukaryota > Metazoa > Mollusca > Bivalvia > Unionida > Margaritiferidae > Margaritifera > Margaritifera margaritifera. The sequence goes on along the minus strand of JAQPZY010001679.1, from coordinate 2,815,667 downwards.
TTTTGTGATAAAATTATAAATGTTAGCGTGTGGGTTGTGTATTGTGTATTATATTTGTGTCGGTTATATTCTGTATTGTATTCGTCTTGTATATTAAGTATATGCTTTGTATTATTTTAGGTTTATCTCGTACCATTTCATCTGACAATAAATCCCACAACTAACAAGCGAGTGTTATCATTTCAACCCGAAAAAAGACCTAGCTTACATGTATGTATGTATGTATTTGTCTCAAGCAGTCATTTAAGTCAAATTCAATAGCTCAAATTATCTCGGTATTGATTCACTGGTAAATAATCAATCGCATAATGGCTATCATCACTACCAATATGTCGTCAGAGGCTACTTTGAATAAAAGCTGGTTTCATGACAAGTTCATTTCTGTCTAAAACGTGTGTTCAAATAACACAAACCCATACACATTCACAAAATTGGCCTGTATGTGAAAAATATTCAATTAAAATATCTACTTTGATTAAGAAACGTGTTATACATATGGAATAGTTTGTATAACATTATTATTTTGGGGGTATCTAATACAGGTTTAGATGCAAGAATTTAATTCCCCATTTTGCAATTGCTTATTATTTCATTGCATGCTGAAGTATATATTCGCGAGCCTTAACATCAAGAAAACATTTCACACAGATTAGAAGCGTGCATTTTGTTTCTAGGAAATCCTTGCATATAAAGTGAAAGTTAAACACCTGCCTGATACGTACATGGCGTCAGATATACAACCTGGAAACAAACAGAAGAAGCATCATTAGTGTCAAATGGATATATATTATAATACGATCACATGATTATATCCTTGGAGAAATGTAGATGCTGTCAGTAGTAGAAATATGTGCCACCTGGGCCACTAACAGGAATTACCATTACCACGTAGGTTTACACGGAGGAGCGATATAATATAAAAATGTATGACCTCAAACTGGAAATTAACATTACGCCGTAGGTTTACATTGGGGAGCAATATGATATAAAATGGTATAAAAATGTATGGCCTCAAACGGAAATGCTAATGTTACAATTTTTAGATACTATCCAACACCCACTTTTTGAGTACTATCCAACACACCTATTTGCTAGGAGTATTTATACACACAATATACCTATATATACACAAACATACTATTATATCATGAAAAAGGAAAGGTTAGTAGTGTTTATATACACACTATACCCACATACATACTATCATACCCAAGCGGGGTGGAAGGGGTTTTTAAGTTTTAGTTGTTTATGAACTGGCATAGACACAGATATAGACAAACATACAAACATAAAACACACATAGTGGCAATGATTTGAGCAGTATCTCTCTTTTCGAAGAGATCTGTGTGGCCCTAAAAAGGGACATTGGGTGTCGTCCTGGATTATTGAGGTTTATCTATATCCAGGACAACTGCACTTCCCGGGCTGGGCTTCGTAACAAGGGCACATATGGTCCAATTATTCCGCTGTTCTTCGGACGGAGAGATTGATTGTAAAATCAGGCTTGTTGTCCTCCATCTCCCAACCCTCCTCTTCAGGAATTAGGGACTGTTGTTGCTGTTGCTGCTGCTGTTCTTCTGCTTCCCTCTGTTCCAGCCTCTCTAGCACTCTCATCCAATTCTGGCTGAGGCGCGGAAAATCTCACTCCCTCTTCTGACGCTCCTTTTCCCATCTCTCTTCAGCCCATGCTGCCTTGATTTTCAGAACTTTTTTGTCCATTACTTCTTTTACGAACTCCTTCTCTAATTTCAAAGAGGTTGCCTCATTCTTCAAGTGTCTCTTGTTGGGGTGCTCCACTTTCTCCATCAAACTGATGGCTTCCCTCAATTTTCTTACTTTGCAGTGTTCAGTCATCCTTTTTCTCTACAAGATTGAAGATAAATGGCAAGACTAAGAGCGGACATGAAGGAAAACATCCCTAGGTAGCACAGAATACAAATCAAGATAATTCATACTGACTTAAAAGAAAATATCCTTCTTATTTTGTTTCACACAAACCTGTTATCATTGACACGGAGAGACTCATGATTCAGAAGGGTAGGAGCGTTGATACACAAACACTATACCCACAAACACACTATTACTCTGTGGTAGATGTTTAAGTTTTACTTTTTATGTGGAAGACATACACAAACATATAAACACATAATATATTGGCAGAATAGTATCTCTTTTCTAAGAGATGTGGATGGCTCTGAAAAGGGCAATTTTGATTGTTGTCCTGGATCTTACCGACGATATCCAGGACGACCAGGCCTCACTATAGATCTCACCACGCAGCAGTGACGTCTCTTTTTGTAAGGGACGGTGACCTTATCTGTCTCCATCTTCATTCCTCCTCTACATTTTCTCCATGCTGCTGCTGTTCTTTCTTATTTTTCTATTTTGCCTTTTCCATATTCAGTTCTTTTCTGAATACCTCTTCAGCTATACATTGGGCCATTTTGAGGAAAATTATGGTTTTCTTCTCCACATTCCTCTCAATGAGGCGGTGCCTTGCCTTGTTCATGTGCACCAGGGCTTCGCTTAACCTGCTAATACTTTCGCTCATTTTCTTATGAGTTGTCTGCTCGACGATAGATGGTGAGACTGGTAAACACACAGCTTTATATGAGATGCAGATACGTGAAGGAAACATCTCTCAGAGTTCGATACGCAGCTGTGAAAGAAAACATTCATTTTTTTACAAGTTAAAAGATTGACATAGAGAATGTGAAAGAGCATGTCCAAAGAATATTTTCTTTTTAAAAAAAACTAACACCATTTGTTTTCTGAATCAACATTCTTTACAAAAATAACTAACTGAAATATCAAAAATTTAAAAATACCAAGCATTAAACATGAACGTATTTACAAGGTTGACAACGATGTGTAGTAAGACTAGACTTCCAATTATCTAGTACAGTGTCATTTTGTCATTGATACACACTACGTTTGTGTGCTTAAAAATAAATAGCCTAAATGTTCACAAAACCACTTTTCTATTTTCTCATCGTTTCTAGATAAATCACGTTCAAAACAAGTCAGTAAATGTTCTAATGGAATTCAAGACTGAGTTGATGAAGAAAACATACATAATATTGTCCATACACAATAGAATCTAGAGAAGAGAAGGTAATCCATAAGAATCAAAATATTCCGCACAGTTGTCGTTGGGAAAGAGACGGCTACCCAATGGGTTCCTGGGGGATGACTGTCGTTTGTGTTGATGAAATAAGCTTGAACGTCTTTAGGGTTTCGATGAGGAAGTTCATCTTTAGCACATTCCAAGAAGCTGTGTACTAACTGTGAGTCAGAAGGTAATGAAGTTCCCAGGTATTCATTTTTTACAGGTAATGATAAGTCATGAGTTCACACTTGACTTTTACCTTGAAAATATCTGTGAAGTAAGTCAATGAACGGGAAGTCTCTGTTCTCTGTTGCAAGCGAGCTTCAATGCGTTTGGTTTTCAAAGAAGTCAATGGAGGTTAGGAATGGTCACACTGTAGTTTCTATACCACTCTTTCAAAATCTTCCCTTCTGAAATGAGGGTCCACGCCTCGTCTAGATACTCTTCCAACTTTTATTCTTGACTCATCAGCAAACATTTGTCGTGTTGTTTCTGACTAGAATGATCGATTTGACAACCATAACAATATTCTCTGGAGAAAAGTGATTCTTTTAGGACAGTGACGAGCAGACCCTGTGTTGTTCTTGTTCTGGAAATCTTGACATCATGCCTGTATCTTTCTCTTCTTTTTCACTTGTGGTCTGTGACTGCTGCTGTTCTGGATAGAAAATATCCTCTTCGCCTCTCTCCACAGATTCGTATTCTATCTTTTCTTTCTTTAATAGTCTAGAATCATATCTCTCAAACTGTTGATTTCCAGAGTGTTATCGAATTCTGAATACAAGATTAATTTCATTGTGTTAACAAGAGCCAGTGCAAACTGAAGTTTCACACAAAGTCGGCCTGATTTTATAGCGTGGAAATGTTCTTCGTCGCTTCCTTGATCTGGAGTGAAATCAAAGCCTCACAAAGCATATCCTCCTGCACAATCGTCGTACGAAATGCCATGGCTACTGATGGTTCCTAATTACCCCGTGGCTTCAAACAGAGTAAAGTAAGATCTCAAGTAATATTTCCAGGCAAACTTATGCTCAAAGGGTCTGGTACATAACGTCTTGCTATCTCAGATGACTTTTATCTTGGACAAATTAAAATGTTGGAACTTAAAAGGGTTTTGATCTACAGCTCCGGTGAGGGCCGCATTGCTGACGAGGCCAATGAGCAAACGTTTAGAGAGTTGACCTGAGGCAATGGTGAAGGTTTTGACTTCCACTCGTGGTAGCAGATACTTGGCTGTCGTTCTGCTCAGAGTTTGACTGATGTCGTTATCCGCTTTAGGTAAGACTTCCATACGTCGCACGTAAAGTCTGGCTTCTTCGATGATCGTTTTGAACTCGTTAGCACTAGGCATCAAATGTAATAACGTACCACTTCCATTCAGTCTCAGATGTACATCCACGCCATTCAACAAATACTTGTTTTGCTACTACATGTCCAAGTGTAAACAATCCATCCTTTCTAAACTGTCTCCTTGTTTGATTTTCTTTTGGCGGTCGTTAAATTCAACATTGTGAGCATCGTCATCCGGAGTCACCTCTATGTCACTGAACTTGCTCAATTTGTCAGGTTTTCACACCACAGAAGCATCCAGATCTATTTTTTTTCCGTACGTCACGAGATTTTCCAGATAAGCTTGGTAAGAGTAAGTGTCAATGCTGCTGTTGACTAGTTTGTTGTTCGTGTACAAATCCACTTCTCTGAACAATGAATGCATGAAATTATTCACGGGGGTAACTCTGGCATCGGCACCTGGATTGGTGCTGTCCGTTTTGAGAACTTTGACTTTCAGGTACAAGTAACTGTTATTCACAGTGATGTAATCTTCGGTCTGTCCTTTAAGCGTTTAAAGATGACACGGGATGAAATTCTTGCATCGTCACCATCGTCAGTGGCATGGCAAACAGACCGAGTTCTGACTTGAAACATTCGAAAGAATCTGGATGCATAGTTTTGTTTCTTTTTAGTTAGAATAAAAAAAGTCTAAATATCTTACCACTGTTCTTCTTTCTTAATCTTTTTCTTGGCGGCGGCGTGTCTACGAGGTCTGAAGAGTTTACGAGTTCTCTTTCTGCCTTGTTTTGCTGTGGAGTAGAGGAGGAAGTAATGCTTCGCCAGGAATGTAAAGTTAATTTATAGGTGTGTTTCGGCGACCCAGGAGATCTTTGCCTGTTTGAATCAACAAATTTGTTGCTGCTTTCAGCAAGGCTTGTTTGGAATTTTGTTGGTAGATGAGTACAGTTTGAAGAAATTCCTTTCCTTGCGTCAAAGCTGTATTTTTTAAAAGTTTGCAATCATCGAGTCACTATAGGTTTCAAGATGGATGCTACGGTACGAAAAGCCGATTTTAACATATCTCCTAAACCATGTCTCATTGTCGAGCTACTGCTTGGTAAACAGGATACACCTGTTACAGTTTTCTGGAGAATTGTTTTCGAAATATAGTTTCACGGTGACTTTTCCTTTAGAGAATATAACATTTTATCCAAGATCTCCTTTTATACTAATATTGACACTGTCAAAATACGATTTACAGACAGGAAGATAATGAGAATGTACAAATTCTCGGTAAACGTGATACGTGTTTGCTTCTTCATAGTGAGCAGCTGTGGCAGAATCCATTTGAAAGGAATGACTCTCAGCACTTGTGTAAACTAAAGGTTCCAATGATATGTTTAGAAGCTCACGCGGGTACTTTCGCACTGGTGCCCTTGTAGTTTTAAATCGCGCAGACACTGAGGCCATCAAGAATGAAATCGACAAAGGTTGTACAAAGATGCTCAGAATGTTTGATTCTTACATCCAAGAAGGTTCGGAGTGGACTCTTTCCAGTTGCGCGGAAGTTCATCTTCATATTTTCCCGTACAATCCTTTTCGCAGGTCGAGTTATATTCCAACACATGCGTATATTCCACCGCGGACAGTGATAAACGTGAAAAACGACGACAACCGGTGCTTCAAATGGGCGATTTTCTCTGCGCTGAATCCTGCTAACGATCATACGGATCAGCCTAGAAAATACCGACCCTACCTGGGTGAACTCGAATTTGGTAACATAGAATTCCCTGTACAGGCTTCTGATATTATACTCAAAACGTTTTGAAGAACTCAACCCTGATATCCTTGATATCGCTGTTAATGTGTTCGCTTGGAACAAAGGCTGTTATACGAAAGGACTATCCAAGCGGACCAAGGTTGATTTGTGGTTGCTGAGCAAGCTGGATGGCCCAGAGGCGCGACACCATTATGTATGGATAAAATATATTTCACGGATTGGTTACCGACACAGCAAGCGCAAAATAGTTTCCGTGTCGACGTTGCATGCATGTATTCATCAGGCAACAGTTGCTTGACAAACATTATTTTTACTGCAAGGGATTCGGTGAGAAGCCACGGCGTCCGATCATGCCAGAAGCGGCAAAAACATTTTCAAATTCATCGCGGTCTAAGGATAGACGAAAGTTCTGTATGTTTTTTACGCGGACTTTGAATGCTTGAACATGCCCTTGGAAACTCCGATTCCTGACGCCCCACGCGGTTCAGTCAAATACTACGCAAATTGCTGAACAAGTCCCATCAGGTTTTGTTACACTATTTTCCGATGCGACAGAGCAATTGAACCGCCAATGTTATACCGCGATAAGAATTCGGTTGAGGTGTTTATTAAATTACTCAAGGTTAGAGCGAAATGGATCCGACAACAGCTTTCCTCGCCCACGGACATAATTTTCCGTCACAACTCATTGTTGGAGGGTCCCTTTGACACCAACGGCTCCTAAACCTCCGATGGAAAGCTCCAAAAGTGCGTGATATGATTGTTACATTACTGGCGAGTACAGTGGTTGCATGCACACAGCACGTGCAACCTACAGCTGCGAATTGACTCCGGCAAAAATAAAAAATAAAAGAATTCCGGTTGTGCTTCAAAATCTGCTCGGGTATAATGGTCACTTGATCATGCAAGGAGTCGCAACAGCATAAAAGGCAACAATAAGTGTCATTCCCAACAACATGGAAAAATACATGACGTTCCGGCTGGGTCAGCTGCAGCTCATTGACTCGCTACATTTCCTCAATTCCAGCCTGGATAAACTAATGAGCAACCTTGCTCACTCGTCGATACGGCGGAGCCGCTGATGAACATGAAAAGTTCGACTTGCTCACCCGCAAAGGAATTTACCCGTGCGAGTACATAAGTGACACCGAGAAGTTTTCTGTAACTCAGTTGCCACTTATTGAGACCTTCCATTCGTCGCTGTCCCGCAAAGGTATTTTCGCCGACGACTACGCGCACGCGAACAACATCTGGTCGGCGTTTGGTTGTCGAAACCTCGATGACCACCACGACTAGTATTTGCGCACCGACGTGCTGCTGCTCGCAGATGTCTTTGAGGCTTTCCGTGATACCGCCGTACGCGTGTACAAGCTCGACCCCGCGCACTACTTCTCATTGCAGGGAATGGCCTGGGATGCGTCGTGTTGGAACAGCTAACGGACATCTATCAACATTTGTCAGCCAAACGTGGTATCCGCGACAGGATTTAAATAGCGAGTCACCGCGCGTGTTGACGGGTACGACCCTGCATATTAAACAGTTGCATCATGTATCTTGACGTAAAGAAACCGTATGTATGGGTGATGGTGCAACCGATGCCCGTAGGTGAGTTCACATGGGTCGAGTCGGCAGAAGCTTCGCTTCTCACGCAAGTGGACGTGTAAAAACACATACTCGAGTACCAAAGTAGCAGCGACGTAAGGTACTTGTTCTATGTTGATCTGGAATACCCAGAAGAGCTTCATCCCGCCCACAATGGCTATCCTCTGGCCCCTGTTGGTGCTCCGTACGTAGTTGTCCCCGTACCAGTGTGCGCTTGTGAACGATTCCGGTGGCAAGTTCGTCGAATGCACCAAGCTGGTTCCGAACCTGCGCAGGAAACTCAACTATGTTGTCCACGTACGAAATTTACAGTTGTATCTGCGGTTGCCGATGTGTGTGCTGCGAGTCGACCGAGTGTGACGGTTTCGCCAGCGCGCTTGGATGGTCCCTTAGATTTAGATGAATACAGATCTGCAAACGGCCGCCACAAACGAGTTCGAGAAACAATTCATCAAACTCATGAACAATTCTGTGTTAGGGAAAACCATAGAGAATCTGCGGAAATGAATCCGTGTCGATCTTGTCCGGGAGAGTGCACAGGACAAACTTCGCAGGCTCATCGCGGACCCCGCATTCGAGTCACGTAAGATATTTAATGGCGGACTCGTTGTCGTGCACAGCAAGAAATCCCAGCTAAAGTTGACTAAACCCATCTACGTTGGCGCGTCCGTGTTGGAGCTGTCAAAGCTGCTCATGTACGAGTTTCATTACGACAAGATCAAACCGCGGTACGGCGACAACATACGGATGACGCACACGGATACGGACTCGTTGCTGATGCATATTATCACCAATGACGTCTACGCGGACATGGGTGAGACATCGTTCGCGTGCGAATTTGATACCAACGAGTACAGGAAAGGACCATCCGCTGTTCAGCAACGCCAACGAAAAAGTCGTTGGGGAATTCAAAGACGAGTGCGGGGGCAAATCCATGGGGGAATACTTGGGACTGCGACCCAAAATTTAGTCGATTGTAGTTGGCTCCGGTAAAAATATCAAGAAAGTCAAAGGAGCCCCACGCGTGGTTGTACAACAAGATCTCAATTACAACATGTACATGGTTTGCTTACGCAAGCAGCATGAATTCACACATGCGGAAACTCTTATCCGATAGCGGAAACATCGCATGAGTGTGTGTCATTGCACCAAGGTAAGTTTGCCTCGCTGGACACCAAGCGATGGATTTCCCCTGATGGAGTCAGCACTTACGGACCCGAGCACGCAAAGGTCCCAAAATAGATCTTGGCGGTAACTCCGTATTCGCGGGAATGACTTGTAATTCTTTCCACACAATGTCCTGCTTGGTGGCTTCGCCGCTCGTTTGTCTGCGGTGCGCTAAATAATAGCGCGTTGGTTGTTCAGGAGAGTCAATCCTGTCCGAGATGATAAATGGATCAACGGACCAAACCGGATTAGTATCCAGAAATTGTCTATCTTACAGCTCTCCCGGGGCGTACCTGTACCGGATCAGATTGTTTCCGACCAAGTCTAACAATGGTTGATGCGCCGGCAAAGCACCTTGTTTGACCGCGACGGTTTTCTGCCGAATTGCAGCAGCGGGTCTTATACCCGTTGCATCCGTACCGTAATTTCATTGTTCAACGCTGCTATGACTGAGAGAAGCCGTGTCACCCACTCGCAAGACCGGTCTGTGGATTGCATTAATAATTCTTGCGCTTACTGATGCCCAAATTATCGTTACCCAAGTGTGCGGTTGAATCGTTCTACAATGGCTTGGTAGTGATGTGCATTGACATATCCATGACGAACCGGCTCATGGTGCTTCGCCAACAACGCAGCAACGGCTCCAAGAAATGTTTTGCCTGATCCACCTGCAGACGCCATGTTAGCGGTGAACGTGCATAGACACGTTGGAATGCGTCTGCGACATTTATTTAATCTTTGGACGTCAATAGCTCGGGTTTCTTGTATCTGCTGGCAACATCTATAATGGTTAAAGAATATTTGTATGTGTGTCCGCGTACACGATCATGTAGGAGAAATAGAAGATCAGCCTCATGAACTTCGTTGGGAGTCCTCACATCAAACCATCCACGGGAAATCTTTCTCGGGGCAGGTTAATAAGTCTGCCACAATGCTTGTTTGACCAGTCTGGTTCGAGCGACCTTGTGGGTGACTTTTGCCGCTCTCGCTAACTTTCCAATGGCGGCTTAGCCCTTCGAATAACCACGGGGACTAGTATATCGCGGACATGGTCCTCTCGTCATCTACGCTTTTCGCGGGCATGTTTGTTATATCATGGCTTCACCTGCAAGTGCAATTTTAGCATTCATGCCTCCCTTGATGATTCATCTGGAAATTCTTTCTCCGATGACCGGTCCCGCGATCGCGTTCAAGTCATGGATGAGGTTCACGTCGGCGACACACGGATATCGTTTGATACCGTGTACGCGAGATCATGCCGGTAACATGCGGCATCGACTTGGTTTACATGTTCTTCTCCGGGAATCCAGTCGTATATCCAGCCGTGTTCCAGGCCCGCAGTAATTGTATCCAGGGATATTTGTTCACCAGCATATTTACTACACGGTACACCGTGTAGATTCGTCAACGCGGCAGCGATATAATCGCCAAGTTTGCTTTCTTTCCCCGTTAGACCTGGAAGGTTCTCACTAACGTAAACTTTTTTGCTCCACACCGGACGTAAGTTCGAGCGATTCCGGCTCGGCCATTACGTGTGTGAAGCCGGGGATGGAACCAGTTCCGTGTTTGCGAGCACGGGTCGCGCGTTAATTGTTGGCCCGGCCGGATCCGGGGAAACCCAAATATTGTTGAATCTGATCATGCGATGGTTGACGTGGGATCGGTTGTACTCGATTGCGCCATTCGAGGACAATCAGCCGTGTTATGACGTACTCAGAGCTTTCGCGTGTCAGGTATCGGATGAATCGCCGGTCATCTAGCTCTTTTTGCACGATCGATGAAGCCCCCACCTTTGACGACCTTGATCCGGATGTGAATAATCTTGTCGTGTACGACGCTGTGATGTTTGACCGGCAGGACAACCCGTCGAGAGTGTTTTCGAGAGGTCATCACAAAATGCAGACACGATCTATGTAACACAACGATACGCACACGGGAAAACTGCAACATGTTGATGATATTTCGTTGGGTTGTCGCGCACGGCCTCGCAAACATTCATTGGACGTCGTGTGCCGCCGAAGATTTGTGGGATGAGTTTCAAAATAGGTTTGCGGAGGTCACCCGTTACCCATATTGTTTCTTCACGATGGACTTGATTGGTGGACCGCAGAGCGGTCTCGCCTCTAACTCCATCGGGGAAAACTGTCGGGCTGCTTTAGATAAAACAACTTAACGACCACGTTAATGTACACAATTCCAAGAGAAAACCTCCACCGATGTCATAGCAGAGTATGTTGACCGACGCCGCAAAACTGCAGAGGATCGACTGGAACTTCTTCGCGGTTACATATATGTCAGCGAACGTATCAAAGATATGTTTGACTTGAGACAGGCCGCACGGAAAGACCTGACAGCGGGCTTCGAGCAAACGTTTGTGCCGCTGATCAAACCCACGTGCGAAACCGCTGAAGCAAGTGGATAAAGTGGCCGAATCCACTGCCAAGATGATGGGAACAGAAGAGAAACCGAATCCGATTGTCAAGACAGCCAAAGCCATTGAACACTTGCCACCCAAGAGTTTTGAAGCCCAACAAGGCGTCGAAAAGGCAATGGCGCATCCTCCACAACCACCCAAGCTCAAGTCAAAGATACCACGGTCTGAAATATTTAATGAGCTAGGCCACGAAAAGTTCAAGGAGGAGGAGGACATCGTAGAATTTGCCACTTTTTTGCCCAGCAACTGATCAGATTATATAACAGAAAATTATAAGAAACGTTTAAAAATTCAGCATCTGACTATTGAAGTAAGTGGTTATTTCGGGAGAGGTTTAATAAGAGTATGGCAACAGGCGAAGAGTGGATTGAATTTGACTGTGGAGTAAAAATATATAAAACTCAACGCGGAAGACAGCATTTGCAAGAAGTCGTTGAGAGACCGCATCCAGAATAAGTTGCTGGTGAAGGTATGAGCAAAGCGCAACGTTTGCATATCGTTGATTGGGCGATCGCAGATCAGCAGCAGATCCATGAATAAAAGGACATGTTGGAAAGGCACGTGGCGGTCTATTCGCACCGGCAATTAGGCGCCAGAAGTCATCAATGAGGCCACGTCGATTTGTCAGCGGTTGCTCACCGACAACATCATGGACGTGGAGACGTTCCACGTATTAATGCACGAAATCATTGAAAACATCAATGATGTATATAACACCGATGACGACTGAAGGAACCGAAACACTTCGCGTGCTCAGCGAAATCAATGCGGCGATCCAGCTTGCCGTTGCAAATACAACCCCTAAGCAGCGTCACTTCGATGATCACGATCTCGTCAACGAAACCGAAAGTTTACATGGTTTTTTGACGCCGATCACAGCGGAGCAATCCCGTACACTCGAGCAATCCCGTACACTCGTCGTTGCGCGTTTAGCCCAGTTTGCCTAATATCTGATCCCGCAAATAACTCACTCGTCTTCTCGTCGGACGGTGGCGCCACCTGGAGCGTTGTTGAGCTCCCCACAAGCGTGTATGAGATTTAATCAATGAATGATGAGATCCGACGGAGGATTACATTGGTGACCAAGCGCGATTCCAAACTCATACATGAACACGAGCCCACAGTTAGCTCCAAAATCTTGATTGAATCTCCACAGTACGAGGTTGACATCGGACAGTCGTCGCTGGGGACGGTTCTCTGTTGGCCTAAATATATTAATAAGATTCCCACAAACAAACGAATTTTGCGTGTAGAACCTGACGGTACCAGTCACAATATTGCGCATGGCATTGTCACACTCATTTCGACGACTCAGGTTAATCTAACTTGTGACGCCATCAGCGGTAGTTACAGTTCATCAAGTATCGCGTCGCAGGGTTACATATTATTTGGGTTTGCCCCGAATGCTGCCCCCTGTAATCTGATATCGGTTACTCCCGCGGCGCCCATGTATATTCCATCAATTCACGCACGTATGTTTTGCCCTTATGGACCAGGACGTGCACGTGCTCGACCTGCGCGGGGAGACCCTGACGATACAACTGTTCATTAGAGATTGACCTGACATTTGATGTATACAATGACGGTCGTACGTGGACATGTGATACCCTTTCGTGTTGTGAACGTGAGAAACCCGTTTACGCGACAAATTACTGAAAAGGCCTTGGCGATGTTGTCTAGGGATTGTTCACAGGAGCCCCAAAGATTCCCGCAAGCCAACTTCGCGCACAGTACCAATCGCTAAACAAATTTTAATATAAGTCATTGATAGCATCAAAATTTCTGTCGTAAACTGGTTGAAAAATCTGGGATTGCAGTCGTTACAATCGATTTGAGATCGACTACGACGATACGTGCGACAACCAAAGGCGGTTGCATTCCCTTCCACGGCAACAACGCTCGCGCCGGTCGGTATAATCAATAATGAAACTGCTCGACGACATTTGGATTCAAACAAACGAAGGTCAATAGAACTTAAGGTTCAGGACACATCTCGGTATTTTCTTCCTTGCGAGGCATTCTTGGAAGTCCAAGGAAAGCTTGTACGCGCCGGTAACAACAACGCATACGGTGCCAACTACAAATCGGATCTGTAAACAACGGTATCATGGCGTTGTATAACATCGGACGATATTTCATCGACTGAAAGGAATTTGAAGCAATTCTTGACAACGTCGACGTCACTACAACAATTCTCGGACTTGTCCGTCACAGTGACGATTACGCAAGGTCCGCTGGTCCGTCTATGGTGTTCGTCAAAGACACAAGCGAACACCCTGGTCATATGAACTACGAAGTTGACGCCTCCAACAACAATGTGGTAATAGGAGAAAATCCTGATTTCAATGATGGATTCGCGCACCATCGACCCCAGCTTAACGAGGGCGGGGAATTTTCCTGTATGATTCCACTCACACACATATTAGAATTTTGTAGAGACTCTAGTAAGGTTATTTTCGGGGTCAAACACCCAATCGTATTAAATCGTAAGGGCAACGACAGCGATGCAATTTAGCGTAATGGTGCCGTCGCTGCTGATGGTAAAACTGTGTTATCCCCAATGAGTCCATCAGTGACTATAGAAGAACGTTTGACATCATTTATAGAGTCTGGCGCAACATCTACGATTTCATTGTTCGTGATGTCCACAGACTAGCCTCAAAGCGGCGTCCGAGGAGAATTCTCATGGCAACTAAGTACCCAACAAGATATTAGTGCACCACGGCACGTAATTGTGGCATTTCAAATGAAGGACAATCTGGACAACCAACTGGAAAGTCCGATGAAGTTTGCAAAACAGGAAGTGAATGAGGTCTCGCTGAGGTTCAGCGGTCACCAAGAACCAACCAAAGACATTTTGCTTAACTTTCACATCAATTAAGTTGCGCGTGTGTATCATTAGTTGTTGAAATACCTGGCCCGAGACCACAACATTGATACGGGCTTGCAGATTTTCCAGAAATACTTCACAATGCTGTGCCTGATTTATTACTTTTCTCTCGAGCATCTAGACCTGGTTAAGCAGTCCGTGGTGGTCACGTGCTTTAAAGCACGTGTAGGAGGGGCCACCGGTGATCCCGAGTACAGATCCATTGCTGTGATCCTTTCAGATACGTTTTTGTTGTTGCAGGGCTCGAGTGGCCGAATGAAGGTCATTGACGCGCCTGTGAAGAACTCGTAGCGATTGCCACAAACTCGTAACTGAATCTGTACTATTTCAAATAAAATGTACCAGAGTAAACTTGTCACGTTAAGCGGGAGTCAACTCGGGAAGATCTTGACCGCGATGAAAAAACAAGAGTTCATTTAAAACTTTCCCCGGGCAAGTTATCCGGAAACGCCCCACTGATGTTGACACCAACACATATGCAACAGTTCGAAGACACCCCGCGAGCGCTTATCGATTTTGCGTCGTCAGAGACAAAGTCACTTAGAAACTACGCTTAACATATACAAAACGCTTGTTAACATTTACGGACGCGCAAGGGCAGTGACCCGACTATGGATATGACCAGGTTTGCTACCAAAGCGGATTTGACTGAGTTTACCAGCCGGGTTGTTGTTGGCATCGACCCGAACGAACTGTAATATTTCAAGACCGAACTGAAAAACTGCTGATGTTGTTTTGAAGTCGCGAGGCGCCGTCGCGAAAAAGCTGACCGAAATCAGTGAGAACCAGGAAATCGGAGACTCTGGCGTGTCGGTTGCATTTATCAAAGATTTCGTCGATGCAAATATGAAATCGAAAGATAAAAAATTCGGCGATGCAATGAGCGGGGATCTCAACATGAACTGAAACGGAATTCGACTGATGCAAGAGCTCATCGACGATGATGCTGCTGCGACAAAACAATACGTGGATGTGAAAATCAGCGAGCGATTAAATGACATCAAAGTCATGGCTGACAACACCAGATTTTCAGAAAAAATTATTAAGTTTTCTGATGGTGCATATTGGTAACTACAAAGAGGAGGAGGAGCAGTAACCTGACGAGTTTCATCCAGGGCCAATTTAGACTTGTTGCTAATAGATCCGAATATTATTTCTTTATCATGTACGCGTCCACTAACAAATGGGTGTCTCTTAGTATTTGATTAGTAGAACAAAGATAATCATTGGAAGATCCTCATCCTAAAGCTGAAATATGAAAATCAAGGAATTTTTTTATTTAGGTCAGATCCCAATGACAAGTCATTAAAAACATTTTCGGTTGCAGGCTCGTTCAAGATCAACAAGTTTGAAAAAATAGAAATACTCGTGACAAATGTTTGGGACGAAGCGTTATTAACCGTCTTTGGTATTCCTATTTTACGACCACTAACCGTGTATACAATTCAGAAGCGACGCTTGCAGAATTAGTTCCAGGCGATGATGGGGTTGGAGCCGTATCAGAAAACGGTGTGTTGGGCCAGCTGGGAGACCGTGCCAACATCGATGCTGATTTTGTAGCACTTGTGTACGAATATCTACTTGAAAACAGTGTTAATAATCCCTCGTATGCAATCAAATATAATTACGCCGAGGGCCTGATAGAAATTTATAGTTGGAACCACCCTGATGTACCAATACCAATTCGAGACCAGCTTCGAATCATCGCATTAGCACGCGAAAACGCCAGGTTGCTGATTACACCGTCGGACGTGAAAACATCCAGGGGCTGTTTCTACAACGAAGAAGTGGAATTCACTGACAAACCTACCGCGATAAAATTCCCAGTCAAGAAAACCGTTTTGCTCACGAAACATAAATGCCTGTGTGTTGTCATACATGCTATTTGCGGAATCGCCGCCGTGAACACCGTTGGCCTTGGTGTTGCTGGAATTGCAACCACGGCAACAATCATAGGTACACCTTTTAGATTTGCTGTCGGAACTATATCGATAGCAACAGGTGTGACTGGCGGCACTGGCAACATAATTTCATTACGGCTACTGAAACGAACACGTGTTTATTTGGAAATTCTCGCGGTGGCACAAAGTAGTCGCAGTACAATTACTAAGCTGTACTCGGTGGCCATCGAAGATAAAACGATTACCACGGCGGAGTTCGAGACAGTACTAGCGGAAATGGAAAACTTCTGACGACTCCGTACATAGATAAAGTCATCCGGCACGTCCACGGAAAACTCCGCTTCCCAAACGGAGTAATTTTCTTTTAAAATGTTGAAAAGTATTTAAAATTCCATAAAGACAAGCAGAAATTGCGCCTGAACTTACAGCGGAAATACAAAGAATGCTTGGTTCTGACCCTGCAAAAGTAGTCCAAAAAAGATATGGAATCAGCTCAACCAGATTATATCAGATATGGAATGCTATCGAATATTGCCCAAAAGTAAAACGTTTGGTATCAGCGTGAAAGATCTACAGACTATAATTGATAATATCTGGTCAGCGATTTGCCGGATTCCATAATGTTAAAGAAAAAATATCATAGCTGGACAGAAAAATCGTTGAAACCGAAGACAATAGTTTGATGCCATTAAATGAGCTCTTAATGCTTGCAATGCTTTCAGCAGTAGCCGGACGCACTGTAAAGGCAAACGGTTGACAGAAGACTTGGCAGATGAAGTCTCGGAAGAAATCCAGGGAAAACTGAAGGTCGGATAAGGCTACTACTAGGATTCTTGTTTGACCGGCCAATGCAGCCTCAGACAGGCTCGCAATCAATGACAGCACTAGCTTCCAGCGAGAGGCTCCTCGGGGATTTTTCTTGCGCGAGACTCTCCGCGGGCACGTCTTCGAACCTGTGAGGAATACACTCGCGAGTGAAAAAAGATTAAAGTCATAGGGTATAGAAGACTCCGGTCTAGAAGTCCCCTAAAGCAACTCGTCCATCTCGTCCGTAAAGTGACCGAGATGAGTATTCAAAAAATTATACATGCAATGAATGTACAACTCTATTATCACTCCTGAAAATTATTATATTGAAAAGTACAAAGGTCTCAAAATTCTTAACAATACTTCAAGCAACTTCCATTTTACCGATGAAAACTCTGTGTGCAAAATGCAACAACCAAATCATATTCCAAGAACTTGCGCCTTTCTTAGTCATGATATATGACACTGTGCAAATAACTAGCAGTAGAACAAACAGATCAAATGCCATTATTATCTCGAGCCCAGGTTAACTGGAAGCGAGAAATAGCAATCACTTTACTGGCGTTTGCTTCAACACTTTGCTAAGAGCTTGGTTTCAGCTTTCTATTGTATACATTGCCTACCACCCACCTCCCCCAACCTTGATGACATGAACCATTTCAGAGTTAAGGCAAATCATTCTATGATATACACGCTAGCCTCTTTGATCCTGAATGCAAGGTCACACTAATAGGAAGAGTGCGTTAAGGCTTTTGTTAAAAAAATTTTATTTGCTTATATTCCTAAATCCTTCGATGGATTATGTTTATGGATGAGATGATGGTTACTTACGAAACACCGGTCATTAATTCTGCAACACGCAAGCTCGCCCCTTTTGACTTCGGGATAAAGGCCACAGTATCGATTATTTGCGTTATGATTGTGTTTAAGTTTTGCATTTGCTAATATTTCCTAAATTCCAGAATGTGTTCTGTTCATACTTTGCATGAATTAATATAAAGCTAGACATTATGCAACACATTCGCTTGACCTTTTGATTTTGGTGGGAAGGTCACATATTTTAAAGCAATGATTTGGTTATGGTATCAACATGCAGCCATGTTTGTTGTTTTTATTGCTAAGACAAAGGAACAAAGAACAACACTGCTACTAATACTACTACTACTACTACCATTACTACAACGACGACGATGACTAAAACAATAAAAGTTCAATTACGACTACTACTATTTTGACTACTACTTACATTCTACTGCTACTATTACTACTACTTGTAAGGGTTCTTCAGGAATTTGTGTCACCGGCAAGGAACCCCTATGACAATATGTCTACAACTGGCCTCTAGAGTAGATTAGATTTATGAGGAAATAGATATCGAACTTGTATTTTAATATTTTGCTAATAAAAGGTCACCGTAGTTAATTGAGAGAAATTTTCCGTACCAGGTAAAACTTGGTATTTATTGTTTTATCATCACTACTTGAATCTGTTAAGGTAAGTAGATGTATACATAAGGCATCTTAGCATTTCCATTTCATTTTGCAATGTGAGCACATGAATGGATTTGTCTCCACATTGTACAGATTTTTTGCAATAACTGCGGATATGCAAACGCGAAAATGTAAACGGATAATGAAAAGTTCGGATTTTCTCATGATCAAATTTATCTTCTTAAAATGGCCATGTTTGTTTCGAATTCTACTAGACACTGCTTACTTTTTCCATTAAAATGTCTTTTGTACTTGAAACCATTGCAATTTGTGTGGAAGATTTACAGAAAATTACAATGAAACTGATATTATATTTATTTTCAGTTCTACCGAGTCCCTTTTTGAATCGAGTAATTTTCTTAAAATACAGATTTTATTCCTTTAATGCTGATATAAGTAAGAGTTCTGTGCAAAATCTGTGTGTGTACCCTGTTTTTTGACATCATAATTAGTGATTATCATATCATTCCCACACAACCACACAAAATTTACTAATCACATGGATATTTTTGTGCTTCTATACCAGAAAATAAAGTAAGAAAAATCTTAGTTTAATAATGGCCGAAAGCCTTTTTTGGCGGGATTCTGAAGAAAAATTATCCGTCACCCCACCCCCAAAAGGTTCCTTAGATTATGCAAAGTGTTCATCGACAATTCCAGTGTTATGTTATGCAATAATGTTTTGGCAGCTGAACTGTGCCTTTTGGACACCGAAAATGAAATGATTCATACCTTTAGCGCGTATAAATACATTCCACAAGAAGCTATGGTCCGGAGAATGAATTGCTTTCCATGAGTCGGGACAATTTACTAGGTAAGTAAGCTCCTTTGGGGCTGAAGGAATTGGGGAAAAGTGAATGAGGTGGCCATCCAAGTGTGCAGTCATAACTTTTTAAAACAGCGTAACGATCATGGACAATAATTATGACGGTTTCGTAACTTTTATTATTTTGTGGCATCGACCTTAACTTCTGAAGCTGCAGTCTATGTACGTCGTCTTCTCCAGAAGATAGGTAGAAATATTTACGCCATTTAATCTTATTCCTTTTCAAGCAATAATGATAGTATATAGTGGCCCTTTCCTATGAAAAAAAATTCTGTACGATGGGGATAATAGCCAATGGTATTTTAGATACAAAGAAACGGAATATTTTATTATGACCCCAAGGTCACTTAAAATCCAAGAAAAAGTATACATACTCAATTCGCGTTGAAGTTATCAATAGTGCGTGACACTACGCTATTGAAACCGATAATATATGTAAATCAAGGTTGTCACTTTCATCCACAGTTGGTCTCAATCAGTCTTTATTGTTCCCACAAAGCATCCATTTGCAAATAACGAGCAATACACCCAAACAAACGTACTGTGATTACACACCTTGCGCTGGACTGTTGTAGACCGGCCCTGATTATTCATTGTGTCGCTTTTACACAGGTCATAAAGGCATCTCCTTACAATAGCGGAAGGGGCCTCTGTTTTAAATATGTGCACAGACTATTGAACCTAAATAAATAAAATACATGTTTTCTAATGTTAGAAAATCGTTAAAAAAAATAACCCAGTTCAAACGTAAGGTGAACAGCAGACTTATTCCCAAACAAAGAAAAAATAGTATTATAAACTTACCATTAACTCTGATTGTGGTTCCGTGATACAATTTCTATCTTCTCTTTCAGGGTATCCCCATATCATCTCCACCTTTCCCGTCGCTTTAAATTCTCCACTTAACTTGTGACCTTTGTTAGCCTTTCCAACCACACTCAACCTTGCATCTTCTTCAAAGAAAATGCACGCAAACATCGTAATATTTATACACAATAAACTTACTTAGTACAACTGAACCAAAAATAGCGCGTAATCATTCAAACTCCAGCAAACTTCATAGTTTCCGGTGTTTTTCAAAACCGATCACTTTTATTTAGACATTATGGGATTGCGGACTGCATGCAATATTTACTCACCTCCGAAATTGAAGAGCTTGACAATATGCAAAAGTACGCACCTACAAAACTACAGATTTTACAAAGGATATGCTTCAATAAGCATAGGTAATTTGACGTTTTTGCAAAACACATGGTTACACTTTTTACAAAGAATTTTACTGAGTTTAAATTACAGTCAAGACATATATTAGACTGATCATATCAAGTCATGACAATAAACAAAGTAATGGGGCCAAGTGTATGGAACTATTTTGCTACTCTTAACATACAGACATGTCCTACGATCTGCTCGGCTTAGGGATAGTATCCAAAATTGGATAGTAAATCGCCAGATTGCAGAGGCGCTTACTTAGCGGCGATGATGCAGTGTCACACCCCAGATGCTGAATACAATTGGAACATCCTCGGCCTTTAGCATAGTATGCTAGACAAAAACCTCGGATGTAAATAATAGCCATTTTGAAATGCCCTCAATCTCGTGGTTATTATTACGTCATAATAACGTCATAACGTCACAATGAATTGATGACGTATCATCACTAACAGCAACGCAACCAATAGTTGCAGACAACTGACATCGGATGATTACTTCAATTTTTTCATTACAAAATTGCTGGAATAACATTCAAAATTAAATGTGCAGATATTTCATTAATTGTTGAACCGTCGTAGACAGTTAATTCTTAGACCTATCATGTTATAAGACTGTTCTTTTCACATCCAGCCGGATGTTCATCGGCCAAAAACTCATCAATTTGAGAAATATTCACTACGATTACCTCCGAGTCTTTCTTATAGAGTCGAAGTTATTCGACTCGTATCGGAAAGAGACTGGGATGTTCCTAATGATGCTGAGTATCCCATAGATGGGAGTACATCTAGGATTATATAATTACGGAATGCATAATATGTGTTATAATGTGTCAAAATGCACGTCATTGTTTTTCCAGAGTGAAGAAAAAAACTCTTCGAAAACTTAAATGGATATATAGACACACACCTTTAAAAAAAATGGCCATGACATGTTGGTTGAGTAAAATCTATGGATGCTTGCCCTTAATGTTCCCCCAGTTGCATCAGCAGTGTAACTGTTCCAAGACAAATGGACAACTCGGGCAGTGGTAAGAAGAGAAGAAGTCCGTAGGAATAACGCAAATGTGCCGATGATGACTTTGGCGCAATGTTTATGATACGATAAGCAACCAAGTTATTTTAATACGCTAGACGTGCATATGAATGCCATAATTGACTTCATTGGCATGATATCCTGAGATAGACGGGACTCTAACAGCTACCGAAAAAATAAGTTGCCTCACAATGTCCATTAAGCTCGATTTTTAAAAATGTATATGGTAACTGTCAGTTAAAAATAAAAACTGAAATGTAAGAAGTATTACACGTAGCTAATGCATCATTGGGGCAACGGCTACGCTCCTTCTAAGTTAAGTGGTGGATAATTATATTTATCGGTGTTATAGAAAGGTTTGATGATGATGATGATGATAATTCTTCTTCTTCTTCTTATTCTTCTTCTTCTTCTTCTTCTTCTTCTTCTTATTATTATTATTATTATTAAGGGAGAAAGAAGAGAGGAGATAGGTTTCATCAATATGTCAAATTTCCAGGAGACTTTATTTCAGTGCACCATTAGTCAACATTTTCTTGTATTATGTGCCCATCTAATAAGTCAGGCATATCATATGTTATTGCATCGTCCACCTGTCCGTCCATTAACATTCGCTTGTAAGGCTCATAATTATGCAATGATTTGAAAGATTGGTATGAAACAAGGTCTGTAGCTTAAAGGAAAAGGTCAAAGCACTGATTTTTAATAATAAATTGTATTTTCAACTCCCTTATCCTATAGCTGGAAGTAACCACTGCCAGGTATAGGGTCCGTTTGACTTGGGCCAGATTAAGGAGATTCGTAGCAAAAAAGAAAGAAGTGATCTTGACTTGGATGACATTTTCAGTCAGATGTTTGAAGGTAGGTTTCAGGAGGGATAAAATGAGGATGATACATATGATGACTTGGATGTTGAATTCGATAGTTCAATTGAATATGATAACCGTACAAGAAACAAAATCACAGACTGTCTTGATCCTGATGAGCAGCCACTTGATACTGGTGCCACCATTACAATTGAAGCTTTTATGTTGTTGGTGCATTATTCTGCACAAAGCATATTTTGATTGGAGATGCTGTGCTGCAGTTATTAAATATAATAACAGTTGCCCTTCCAAACAGGCACATCATGTGTACCAGTCTTCGTGCATTTATGGTGTTTTTCCTACAAAACCCATTGATTTATATCAAGGACCATATTTTTTACTAGATGTCCATATACTATGTGTGATAAGCCTCTTAATCAAAGTAACAAATCATACTTCCTGGAAATGCCAGTTCATGTGCAAGTACAACTTGTTTGCCCAAACGGGATTTTTTTTACAAGCTTCAAGAAAGATTTAAACGCACAAGTAAGAAAGGTTTATTTCAAGATATTTATGATGGTACACTGTATAGGTCCTATTCTGACAATGGAAGGCTCCTATGTTTTCTAGAAAACATATCATTTACATTCAATACAGATGGAGACCCACCCTCTTCAAGAATAGCAAAGTTTCAATCTGGCCACTTTTTCTTGTTGTTAATGAACTTCTTTATCAAATACGTATGAAACAGGTCCAGGCAGGACTTTTTGAGAGTCAAAAACTATTGATGAGAACTTTTCTTAGTCCCTTTTTTGATAAGTTCAGAAAAATGGATCAAGGAAGAGAATGTCTATCACCAGAGAGGGGAACTTTTAGTTGTAGAGCCATTTGTTGTATAGTACCGCTGACTTGCCAGCAAGATGTCTACTCCGCAATAGTATTCAATTTAATGACGCTTATTTCTATTGGAAATGCAAACGAGTGTGAACTGCAAATGTTGGAAAGGGACATGGCCATGTATTTCCTAATATATCAGATGAATCAAAGGGTCCAGAAAGAACTTAAAGCAGTAGTATTGAGGACGCTTACAAATCTTTGGATTATCAGGATTTAGGCTCCAAAACTCACTGTGATGATGTCATTGAATTACCCTCTTTGGCAGATAGTTTTCGATGATTGGGACCCCTTTATCTTTCGAAGATAAATATGGGTTTATTTTGAAAATGATTCGTGGGACACAAAATATTGACAATCAGGTTATCACTGGAATTTCTTTTATTCAAAAGTTGCCAGAACTCAAGAAAAAATGTATTGCAAAAGGGTCAAATCTGGAAAAAACAGTACAATTCTGTTGAGTCTCCAAATGTTTTAAAAAGGGGGAAAATGATTGATAATGACATGTGTATGTTAGGAGCTGTTAAGATGAGAACTCTGCCTAATGCTGAATATGCAGAATTGTGCAAATATTTAGGCCATTCTGCAATAAGTGACACCTTTTAAAACTTTAACCGACTTGAATTAAATGGAAACCTAATTTATGGCCACGAGTATGCAAGGATGATAAAGCTTGACAACTCTTCTGCTTTGTATCCAAATAAGGATCTTGTATGTTTTGGACGTGTTATCTTCCTTTGTGGTAGTTGATACAAATGATGAGAATTCTGATGTTGTTACAATTGTAGAAGTTCTGAAACGACTAAATTATGACCATAACTGTACTATTCTTGGTGCAGAGCAGACATATAAGCTGCAAATAGTCTCCGTGAAGAGTATTAAGGAAGGCTGTATGTATGTATCATTTGAGGGTACACAGAGATCTTTTGTCTGCAGAGTTCCAAACAGACTTGAATCCGATTAGGTGTTGGGTGAGTGTCCCTTAGATGACTGTGTGAAGAACATTTTTGTTGACCCTATACTAATTTTGCTATCATCTAGGACTTTGCAAAACGTATGCCATCAGCAACTCTTGGCAGGTAATGAGGGCTCACTTTCAGCAAAACGCTGCATGGTATTAATAAAGCAAACATTGCAAACTATTTCAATATTAAATTCCTAAGATATCTGCTTTAGTGGATATATCCAACTAAAACTTCAGGATATAGTGCCCGAGATATCCAGTGATGCAGGGTTGGCTAGGAATTTTTGTTGCTTAACTCTTGTCTAATTAATTCTTCTATTTATTTTTAACACTTTTGTTTTATAACTTTGTCTAATTTTACATTGACCCAAAATTATTTTACATTACTAATGTCGCTATTCACACTGACCTGAAACTAGGATCCACTTCACCCAAGGCGTCTAACATCTGATTTTCTGACACAGTTGCATGCCAAATCCTAGAATTTTAGATTTACAGTAAACTTTGTTTATAATTAACCTCTGGGGACTGTAAAACTAGCTTTGTTGTAACCACAATTTGTTATTATATATATATATATATATATATATATATATATATATATATATATATATATAATATTTATATAGATGTTACACTTCCTTCTCGACAGTTATTATCGATTCATCTTATCCATATTTGTACTAACTATTTTTTGCTGTACATGCATTCTTCTTCAAGTATGTTTCTCCAGAAGTTATGATTTCAGAAGTAAAGTTGTCTTATTGATATGATTCATCACAGGTGAGCCACAAATCCAATACAGTATAACACACAAATCACCATATTACTCTATTAAAAGTATAATCATAACTGCTATTAAAAATTATTACATGAAAGCTCACAACTTCTGGAAAAACACACAGTCGTTCTGTGGTACTATATGGCAATGATGGAATTATCAGGAAATATTGATGATTTTGAGATTTATGTGAACTTATTCAAAGATATTCTTGAGTACTTCATTTTGCACATCAGCACAGTAAAGACTACTGGCACATCAGGACATTAAAGACTATTGGCACAGCAGCACATTCAAAGATACTGAAATTCATTCGGAAACTTCTATATTTATTACTTGTGATTAGTACTTCTTAGGACTATTGGATTATTTGGATTTTAATTCACGTTACTGTAAGTATCTTTTGATTTTATGTTAATTAGCTAGAAATAAAGCGCTTGATTATTTTTACTTGATTTGTTGGTTTCACTTTCTTTCTGTTACATTTTTCTTAGACCATAGAGTCGTAACAAAATAAAATCAACAAATAGAAAGAACCTAAAGGGGTTAGTATTTATTATTCTATAAATGTTACTTCCTTATTTTCAAAATTAGTTTATATTTTTTATAGTGCATTGAACATTCAAATGATCACAATTGTAATTTAACAATTGCTGCAGATATTTCATTGAGCTTAACAAATTTAAAGAATATATTTAAAGTTAGGACTATAGAAGTGGAAAACCATATATTAAAGCCATTATTTTTTAGTTATCTCTGGTAAAAATTATTTGTTGTTAACTCATCCAGAAATCCTTCTCCTGTGAATTCTAAGTCCAAATGTACGCCTTATGCAAATTTCAAAGTCCAATTCTCCCTAATTCTAAAGCCACATTTCCGCCTAGTACAAATGTCTGAAGAAAATAAGACGTGTCCGCCATAGTAAGGTGGGAAAATGTAGAATTACGCCTCAATTGAGAGGTGTAAGTCCGACTGAAATCTTATTGAAATCCTGCTCTATTCTGCCTAGAATTTTTCCATTCCAGGCGGAAAACAAGGAATTGACGATATTTTAAAATTTAATAGTGGTTTTAAAGATCAAAAGTGCTGCAAGTGTTCATACTAGGCTACAAATGAAGGAAGATTCGATAGATTAGTGGCTAATAATTGTAAAGATCAGAGTGCTTGTATTATATAACAATATGAAGATGTATTGTGTAGAATATTCAGATGGAAATCGTTACAAAGGAAGCTCACACTTTTTAAGGAAATACGCGAGAGGTAGGTTTACAAATAGAAGGGGTGATATATGGTCATATTCAAAACCAAATATAGCAAGCCAGTTGAATTAAGGATCACCCAGTCTGGTGGTAAACAAGTGTTATCATCTAGTTGAATAGCGAGAAAGTCTGGAGCACATACTTTTGCTAACGAATTATTAGATGAGGATCTAGTAAACAGAGAGTTAGAACCTGCTTCCACCATAACAGATGAATTTCAGAATAAAGTAAATAGACTTAGAGACACATAAGAAACGACAGAGCACCTAGGTCACGGAGAAATTCTGACGTCAGAGACACAACCTAAATTGTACAGCTTCACTCTACGTGAATATTTGATTGAACCATCAGTTACCATCTGACAACCTATGAAAGTACCAGTGGAAATAAATATACGAACAATAAACACAAATGAATTCTTTGATCAACCGGTAAGAGAAGAGACTATAATCGATGATTACCAGAAATACTTCAAAGTCGAGAACCTTCACCTACAGTGTAAAGATTATTCAATACAAAAGAGGAAAAAGAATTAAGGAACTATTTAAATGCTGCAGACATTGTCAAATCAGACAATATAGTCTATGAAATATGATTCTTAAACGTGTGACAAACAGATTGAAGAGCTAAAAAGATGACACCAGCAAAGAGAAAACCTCACAGGAAAATGTTGCATTACAAGGATAGCTGGAAAGTGTTTAGAGTAAGCTAGTCCAATTAGTTGGACATCTAACACAACTGGAGATAAGTTTTAGAAAAACCATTGCAAAATCAATTCAGAATTAAGGGATATTGTAATACTAGGTTAAAGGCTGAAACAAGTAAAAGAGTGATACAGTATATGTTATTGTTACAGCAACTGCAATAACAATATCAACAGTAGCTCTGTCTATAGCGAATTTGGTAAAAGGTGCTGTTTTTCCTACTCCACATACTCCTTCTACCTTACCTCCAGACAGATCATTTTTTGAAATCATCAAGAAAGGCATGAAAACTTTAGCAGGTTATTTTTTTTTTAGCCTGAACAGCAGCATCAGATTTGCCTGTAATTATAGGTAGTGTGATAGGCTGGTTTTTAAAGAGTGCTGGAAACGTTGTTTTGTTCCTTGTTGTTACCGGTCATGTCATTAGAGGGTTTATTACTCACAATTGAGTTCAAAAGTGTAAACAGAGCAACTAATAGAGTTCAAGCTTCGTAGCCTGTTTCAAAAAGTAAACCATAGCAGCTCTCCAGTCATGAGTATCAAAAATAAACAATTTTGTATTTATTTCCTGATCAGTGTTGTCATTAAACGCTTCTAAATTAGTTTGTGTCATTTGAACGTCATAGAATATTAGAGAATAAGCAGATATGCTATGCACAGGCTCCGTTATCCTGACGTTCTCGCTGATTGACAAGGCTCGTCCTGAAGGTACGATGACAGTAGTGTCATTATCATTACAATCTTACTTTTCTACATAATGTTTACTCACGTTATCTTCGTTTTTTCCCTCTATAGTTTTTTGCCTTACTGTTACAGATTATTTATCAGCCTTGGGAATATTCTCTTTGTTACATTGGTATTTATGGTATAATACAAGCACAGTTTAAACGAGTCACTGGATTCCTGTATATTGTTGTTGCATCCAACGATGCTATGCATTTTCGTAATAATGTCATTCGACAGCATAGAGATACCATCATTTTCAACTACATAGTTCAATTTCAACTTTGAATCTGTTATCTATTGCTGGAATTTTACCATGATGTTTTCGTCTATGTCATAACCTTTCTGTCCTAGAATTAATAACTCAATTCTCTTTATAACACTGACTGATACTGTCGCAATGGACTGAGGCATGGTTGTTCTGTTTTCAAACTGAACACGTAATTTGCTGATTGCATATGATCTAATACTTTGATTGAACTTTAAAATACATTCATCTGTCAGATCCATTACTATCTTGTAGAAAAAAGTATGTCCACCCTGTTGGTCCGTAGTTGACATATCGAGCAAGGTGCATTGTAGGTGAAACTTCTTTATCTGTGATAGAGTTCATTTTATGAGCTGGAAATGTTCTCCATTACCCAACAGTACATGCGCCATAGCTGAATGCACGTTTATAAGTGGCTAAGACAATGGCCGATGAAGGTTCCTCAAGATCTTGGCGTACAATTTGTATGTTCTTCAGGTCCGTCATCGATCATTTACTCCATAACTTTTTCCCTTGATGTATTTGCAGTCATGCCATAGTAGAATTTAAAATTGTTGCATATCAAATTAAATTGTTTCAAATTTATGTTGTTTTTATTCGATTTGAACTCATTATCAACTGGCAGGAATATCTTACATTTAGACAGAAATTTTCTCTTCTGAAAGTAAACATGAAATTTATATACTGAATTCTCTTACTCTGAAACAGTTTCTGGTACATTTTTGTCTGTTAAATGCTAGTATGAAATCCCACAACCAGCTGTTGCTATCCACACTGCCCAGTTTCGTTAATTTTCTTAAAATGTCATATCAAACTGTGAAATCTGTATCTTTTTAAAGAGTCATCACTGTCAAATTTTGTGGTTTTATGTAAAAGAGTTTTGGTGTACCAATTTTGTATGTTGTTAAATATTTTCGAAATATCCCCGTTCACTGGAGATTTAAACTGAGTTGAGGGACAAGGGTAAGATGCTGTACTGGTTAATTCTTTAAATCTGAAGTCCGTTCATTTTACGACAAAGTGTAAATCATTGCCATCTAGGTATGCAACTGGCTTTTCTCATGCAAATACACTCACATGTAATTCTATCTTGTCTTTTTATTTCCTCCACCGTAATCAAAAATTAATCTCCTTGTTTAAAGGCAATCTCTGCATCTCCGGTAAATTGTATGGCGTTTTTTTCCATTTCCTCCACCACCTTTACTCTGGTATTTGTAACAGTTTATAAATGTTGGTCCTATTAATATTCCATCTTCATATCATCCAAACGAACAAGCCAAAATTTCAAAAGTTATTTTTATTAACCGCATTGCCACAGAATGGAAAACAAAAGCCATGCAAGTTGACGTTTTTCTTGTTACTTTATAAATATATATATAATACAAGGAAAATCTACGTTGTTTGAATAGGTATAAGAAAACATTTCACTCGTGAAGTTGACACATTTCGTACTGTTACTCTAGGCTTCGCCACTCGTGACAGTAAATTCCACTTCACTGGTGAAATATTTCCTTATGTGTACTCAATAAACGTGGCTATCCTATATACATCTAATGCAAATAACGCATTAAAGCATGCTTAGAACGCGTTAGATTATACTTAGAACGCGTTAAATAATGAGTTAGAAGTTTCAACTACGAAGATAATGGATTCATAGCATCGAGAAGCACAAATAGGATACTCTTGTATTGGATTGAGAAGCCGCGGTAGCTCAATTGGTAGAGCGTCAGACTCGTAATGAAAGGTCGCAGGTTCGATACCAACCCAGGCCAGCTTGGGTCGGCTGCCTCAGCATGATACAGCCAATAATGTGTTAAAAGTGTAGTTAAAATCAACAAAACCAAACTAATCTATTACACAGAACCTCAATCTCTAACGTGTTAATTTCTAACGGGTTAGTTTCACACGCGTTAGTTAATCATGTTTTTGACATCAGCGGCCTCTGAGACCTCGGTCACACTGTGCATTCCTGCTAAAACGGAGCTAATCAGAACATGATGGACATATCTTGTAAGTTTGTTCAGTGACCATAAATACCATTACAAGTTTTTAACGACATTTTACAAATTGAAAAAGGAACTTATAAGCGTGGAGCACTGAAGATCACCTCTATAGTTTATCTTTCATTTACTACTACTACTGCTACTGGTAGTAGTAGTAGCTGAAGACGAAGTTAGTAGCAGTAGTAACAGTAGAAGTAATATTAGTAGGATTAATAGCAGCAGTAATAGTGGAAGTAGTAGTAATAGAAGATGAAGAAGTTAGTAGCAGCGATAGATGTAGAATTACTACTAATGGTATAGGTAGAAGAGACAAATTTGAGAGCCTGCAGGCAGAGAGGGACCGACAAATGAAAAATTTGGAATCGATTTATGCAATCATTGTGATCTGCGCGCCGCAGTAATTTAATCATTTCTGTTTGTTACTACTATCAACATATTTTCCGTACTAGACTAAATCCCTTGATCGAGACAAACCTCTGCCAGGTTTTTAACATTTAAAATTTGCACTAACATTCCTGCGTTGATTAGACTAAAATCTGGCTGGGCTAGGTCAACTTTTGATAACTTAAGCTCGTTGCTATATGCTGACAACAACACTTCTTTTTTTTTAGAAGTGAGATAAGTATTTCACACAGAAGAGACTACACAAGTTATTACAGAAGCTTACCTTTTGAGTAACCTATATATATTTGGTAAGTATATGTTATCTATATATGATTTTAAAATTAAATACATGTTTTGGGTATGGTATTTTTAAAGACAAATACCATTCATATCACCTATGCACTAATAGAGAATAAGTTAATTTACTTCTGCTTCTTCTTTACTTAGAAATAAAAATGGGAGAAAAATGTCAAGAACTTGTTCTATCCATTCCAATCAGAATTATCGTGCTTGGAAGTAATAAACCAAGTTACTTTACTCAGTGTATGCTGAAATTTTAACTACATAAATAGTCCTACAAATACTTGTATGACATGTTATGGGCCACATATGTACAAATTTGTATTTAAAGATCTGGATGAATGCATTCTTCATGTATATGAGAAATATATAATTACCTCACAATCCTTTGATTTTCTAATGAGAAACTAAAACTTGCTTGTGCTTCTTATCTAAACTTTTTGTGAATATTTAGTGATAGCTCACGCTCTTTCGTCGCCCGTCCATCCGTTCGTCCGTCACTGTTGTAACCTAAACTCCATCTGCCCTGATTGAGGGAGAATGATCGTGTTTAGTATGATGTTTTAAGAGGATAAGTAGATGATCACCAAGGTTACACTTTCCGAGATATTGGTGGGTTTGTAAGAAGTAGGAATGACATTGAAAAGTCCACTGAGGAAAAGAGAGGTGTATCAGAAGCGAGCAACAGACCGGTGATACACTCCATAAGTGCTTTAATCAGAGTGTTTTTATTTCGATACAAGAACTTTTAACATACACGTGTCATACAAACGAAAGCATGTAAAGCAAGAGTACCGTGAAGAACACATTATACGCCCACCACGCGTTTCAAATTTCTCTATGCAGATGACTGAATTTTTTGTGTGCAGAAACCACGTTTCATTTTCCAGTTAACGTAGCCTTGACTGTTGACCTTTAAGCCACAAAATTAACAGGCTTGTTCCTTACCCAAAGTGCAAGCCATCCACAAAGGTTGGTCTAGGTCTGTGATATAGAACAAATGCTATTGTACGGAAACCATTTTTATTCTTTCAGTCACAGTGATCTTAACTTTTGACCTTTTGACCCTGAAATTTATGAGTTTCTTACCTAACCCAAGTGCATGCTATACACAAAGTTTGGTAACCATAAACGATGGAGAACTCAAGTTAACGTGCGGAAATTTTCTTTCTTTCAGTAAAACTGGCCATACTGACCAAAGATTTATTCCATGCCACAAGTGCAAGCCATTTACAAAGTTTTGGTTGCTGTAGATGGCGGAAAACTAAAGTAATTTTGCGGAGGCTCTAGTTCCTCTCTTAGTCACAGTGACCTTGACCATTGACATTTTAACCCCCAAATCAATACGGTTTTATCTTATGTCAAGTTAAAGCCAGCAAGAAAGACTGATGATAGTGAAGGGTGAACAGCTGGACTTTTTGTGCAAAAACAATTTTTCTTCTTACATGCATATATACCGTGTCCTTTGACCTTTGACCCCCAAATCGATAGGGTTATTTATTACCCAGGAGCCGTGGTGGCTCAGAGGTTAGCGTGCCGGACTCACGACCGAAAGGGTGCAGGTTCTAATCGTACCATCGGACCAGCATGGGTCAGCCACCGTGGTGTGTCATTGGGAAATGCAGTTTACTCCAATTGCCTTGGCACTAAATAACTTACTTGTCTTGTTGTGCCGTAAAGCACCAAACCAAACCAAACCATATTTATTACCCAATTACAAGCTATCTACAATGACTGGTAGCTGTAGATGGTGGAGAACTTGAATACGTGGAAATCATTTTTCTTTTTTCAGTCACAGTGACCTTAGCCTTTGAACTTTTGACCGCGAAATCAATACCATTCTTCATTACCCCAAATGCAAGCCATCCACAAAATTCAATGGAAATATAAAGTGGAAAACTCAAATTATGGTGCGGAAGTCAAATTGGTAACGTACCGACGGACAGAGGGACATCATAACATAATACTCTCCGCCTTATGGCGGGAGTATACAAAATGGGTAGTTGCAAGAAAGTAGAAAGAGTCTTTAAGTATAACTGCAACACCGGTTCATCAAATCACTTTTCGGATCTAGAAAGTAAATGGTAGAAATGCTTAAAATCTTAAAAGATATGACAGAGCCAGATTATAAATTTTAAGAGTATTTTAATCATAACTAATATTTGATTCGCAGGAGATTACTTATGCTTGTGAAGATGAAATGAGTGATTTGAGTGAATCAATGTAAACAGTTAATACTTCATATGTACAAACATTTTTTTTAGATCCAAATTAAGTGGACAGACATTGATGTGCCTCTAACTCGATGACCTAACATATTGTGAGGCTGTAACTCACAATCATTACGTCGTGAATTCACCATCCCTTTCCTTAAGATCAAACTTATTGTTTCTACCAAGATGTGCTCCTCCTTAAACATTAAAGAGATATCAATCTTTCAAGCCCTTGCTGTACTTGATATTAAATTAATTTACCATAATGTAAATTGCAATGTGTGTAATATATAAAATTCATAACATTCGGATTTTATCCATGAGTGCCAAAGTTGAGAAAGCGAATTCACGTGAAAGGGTCAGTTTTACTGTATCTGATACAGGGCCAATTTTAATTTGATAGTGAGTAATTCTGGCCCTACAGCTTCCACTGGAGTGACAAATTATTATTGTTTTCCTGACATCAAATCTCGGCACATGGAGGTAAAAAATGTCAACGTTCAAGATCACAGGGGTCAATTGATTAAATATTTTATAAGTGACCTTGTCTCATGTTTCCATGTTTTCACGGGTAGAGTGTTGTCAGACTTTGGATGCAATTTCTTGTGGATACATGAAGGTCCTTGAAGATGATAGATCAAAAGGACACATGTCAAATTGTGTGTGTGTGTGTGTGTGTGTGTGTGTGTGTGTGTGTGTGTGTGTGTGTGTGTGTGCGTGCGTGGATTGTCATTGGGTTTTCATAATAATTGCAGGATCAAGCAGCCATCTTTTCCTTTGGTCTGTCTGTCCCTCTTCCTGACATTAACATAATTCTAACGTTCTCTCTCTCTCCCTCCCTCCCTCTCTCTCTCTCTCTCTCTCTCTCTCTCTCTCTCTCTCTCTCTCTTTTGATGAGAGTATATATTACACTAGAACACTTTGCAGATGCATTTGGTATGGGATATGGAAATTGTAAGACAATTCAAGGTAACAAGAGCAAATTTCACGGTTAATAGGGTTGTGGTTTTTTGGGGGTGGTGGGGTGGGGTGGGGGGTGTGGATGAATGGAGGGGATAGAGTGAGCTTAATTCATGCTTCAAAGACATGGTTTTTTTTAGAGTTTATAGTCAGGTGTAAACCCCTTGAGGATAGATGGGTCAAAAGGTAGGCCTCAAGGGTCACAATTGAATGATTGAATCAATTTTTAGTAAAGTGTTGTAATTAGATACATTATTGTGTTCTGAACAAATTACCTTCACATTTGGAAGGAAATCTTACTATAGAATACGGCACATAAATAGAAATGAGGAGATCGAAAGATCAAAAGGTAATAACCATTATTTGAGCCAGGACTTTACAATTATTATTGATTCATTTCTCTTAATTTATTTAATATTTATTTATGTGTTTATTCAAAAAAGAATTCATTAATTTATTCACTTAAAATGTATCAATAATTGTTTTTCCAGACTGCTACTTTGGATAAATCCACAGTTACTTTTGAAAAATCAAATTGAACCAGATGTCCTGAAAGACTGCTTAATGTGTGACAGGTAAGTAATCTATTATAGTTAGCTTCCAGGTAGAAGTCCTTCTTTTAAAATGAAATTTAAGTATGTATAAGAATGTTACAATTGTGTATTTCTAGATTTTCACGGAAATCTATAGTGCAGGTTAAACCATAATTGCTTCCAATCTTGTGACAGCTCTTCTGGATTTTTGTTTCTATTTTTTAAGGAAACAATATATCCGATAAGAATTTGAATGATTACACCGTGTAACAAAACAAATTTTTTTTTGTTCCTTGGTAGTAAGTGTCATTTCCTAATTGCTTATGCCTCAAAAGTATAGAAAATGGCTATTATTCCCCACAAACTTTGCTTTTGTGACCAGGACAGTGATATTTTGAAATTTACCTATTTTCCAGAACATTCCAGATAGATTCAGTGCTGAGTAAACTTGGAGTAACTTCTAGAACTTTCCAGTAATATAAATAGTAGTATAAATACAGGGTCCTTAAGCCCACCACTTCAGTTTAGTTCCAGCTGCCTAAGTGGATACATATCTGCATTTTTCTGAGATGGCATCAAGAGGCTGCAAGTATCCGGCAGACGCATTTTGCTATATCTGCGGCCAATTTATCAAGACAAGAGCGAAAAGGTACTCCGTGGAAGCATCTGCTAAGATGTGTGCGGCCTACATGGCATATTTCGGCATGCCTGTCGGGGATCAAGACAAACCCTGGGCACCTCATTTCACCTGCGAGCACTGCAAAAAACTCTGGAAGGTAAGATGGACAATTGTTGCTCGGAATTTTATGTTATAAAATTTGTTAAAATTTGTAAAATTGTAAAAGTTTTTAATTTTAAAATGTTTTACACTTTTCAATGTTATTTAAAAAATATATCATATATGAAATATATGCCATGAGCTCCCTGTACCCACTTCTCCGGAGTGAGAGAGCAGCCATCTTTAGAAGATAGCAGCAAGTCAGAGAGCGAGGAAGACGTTGTAGATCCAGATGACAATTTCAGAGGTGGAGCTGAGGAGAAAAACCCATACTACCCCAACCAAAAAGACCTCAACGACTTGATTAGAGATCTTGGTCTCACCAAGTCCAATGCCGAGCTTTTGACGTCTAGGCTCAAGCAGTGGAACTTGTTAGATGAAAGTGTGCAAGTCGCAGATCAGAGGAAGCGTCACCAACCTTTTTCCAGCTTCTTCACCCGTCAAGATGGGCTCTGCTTCTGCCACAATGTGAGCAGTCTGTTCGAGGCAATCGGAATCGCCTGTAACCAGAATGAGTGGCGCCTCTTCATTGACAGCTCATCCAGGAGCCTCACAGCCGTGCTG
The DNA here is from genome assembly GCA_029931535.1 of Margaritifera margaritifera. Classification (NCBI taxonomy): domain Eukaryota; kingdom Metazoa; phylum Mollusca; class Bivalvia; order Unionida; family Margaritiferidae; genus Margaritifera; species Margaritifera margaritifera. The sequence goes on along the minus strand of JAQPZY010001679.1, from coordinate 2,780,008 downwards.
CTCCATAATGGTAACAAGTACCCGTCTCTTCCACTGGCTCACTTGGTGCACCTCATAGAGGATTGCAACAGCATCAAGACCTTGCTGGACGCCTTGAAGTATGATGAGTACGGCTGGGAGGTCATAGGAGACTTCAAAATGGTGGCATTCCTGATGGGTCTCCAAGGCGGTTTTATCAAGTTTCCCTGCTATCTTTGCCTTTGGGACAGCAGGGACACCAAGGCGCACTACCATTGGCGGGACTGGCCACAGCGGACCGAGTTCTCTGTGGGGAGGAACAACGTCAAGTGGGAGCAACTGGTGGACCCCCGGAAGGTGCTGATGCCACCACTGCACATCAAATTGGGCCTTATGAAACAATTTGTCAGAGCTCTAGATAAGGAGTCGGCAGCCTTCAAGTACCTTCAAGACTTCTTCCCTAAGCTGTCTGAGGCAAAGGTCAAAGCCGGTGTCTTCGTCAGACCACAGATAAAGAAGATCCTGGAATGCAATGAATTCCCCAAGAAGCTCACTAGTAAGGAGAAAGCGGCTTGGAACAGCTTTGTCCCAGTGGTTCGGGGCTTCCTGGGCAATTACAAGGCCGAAAACTATGTGGAGCTGGTTGAGACTCTGGTGAAGAACTACGGCACAATGGGCTATAGGATGTCCCTCAAAGTCCATATCCTTGATGCTCATCTTGATAAATTAAAGGAGAACATGGGAGCGTACTCGGAGGAGCAAGGCGAGCGCTTCCACCAGGATATACTGGACTTTGAACGCCGCTACCAAGGACAGTATAACGAGAACATGATGGGAGACTACATTTGGGGGCTGATTCGTGAAAGTGATTTACAGTATAATCGTAAATCTCGAAAAACTACTCACTTTTAAATCTTTTGTAGTCATGTTTGTATTACTTTAGTATAAATACATGGTAATTTGGATTCATATCTTGTTTTTTTCTGACTTTATGTGAACGAAAAGACACAAATTCGCCCGTTTTCTCATTGGAAATAGGTAAATTTCAAAATATCACTGTCCTGGTCACAAAAGCAAAGTTTGTGGGGAATAATAGCCATTTTCTATACTTTTTAGTCATAAGCAATTACGAAATAACACTTACTACCCATGAACAAAAATTGTGTTACATAGTGTTATGGTAGATAAATCTCCAAAACATCAAATATTTGTGCATTGCATTGAGACTTTTCTGGCTTCTAATTTGATTTATCCTATTTTAGGCAGTATTTGTATCCTCTAATTTTTATATATGAAAAGTTGATGAAAAGTGTTTGTTTTGTTTTAATTTTTCATACAGAAAACGAACTTTTTCCTCTCAATAAAAATGCGGTAATTCTCATTACAAAAGAATCAGATGAAATGTATTATTAATACTTTTACCTATAACTTATTCTAAGAAAAGGATAATTATTAAAAAGTATACAACAGAACAGAAAATCCCGTATTTCGTCCCTGGTGATCTTTTAGTTACCAGCCCAACATAAGGATAGATATCCAAACCAGATAAAATGATACTGCAAAATTTATTTGGCAAAATCTCAGATCTTTTACTACGCGAAATATCCAATTATTAAGAGGTCCATGTGACCGCTCTGTAAAGTTATTATTATTCTTTAGGCAGTTAATTCAGTTAAAGAAGATCTGGAATGCCAAATCTTATCATCAAGAAAGCATTTTTTTGTTAACTTGTATTTTACATTGTCTCTAATACTGTGCAGGAAAGGGCTATTAAATGCATGAAATAAGAACAGAATAAAGCATAGGTGCCAATGAGGATCGAAACTTAGGACAATTAACATCAAATCCAAACATACATACCAATAGACTAATAGGTCAGCTAGGTTTTTGCCTTACATACCTTGACTACTGCACACATATACTCTCCATTCCCTTAACATTCACTCCGGCCCAAATCTCTAATTGTTGATACCAATTTCTCAATATTTTCAACACATCATCCTTCAGTAAAATTCTGACAGTAATATCAAAGTAAATAGAAATTGCAAACCTTTGACTATATTTTACATAACTTTCTATACTGGATCAGGCTCATGAGGATTTCCCCCTAAAAATTGTATGGCTCACATAATTAAGGATCTCTGTATGATGGCAGATGAATATCAAAGAACAAAATTCTTTCTGCAACAATAATTTCTTTTTTTGTACAAAATAAGAATAAATGTATAGAATTACATCTCATATACCACGAGTAGGGTCATGGATCCCATTTTTGGGATGAAAATAGTTTTGCTATTTATTACAGAAGTCTATGGAATTTTTAAGGGCGACAATTTATTATTATTACTATATTTTACGTCATCATCATCATCATTATCATCATCATCATCATCATCATGACGATTGCATTGGCTAATGGATTGTTTTGAAACTGTAATCTTTAAACATAAATTTGCCTGAAGCCATTATTATCAACCATATCATTTACATTCTTAGACTGATACATGCACACATCCTCTTTCTTTATCTCTCGTTTCACTCTCATCTACACACGCGCACGCACGCACGCACGCACACATAGGAAAGTCGGCATATTTCGTTTGTTTGTTTGCAATAATATCAAATAGGGCAACAAAGCACACTAACTAACATTATCGTCGAATTCGCGAATCGACAGCTCTTATAGTATAAATGAGCATGTGTATCACTCGACTCGTATCTGACATTTTTATCAGTGAAACAATTGACAAAACAAACACTTTGTTCTCTTCGGAACTCCACGGGAGGGGGGGGGGGAATTCAACATGTGATTGTGTGTATAGTTTGAAGTACCTTGGAATTCCTAGCGTTTCGCCCTAGGACCTCCAATGGGGGGTTCACTTCAACTACGTATTTAATGAGTGAAGGGAACAACCCATGCACTTGACCATAATAAAACGGAATGAATTCGGTCCGGGTCAGCCTTAGTTCTTTAACGATAAGCCTGCCCTAGGACTGACAGATAAGGGGTACCAAATGTCCTTTTGTCTGTTATAATTTTCATTTTGATTTACATTATTCCTCATTGATAGTGTGAAAAACTGCTTGGTAATCATTATGAAGAGACCTTTTTTATTTTGCAAATCTTCGCCCAAAAAGATATGACATCTAATACTAGGAATAGCTCCAAGAAGGTTATATCATATGATTCCTGACAGGGCTGTACTTGAACCACAATCCATGAGCCCAGTTTCACTGAAACTACATTTCAAAAACTAAAGATCGCCCACCTGCACTATCTGTACAAGAATCTAACATTTCAATTTAGTATTATCCAGACTATAGCAAACTATTAGGTCTCCCTTCATACCACGGGATGCCCTAATCTTATGGTGCAACATTCTAACTCCAATATTTGCATCTATCAGCCTTCTACAGAACAACCAAGGGTTTATATTGGTCGTAAAATCAAAAGGGTCGCCCAGGCGGCCTACCCTAACTTCCTTATTTATTTTTTTCTTCAAAATTTCTGGTACAGCATGCGCTTTTTGTAGAGTACGAGAGACACGTGGATATCCTGATCTGAATATTGGAAAGAAAGACCTTCAGCATATCCAAAAGGACGTTTTGCAGCTACGTCTTTTGGGTAATAATTTTCCAAAGCTTTCTTTACTTTTCCAGTGCATTTTGGGGATAACTCAATGGAGTAATGACCAGTGTAGGACTTCTCTTTCGACGACAAAGTTTTCTGGGTTTTGTAGAATTAGAAACTTGTCATACTCGCACACATCGGACCCCCTTCATTTGTACCTGCACGAGTTGCTAGTGCATCCTTTCACATTGGTGTAGCTTTATTGGATGTGCAGGTATTGTGTGTGCTATACACTATATTCACACGTCGGCCATACAAATTTAAAAACGAGGCTACTAACGCAAACAAAAGACTGGCGGCTTATCAATATTGCGTACCAATGGGCACAAACGATTCTCGATACAACATATGGAATTGTCATTTCATAGCTTCTTGTGTGCATGTGTATATATATAATCTAGTGTTTTAATAAATTTTGAAACGAAGTATAAATTGAACCGAAGTACTCTATGTGCATGATATATTTTGATTAGAGTAGTATGGTCAGTTTCAATTTTGTTATTTAAAATTGGTGATGCAGTATAAATTATTACTATATTATGTTGGGAAAATTAATACTTTTTGCCTTGAAGGTGATTGTCATACACACACACTCACACACACAAATCAATAAAGATTTGGACATGGTCATGTTAACATACGTTGGTAATGACATAACATGAGCATTAAAACCAACACTGTCATAATAATCTGAAGAACTAGCCAATAAGTGTATAGATTATAAATAGAAGAGGAATGTTTCTTTTGGAAGCAACTTGTTTGATATGCTGCTTATTATAGAGACATTACGTTTTATTGTTCTACTGCCCGAACAATTCTTCATTAAAATAATTTCGTATAAACAAGTTGATGTCTACTTGTTAATAATCGCATCTTATGACCTATAATCCTTGCAATAAGGAGATTAGGAAATTACAAACAGGCCTTGCACCAGCAGAGTTGTTCTAATCCACATTTAATTAGTATCCTGCTGTGAGAAAGTGTGGTTAGCCAGAACTAACACACATCTACATTGTAGAAGTACGACTGCTGTTGCAGTGAGAAAAATCTGTCCACTGGCAGTTTCTCTGAGGGTACAAAAAGTTAGGCCATTAATCATTTTTCTAGCAAATTTATTGGGCTAGTGTGTGAAACATTTATATGACAAGATCATGAACTAACAGTTGAAGTTGATTACTAATACCAACGTAGAACTGAGGGTGTTAACAATTGGGGTTATGTGATTCGGTTAGTAGGCTGAAACAACTAGTATTAGTAGGATTATCATGTGACATTCCCCAGAAATGCGTTATCTGAATATCGCACGAAAATCAAGGGGGTACGTTTGGCGTACATTTATAAAAGGCGGTAGATCCGTTTAATCTGATTGGCTACGCAAAATAAGGGGCGTGTTTCCCAGACGAAATTTCATGTTTTAATATGCCCCATCGCAACATTTAATCAGTCTAAGGTTTTCCTGCAAGAGGAAGAGATCCTGATTTTGACTCCGAGATAGAATTTAGGCGAAATTCTCTCGTATAAACAATTATTCAAGGAACAAATGTCTGAAAGTTGACGGACACAATTCTGGCGGTAGATGCGAGCGAGACTCGAAAGCACAAGGTATTTGCATCAATCTCATGTAATTCGTTGATACCAAAATAATTATTTGCTATAATTTATTTGCTTAAATTCATAAATCAGTTTTCTTGATATGAGTATAACTATTTGTTTGAGTTCATTTTTCTGAATTCGTACAATAATTTTCTTTATATGAGCTTGACGAATTGTTTGAATTTGTCGTCTTGAATATAGGAATCATGTATTCTAAGAATTTTTTGCATTACTTTATTTGATACAAGTTGTCTTAGATGATTTCATGTATGATAAAGACTTGAGTTAGTATTCACTGAAATTAATGTAGTTAAGCCCTGAAGGGAATTTCATTGATTCATTTGTATAATTAAGACGGGAACTGAAACTGTTATGTGTCGTGTGATGCTAATGGGAGTTAGTGATGAACTAGCCGTTAGAAAATACATTCATCTTCTGAAACTAGGTTTGTTTATGGTCTGTCATTTGATCTGACCAGATAGCCTTTGGTATCTGTTTGAATTCCGATAGGACGATATCTGACGTAACGAGAGTGGAGTAATATTCTATTCCCAGTAGGATATTTGACAGAAGATTTAGGTTGCTTCTTGTTTGTATTAAAGGGGAAAATAGCTCCACGTATCCACGTATCCACGTACTTACATATCCACCTATCCACCTACCTACCTACCCACACAAAGTTTGACGGCCGGAGAGAGGCGAGATAAGAGAGAGCGAGAAGGAAAAGGAAAAAGGGGAGAACATCAATCATGACTTCGATTGTTCACTCGATTCTATGATGAATTAATTCTATCGTTTAAACAGATCGGCTATTTGCACAAGTATTTCTGTGTTAATAACCGGTAAATGATTTATTTCAAAAAGAAGTGTATCTTCCTAATGTAATATATTATCTCAAATTGTTTTATGTAATTGATTAAATTGTTATATTTCATGTACGGGGGCTCGTGTTATTCTGTTCTATATATCTGCTCAGATCTCTATTTATTCCATCTATAAATTTATACTTTATTATTTACTCGATCCGGGCAATAATACCGAGGTCGATCATCCTCTAGATAACGATAACCAACCTAATCGGACACCTTGTAAGAAGGGGTACCGCCACACTAAGAATATGATCAAAAGTAATGTTACGAAGCCAATAGAGTTAATTTAGATTATGGGGGCAATGTTATGCTTTTAGGACTTTATTCTTGTCCATTCATTTACAAAATTTCTGTTTAAGTATTTAATCCTGCTATGTAGAATTCAGACCTACCTTCCTCTAAATGCATGATAAGTATTCAATAATAGTCTTACCTCTAATTGACTGTGCTCGTACTATAAGTATGCAACTAAGAAACTGATAAAGTTTCTAAATACAAAAGGAGTCAGCGTGTTTGATTCGAGATGTTGATTTTTGTTCACCGTCCCTGCAATTGTTTCAAGAGTTAAACTGCTTACTCTCAAAATTAGAAGCACATACCACAAGCTTATTTACGCGTTCAAATCTATTCATAACTTGTCCCCTGATTGCTTGTCTCAACTTCATATAATTTAAAATTACTGGAATCTTTTTTCTCACAAGACCAAAATATGACGTGCAAGAAAATTCTTCAGTTTTCAGGAGCGTTCTTATATAATTCTCTAATGGATACTTCCAAAATTGAAAGCAATTTGAAATGGTTTAAGAAAGGCACCTTCTTGAATAGCAGACTGTTCGTAAATCCTGTAAGGTTCCTGTAGCACCTGTACCTTGCCTTCATATAAAAATATGTTAACACACATGCGGATGTGTATCAATGTCACTATGTGTGTGTGTGTGTGTGTGTGTGAGAGAGAGAGAGAGAGAGAGAGAAAGAGAGTGAGATGATGGATTCGGCAGAAATGTAAAGTTTATGTAAAGTTTCAATGATTCTTTAGTTCTTGATCGAAGTGTTGTTTAGAGATTCTCAACAAAAGCGTATTATTGCAACAGAAAATTAATATATATTTTTTTTTTATTTTTTTTAGGTTTGTGATTTCACAGTATGATGAGATTCTTGCCACTTACATTTTTAATGTCATGTATATTGAAACAATAGGGATCTAATTTCATTAAACAAGCATAGAAACAGACTGATAACGAAACCCACGATTGTGATTTAAGCGTAAGATAAGATTTCGGTCTTGACTGTCTTGTTCATTCATTTCGGATTCTGACTGCCTCCATTTCAAAGTCAAGGCAACAACAATTACTCTTTTGCGACCTTAATCTGTGCAAAAGAGCCCCTGACCATTCTGAAACAGTTCACGGTCTCCATATATATATATATATATATATATATATATATATATATATATATATATATATATATATATATATATATATAATATTCATTGGAATTACTAAAGTCCTCGTTGACTTTTGTATTAATGCATGATTTGGGGATTTATGTGAGCTCATTCAAATACATTCTGGATTACATCTTTGTGGTACATCAGGACATTCAAAGCTATTGGAATTAATTCGGTACATTCTGTTATGTTATTTTGGACTTGTGATTAGGATATTTGGGATTATTGGGAATTTAACTCACAAATTGTAAGTGTCTTTTGAATTGTCACTTTAATTGTCTGGAAAAAATTGCTTGCTGATTTTACTTGATTTTATTGGTTTTACTTTCTTTCTGTTGCATATTTTAAGACTAGAGTCGTAACAATTTCTTTCAAAAAAATATTATTAGGCTTTTACTGGTATGTGTCTCAGCTGGACTATAAACCTTACCTTTTGTTTAGTAAAATGGCGTCTATCTTTCATATGAATGAATATTTTGAAGTATATGTATTAGATGCACCGAATGATATATAAAAAAACAAAAGTAGGAAGTTATATATATATATATATATATATATATATATATATATATATATATATATATATATATCTATATATATAAAAATATATATATATATAACACAGACTCTCTAACAGTTTGTCGAAGTTCGAGTATTGGAAACGAATATTGTGTCGAAGCGTGTATTGGGTCGAGAAAAGGATTGCGACCTAATGTTTCACGGTCAATTTCTTTACTTTTTTCTTTTTTCGGTCGGAAATTGTTTGCTGAGATACAATTCCATGGCCGTGAAAAATAATAATCAACTCTATTTCCAATGATTAATCACAAAACTTTCTAACATTTTGCTTTCAAAGTTGAGGGGGCTATATCTTGCTAATGTAAAAAAAAAAAGTACATTATGTTTTGAAGGACCTATTTGTACGCTTGTTTCGATCGAAATAGGGTTATATCTTTGTCTAATCTAGCTCATAAAATACACGTTAAATACATGCAGAAAAATGCAATATTTGAAAGATATACACTTTTCAAGAATACAAATGTCGCACATATATTATTAGCGCCCCCTAACGGGTAAATAACAGTGAAGGTAGAGCAAAGATGGCGTCGTTTCAATTTATTTACAGAGTGTTGTAGTAATGAAGCTTTCGTTGTATCTATCGATCATTTTGTATTTATCGTATTCGTAAAAATCGGGGTCACCAAACCAAAACAAAACCACTTGAAGCTTGCAGACTGTGCATGGGGTTAAGGGGTTTGTGTTCTATATGAGTGCAGTCTTTATCGTACTAGGTGCATGCACATATTACTCAGTTATATTTTACATTTATGATTTCGGTAGTGGCTACATATCCGGCACATGTATTAGTCCAATAATGTAAGACGTGGAGCCTGATATTTATACTTCATCTTTAAATTTTTAAAACATTCATTGTGTACACCGCTAACTTCCTATACAATTTCAGCAGCAAAACGCAGATTTCACTTAATTTGTGTACACCTTTAATTACCAATATGTTTTCAGTAAGTTATTCAGTCTCTGTTATTGTTTTACAGCAGCAGTCAATAAATAAAAATGATAAGCTTCAATAATTTCAATGGTTAAACACTCTTTAAAGCAGCATTGCACAAGGTCACGTGATATGCGCCAACCTCAAACGTGCAGACAGTACTCTGAATGTTAATAAGAGTGGTCGGCAAGATAGGGGCTGGCGACACGATTAACAAATAAAGTGCACTCGGCTTCAACCATTGCAAATAGACACGAAACTTTTGAGTACAACCTCATCTGATTCTGATACATACATCAATAATAATTCTTCATTATGCCCACATTTAACTTAGATAAAAGTATTCGTACTAAATTCAGGTTTGTATTTTTAAAATTCGTAATTAGATCTTTTTACATTTTTAGTGATCAATTTAAGAAACAATCATACCTCTCGACAAGACAATCTTTCCAATCCACAAAAGTTTAACACAGATCTAGGAAAGTCATAAGGTATAAAGTATAAACGTAGAGAGCAGAGTTCAGTAAAAACAGACAGACACATATACATACAGACAAGCAGGCAGATATACACAGAGTCAAAGAAATCATATTATTATCGAAAACATCGTTTCCTTTAGAACTGAATTTTTCAAATTTAAGTTGTGTCAGGTAAACCATATATACTTCAAACTTTAAATAAACCAACTTCATCTTCATTTCCAATGACATTTCATCTGTACATTACATGTGCCTGGTTCTCTTTTGCATTTTGTCGTCCACCGCTTAGTCGAGAAAACGTTAAAATAGTCACTGTACGTTGTTTTGTTTTTCTTCGGTTTCTTAATTTGTTTCCACCGTCTGTTCGTGCTTTAGCAAATTGCTCCGTCTTTCTTAAGCCCATTAACTTTTCTTTTTCTATTTATCAAACACTCAATGTTGCTTCAAGCCAAGGAAAGAAATAAAGAGCATACTGAAATTACGTTTCCTATAATTATGGCACTTCATCAGCATCATATCGACAGCCACACGCCTTGTACATATTTGAACATTGATCGCATTTTGTTTATTGTTTGATTGCACCCAATTAGATGTAAAGCTTTAGCCACTCACAGATTAATATGAAATCGATAACGAATACATTTTTACCACGCTTTGCGAGTTACGGCACATTATATATTTGTCTAAAAATAGGCATGTTAGCAATGAGGCATTCTAATGTTGCTTCAACCAAATATGCGCTCATGCTTCATCTTCACAAGATAGTAGATTCAACCACCGTCATACATTTTGATCTTTTCTCGAGAGTTTTGACCCCCGAAAATCTTACACCCTAAAAACATTCAAACGCTCTTGGCATTATGTTTCAAATTTCATTAAATTATCTGTTAAGCTGTTTATCAAAATGGTTGAAAATAACTTCGATGATTAGCTTTTTGTTTTCATTAGTGGTCATGATCGACGTATAACGGGCTTACTTTTAAAATACTCCAGCAGTAATTATTTTATAATAATAAAATTTACTTTGAGGATTCATTTATAGAATGTCCGATCAATGCGACCATCCGCCAATTTTGACCATTTTATTAAAAATATTGCCCTTCGTCGATCTAAAATACGTAAATGAATTGTGAATATTTAAGCAATTACATTTTTAACAATTCCAACCAAATTTACTGTGAATTTGCAATTTAACAAGATCTTGGATAAATTAATAGATTAAGCACGATTTTGACATATTTTGCAGAGTTACTGCCCGTGATTGTCGAAGCACAATGTGATATAAACAGTTAACAGTTTAACCCAGGGAGGCAAGGATCATACAAATACATTACGAAATAAAGATTGATTGCTAAGTTAACTTGTAGATGGGAATACAAATAAATTTCGGCTGCTGGCAATTTCATATCAATGATAGTAAAAGTTTCATGCAATCTCGCAAATATTGAATGAAATGTAAAATATCAACTCATCCTGGTACTTTGTATTTCGAGTGTATGATTTATTTATTTATGTATTTTGTTTTATTATTTTGTTTGGTTATGACGTTGCATCCTAGTGTAACCGAACTTTGTTGTACTATATTTTCTCTTTATCTTAATCATATTTGAGCTCACTGAACGTGCGGCTTTGGAATAATTCAAATTCGTTCATCCGAGTTCCAGCTTATTTTAAGTTATAAGTTGTTGTTTCTTGCTATGACTTGTGCTTTCAGAAAGACATATTCTGAGGAGTCACATATCTTCTATTACCACATGACCTGTACGGATCTACAGCAAAATACTAAAGGTTTCAGGTTTTCATGTCCTGTTTGAATATATTTATAATTTATTTTAGGTCAAAACCTTGACATTTGTTTGGTGTAACTGCGTCAGATATGGCCTTCGTGCTAACTGCGTGATCAGCCTATATTTCCTGGTATTAGTAACTATATCCTCTCCTCATGTGTGGATGTATCTTGTTACAGAACTGGTGGAGAAAATGTTTAGATTAGCAGTACTGTGTAATGTATTTGACAAGGTGATGATAACAGAGTATGAATTACCTTGCTCAGTTAGAGTCGATCAAACTACCTTTGTCATAGCACTGTATATTCAGCTAAGAAGCTCGTATTGTAAATCTGATAAAGTACGGCAGGACGACATGTAAACAGGATGATGGCTATTGAGATAACGAATCAGAATGTTGACTCATGGAGCATTAAACTTTAATACACATTCATATTCTAAATTTCTGTTCATGTCAAGATCCGTATAAGGTAACTAAACTGAGTTTGCGTCTTCATGTATGAATAATCATTAAAAGAAATGACAACAATTACAAAAAAACAACAATTCTTTAAATTTAATTGCTACCATTTAAACCCCTTTATCAGCCGAACAGAAACACCCAAGAGGACTATGAGTTAGTAGCGTTCAGTCAACCGACAATCCAAGTCCAAAGGAAAATCTGATTTATCTACGTTGGACTTGTTCTCAGACTTTGACTATAGCCCACACATGTTTTGTTACCAATCCCAAATAGTGCCATTAGCTGCATGTTACAGCAATCAGGATGAGTGTCAGGATGCTGCACCAGGAGAGAGAGAGAGAGAGAGAGAGAGAGAGAGAGAGAGAGAGAGAGAGAGAGAGAGAGAGAGAGAGAGAGAGAGAGAGAGAGAGAAAGAGAGAGAGAGAGAGAGAGAGAGAAGTTGAGACTAAGAACTTTTCATCAGGAAAAATGCAAACTTTTCTTTACTTGATTTACACCAGTCTGGTGCCCAGAGCAGATCCATGATGACTCCATGTGCAAGGGTTCCTTCAGTGGCGGCGCGAGGAGAGTGATGGGCAATTGACCCCAAGGCGCCGGGGGGGGGGGGGGGAGGAGCGCCGTCAGGAGCTTTTGGGGGGTGCAGCTGTAACCGGAGCTTAGATGCAGGGGGTTGGAGGTTGGCAACTGACATAAAAACTTTTCTCTGTGGCAAAGTAAGGGCGCCACTAAAGAACATTGCCCCCGGGCGTCTCGAACCCTCACGCCGTCACTGCTGAATTGTGCTATGTTTCCACGAAATGCTATTTTCTTATTTATTCCGATTATAAATATTAGTTTGCATTTACATCATTTAAGAGTGAGAAATGATGCATAATGTTTAGGGACAGACCATTTAATTTGGAGGGGAGGGGGCTGGGATTTTGTTTCGAGAAAAAAAATTCGGCTCTCATCTAGCTTGACAAAAACATTTTTGCTCTGATTGATAGCAAAAAACCCCACCTATTTTATCCATTATATTAGTTGAAAAAATAAATGATCTTATGTAAAACAAATTAATTAAAATATCCCGGCTCCAAAGAAAATTCCAGACTCCCTGCCCCCCTCCCCTCCCCGCCCGAAGATTAAATGGTCAGTCCCTAATGTTCATCAGGGCGTAAAGTCGTAAAAACTGTCTGCTCCACCTTTGTGAATACATGTAGTAGCCAATAAGTCGAACATTACTTTCTTGAGACACAGTATTCGCGAAATGTAAATTATTAACAGTGGCATACCTACAAGATTGATGTAACTTTTGCAGGTTTTCTTGTGTGTGTGTGGGGGGGGGGGGGGTCTTCACTGTTGCTGTGGCACTAAGCAACAGGCAGGAATACGCTATATTTGCGGTCGATGTCTTTCATAATTACTTGTATGATTTCCTATAAGTCAGATTTATTCCTTTTCAAAAGTTCTTGTCTCTTCATACAAATTTTCTTCTTCTGATTTGTTATCATTGTCATTTGTTTTAGTGTATCATTTCTATTTTTTTCCTTCAGCGGTGTATATACGATCAATTAATTTTTTTTCATTTTGCTATAAGAATAGTTTTTGAATGCTTGACTTCTTAGCATTGAATTTGATCTGCTTTTCATTTTATTTGATTCCACATCTGTTCCAATATGGTCCCTTTTATTTGGGTTACTAGAAACACCTAAATACACTGAAATACCGAAATATACATGTATTTACATGTTCTCGGTGTATACATCGGTGTACACACAGGAATTATGATTTGTTTTTGTTTGAATAATAATATAAAGCAAATTAAAATATGATTTATGTTATTTTGAAACGAATTATTTACTTTTTTCCTATTTATAACACAATTCATGTAATGACGTCACTTGGTCGTACTTGATTCGACAGATCTGATAAACGTCGAATAGTAGTAATACATAAACAGATTGAAAGTGAAAAGTATTAAAGTATCAAAAGTATTCGCCGATATTATATTATATATTTACTTTAAGTTTTAATTATATAGTTTTTGACAAATAAATAGCCTTTAATTTAATTGTTGTTTAAAGATTTCCAAATATTTGACAATAGTGAAACATGTACTTATATACTACTTTGATGATATGACAGTTGATTGTTAAGGGTGTTAAGAAAGTCTTCTTCTTGGAAATATGTGAACGGGGAATATTTCATAAAGGATTTGGAATTGACAAAGAATTCATTTAATGCCCAAAGACACAAATAAGTTAACTGGTTTCGAGGTTGAATGTTGGATTCATTAGACCGAATGTTAGATTCCCAAAAGACTATGATGCAGACAAAGTGCATTATAATGAGAAAGGACAAATCAATTTTTTTTTGTTTTTTTTTTTGTTTTTTTGGAAGATGTTGACTTTTTTGCGAAAATATTAAGTGCTTGTATGAAAAATAATAAGTCGACAGTCTGTCGTTAACCATTTGTGTTTAATTGATATATTCCAATAAATCCAACCGAAAACAATCATGTGCCTGATTCACATTTATATACACCACAGCCTGTTTATAACGAAATCTCTAGAGAAGTATATTTCAATCTTCAGGTTTGGATCTTTTAGCAGTATTTATCACAGTTCGTACATTAATTTTTCGTTTCGTTTGTATTTGTTTGAATAATAATAAAAAACAAAATAAACTTTGATTTAAATTTATACGAATTATTTACTCTTTACTTGATTGGACAGGTATGATAAACGGCGAATTGAAATACACACACATACTAAAAGTGAACAGTATCAAAGTACCGAAAGTATATAAGATACTATATGCACGAGTGAATTAAGAGTGCGATTGTAACAATCCAGGATATATGATGATACACAAAGACAACTCAGTAAAGCATTTGTTTAAAAAACATGTATTATGCATTTTTTTGGCAGAATTTAATATTTAATTACATACATAAGGTATCAGATTTCGTTCCGCGTTACAATGAATGAATAATTTGAGCATGCAGATGAATTAATTAATCCAATAATATTCAAGATTCTGTTTCTCTTGAAAATCGAACTTCAAGTCATGTTACACAAGGTAAAATAAACCGAACCGAAAACAATAAAATATAGCACATTATGACGAAATATCTGGTTCATGTTTGGATTTTTTAGCAGTAATTGTCACAGTTCGTACATCAATTTTTCGTTTCCTTTGTCCAGGTTTTTATCCGTTAGTCCATGGTGCAATAACAGTTGTCTGACCATCCGTAGAAATCATGTATTTTGTGTCTATGTCAATGTGGCGTCTAAAGCGTTTGAACAAGTTTGTGCGTTGTTGCTCTGTCATTTTTATCCAGTACGTTTTTGTCGACTGAAATTGTTAATGACTGTTGGCAAGCCGGAATTCTCCAGTGCATACTAGAGAGAGCACTCCTCAGATTTCTGAATTGTCCGGTTACTAATTTATATGTCAGTTGTACAAATTCCGTGAGAGTTTTCGTCTTCCAGTCAACTGTCTGTTTAAGAACGTGGTTCATAGACTCACAATTATTATTTTTCCACATGCGGTCTATCTGTCAATATATGCCTAACGCCGTGGCGTACTAAGGGTAAATGGCGCCCGGGGCGACGATGGTGGCCCAAAGGGTCAGAATACAAAGCCCGAATTTTTATCAGCTGTTTTGGCGCCCCAAGACCTCTGGCGCCCGGGGCAACCCCCCCCCCCCCCCCCCCCCCGTTGGTATGCTACGGCGGGACCAGTGAATGATAATTTTAAAACTGTAAATACATAAAATCCAATTCAATCTATAAATGATGCATCTTAATACTTAACATTATTTTGAATTATTATAGTTGACTTTGTCTTCGTGTAATGTACCTTTTAACACCCACAAATCATTCCAGCATATAAAAATAGTAATTCTGACAAGCAAAATAAAACGTTCAACCACCGCTGTGTAATTTAACAGATACAATCTAAAAACTCGACACAAGAAAAAGAACTTTCAACCACCGCTGTGTAATTCAACCTATACAATCTAAAACCTCGACCCTGAAAATGGAACTTTAAGCACAAACAATTTGATTCAACATTTGAAATTGGAATTGTCGACACACAAGATAGAAATTTCAACTGCCAATTTTGCATGGACCAAATTTTTTCCGCTACGGCGCCTCATACATTTTGTCCAGAAGAAACTCTCGCACAGAACGAGACGAACTGGGATGAATTATTAGGATCTATAAATAGTCAAAGTTGGGATTACTTTAGATTGCGTGTGTATTTGGTATAGCAGTGCAGCAATTCCATACAGAGGACAAATACAGTTTGTTAGAGGTAAGCATATGAAAGACGATTTTTAAAAAAATCAAACAAATGTTTTATATTGTAATGGCCGTTATTAGTAATATCTTGCTTTTTAAAATTGAAATGTAGTCTAGAGGTTTTGATTTCCGTGTGTAAGATTTCTATGTAATCAATTACTTCCTCCTTTCATACATCGTGTTGGACATCTTTTACAAACTGAAAGAATGAATGAGGAAGTACACCTCTTCTAGCTGATCGGCCTCTTAGGGTTGAAGTCTGAAAAAACACATGGCGAAAGTTAGTTAGTATTTCATTTTAATCAAGAAATGGGGTCATTCACATATGACGTCACGCAGTAGGGTGGAGGAGAGGGGCCAAAATTTTGTGACGAAGTGTGACGAGGGGGGAGGGGGTTTGAAGAAATGTGACATCACACAATAAATATGAGTGTGGAACGCTTCTTTCAAAAATAAAGTCAGAACAAAAAAGATTTTGTGACCTGCATCCTCAGTCCATTTTTATCCGCAATAAATAACAACTCTCGTGAACTACTTATATTAATATTGTTATCTCAGCTGAAATATTGGGTAATTGTTATAACCTTTAACTGGTTTAAATTGTTGTTTTTTTAATGATGTAATATTTTTTTAATATACTGTAATACACAATTTTAAAACAAAATGTAGACTAAATAAATTGCAGGCCTACTGGTGGTTAAACTGCAGGCCCACATGGTCGTAAAACTTCGAAGTTATTACCATCCTGACAAAAGTCCGATGTGATCAAAGACACACGAATTTAGCAAGTTGAAAGACGGTATTCGGTCCGCAGTGAACGTTTTATCTTTTAATATTTTTTATGTGAAAAAACAACAAATGTAATTAGTTGAGTAGCGCAAAGGTTGGGCCCTGTGTCGCGCTGGGACACCGCACATTAAAGGGAATAAATAAATCAAATGTTAGCTTTTTTCTTACTTTTTATTGAAATCATTTTGTTGACACCACTGAAGATCTAGATTGTAAACAGTCCTACTAGTACAAAGAGTCTTTGAAGCTTGATGACATTTAAATAAAAAGCAGTCTAAAAAAGACAGGATGAGGGGAGAAAAGAACTTTGAGGATTGAGCCAGTGTGCGGCACTAGTAACATTTATGCTATTGAAACCGTAAAACGTAAGGTGTCCAGTGTTACATTAGTTTAAATTTTCATGACTTTTCGGCAGTCCATAGCAATGGATAAAAATAAATTATGTCAGTCTTTATTTAACGTTTATGTGCTAGCATATCCTACAAAAACCAAAAAGATGTGCCAAGATGAACTTATTATAAAGTGGAATAGTATCAAGAATGACACAGATTTGGTTGAAAAAGTTAACCATATGTTGCAAGAGCTCAAGGCGATATCCGTTACGAAAAAAGGATCACTTCTTAACTTTTGGACAAAACAAGTACTATGGGGGTGGGGGTGGGGGGTGGGTGGGTGGGGGGGGGGGGGGTAAAAAATGGCAAAAATTACGTGACGTCATATGTGGACGACCCCGATCATGATTTCTCTGCACCATTGTTTATGTAATGGATTTCATGGAAAAATGTGCCTTGAAAAATTGTGTATATGTATCACTGGTTGAATTGTATTTGTCACAGGGACTCGTATTGTTGCTAATAATTTATCTATCAGTCATACATGTACAATATAAAACTACAAGGGATATTTAAGATTTGGTATCCATGTTTAGTTCAGGCATTCGACTTTTTATTCCTACACAAAGTTTGACTTACTACCACACCTTTAAGGAATGCCAGACCGTTTTCCCACGCTACCGGTCGATATGGCCATAATCGCGCCCACTTAAAATGCAAGTGCAACGAGCTGAATGAAATAATGCGCTCTCATTTGTCGACCGAAAATGACATACTACGCCTACTGATTATCTGATTTTCAGTCAACCAATAAGGGGATATAATTTCATTCAGTGCGTCGTACTTTTCTCATTGAGTTTCATGATGCCGCTTGATGTTATATTCCTATGGAACACTGATAACTTGACTGCATATTAAGCAGATAATCTTGCCTTTCAGTTGACAACAAAAATAACACAGTTCCCATTTGCCCTGCAAAACACGGTGCTCGTTTTCAATCTTCCTTTTTATACAATTACTACTTCCCAGTTTTGATAGTGACATTGCAAAGGACTTTTTATAGCACAACAATCACAACAATCCACGATGGATGAAAGAGAGAAAACGGCATATATAATCGGGCGGGCCGCACTTAGATACTTTATAACCATTAGTCGCGGGCCGCAAAAACAAATTATCGGGCCGGATGCGGCATGTTTGACATGACTGCTGTATATTATATGGAATGAATGTAAATAGATAAAGTATTGTAATAAACTTGGGTAAACCTGGGTATGTGCAATTTTCTTAACTCAGGGAATTATCTGGATATTTGTAGGTATATGTGTTTAGTAATTTGAGATGGGAATCATTCTTTATATTAGGTGCTTGGGTCGTGTTTTGTATTGCATGGCGTGAAGTACTAACATTCGACTTGGAAAGGGTTACTGGTAAATTATACAAATGTGAAACAAGAAAAAAACATGCAAGTGTGAAATTAGAGTTTCGTGATGTGTGGTCATTAGGCGATCAGAGAAAAATTACTATAGTATTTGCGTGTTTAAGAACCTTTCAGTTTAAAATGACTGTTGTCTTGAGGTTCTTGGAAATAGGGTAAACAATGGACTTGAAGCCACGCTCACGCAGGTGTTAGTCCGGTCGGTATGGGACCCCTTGCGTGTAGCAAGAAAGATTGTCTGGTAATAGCTGTGGGATTTTGGATAGCTTTGTGATATTTATTTTTTGAATATGTCTTTTTTAAAAAAAGAAGTAAAGTCAGGCTCTCCGACATGGCAAAGGGAAGGAAAACGCGAATTTGTACCAGCTGTTTTGGCGCACCAAGACCTCTGGCGCCCGGGGCAATCGCTCCGTCCGCCCCCCCCCCCCCCGTTAGTACACTACAGGCAAAAGAGTGCAGTTTCTTTAATGTGCGCGAAATTTTGTTTTAATTTGAATAAGAAATGGGTTCAAAGGGATGACAATAAAGGGTGTGCAGTCAATTCGAAAATGAATTAAGCTCCTTTAAAGATGAATTATACCGACTTTCACTGTCATTCCGAATTAAGCGACTTAAAAAAAATATTTTTTTAAAACTTGAATAAGAAATGGAATAAAAGGGAGGACAATAAAGGTGTGTGCAGTCAATTCGAACAAGAATTAAGCGACTTAAAACAAAATGAATTAAACCGACTTACAACGTCCGCTCCAGAGATTACCTCCGTTCTGGAACGATCAGTCGTTTATCAAACCACCTCCGTTCCGGAACGATCAGCCGTTTATCAAACCTGTCCAATAAAGTACGACCGAGCGACGAGTGCTATAACTCGGAAAAAAGTAAATATTCTGTATCAAAATCACATAAATCATATTTTATTTTGCGTTATATTACTATTCAAACAAAAACAAATCATAATTCCTGTGTGTACACCGATATAGACACAGAGAACATGTAAATACATGTGTATTTTGGTGTGTATTTCCGTTTTTCAGTTTATTTCGGTGTTTCTAGTAACCGCTTTTATTTCATTCTCTCAGTTGAAGCACAACCACACTATTAGTTATTTCATGATAATCAAAGTAATTTAAATTCGCAAGGTGACTAATCAACAAAAGATGCACACTAAAGTTGACGGAAGCGATTATATAGATTCGTTTCGTTAAAGAAACTGACCCAATTCAACCGCCTTCGGCATTCCTTGGCTTCTATCGCATCTCAACCAAACCAAATGTATGCCAACGCCTCATGAAGAATTCACGGTACTAATTCAGCTCCTATAGCAAACCTATGGAAACACCATGATATTAAAAATTTAATAAATTTAAATTTCTGAATGCTCATGATCAAACCTATATTTTTCAATATCTACCCATCATTGATGCAAACTTCTGTGTGGAGAAAGTTATATGTCCCGTGGCATTTTTTGCATTTACCTGTGTTTGAAACATGTGTTTGCAATTCCGCATTTAAAGAATCAGATGCTTATTTCAGCAATGAGTGTTCCAAAGTCAAGTAAGTAAAAGGACTGAAATTTCATCAATAAAACATTGTCTCTATTTTTTTTCAGTTACAAATGGGACAAGCTGAATTATACTTTTGATTATCAATCAATCATAGCCAGCCAGACTCATATGCACTCTATTTTATCTACATCCATTTCTAGACTGGTTCCCATTCTTCCATCTAATTAGTACCGTGAGTCCTATTTCCACCCTTGATTTACTTGACAGACCTATGTATAGTAATAGAATGCATAAGTAAACAATGCGCATAATTCCGCTTGTCAACGATTACAGTGGTGAATATTAACTTATATTGCAAGTTCGTGTATACCAAAAATAGCAATGGTGCGTTTCAGGCAACATTTAAACATTTGAGATTCATTTCAGAAAATCAGAAAAACATATTAGAATACATGTCGAATCATGAGTACCTTGTTTGATATAACCACTTATCTCACCTCTATTTAAGATTGCAATATAGTGTCAGCCTTGTCATATTATGCAATAAATGAACAAAAGGTCAATATGACCATCTATATGTGCAAGTATATCTTCAGAAAAGGAGATTTACATGAAAACAATTACTTAAGATTTCTCCAGAACACATAATTTAAAACTAAAGTAAGGTACGCATAAGCGAATACAAAGTATGAAGTTACAAAACATTCAGTGAATGAAACGGGACATAAAATCATGAGGGGTCATCAGCATTACGCATTGTGGTATAGACCTAAGTGATCATATCTGAAGCATAATGCTTCAAAACACGACTAGGAAATATTAGATTGGTGACCATAATTACTCTATATACGGTAAATTGTCTAAACTTTATATATTTTATTTCATAGATATTAACCAATGTGCAAAACACCCCACCCAGCATAGTCAAATCTACACACTCACCACCCACCCCCACACCCCCACTGAAAATTATTCTGAACCGGACAAATGGTATTCCTTTTGCTTTTTATCCATAAACAGGAACAGAATTTTGCATATATAGTAACCTAATTGTACATGAATATGTGGAACCACTGCACAGCTGTTGTTCCCTATGAAACTCACAAGACTAATTCAGCTTCCATAGTAAACTTATAGAAACACCATTACATTAAAAATTCCATAACTTTAAGTTTCTGAATGTTCATGATCAAACCTATATTTCTCAATATAGACCCATCTTTGATGCAAGCTTCTTTGTGGAGAAAGCAATATGACATGTTTCGGATTTACACATGTTTGAAACTTGTGCTTTCAATTCCGCACATAAAAAATCAGGTGCTAATTTCATGAATGAATGTTCCAAAGTTAAGTATGTACAATGATTCAAATTTCATCAATAAAACATTGTCTCTAATTTTTCAGTTACACATATGATTAGCTCTCAATTTTACTTTTGACTATCAACCAGTTATGGTAATCCAGACCCATACTGTACTGTATTTTATCTTCATCCATTTCTAGACTGGTTCCCATTCTCCCATATAATGAATACCGTGAGTCCTGAGGTCTCACTGGACAGTTGTTTAGGTGACTTTTTATCGGACTAAGACAGATTGCAGAAAAAATAGATATTTTCTACATTAAAGACACAAATAAAAACTAACCAGTGATATTTTGTGGAAAGCATGCTTGTCAGGTTTTAATTAGGGTATTCAGGTTAATTCCATGTACAACTGATAGCTTTTACATTTAACCAACACTATCCCCAGTCTCTCTATTTTACTTACATTTTTGACAGTAAATAGCTATTTTGAATATTTTCCTGTGACAAAACGGCTAAAACAATCAATAGGCCTTGTGCATGTTGAAAGTTCACTGGTATTATAACAAATTGACATGCTTCGAATCACCCCTTAACCATCTCGATTGTGAGGCATTTACCGCTTTAGCAGACATGCATAAATACGTAAACCAAGTCGGCTGTTCATTTGCAGCCTAAGTTATACATTTGATCTGCAATGATAGTCTAACTGTAACAGACAGTCACCAAACAGGCCAACCCATTTTCAAGCCTAATTCAAAGTAAATGTAAACCAAATTGCAGATTTAGTTTCTGTGTGAATTTATAAACACAAGGCTCATGCTTTCAGGCCCATGCCCTCTTCCCTAAAACTTTTTTTTTTTTTTTTGGGGGGGGGGGATTAAAATACGAAACTATACAGTAAGATCTGAAAACGCATCCACTTCATTGTTCTAGGATTTGATTCCATCAGGAAAAAGAGATCTCTGCAACAGTTTCAATGTGGGCTGCCAAGTATGTGAGATATTTATCCTCGAGTTGCCCGGTCAGTCGACAAGGGAACACGCTACACAGCACCGTGTATGCTGGAAGTAAGACCTTGACTCGCCTCTGTTATAAATATCAGGGTCCACGTTTCACATTGTAGGACTATGTTTAGCACCAGACTTTATGGAAAAAATGTTCAATCGACCATCGATTAACTCCCTCAAGAGTTAATATGAAGCGCTTCACGCACAAACTTGTGCCTCTGCCCGTCCACATAGAACAGGTTCACCTGTCTTTGCAACCGCCAGGTCTACTAATAAGTCTTGCTGCCGAACTTATCATCTGGTGTACCTCATTTGGCTGGCTGACGTCAAATTGCGGCCTAGGGACACGCCTTGTGGCTGGAAGGTAGATATGTCAGATGGTTTGTTTTTTCAGCCATGCTCTGGCAACGTTTTGGAAGACCTTGGCCGCCTCTGAAGTTTTTTTGATTGCGCTAATACCGCGTCAATAATCTTTAGGGTTGTACTAGCTGTATTCCACCTTGATATCCTCCGCGCAAATATTCTAGCAATCTGAGTAGTCTCCACCATCTCCGCAAGACGCTGCCAAGTGGCTTCCTCCACATTGAGAATGGACATGCTCCGATTGCAAAGTGTGAAGTCAAGCTTTGTGGCTTCTACTTGGATATTTGAGCGTAGACAATGGCTAGAACACAACCACAGCACAGTTGTAGGCCGTACTACCGCTTTGTATGCCTCCTGCAGATATCGTAATGTTACACCTTGTTAAGCACTATCACTGCATAATAAATGGGCCAGGTCATAGTTTAATTTGATGATATGACCAGTGGTTGAGACGGCAGTTTGGTCGACAGTCGTTCCGCATTTGTCGTCACAGGAACATGTATTGACTTGGGAGTTTGTACTGCATTATCTTTGTCCTTCCACCTTGTTAGCACTACATCAGCGCCGATGATAACAACTCTAATAGCTGCGCATCCAACGCAGTCGGGGCTATCTGCGCTAGTGCTGTCGGGTAGATGGTCGTCACGTTTTCGCTACTGTCATCGTGCGTGTCGCTGTTTCTCGAAAATGTTTATGAGGTAACATACAACTGTTCATTTTCCTTAGCCATGAGTAGCTGGGCAAGAAGCGTCTACTGCTTTCGTTTGTGTACCTCTTTTCCCCGCCACTTTTGCCTGACCTCGACCTTTTAATGCGTTTATCCTTTGCCGTCTCGACTTTAGACTCGGCTGGTGTGGTGACCCTCTCAACAACAGCCTCCGCTTTTGTCGATGTCGAGGCAACAGTTAGGGAGACTGTTTGGCTCGTCGTTAGTGACGCATTGATCAGGTGGATTATTATTTCGTCGACATTGATGTCCAAATTGGCAGTACTTGACCGTGACTGGCGCTGAGAACATGCCATAGCGATAATAGAGCTCGCAGCAATCTGTGTTCAATGTGTGTCCAACAATCGTCAGCAAGTTCGGCTACGAGTTTAGGCTGGTATTCCGGGGGTGATGGACAGCAGCACCAAGGAGGCATATGCGTACATCCGCAATGCACCATTCCCCAGCGTCTTGGTCATCATAGCTCAAAGCCGAGCCTCATACTGGCCATAGAGCCTTTCAATTTTCTCATCGTCCATTTCGTCCAACTCAGAGAGGGTGACTTGTCGCCCAAAGTATTGTCTGACACTGCCGCCAGCCATCAGTGCGGCCAGGCGTGCTCGCTTATATTCATGCACTTGTGCATGCGCGTCTTCTTCCGTTGTCGCGCTGGTCGCTACTTGCTTACCCGAATCGGCCCCGTTGGGTTCAGAAAGTAGTTGGTCAAATATTTCGTTGGACTCCATATCCTTTCTTATAACATGCACTTGCACTTGTATTATGATATACCCGACCCGGCACCTGAGTCTAATATTGTCGCGCACCTCAGGGACCGTGATGGCTAAAATAATGACAAGCAGGAAGGTGTTTAGTGCTTCATACACTCTTACTAATGATTAGCATTTGATTAACTCATATCTAGTTGGTTGATCAGTCTTTTAGCGAATTATACTTTTGCTACTTCTGCTTGAGCACCCAAATATTTTTCTCTGCGTGACGACCCGCTAAGATCAGTTCTGATAGCATGTCTTTCTTTTATGTCAGAACTCCCATAACTGAGCAGCCGTCAACAATAAGTAGAGTCGGCTCATCCGCGATAATGTCGTAGAAGAACCGTAGCCAGTCGTGATGCCTCTCGCCAATGTCGATTAGGTATACCTCTGAAACCGTCCAAATCGAGACTTGTGTTTAATATGACTTGTTCCAGTAGATGGTTGGGCAGAGGCTTGTCGCCCAAGACAGATTGTTAGTAGGGGATGTGTGTCTCAAGTAGTTCGAAATCCAAAGGCATGTATGATCTGTTCCCGTAGGCGACAACCTTCTCTTTTGCCTCCTCGTCGTTGCCGTGGTATGCCATACTCTGTGGCGGTCTCAGATGTCTTCCAGAGGTCGATATAGCAGTCGTAGACATCAGGGTAGTCGATGGACAACACCTTGTTGACAGAGACTTTGATCTTTATCTTCTTCACTATCACAGGGCCTATGTTTTTTACTACCGTCCAGTTGAAGTTGGTTGATTTTAGTCTAATTGTGAAGGCCAGAAGGGAAGTCCCAGGGGCAATGGCATCTTGCGTCTCCAGGTTGGGAAAACGTACCTGGAGGAGCCGGTTTGGGCCAAACATACTTGGATTATAGGGGATGACGCTTTTCGTCCTGCTGGGTTTTCGTATGCGGCGGTATATATTAAGCGTGCGTCTGTATTGTTAGACTACACTTGTGCAAGTACTGAACGCTCTGCGGTTGTATGTTCAATAGTGTCACACAACAATGGCAGAAGCAGCCTTTGATCTTAAGATAGACGAAGTTGGGTGACCCGACAACATTGCTGAGGATGATGATGAGGATACATAGTTCACTATTCCAACTTCCGATCAGATGGATACGCAACTCACGATGCTCCACTCTTGGACTGGCGTCGATGATCCGACTTGTATTGCACGGGATGAGGTAGCCGAATGGAACACGGTCGAGAAGATCGTGAAGCGGTTCTACAGGCAGATACGGACATATAGTCGCCTTTACACTTCCGGCCGCCAAGAGATGCAGCCAAAACTCTTTGCGAGAGATACAGGCCTATAACAAGGGCCTGCAAATCCTCAGCGGCGAATTAGCCAACAATTTGGCGAAGGACTAACAAGGGCAGCGCTAGCGCTATGGAATGGATAAAAAAAACTAAAATCACTCGACAATGCGCCCTTAAAGGTTGCGGAAAAGGCACTAGCAGCGTTGCATGGTATCATCGTAACCACAATCTCTTGGCGTCCCTACTTTCTCGGCAAAATATCTGCCCTGTTCATAGCTATCAGAGGGCTACTACTGCTCGCTTTAGACAAGTGGATCCTATCTTAAAGAGATCCAAAATACCGCTAGCACCAACACTTACATCAGTGCGCTTGTCGGCGTGGGTTGCGGCATCCACTTTTTCTTGCACCTTGCAATGTTGTGATAGCGGCAAGTTTAATTAGTGTCAAAGCGACACGGGGAGTGACGATCGGTTGTACTATGCCCGTTTCAACCGTGGTAATGAGCTTTGGTAACAGGGTTGTGTTGACATCAGTATTAACCCCAGGATCTTCCCAGTGGTAGCTTCTACAATCTCGTTGTTTGTAGCCCTCAAAGGTGCCGATGCGTAGCTCATGCCACTTTGGGCTATTTAAAGGCCAATTCAAACACAAAGTCCACCTTGGAAGATTAAGGGAGGTTTCTATGTCGGCCAGGAATCACTTCTGTTCGTCGAGCCCTGTGCTTCTTCTGAGGATGCTAATCTTAGTCTGTGCCTGAGCGTCCAGGATTGCTCGCAAGTACTTCCGGATCGAGTTGTTAATACGCTCAACACCGGCCCGTGTAAAGCCCTTTGACTTGTCCAGGATAAAGGTTGTCCACGCGGCGTTAACTTCTGTTTCTTGCGAGTAGTGGTCAAACCTCAGCTTGTACGCCTTCATCTAATTGCCAACCAACCGTCGGTTTCCCCAAAGTATTTCTCGACGGCTGGGGAAAATAAATACACCATACCAATCCCGTCATAGAGGTTTCTTTTTATTTGGCGCCAATGGGTGTGCAAAGAAAGCCAAAACTCAGTGCACATAGTTTCGCATGCTGTCGCTTTATATATGTTTTCAAGCGCATGCCAGGCAGTATCGATGGGCTGCGGGTCACGCATTTCACCTAAGACGCGATGCGTCTGATAATGCACGTGAAACAGATAGGTGGTGCCCATAAGAGGATCTTTTGCTGTGATATGATCCCAGACGGAAATGCCGCAGCCCGTCGTGGTGCACTAACGGCGAATATAATTTGGGTTTGCCACAAACTACATGGAATCGTCGGCCGCATCCTCTGACAAAATGTTGGGGAATCTTTATTTGGTAAACACGTCGGGAAAGGCGTCAGTAAAGCTTCGGTCGTATTAACTAACATAGTCGCAGCCGAAATATCCTTTCCATTCCGACAAAGTGGTATAGACCCCTGTTACGTTTTATTTGGCATCCGAATTAAACCTAAAGGCTTTTGATCCCATCTTACATCATGGTTCCTATACTAGCAAGTGTCCAAAATGGGGAGACAATCCTCCTGCAGCAGTACATAACGATAGAGGTTCCGGTCAGTTATGGGGTGTAAATTAGCCATAGCTTCCAATCTCTCTTTAGACTAGAATTTGTGAGGTAGCCCTGTGTTATCCATTTAAAAGAGGACAAAGCAGTTGACTTTACCCTCTCTGCCTACCTAGACCAGCTTCCAAGACATACAGTGTTGTCCACAGCGCCACCTCCACACTTGTATGAATTATTTCGACACCTTCTGAGTACAATAACAAAGAGTAGCACTAAGAATTCATATGCTATTTTGTCAGTAGGATATTAAATACAGGATATAAAAATAAACGCAAACCTTTTGTTCTCAACTATAGTACATAGGTTGAAGTTTATGAAATTAATAATAGAAAACAAATCCATTTACCAGCCTATGAGTTTATCTCAAAATATTTAGTACTCTATTGTTTATTCCCCCACCAGTAGGCTGGTTCTCTTGACGTAAAATAATTAGTGGTCCGATACCATAATGACAAGAATTAAACAAAGACTGTCTTAATATGTAACAGTTTTTACAACCTTGATATGTAGGTGAATAAAGTCAAATAAGGAATGACTACAAATGTTGACAACGAAGAAAGTTCAGATGACGTATTGTTTGTTTCCATGAGCCAGGTCTTAAATAGAGACATCCTCCCGACTTACTGACACGCGTCGGTGCATCTTTTTTGGCAGAATACAATACTAAACAAGTATTTTTTTTAAAAAAATCATTGTTTGGGTATCTGATCAATGTTTAGCAAACATTTGAAAGAAATAAAAGGAACGCACTACATTTTTGTTCTTTTGGGGAATTTAGCAAATCCTATAATGGATTCATTTAATGATAGAAGCGATGCTTGCGTTGCAAACTTGGATCTCAGTTGTATATATTTCAGTTTATTTTTATATGCGATACTATCGTGATAGACATCATATCGTTATACCACATAGGTAACAATACCCAACTCTAGTCACCGTGCTCATTTGATTCATATTTCCAAACTATATGTTGTACTAACAGGAACTTAAAGTTAATATATTTGTATGATTATCCTATATAAAACATAATAAAAAAAACCACATGTGTTTTTCTTTTTAATGGATAGTCACTAAATCTGAGACGAATACCACATTTACCTATGCGAATATTCGTTGAATCTATCTGGATGAAATTTGAATATTCGTCGATGGTGATAAAGCTACATGTATCAAATCAATCCTTTTTCTTTGCTCATTTTGGCATTTATTGACCCTGGCCGAGCAGCATGAAAAAAAAAAAAAAAAAGAAAACCGAAAGAAGAAAAAAATCTGAACTCAGTCATTTAAATCTAATTAAAAACATTGTCTTGTTTTTTGTAAGTTTATCTTCAAACTCAGTATGACTAAAAAAAAACCTTTCCCGTATTGGTGAAGACAGACTATAGGTAAAAAAAGGGCACTAACTCGACTACTTATTCAGTTAAATGAATGCGGGAACTATCTAAAACAAAATATATTTCAAGTGATATATTCACAACGAAAACCGCACGAATATGGATATGTTGATTGATACGTAAAGGCTTTATTTACTTTGCTATGCTCCCTGTTCGATGCCAAGTTATGTATCAGCTAGCCGCATTCACGTTATCTTTTCAAGAGAGCCTGAAAGACAATGAATGGAAATGGCGGATGTTGTGCGTTCTAGTATACTGTTCCAAATCGTCAAACTTTTGCTACAACACGTTCACAGATTTCTGGAGGTCTGAAATCTGTTTGTTTCGCTGAGTCATCCCCTTGTGCAAATGGAGTCACATAATGTTTTATTTGTATGGTCAGGGCCTTATCCACAAATAGGTAAATGCCTCCTCAGTGGCTTTTTCTATTACTGGTTTTAGGGCTTCAATAAAAACTGGTAAGATTTTTTCAATGAATATCTGACTTTGTAATCAGCCTTCCACTGCACTTCTCAGATCTGTTTGTACGCTTGGCTAAATGCATGCTTTCAGGTCACCTATCCGTACTCTCATCGCTGAGTACACGTTAACGATCTGACATATACACCCACTACATACACAGCAAAAACAAAATCCAATATAGCATATAAAATATCAGATTCTAACTCAATGTCTGACTCAGATCACACACTCAAATTACATACATGAGAATCTTACCCTGGAATTCATCGGAAAAAATACTATAAACGTTGATGCATAAACAATTCGCTTACACGGCATGCTGGTGTTAGATTAGCTTTCGCAAAGACTATAAATAAAGGTCAAAGATCATAAAAGGGTATACAATAACATTAAGCAAATGGGATAAGTATATTAAATTCATATTCAGTTTTTGACAATTCATCATCAGGTAATAATAGCATACCAAGAAACAAATTTTGTATTACAGCAACATAAAAATGTACATCATTTTTGTATTCCTATTAGTTCAATAAAATGCCTCATGCATATTGTAAACTTTGTCTTTTCTATCATATATTTTAATAAAAGAGTTTCCAAACTTGAAGTTCTGTTGAAATATCTGACTGTATGTTTTTAAAATTAAATGTCATTCTTTTCTGTTTTTTGTTGAGTTATTATAAATAGATCTGGCAAAAAGTAAGACGTAGGGTACGAATTAAACTTATCTAACCTGTATGATATTATTATTTATTCGTATTTAAAAATTTTGCTAATGTTATCAATCATTCTCCTGTAGGATCCAGGGGATAGCACTTTCCGCTCCGTTGGTGTATATTTGTAATTTTTTCTCTCTCTCTCTCTCTCTCTCTCTCTCTCTCTCTATATATATATATATATATATATATATATATATATATATATATATATATATAGAGAGAGAGAGAGAGAGAGAGAGAGAGAGAGAGAGAGAGAGAGAGAGAGAGAGAGAGAGAGATCAGGTTTTATACACTGATGTCATGGCAAAGTTGCCCGTAAACATAATGAACAAAATTAAAATGGAGGGTGAAGTTCAAAGGATGTTTGATATACTAGACACAACATTTAGCAGGAAGTAAGTATAGATACTCATTGTGTTTTAGTCAGAATAAATTATCTAACACTACATAGAGATAGATATCGACCATTAAGTGGGAGATTTGTCCATAGATTTACCATGGATAAAGGATTTTAAAAATCCGTCTTGATGTTCCAAATAGGGACAATAAATGTATCGTTTTATGTTTTTAAAAAAATGTAATATGAACTAGTATAAACCCACCAAGAAACTATTCATATAAATCAAAGAAATATTTTCCCGACAAATATACACATTGGTTTAATAAATGTATAATAAATATAAAAGACATAAAAAATGAAAATAAATTTCATATATTTGTTAATGCATATGAAGTTGTAGATACACTTATAAAGCCCTTTAGGATGACAAAAAGAGAAGGAGATAATCATGTAAACATTCTAATTATTTTTGATGGGAACAAATATCATTATTGTGGTATAAACGATTTGTCAAAACTGGTAATATCTCAAGTAAGCAAAAGATATGATAAAATATACTTTTGCAAAGTGTCCAAATAATACAAAAACACTAAAATTTATGCTGTAAAATAGATAACATAATATACATGATGACAGACAAGGGTTCTATCGTTACATTTTTAAGGTAACATTCCCAACTTAATGTTCCGTTTGTTCTATATTGTGACTTTAAAAGAATTGTGGAACCAATAAGCAGTGACAAACAAAAATCAAATACATCATGCACAATAAAAACAGCAAAACACATACCATCCGGACTTTCCCTTTATCTAAATCAATTTATAAGGACTGCGAGGGAAGCAAACTGTTTAAGCCTATTATTTACAGAGGAGCAAACTGCATAAATACATTTTATTGATGGAATTTTGGAAGTAAATTTAGAAGCAACAACACATTTGCATGACTATTTGAAAGACTACCATTGAGCTTCAGAACAAAACTAAGTCCTAACGAGTCTGATTTGCCTTTTTTTACAGAAGAAATTGATAGAAGATAAAAAGGGTACAAAGCTTTCAGTACCTAAATCATTTGTGCAGCGCACATAACTTTGTATGGTGTCGAGTCAAATATCTTTGGTAAAAAATAATTTCCATGCTCTAGATAACAAATTATCGTTTTTCTTCCTGCAGGTATATTTTTGTAGGCACATACGTTCAAGCGTCGCATGGCATAATGGGAAATCTTATATTTTACTCAGATTTTAATGAAGGTGAACCATGTTCGCCTGACCTAATTTTAATCGTTTCAGAAACAAAATCATGTCATTATTACTCAAGAACATGATGTTAAACGATACCTTCATGTACATCTTATACGTAATTACATTATGTGTGTTTGTCTAAATTTCAAGCTGAAAAGCATGCACAGGTAGCCATTATTGAATCATGTTTCCATACTGTGTCTAGTAAGCGTTTAAAAGTATTTTAGAGAAATAGCACGCGTCTTAATGAATGTGATGTCTGATATTTTTACCTACGAACAAAATGAAATCCGGACTGGTCACAACATTTAGAAATTGCGTATTCTGTTTTCTAGTGACAACTAGTGACTGCTTGAATGGATTGAGGTGGTATGGTGGCATGAACTTCTTTCGGTACACTAATTGACACGCTTTAGCAATGGTAGAAGCTTCCTTCAAAAGGATCGATACCTCAGTGGTCAATAAATAATTGTCGAATGTTTCCACAACAAGGCCATAAAATGTCTATATCGGATCGACAATACTACATTTCTTCTTTAAAATCAAAAGGACCTGAAGAGTGGGTTTGGTACTAAGCGGCGAAAGCTTCTCGTTGTTTTGTATGCATACCGTCAGGTTCGTAGTCGTGAACTTCTGGCAAATGTTGGAGCACGACGTGTTATTTGGCTACAGTATTAAAAAAGTATGGAAAATAGCCTTTATTCATTTCAGTTTTTCAAACGTTTTAAACATTCTAGCCAAAGGCATAGCTACATAACTCATGGAATCTTTAAATTGTGCGTGTCCCACTTTAATGTAAATGATTTTGGATCCGTTTATGACGAATGATGGAAATTCAGTGTCTTGTCCTGAATAATGTTTCAAAAGAACTTGTCTACCATAGACTGAGAAATTGTGAGCCATGACTTAAGCATATCGATGACAGTTCCTGTAACGATGGATGTCACCTTCGTTCCAAGTGTCGTCTGTAGGGTCTAGAATGCACTTTACAAATTCAATAAGAGTATGAGTGTCACGAAATATCTTTTCACGTCCTCCTGAAATCATGCTACAATTCTGACAGAGATAAAATAAAGGTTCTTGAATGCATTTATTGCAAGTATGATGAGCAACACAAAAATTAGGAATGTGAATTCCAGTCTCTGTGAACATTCAAAGTAAAAAAAGATAAAATCCACACTATAGTCCTGATTCTTTTTCTTGTTCTAGTCTTCATTCAATACTTCCTAAAGTTCGTTGTCATATATTCGAATGTAACATTGATGATTCAGGTCGACGACTTGGTTACAAAGACGACATCTTTTCGTTCTTGCACAAATGTGTGACCTTTTGTTGTTTGTATACAAATGTTGGCCACAAATGGAACACACTAAGCATTCTTCTTTTGTTGAAATTGTTTCATGCGATGTCGCTCGTAACACATTGAACTAACAAAATGTTCGTTTGCAAGTAGAGCATTTAATCCTTTTATGTCCTTCAGGAATGTATGATCTGGAGGCTACACAGTTACGACATCTTTCTCCACTATGAATATAGTGCTCCCGATTGCTAAATCTATGGTCACCGTAGTCACAGTAGTAACTGTATCTGAGAAATCCTGTGGTAGTATAAATGACATCAATATGATCTTGCTGATGATAAATGTAAATGTATTTTCCAGCTGGGGAATCCTGTCCTCGAAACACGATAGCTCCACTAACGACTTGGGGGTACACTTTCACTGTATAACGAGGACCTATAACGTCTTGAAGTCTTTGCATTTCAGGAACTCCACACACAGTCACTTTGGAAATGCTTGCTTTGTCCAAAATAATTTCTGCTTCTCTTTGTTTTAAGCTTTGTCCGACTGTCTAATGTTCTCCAATGATCGTTTCCATTTGGCTGTATTGTTTATCTCTGCATAAGTTCAAGCAACCACGATGGCACTGGCTAAACACTTCTGGTTGTGATAGTTGTTAATCTGGACGATACTATATTTGGTACAGCGAAGTTGATCCACCAATAAAATTTGCGCCTGCCACTACCTCTTGGAGATGAAACATGTGTCATGTGAATAGTAGCTTTTCCATCAGTGATGTCAAATTCATCGTTGATTGTTGAACATGTTAAATTTTGTCGAAGAGTTTGGAAGACGTTAATTTTGCTGGTGTACTAATCTCAGTCCACATAGGAGATTTCAAACTGTCATGAATGATGGATAGTCTTAAACGAAAATAATCTTTATTTCTTGGTTGATCTTTACTCTCGCTGTCTTGCGGATGTAAATCATACTGAATCAGGATCACTCATGTCCTCTTCAAAATTATTCAAGTGAACACTTCTCTTATCGTATGAAGAAAAACAGAACGTCGTCGTCGCCGCTTGGTTTGTTTGTTTTTTTTTCTGGGAAAAGTGTGCTCTTCTCATGATGATTGTTGATTCAATAGTGATTTGACTAAGTTACCTTTCTCTCCCTTTATATATATATATATATATATATATATATATATATATATATATATATATATATATACCTCCCTACCTAAGAGGACACACTCATGCAGTTTCAATCTGAAAAAATGGACGGGACACAACAGATGACACTTCTGGTTACAGATTTTGAAAAAAACACTTCCAGCAAGACTTCTGGAGAAACTTCAGACTATTCTTTTCGAGAGAAAAGTCAAGATTCGTGTTATGTCTGTTCAAGCATTGTTCAAAACGTTGAACATATTTAGTGACTACTTTCTAAACATTTGAGAGTGATGACTTTAAGTAGGGAATACATGCAGATTATTTGCTAAGGTTATATTTCTTACCCCAAACCAACTCGTATAGTGATAAATAAAATAAAAAGGCCGACATTTCCTGCGTAGTAGTGAAAGCAGACACACACAAAAATTCAAAAAGAGATACGACATCACTTGAATAAAAAAATTAATATTGTGTGCTATAGCAACAGTAAAAAGCAGATTTTACACTAACGTTTGTGTTGTTGCAACAAAAAAGTCAATGTTTTTACTAAAGTGTATGCTACTGCAACAGTAAAAGTCGATTCTTTACTAAATTGTGTGCTACTGCAAGAGTTACTGCCGGTTCATTCACTAAATTGATTGCTACTGCAACAGTAAAAGTTAATTTTTCAGGGTTTTTTCTTCACTAAATTGTATGCTACGTCAACAGTAAAAGTCAGTTTCTTCAATACATTGTGTGCTAATGTGATAGCAAAAGTCAGTTTCTTTACTAAATTGTTCGCTACTAAAACAGTAACAATCACTAAATGGTATGCTATTGCAAAAGTAAAAGTCAGTTCCGTCACTAAAGTGTATGCTACTGCAACATTAGAAGTCAGTTCTTCACTAATTGTGTGCTACTGCAGCAGTTAAAGTCAGTTTATTCACCAAATTGTGTGCTATAACATTTAAAGTAAATTCTTCACTAAATTGTGTCTACCGCTACAGTAAAAAGTAGTTTGTTTCACTCAGTTGTATTCCACTGCAACAATAAAGGTCAGTTGCTTCACTAAAGTGTGTGCTACTGCAACAGGAAATGTCAGTTCTTTAGTTTATCGTACGCTACTGCAACAGTACAAGTCAGTTTTTCCACTACACTGTATGCTACTGCAACAGTAAAAGCCAGTTCTTCACTAAATTGTGTGCTACTGCAACAGTAAACGTCGGTTTTTTTTAGTTTGTTGTTCACTAAATTGTGTCCTACTACAATAGTAAAAAGCAGTTTTTCACTACATTGTATGCTACTGCAGCAGTAAAAGTCAGTTCCTTCACTAAATTCTGTGCTACTGCAACAGTACAAGTCAGATGTTTACTCATTGCTTATATTGCAGCAGTAAAAGCCAGTTCCTTCACCAAACTGTGTGCTACTGCAACAGTAAAAATTAATTCTTCACTAAATTGTATGCTGCAGCAAAGGTAGAAAGTAATTTGTTTCATTATATTGTATGCCACTGCAACAATAAAAGCCAGTTTCTACACTCAATTGTATACTACTGCAACAAGAAACGTCACTTCTTCAATACATTGTATGCTACTACAACAGTAAAAGTCAGTTGCTTCACTGAATTGTGTGATACTGCAACAGTAAAAGTCAGTTTCTTCACAAAATTGTATGCTCCTGCAACAGTAAAAGTCAGTTTCTTCACAAAATTGTGTGCCACTGCAACAGTAAAAGTCAATTTCTTCACTAAATTGTGTGCTACTGCAACAGTAAAGTAATTTCTTCACTAAATTGTGTGCTACTGAGAATGGCAGGGGGATGGTAGTTTTAGTTGAAAAAGGATGATATAGAACTTTTTTACTTTATTTATAAGGGGATCATAGGGTGGTAGGGGGTTAGGGAAGGTATTTTTATTTATACAGAATTTAAATTCTAATTCTTTTTATACACAATCTTTTCTATCCTACCCTGTGTGGTCAGTAAATGAATAAATGTTGGTCATTCCAAAAGGCATGTTAAATAGTAGGTGTAGTGTTAACATTACATTTCTTGTTATAGGCCAGAGAACTCCACTATGTTGAACCTACGGTGTAATATTTGTTTCAGTTAGAGGCCCTACGGACATGCATGTTACATTTCCGGTTAAACAGACCCATAATGTTACAATGTTACATTACCCTCCAAACAGACCCAACATGTTACAATGTTACATTTCCAGCCAGCCAGACTCATCACTTGAAACCTATGAACTAATTTTTAACATTACATCTTTTGTCCATATAAATTTCAATATGGCGGCGTAATGTAAAATTCACGTTAGGACCTATTATCCGCAGACTCTGTTTAACATAGGATTCCGTCCTTGAGCCTAAAGTGCCTCACTATACTACTATAGCGCATTACCAAATAAGCAATCAAAATGTTTATTTATTTGTCATATATTTTCAATTAACATACTTAGAGTAGAAATAAAGGCTCATAAAGCTAAATTAAATGATTTCATGATTTCTTTTCTTGCTTTTTGTTTTAAAACTAGGTCTGAGAAAGGGATAGATACATTTTGCATTTATTTTCACACGGAGTATACCACACAAGTCCTTCACTAGGGGATTGTATTCAGTTTTGTTTGCTTGGGGAATGGATGGGTGGGTGGGTGGTAGTGGTATTTCTGCTACTAGTAATAAGGGCGTTTTCTGGTATGCAGAAGAGCGACCACTCGTCTATCCTTGTCAAAAGAGCCGATGGGTCTTGTTTCAACGTATGAAAGTTACCAGACCCTGGTGAAGACAGATGTTCCACATATCTGTGCACAGTTTGTGTCAAAGATTTGGAACCCAGATATTATTGAATTATTATGACACAGAAACTCCGTATGTCGTAGGCGTATTATAATTTATGTTTTATATATATATATATATATATATATATATATATATATATATATATATATATATATATATATATATATATATATATATACATATATTTATATCTCCAGCCAAAATGAATGAATTAAAATAAATTTAATGCACTGTGCACTGTGAAGAAAATTTCCTCAGGTTCTTTCGTTGGACTTCGTATTGTTTCCGTTAAAGTGTGTTCGTGTTGAGACTATTTCGTGAATTCATACCTCCTTCGTTTTTCGTTTTTTTATTAAAGTCAGTTAAAAAGGTCCTTAGATTTTACAATTGATATTTCCTTTGATTGAATCCAACTGATAAAACTAAGCATTGTTTTTTTTTTTTTTTTTTTTTTTTTTTTTGAAATTGTGTTATACTTATACTAACAGAGTAACTTCAAAAGTTCGCGCATAATAAAGTCTAAGTTACCATGAGACCTTTTTGTATCATCACCACCACCACCACCACTTTTCAAGAACATCCTAAGTTTTTGTTCACTTATTCTCCTTGTCTCTTGACCTTAATGATAATAACCACACGCCAAAGCAGAAACAACGTACTTGCACTGTACTTGGTAAGGTAAGGTATACAGAGTAATCATAGATATAATGAATCCACCACACATTACATAAGTTTATATGTATGCAGGAACCTAGTCTGATAAATCAGCCTACCCCTTTCCCCCTCCCCCACAAACCCGGACTGATAGTGATGGACGGCTTATGGGTCTCATGTCACCCATTCTTTAAATCGTGGAGTTTGGTCTAGACGCTTCCCCAGTCGCATAGTACAACTGTTTGTCATACCATTTAGCTACAGTACGAACTATGCACAGGGGTATTTGATTGTCGAGCAACTTTTTAAACAGTGTCCAATGATTGACCCCATCAAATGCCTTACTAGCGTCTAAAAAACATGAAAACACCGGGCTACCATGTTCTAAATCAGTGTTTCTCAAACTTTTTTGTATTGCGGCGCACCAGAAAGATCAAAAAATTTTCACGGCACGCCTGAAAAAATTTAACAATTTTTGTGGTGAAGAACTTATTTATTTTTACATATATATTTAATTTTAAATTTAATGTGAAGGATGTGCCTGCTTTTATATATGTTACTTTTTAACTTTTGCGGCATTGATTTACCATTTAATTTTTCGATATGTTCAAGGTTTCAAAACGCTAGCAATTTAAAATATTTTTCAAAACTCCCACGGCACACCTGCAAATCTCTCGCGGCACACTAGTGTGCCGCGGCACACAGTTTGAGAATCACTGTTCTAAATAATAGTTGACAGTTTCTTTAAAGGCATAAAGCCATTAGTCTGTTGAATGTTGTTTCAAAAAAAAAAAACTGTCTATCAGAAATTGTGATTTCACATCGTTGTTGTACAATACATTCAAATATGTTCAAAATACTTTAAGTGAGAGCAACAGCTCGATCCTTATTTGTGTCTGCCAGGTTACCAATTTTACTTTTCAATAACAGAACTACGGGGTCTTGGTCTAAGAGTAAAGAAGTAATAAATATTTCATCAACTAAGTGCAAAATATTAAAAACATAAAATGGCAAAACAGGCTTTTACAGGCCCTATACAAGGCCAGTGAAGCTCTATCTTAAACAAGAAGTACATGTGGATAGAGCAGTTTAAGTCATGTGTAAGACCCTGTATAAAGCTCGATGTGCCATAGTAGTTTTTTTCTATTTTCAGTGTATTGCACAAATTATACAATGCTTGAATCATTTAGTCATATGAAAAAGGATATTGGTAAGCATGTATTATCTGTAGAGCGCCCCCTTAGTCGTCTTGGCCCACGTCTAGTTGTATAGACCCCTGGCGTAACCTCGGACAAAAACAACCAGACTTTAACCAAACGACTGACTTGGACAGTTAACAGGGCAAATCGGAAAACACATTTTTATTAATATAATAAAAAAAAGGACGCAATAACACAGGAATATGACATGATTTGCTCTCTGTACCTATCGTATAATGATGAATAGAACCATTGAATAATACTATAAAAATAAACTGGATAATTGAAGAAAACATTTTAATTTTGTAGGAATAAACTATAACGGGTGACTGATGGATTCCAGCGTAGATGCAGCTTTGTGCCCTGTGTGTTACGGGGTGTATGATGATCCACGAAGCTTACCATGTGGCCATTCCTTTTGTTTGAAATGTATTTCAAAAGTAGCAGACCTCAGGCGAAATGTTCCTTGTCCATCCTGTCGGAAAGATGTTAAACTAGATTATAAAGGAGCGAACGGATTACCAAAAAATTACGGCCTTAATAACATCATAGAAGGTAACATAAAGATGTCTCCCGCATTATGCAGTGGCCATGCAAAGTCACTCGAAATATTTTGCGAACAATGCGATGTGATGATTTGTTCAAAATGTTTATTCGGTTTGCATGCTGGACATAAAATTCTGGAAATGGACGATGTATTTAACAAAAGGAAAGTAAGCGGAATTTATACTAATCGTTTCAAATAAACGTTTGCTACTTACGTCATCATAATCATCACCATCACCATCATTATCATCATATTATCATCATCATCATCATCATTATCATCATTCTACAACAACTACTACTACTACTACCAATAATAATAATAATAATAATAATAATATTATTATTATTATTATTATTATTATTATTATTATTATTATTATTATTCCTCTCTTCCCCACTCTCTTGGCGGTTGATTTGTTGTTATCTGGGATTCCTGTGTCTTAAGCTCTCAAGGACCACCGGGCCTTAGTGTTATCCCTAGGTGTTGTATGCTCCTGCCACAATGACGTGAATTTCTAGCCAAATCACATTATTTGGAAATTGTTTTATTTTTTTTATTTTTTACTTTCGACAATGAAGTCTCCTGCTTGGATGCAGATTCAGGTTCTTCTGCTCATCTACCAGTACTATGTCCGGCTTTCTGTATTGTATTCTGTGCTCAGTCTGGATGTTGAAATCGCTGATGATGTTTGTCTCATTGTTCTCGGACACTTTTTTCTGACTTGTGATCGTACCACTTGGTCGTACACTGAAGACCATATTTCTTGGACAGCTGCCTGTGTACTGCTATAGTTAGTTCATCCTGCAGATTTTTTTACTCAGAGTGGGAAAACTTGCTGCACTCACAGATCAGGTGACTGAATGCCTATCCTTACTCCTATACATTCTGCACAACGGAGATATGTCTTGATTTGGTACGCTCGCTTTCACCTTGTTGGATGGTCCTGCGCTGCCATGATCAATCCTTCTGTTTTCTTTTCAGGTTCACCCAGTTGGAATCTGCATGTGCTCTCTCCAGTATGTTATTCTGTGTCATTTATGAACTTCCGATGTATAGTCTTTTCCGTACTTACATTATGCTGTTCTTTAGTCGCGCCCTCTTTGTTGCTGATCCTTCTTTCGTTCATTCTTTTTGAGAAAGCCCTTTTTCTGGACTAAGGTTAGAAATTCTTCATGACTGTCCTTGACATATTTGGCTAGGCTATTTTATCTCCCTCAACACAGACTGTTATGCTTACCAAGCCTCAGCTATACACCTTCCTTGGCAGTAACAGTCTAATCACATCGGCTCTTGAGTGTAGTGCTCTACGGATGGACAGTAGCTTTCTGGCCTTCCTGTTCATATATTCCAGTCCATTTCTGGCCCAGTCAACTGTGCTGGTTGTGTACCTGACGATGGAGATCGGTTGTAAACAGTAGGTGATTGATTTTTAAGAGTTCTTCTTAGTACGGTATCCTGATTATGATGTCTAAGCACCCTTGAAAGTGGAATCAGTGCGATCACGAAACAGCAATGGTGACAGTGAATCGGCGTGGGACATAAAACCTTTCGATCCTGCATCATCGAGTGCATTGCCCTTAATAGTGAGCTTTGTTGTCTAAGACATCATTCTATTAGAAATGGCTGTGCTTATGTTTCTGTTTTTTTCCAAACAACTCTAGACTCTCAAGGCTCCATGAGTGGGGAACTGAATCATAGGCCTTCTTCTCTAGTATGATCCATGTCATGCACATATTCTTTGTTTGCCTTCTGCAATTCGGGAGCACCATCTTATTGTCGGTAGCTGGTCCTTTGTCGAACTTGAACTTGACTTTCATTTATAGACTTTCTTCTCTTTTGGGGTTAGTCCTTTCTTATCTTGAGGGACATATACCATTTCTACAATCATTATAGTGAGCAGATTTAATACCATTGCTATGCAAATTATTAGTCTGTAATTACTAACTGCTACGGAATTATATATTATCTTTAAACTATAATAGTTTTCATTTGGGGTTTATAATCATTGTATTATATTCCTTAGTTCAGTAGCATACGCTATTTGTAAAGTACAAATCAACATGTTTACATGAGTCATGCTAAGTCAAGGGAAAATCAATAATTATGACGGTCAGCTTAACCCACAATGGCGAATCACGTGTGAAGTGCAAAGGCACTCTTAACAGTATCATGCGTGACCTGATTTCTGATTGGTTAGAATAACTTGTTTACTCGACAATGCTAGAACGAAGTAGCAGGGGTTTAATTTTCTATTACGCCGTAAGAGACTATATAATGCCAATATAATTACTGATTGGGCATTCTTGGCAGTTCTCCAGAATAATAAGGTTATTGAGGAAGATTATTGTTGTTTGAAATTATATTATATACATAGTACATTTTGGATTCAAGTACTATTCTTCAAGGAACTTAACAATATTCTACATTCACATGAGTTTACCTGGGATTAATACTTTGGATTAACTTCCGGATTATCATAATTCAGTAGAACATTTAGGATTATTTAGGAATTTCTAAACTGTAAGTTATTTTTAATTATTTCACTTTGTTTGTTTGAAATATTTAATATTTTAGGAAATTAAATTTTTATTTTAGAAATTGTGAAAACTTGTTTGAGTCGTTCTTTCTTTTTGTTACATTTTCTAACCCATAGACGTAACATAACTTTATGGATATGTCTCTCCTTGTCTTTAATCATGAGGACTGTGCGACTTTTCGTCACCTGTGTTTGAATATTGCTCTATGTCTAGATAATCTTGCAGCTGAACTTCTAATCTATCATGGTTATTTGTAAATTTCTTGAGTCAGAATCCATAAACTTCGTCTGGGACGGGGATTCCACTTGGGCAATTTTCTCAGCTGTTTGGGCATTATTATTATTATTATTATTATTATTCCTCTCATCCACTGCCTTGCTCACGACATTTCAGGCTGGTCTTTTCTTCAGGGATCTGGCCACTTAACCTATAGCTACAATATGGATTCTCTGCAACTTTAGTTTATTTGCAGATAACAGAAAATCATACCATAGATAAGCAATGGTATAATTTTCACGATTATACTTGGGCTGTTACCTGCATGGACAGGGAGGTACCGTTACTGTCTTTGTTTATATGATTGTACTATATCTTAAACAAATCACAATGAAAATATTTATTCCCAGGGTGAGATGGTTGTTAGTTCAAAACATCCGGTCATTTACACGGATCTGTATTGAATAAATGCCATCATACTGATTTATAGTGCACTTATATTACACCATTTTATAGAGACTGAATCATATGCTTCTTATGTCTAATATACGATGTAGTTTTTGTATGGTATGGATGGCTGTAACTATATTATCTCCTTGTAGCTTCGAGCCCAGTACTCTCTTCACCACCAAACGTACTCATAAAGTTTTCTGATTTTACTTCATCTTTTCATGTTTCATCCCGTTGGCCTGAAGAAATCCTAGGTATTTTCATCATGTCCAATTTGTTTTAATCTCTGATTGTATGGGAGTTGTATTCTCTCTATCTGTTTTTGTTTGACACGCTTACTGCTTGGACTCGTGCACTTGTCGATTCCAAATTCCATCTGGATGTCAGACTCATTTTGCACATAGAGCTTCATCGTCCTTAAACAGCAGGCAATTTATCTTTGTGAATTTTTTTTCTGGCTTGGTATCCTGTCTTATGCTGTCTCAGCTCTCTTGTCAGTGCAAAGAGTGCATGCACAAACAGCAATAGTGACAGTAAGTGTCCATGGCTCGTCCATGCTGTTGTACCCATCGAGTTCATCTGTTCGGGCCAGACTGTTGTTGTTGTAGTTCAATATTTCGAGCTTCAGACTATTTATAGCACGGTATGATTCAATCACAGAACTACTAGAGCATACATTGTTGTCCACACAGTGTATTATTTCACAACATTACGAATAAACACATTTGCTTTTAGTATAATAAACACTAAAGTGTTCTAAGTTTACACCAAGATTCTTCGTTTTTCTCTCGTCTCTGTAGACGACCAAGTTGGAACGTTTATTAATTAGTAGTTCCACTGATCCTCCAGGCCTGCCCACCCGCATTTCAATAAGAATGTTTTTTTTTTCTAACTGAACAAACATTCGAAGAGTTTAGCAGACTCGTTCCTTAAAATGACAATAACCTA
The DNA here is from genome assembly GCA_029931535.1 of Margaritifera margaritifera. Taxonomy (NCBI): domain Eukaryota; kingdom Metazoa; phylum Mollusca; class Bivalvia; order Unionida; family Margaritiferidae; genus Margaritifera; species Margaritifera margaritifera. Next base: position 2,736,985 of record JAQPZY010001679.1, on the reverse strand, counting down.
ACATACAAATTTGAACTAAATGCAAATACCTTGCGCTCGAGACGCGAGTCCTCTTGTACTTCTTTGTTCATAATATAAGCCAGTTTCCTCTCTTTCTTGAGCAGACTATGCTGCACATATGGTAGGTCTGAATTTTGAAGTTGCTTGGATTTTAACCTTGCTATTTTCAAGCACTTTCTCTTACTTATGAACGTACCACTTGTCTGCACACTTCATCCCATGTCTCAAAGACAGTTGGTTGTATACTGCAAGGGATTGTTTGTTATGCCGTTTTTGTATTCACACAGAGATAGCTTGCTGCAATCACTGATAAGGTAACTGACATCATCATTTTTATTTGTGTACATTTTGCATATTAGGGAGACATCATGATTTTATGTATTGACCTTTACCTTGTTGACTCTGAGTGATTAGATATGAAATGCCATCAACAGTTCTTTTATTTCTCTCTTTAACTCGTGAAGCTGAATCCATCTCTGTGTCTATTATTATTATTATTATTAGTAGTAGTAGTAGTAGCATCATTATTATTATTGTAGTTGTTATATTATTATTATTAGTAGTAGTAGTAGTATTGATTACAATGTATGTGTCAGCGCTTTTCGAATTATACCAGTTTCTCGAAGTATGTCATCTTCGATGTAAAGACTAAAGAAACACATGTATTGAATTCTCTACAAATGGCATGATCTATAAGGGTCTGAATAGTAAATCAGCACTCGAATACGCAGACTGACACACACGAGAAACGATAAAAAAGGCGCGTACACACTAAATAGTTTACATATCTCTTACGTACAGTATTTATTTATCCAAAACCTTTTAGCGATACGGGAAATGTTCTGATAAATTATAAATAAGACTAATGATTTCATTTTGACAAAACCTGACCCATAAGGTAATATTATCTTGAAACTTCATATTAAGCTTTTAGTTGTTGCTATAAGATGAGTCCTTTTTATTGCATTGCTGGATTTCCGACCTATCGAACTAATCTATCACTCAACAGATAAGACTAACAGAACTTCTTGAAGGTACAAAACCGTTGCAAGCTGAAAATCAAACCCAAACAGAAGAAATTAGATCGTCACGACAGTCAGTGCAGGTAATCATTTAATTTTCCATCTTCTGCTATTCCATTTTGAAAAGATAGAGGTATGTCTTTTTTAACTACGATGCGCATTATTCATGGATTGAGTTCTCTTGCTCAATATGCGTGTCTCCTTTTACTAAATATTATTGGATCATGTATAGGACACGATCCAAATTTGCTTAAATGTGCATTTACCTACAATATATATACCTGCCCGCATACCAGGATCATTTGCATAATATTGTCATATATGTCCTTTATTTTTTCAAAACTTTATGAGGGCGAGAAGCGACAGGAATAAAATTTTTGTTTCGTTCATCTATCTGTCTTTAAATCCTTCATCACAATTAGTGTGCACTATATAACTATAGCTATCCAATTTAAAAATATGAAACTTAGTGCATTTGTGTAAAATTACCAGATGTTATATCCACAACTTTAAAATGCCATATATTCCAGGTCAAGTTCACTTAAGGACGCAAGTTATATTTTGTGTGTCCTCCCTTAAATTGTACAGCCGCTGGAAATGTTGGAATGAACTTTGTGCACGACCATTAACTAATAATCAATTAATTTACCAGTATTATTGTGGGTAAGATATGTTATTTATACTTAACCTTTGAGGTCAAAAAGGTTCAATGATAATGTAAAAACAAGCATACTAAGTACAGTTGGCTTCTGTCCTGCTGTTTGTGAAAATTGTATAGAGCTCCATTTGACTGGGCCATTTTGAAAACAATTTGTTTCATACAAGATAAGCACAATTATAAACGAAATCCACGATAATTGTGCGACCTAGACGCTGATCGGTTTATTAGGTTACAATTATTAGAGGCCGTATATATGAAACAGTTTGTATAAAACTATGCAAGTGGTCTCTCAGCGACAAGATTTCGGTATATATGAAACAATTTTTATAACGTTAGGCAAGTGGCCTCTCAGCGACAAGATTTTGGATTAAATTGACAAACCAGAGGTCACGGATCCCACTGTAACCTTTCAGAATGATATAATGGAATGTAACTCCAAGAAAAATATAATCCGCTTTCTTCCTAGTCGGTAAATATGTTAAGATTCTAAAATGTAGTTTAATTTAATCATAATTATAAAATATAATCTGAAACTTGAGCAGGCAACTGTATATGTACCCACTCTTTATGTAGTTTATCAATTCATATGGCCGTGAATTGAAGTAGAACAAACCTGTTTTTGACGTTTGGACGCGATGATCATGGTTGTGTGACAGGCTAACATTTATGGAGATTCAACATTAGTTTATGTTTTTGCCGTGATATATTTACAAGTGATGATACAGGAACACAAAAAGTACAAATGAAGGAATTGCGAGCATATATATATATATATATATATATATATATATATATATATATATATATATATATATATATATATATATATATATATATATATTCATCCAGAAATTGTGTGTATATTTTGTTGACTGTATTACATAATTACATATTTTTCAGAACGGTGCTGAAACGATTATGGCAAAAATTGATGATACATTTAAGAGGTGGTCTGATGATCTGGAAAAGCAGAGGCAGAATATTCAACGATATGTCGATATTCGAACAAAAGAGCGGTTAAAAGTCTTTGATGGCCGTCTGACAGATCTTCATGGTGCAAATACAGCAATAAGTAGCTTCCAAACTGAAATGAATACAACTCTGTCAAAAGATAAAACGTCTGTCATACAGGTATCCGTACATTGTGAATACTATGTACTAAACATGCGTTTTGAGTGTAGATACATTGAACAATATGTAACACCGATGTTTGCTAAAATTAGGTAGCTGTAGTTTATTATATATTTTACAAAGAGATTTTGAAATGTATCAGTGGAAAAAAATGATACCACTTTTAACGCCACAGTGTTGATATTACTTTTGAAACTATATTTTCAATACCTAGGTAACTTCTTTTCTTAATGATCTGTACTTGGACAGGTGCGTGATGAGTATGTGCAGATTCTCTTTGTAGGTGATTTTGATTTTTAAAAGATGGCAATACTACAAGTAGCAGTTTATGAATCAGCAAAGATATCAGTATCAAGAGGAAAATACACTTTTTAAAAAGTACATGGAATCCGAAAGTGAGCTTGGACTCTCATATTGCATACTACCAGAGGAAGTCTGCAATCTAATTGCTGCTTTTTCTAGTCTGAGGAAGAAAGATGGTTTAGAATACGAACTCAAAACACAATTTTTTTCATTTTTTGAGAGGTGTTTGAAGGAGAACAATTGTCAGTTTTCTAATTAAATAAGATCTATAATTTTCCAAAGCCAGCAAAATCCTAAAATGTAGCTGAAATCCATCGAAAAAGGCAACAAACTAAAGGCAGCAGATCCCATCTCCGAAGCAGAATTGGATATCATGTACAATGCAAGAGTACTAGGTCCTCACACTCCTGATTCTCTTCAGAGATATATGTGGATGGCGTGTGTTCTTCACTTTGGAATAGGACTAGCCGAGAAATGCGTGAAATGTGCTGGGATGACATCACCTTAGAACAAGCTGAAAAGGGCTACAAATACATAATTTACTCACAAGAGAGGCAAGCTAATACAAGACCTAACTCAGATGCAAGAGATATACGATCAACAAACTCAAGGGCTTATGAGGTGCTGGAAATGCCTAACCGGAACTATGTAAACTTGCAGGAGAAAAGACATGCAGAAATGTTAGTAACTGATAGCCCTTTCTTTCTATCAATTAATCATGTTAGTACCAACTTTGAGAAACCGTGGTATAAAAGAAATACTCTTGGAATCAATACACTGTGCGGCATCATGGCAAAAATGAAGGAGTAATCTGGACTGACTACAAGCAAGCGATTGACCCCTTACATGTATATAGCATTCTAAAATAATAGCATATTTTCATTTCATACATATTGAAAGTTAAGTGAAAAACAAATTGACAAGTTAAAATGTAGGCTGATCCCTGCAAATGTGAAAACAAAAATCCATGGCCAAATAGGTCAAAAATGTATTTAAAAATATAAAACATTTCTGTAATGGTCTAAAAGACCAATCAGGTCATATAAATATCCATATATAAATTTGCCTACCACATTTCATTTTATTTGTCTACCACTCTACCTCAAGTGGTTTTTGCATAATTGTGCAAAAAATGGGGTTGTTTTATCCTTAAGTCAAAAAGTGTGTACAAGATCGAAAATTTTATGTAATGGCCTAAAAGTCATATAAGGTCATTTACTTATGAAATTAATCAAGTGCGTAAAATTTCATGACATTTAGTTTTATAATGGTTGTGCTATCGTCCAACCACGGGATAAGGGACATATATGTGGGTATGAATTGACAACAGCAGAACAACATGACACCTTCTGCTATCGAAGTATAAAATACAAATTTCAGATCCACTAGAATATTGTCCCTGTCTTTGATTTCATTGTAAGCTTTGAGTACAGAAAATATAACTTGTGAATTTCATCAATTTCTATAAAAAACAGTACAATGTACTAATATTTAATTCAATTTTTTAAGAAATCTTAAAGTGTGGGAAACATTTTGTTCAAAATCTTACCGATAAGGGCCTGCCCCCAAACCAGACAGTGCAAATTTCTGGACACAAGAACGTAAATTGTCTTAATAAATATAGTAAGCGCAATGCCCTTCATGACATAAATATTTTACACACACACACATCCAACTCACAAAGCACAGTCTCTGTTGCCAATGTACCGAAATGCACAGCTACCGACATTCAGGCCTCCCGCATCGTGAATCCCCACCTAAATCTGGAGAAGGACGAAATATTCCGTGGCCAAAGTCACATGTTCAGTAATAACATAATAAATGGAGGAGTCCACGTTCATTTCCATAATCAACAAAACAGCATCCAGTCTAAACACTTTGTGCGAATATCTCAACAGATAGTAAATTCATCGTCCACAAGACTGCTTGGCAGGCAGGCAGCGTCATCACCTACATGTATACTCCATACCTCACCGCATTTAGCTTAACTGGACCACGTCAGTTCAAACGGATCAGAGTTATCGATAGCAGTGACTGTGAATGAAAGTAAAATTTACCATAAACTGATACAGTATGAAGGATTTAAGTGTTTACATTGTAACTGAACTTACCATTTACTCCCATTTTCAATGCTGAGTTTCGTCCTTGCGTCTTCATAGACGTTTACTTATAATTCGAGTGTTTGTATTCATACTTGGGTTTTGGTGTCATGCATATCCTTTTACAAGTTTATGATATTTATTGGATTAAACTTGTGGAGTTAGAAATATCAATTTTATTTTTCTTTATGCAAGTACAATATTTTCAATTAATGTCTTTAATTTATAATAACATGCTCTATATAAAACGATGTTTTATTTTAAGTTTTGTTTTGTAGCAGTCATTCAGTTAATTTATTATTGCGCTAAATGCAGTAGATGCTTGTTCTTTTTTCTTTCTTTCTTTCTTTCTCATATTCATCGCAAAATAGACAATAAAAAGAAAATCTGTTTTTCTTGGATCTAAGAAAATCTTTTACAAGTGAAGTGGAAACCTTTAGTATTTTTACTCATGGCTGACGCCACTCTTGAAAATATTACGTTTCCACTTATTTCAATAAATATTTTCTTATATCCACAAAAAAACGTTGATATCATCTATATATTCGATTTTATCCAGGAGAACAGTTTTGAAAAAAGTAGAATTGAACATTCATGACTTTTCCCATTTACGTTTTCCATCCTTAAGCCATTCGTTATTTATATTTATTTTCATATTATCCGTATGATGGTGTGCATTACCAAAAATAAGTTTCGTATGTTACATGGGAGATATGACACCTGAACACTATATTTTACATAATGGTGTAATGTATCCCTTCATGGTTCCACTAAAGTTGGAACACTATTTCACATGTCAATATATTCTTATTATCCTCTTTCGTAAATCTTTTTCAGAAATCAACTTTTTTAAAACAGAAAATTAAGTTCTGCTTTGTAAAAGAATTTTCGGTAAATATATGCGTGAATGAAGGCATCAAGAAAGTATAATTTCAAAGAAGCCTGTAAATATCAGTTGTTACGCAAAAGTAAGTGTATTAAGAAGTGAAAACAATCTCTCTTTTTTGACACATTGCGAATTGTATACTTTCATTTTATGTGCAAATAAATTAGGGAATATTTTTTAAATTTGTGCATCAAAATTACTTAATGTCCAAAGCACATACCGATTCGCTTCCCAGTGTAATGCTGCCACTGTACAGCTGTTGCAAAAACACTCACGGTTTCTACTGCAATCGAAAGTCTTCGTTGTGACATTTACGGTTTAGTAAACATTAGCTGCTGTTTTGAAGCTTTGTTAAAAATGTGAATGGGACTATGTGAGGGTTCTGACATAGTATGATATTTGTCGGGTCAGACATTAGTGGTAAAATCATATAATTTCTTTCCGTAAGATGAAGACAAATGAATCAAAATTAAATTTCGGATGAGACTTCAATGCAAAAAGATTAAAATATATATTTGTGTACCATTGGTTCGAAAACTGTAGCCATATTAAATAGATATTACTTGAGGCAATCAAAATAATCACTATATGATTTTTTTTAAGAAATAATTTATATATCTTTTCCGACACCGTTACAAATTATATACAACATGTTGAATTTATTTATTTCAGCTGTACGGATCAATGGAAGAAAGGTATTAATCTTGAATCTACTTTGAAGATAAACGAATTAGTTGTCACATTGTACGCGTTTAAATATAATGTAATTTATTTTCTTCTTAAAATTCTCTGAACATAACGGTTTTATACATGAAAATTACAAAAAGAGAAAACGAGAGTTTCTATTAAAGAATCATAATCAATTGCTTTCAAATGAATGCCATACAATACGTTATCATGAAACTTCTAAAACATCTTTAGTAATGCAAAAAAGAAGATAGATTGCATCAAAAGCCAATTTATTTGCACGAAAATCATTCAAAAATAATACGCATTCTATTGAACAATTTAACTACAATTGTAACTTTACATTTTGCAAAAAGTAAACAAAGAAGATATTTTTCTTCAAATCTCTTTAGTTGCAAGAACGTTTGGATGATAGCGACACAAGTTACGCGGGCTTATTTTGCCCCTCCACCAGATTTTAAGATTGATATATCTGCTCCCTGGATGGAAGAGGCGATCCAGTATATGGGACTGGTTGAATCTGATCAGGTAATGTTGCATGCTCTCTCGCTTGATGTTTGAAACACGAGACATTGTGAAGGAATTCGTTTCAAGTTGACGTTCTCTAGAAAACAAATACACATCAACAAAAAAGACAAAACCGCATACTGTACACTTATTTATTTTTGAGGAAGGGCAGATATATATATATATATATATATATATATATATATATATATATATATATATATATATATATATATATATATATATATATATATATGATCAATTCTCCATTCTGTAAATAATTATGGAAAGTAATTCACTAAATTTCCATTGCTACTGTGTATATGTTCCATCTTTCAAGATTATAATAATTATTTTGGTTCTTTCAAAACAAGTTGCAAACGATGAATTTAATTTGCTCCCTTTTCTACCTCTTTAGTGGTATTAGATCATTAGAGATCTTCAACTTACGTTCCTTACAACTTAACCTATTTCAATTGACGTGTCCTTTGTTACATGGACCATATTTTATTCTTCAGATTTCTGTATAAACTACCTTCCAAATTAATGTTAGTATTTTCTTAACGAGGACGATTTATTGCTGTTAGCTGATCTTGCTTCCTCTCCGCTCAAAACGACCTTTTTTAATTTACTTGCTTTGCTTTAGAACTGCAAACATGCTTATAAAGGATAGATATTGTATACGACTGGGAGTGTATCCTAATGGTTTTACCTAGAGATATAGAGTCTTGAAGAGTAAAATGATTCTAAGTAGTTTTTCTTCTTTTAAATGAATACAAATGTATAAGAAAATATGCAACACAAAAGTTATTCTTAAATACGTTCTACTGTTTTGGCCGGTAGATCCGCTTTAACTCCGAAGTTATTTTTTTTCGTCTGCTGAACATTTAAAGGTTGAGAACTTCTCGTCATCTATCTACTCTCTGAAGTTTTGTGTATTGCTTAAAATGACCACACATGTAAGATTATATTTATCATATGACGAAAAATATTATTTTTATGCCAGAAAACTGCAACATAGTGTAGTGAAATGACTTTAAAGTGTGGTCGAATTCCTCGGACATTACCTATTTGCATATATTACGTTATGAATATATTTTTGACGTCATGAGGCGTTATTGCATGATATAATGGTGCAAAGTATTATATTGCATCCTAAGTAACATAGCTGTCGTGTGATAAATACACATACCTCTTTCCTCCTATCCCTCTATTTTTCTCAACAGATCACCTCAGTCGCACGGGGTATATCCGAAATCCTGAAAGAAAACGAGGGTCTCCTTAGGTATTATCAGAGAAAAGAAAAACACTAATATTATGCATTTTAATCTGAGCACAGCATTTTAATCTGAGCACGGTCTCTCTATCTCTTTCTCTCTCTCTCTCTCTCTCTCTCTCTCTCTCTCTCTCTCTCTATATATATATATATATATATATATATATATATATATATATATAAATGAAACAAACTGACAACACGCAATGCAAAAATAACGTACACTTGCCTAATTGGTTACAGAGGTAAACAATCACGACAGAAAGAAACACAGAGAACATAACAATAAACTCGTTAACTGAACGTCAAAATATGAGATCGTAGAATTCCTTTGTGTAGCACTCGATATATAATAAGTATCCATTGATTCAACTGTAAGGAATGACATACAACAAAGAAATGCATTCTTAACATAGCGTCGCACTGTTGCGTCATCTACACTGAACTTATTTTTTTAAAGTTGTATCCCTGATGTGTTATTGTCATAATAAAATTTCTATTTGATCTTATGTGTACAGTCAAAGCAATGTCATTGAAAGTGTAGCCAGAGATTAAGAAACTTTTGTCTACCGAGCCTCTTTCCAGTTGTTTGGTCATCAAGTTAGATATGTGGAGAATGACTTTCATGTAAATTTCCCATCTCTCCGAAATAACGTAGGGCACATAGCGTGCGTGTGATGAGATATATCACACGTTCTGTTTGACATATAATATTAGGGCTATACATATGCAGCTTTTTGCTCATTTCTGTGCTGAATAATGTACTAGTTTTCATTTTGGCTTGGCTACTTTTACATCTTTTGTCCTTACGGGTTTCGGATGTGACGATGAGTGTGTGGTTTATGAATTGCTTCAGTTTTGTTCTGACAAGTATGTCTTTTTGTTGCATTTTCTTTGCAATATTACATTTTAAGAACATTTTTATTTGGCAATTTAAATTTTCATGTTCTGTAATATATAATTTCCCAATCTGAAACTTATTTTGAAAATTGTATAGTGTCATAGCCTTGCCATACTCGAGGAAATGATTCAAAACATCTCTTTAATAAACTATTGTTTTGCTCATTATAGAACTGATCAGGAACAACGGGGTAAAATACTTGAGTACCAGTCACTAATTGAGCTTACAAAGGCACGGTAGGTACATTAATTTCTGTAGAGACTGAGCAGTATTGGACCCATTGTAGCTCTAATTCAAACACTAAAAAGCAGTTAATTGTAGGGTGAAACGATACACCTGTGCCGCGTATCGATACGATTCACGATACACAGCCTACGCTACGATACATTATTGATTTTCAGTTTAAAGAATAAGAAGGCAAACGACTAATTTATTCATGACTGCTGAAGATTAAAGTAACTTATATATGGTATATATCGTTTTGTATCGATTCTTCACCTCTTGTATCGATACGAGTATCGATATGGCAAAAGTATCGATGCATCGATATATCGATGGATCGTTTCACCCCTAGTTAATTGCATTAAATTTGTGAAAAATTAAACTGCACACACAAACAATATTCGTCTTTATTCATAACATTCGCGTTTCCCACAGCATATATAATCTGTTCTTTTTCTACATTGTTCCTTCACATATAAAATATACAGGTTCAAATAGAGATTGCACCAGTTAAAAAATTAATATGAATACTCCTTAAAACACGCACTTGTCGTGCAAATATGTTTCTTTAAAATAAACATAAAAATACTATAAACAATAGGTTTAGCTTTCATATTTTGTTTGGATAAAAATCACTCCCCACCATTTTAGATTTCTTGTAAATATGATGCTATCAACTTGAAACAACTAAAGCATGAAATTCTTTAGTAATGACTCGATATCATAACGTTTAAAACTGTACATGTGCAACCATAGTGAGAGAAGAATGCAACTGGCGTTTAGGTTTAACTGACTTAAAGTTAGTAGATAGTATTTGATGATTCAGCGAGTATATTTTGTTTTGCATCAACCCACTTGTGTAGGGATACGACAACACTTAAACAAAAAAGAAGATATGGGAGTCCTACCGAGTATAATTTTAACACTAAAATAAAAATATCCAAAAATATCTAACACCGCGAAAGTGCAAAAGTGGCATTTTCCCGAATGGCAACCTTTCCGCTCCGCGGCAACGGCAAAGCAATACAAATAATAATTTGAAATTGCTAGACCGCTCAGAGTTGAGAATATATGAAATTTCACTCCTACAATAAATGGAGATGATAATTTCCTACAATTGTATTGTTGAAAAATCACGAAAACGAAATGGAACAAAGGTATTCAAGATACAAGTGTCAACGCGTTCCAAAAGGTTTAACGCTAATTCTGTGCATTAGTAGCTATACTGGCTCAAATCAATAACTGGAGTAAATCAATAACAGGTAAACCAGTCTAAATGGTGATTCATTCTCAAATATTATTGCATCATACGACATAATCATTTCCGCAGCCAAGTTACAAAGGATTTTTCAGAAATATTGAGGAATTTACATTAACAATATCGAAGGGACAACAAAATTTATGTTGTTTATCATTTATTGGTCAACAAAGAAGGGTCATATTTGTTAGATACAGTTTTAACAGTTTCGTACAGCATTCTGTTACATAACAAAGAGGCCATATTCTCTCTCTCTCTCTCTCTCTCTCTCTCTGAGATATTTAAATTTCTTGTACCTATTTTTATGTCCAATATAACAATAGACTATTTAATTGTACACGATTTGGTACCGGATGAAATAGATCCCCAAGTAAAATAAGTGCTTTTCCAATGCCTTCTCGTTTTGTAAACCCTTTTCACAATTTGTACAAGGTTTTATGTCTTGCAAAAAGTCTGTAATGTATTGTAATTCATTTTGCAATTCACCGATGCAGGAATTCATTTCTTTTACAGCTTTAATTGTGTTGGATGTTGCTGTGATGCCAAATAAGACAATTGTAACTTGGTCAAATTTGGTTGATGACCTATACTGCTTTGTGCAATCTATCCAATAAGTTATTAAAGGCATGCAAATTAGCTATTCTTACCAAATTGTCGAATCTCGAGTCTAACTAACTGGTCAATTAATATTGAAATTTGTGAAAGTTAGAGAGAAAACAAGATAAAAATAGTGTTTGTATCTGTTTTTGCGGAAAGATAACAAATTCAAAAATAATCACAAGAAGAACCGTTGATCACCCCGACCGACCGTACCTATTGAAAATGTAAATTTAACATAATTTTGCAATTTTACGTTCAGTGACTTTGAACTTTTGATTCATGGATCGCAAACTCAACAGGCAGCTGCCTTTCCTCAAATGTAATGCAGTTGAAAAACAAATGGCTGCAAGAAAGTGATCATGACTTTTCATCTCTCGTTCTCAGAATTAATATGGTGCTATGTATACCCATGGGTAAACCATATCTGAGTTTTAAGAAGAAAAAAAGTAGCAAACTAATGTTATGTTGCGTAAACTACCATGTCTACGGACGGACACATGAACAACGCCATCGCTATATCCCCAGCACCTTTGGGGGGATAACATTTATATTTGTCATCAGTACACTAACAGGTAATAAGAACATCGTGAAAACTTTAAACTGTGACATTTATTTCAATAATGTTGCTATTCAGATACACATTTTTAAAAATGTATAGATGATCTATTTAACAATTTGAAAACGTGAAACGATCCAACCTTTAAGAGAATATAACCCATAGGCTATGACTACAAGTTTTACTCGAATACCATACCTATATAACATCATACCTGATGAAGAAAGCACAGAACTTACTATATAACTTCTCTGAACAAACACGATATTATTTTGTTGTCAAATAAATGATAAATAACTTATATTTAGTTGTACTTACAAATTTTAATGTCAATACCTTTATATTCCTGAAAATTCCTGTGTAACTTGACTGCGGATATGATTGGATCTGTCTGATTCAAGTTTACTTGAGAATGAATCACCATTTAGACTGACTTATCTGTTATTGATTTACAAAGTGTGAACAACTCAATTTACCAATGGACAGATTGAGAATTAGCGTTAAACTTCTGAGCGGACCTAACGATGGTACATCTATCTGATGTGCCTTTATTCCATTTCGTTTTGTGATTTTTCAATACCACAATTTTAGCAATTTCCAATCTCCATTTATTTCAGTAGTAAAATTTCAAATATCTTGAATTTGACTGGTCCAATCTCCATTTATTTCAGTAGTAAAATTTCAAATACCATCGGCACGGAGCAACAAGACCTGTCCCTTCAGAACAACGCTGCAATCGCCATTCCGTTGAGCTATACATTTTTGAAATTTGTAGTAGTGTTGCCGTATTTCTACACGAGTGGTTTGGTGTAAAAAGTTATACTCCCTGGAACTCTCAAATACCATTATGTACTCAAATTCAATTTTTGTTTTATTTTACGTTAATTGTACAAAACGTTATCATAGCTTATATTAAGCACTCTATTTATCTTATATGCCGGTGTTGTGTGGTTGTCTGTAGTGGAAGAAACCGGAAAACCACGGACCTTATCTTGGATCGACGACCACATTATCATCACACATCCTCGATTCCCGGAACGCAGGGGTGCGACACGAGTGTGTTACCACTGTGCCATTAGGGACACGAATGACGGTATGACTGACTAGTCCATTCCGGACCTCATATTACTTGCCAGTCATTATGTCCATGGATACAAACCAATAATATAGAATTGAATTGTTCACAAAGGAAATTCAATAATATATCTAGCATAATATTTAAATTACATATGTTAGTTTCGTGAAGAAAATCTGGAATATAAATATTTAGGCACACAATACATGGCAATCACTCTCCAAATCACTTGCTAGTTAATAACATATCGAAATTACTACTCGCAGTAAGTACCAGATTAAAGATGACATAGAACAATCATTGAAGTCTGGTAAGAGGGTCATTTCTCTACCATGTATATATATATATATATATATATATATATATATATATATATATATATATATATATATATATATATATATATATACGTACACACACACACACACACCTGTTTTCTTTCTCAAGGGCACAAAGTTACACCAACAAGACAAAAACAAAACACAAGTACGTAAATTATTTTACAGAATCTACATGATGTTTGACTGTAGATATTTTGAATAACGATACAAGAAAGAAATGAATCAGCAATATATCAAAAATCAATATATGTACATCAGCTACAAATAAATGAGAATGACACCCCGAGAATTTCATTACTCGACGTCTCGGAAATTCTGATAATTGTGAAGCACATATATGCATCTTTAAAACTCTCAGATTTATTTTATTTTGCATATTCATCAAGATCATATATATTTCATAATGAAATATTGAAATGTACCAGTGTGAGAACAATTTTTATTATATATTCATAATGAGATATTGAAATATATCAGTGAGAGAAAAATTATATCGCCACAGTGGCGATATCACTTTTGGAACTACTTTTTCCAAGACCAATTGAACTACTATTTATGAATTATCTCCCCTTATCAGAGATCTTCAAGAAAAAAATATTTAGACAATGAAAACAAAATGACTGGTATTCTTTCTTTATTTCATAAAATAAAATAGACAATAATATTTGATAAAATCACCTGATATTGTTTCGTCTGCTACAAAAATATGGATGATATTTATTTAGTAGAGGTTTGTGACGAGTTTGTGCAGAGTTTCTTTGATGTTGATTTTCATTTGTTGGAAGATGTCAATAATACAAGTAACAGGTTTCAAAAGGTAACTCCAGAGCAGGTTGAACAGTTTATAAGTGAGCAAAAAATGTCGATACCAAAAAGAAAACAGTAGGTGATGTCACTCTTCAAAAAGTACCTGGAATCCGAAGGTGATCTTAGACTCTAAACCAGAGGAACTGTCACCTAATTTCATCTTTTGTTTTGAATGTGAGGAACAAAGACGATTCAGAATACTAACCCACAACACTGTGTTCATTCTTTTCATCCATTGAGAGGAATTTGAGGGAGAACAATTATCAGTTTTAAATTATGAAATGATTTACAATTTTCCAAATCCAGAGAAATCCTAAAATGTAAGCAAAAGCAGTTGAAATCCATGGGAAAAGACAACAAACCAAAGTCAGCAGATCCCATCTCCGAAGCAGAATTAGATATCATGTACAATGCAAGAGTTCTAGGTCCTCCCCCTCCCCCCTTCTCTTTAGAGATCACTGTGGATGGTGTGTGTGCTTCACATTGGAATGAGGACGTCTTCCTGGAACAAGACAAAAATGGTGAAGAATACATAATTTACTCGCAAGATAGGCAAACAAAAACAAGATCTGGCTCAAATGCAAGAGGCATAAGATCAACAAAACCAAGGGCTTATGATGTGCCTGAAATGCTTGACCTGTAAGACTACATAAAGTCTTTTCGGAGAAAATATCAGCAGAAATGTTAGCCCCTTACAGTCCCTTCTTTCTAGCAATTAATCATGTTAGTTCCACCTGTGGAAAACCATGGTATAAAAAATGATCTTGGAATCAATAAACTGTATGGCATTATGACTGAAATGAATAAGGAATTTGGACTATCAACTGACAAGCGATTAACACCTTACAGGTATATAGTATTCTGAAATAATAAGATAGTTTCCTTTTAATAAATATGAAAATTTGAAAGGAAAAAAAGATTTCACATGATAAATTTTAAGCAAATCCCTGCAATGTTTTTTGCATAATGGTAATAACAAGATTTTCCTGAAAAAAGTGTAAATCCAAATAATTCACAGGGATATATTCTTTTTCTACATTAATACCGGATATATTTCATCTCGTGGTACATAAAAAATATGATATTTTAACAAGCACCAAAGTCACGAGTTACGAGTTAAAATATAGCGTTTTTGGTACCACAGGATAAAATATATCCTGTATTTACGCAGGAAAGTACAATTTTTTTTATAGTATATACCAAACTTGCGCTAGAATTAAAGCTCAAAGGATTAAGCTCACTCTTCAGCACAACACCCACCCCGTCCCCTTCTCGTAAATTCACATCACTTTCATAGGCTGATCACATAAATATCAGCAACTTAAGAGAGCGGTAGGATTCGGATGACCTAATCTGTTGCAGTAAATTAAATTTTTGACATTTTGTAAACTATTTGATCATATCTGAACTCAGAGCAAGTCCAATTCAGCAATGCAACACAGCGGATGTATTACTGTTGTCAAGGTAGTAAGGGGAAATAACTTCATAGAGACGCGAACGGCGTCGAGTCAAATTTCTTCAGCAAAAGATAATTTCCATGTCTGAAATGTAATGCAGTTTCTATTTATTTCCTCTAGTTCACAAAGTCTTCGTTTTTCTTGCTACATGTGTAACTTGTAGGCGCACAAAATCAAGCATCGCATGGCATGATAGGAAATCTTTTTCACGTGTGAAAATATAAGAATTAGAAAATATTAAAATTACTTCGCCTATAATTTAATATATTTCACACTTACGTATATACAACAAAAATGTATTTAAAAAAGAAAAATTGCTGTAATGGCCTCAGAAACTATCTAGGTCATGTAAATACCAATATATAAAGGTGACTACCAAATTTCATTTGATTTGTCTACCTCATGTGGTTTTTGCCTAATTGCGCTAAGAATGTTTTGTCCATAAAGTTAACAAAAATGTGTAACAGATTGAAAATTTGGAGTAATGGCATGAAAATTATATATGGTCATCTATTTAGGACCATGATCAAGTGGGTAAATTTCATGTCTCTATGTTTTATAATTGTTCTGCTGTCGCCCTGAAACGAATTATGGACAGCTACGTTGGGTATGAATAGGCAACAGCAAAATAATATGTCCCCTTCTGCTATTAAGTATGAGACAGAAATTTGAGATGCACTCAATTATTTTCCCGGTGTTTGAATTCATTGTAAGACTTTGACTACAGAAAATCTGACTTGCCATTGTAAGAAATTTCTATGCAAAATAGTCGCATGGTCTAAATTTGTAATTCTAGTGTGAGGAAACATCTTGTTCAAAAGCTTACAGATGAGGGCCTGCACCCAAACCAAATTGTGCAAATTTCTGGACACAATAACGTAAATAGCCTTTATAGCTACAGTAAGCTCAATGCCCTGCAGAGCAGAAATATTTCACACATTCTATCCAAAGCACAAAGCACTGTCTCTGTTATCAATGTCCCGAAGTGCACAGCTACTGACATTCAGGCCTCCCGCATCATCAACCCCCACCCACATCTGGAGAAGGACGAAATATTCCCTGGCCAAAGTCACATGTTAAACAATAACACAATAAATGGAGGAGTCCACGTACATTTCCATAATCAACAAAACAGCATGCAGTCTAAAAACAACTTTGTGCAAATGTCCCAGCAGATAGTAAATTTATCGCCCACAAGACTGGTTGGCAGCCAGGCTGTATCATCACCTACATGTATACTGCCTACCTCACTGGCATGTAGCCCAACCGACAGTGAATAAAAGTAGCATTTACCATAAACTGATACAAAGTTGACATTGTAGCTGAACTTACCATTAACTGCAATTAATATTGCTGAGTTTCGTCTTCAGGTCCTCTCGAATGTTGACTTAAAATTCGCGCGTTGTATTCATACGCGGATTTTGATGTCGATATTCTATTATACGTTTCTAATATTTATTGGATTAAACTTGTGCAGTTAGAAACATACATTTTATTTTTCTTCATGCATGTACAATATTTTCTTTCAATTCGATTAAATGTGTAATGACTTGTTCTATATAGAACTATGTTTTATGTTAAGTTTTGTCTTGTGGCAGTCAATCAGCTGATCGATTAATGCGCTGTAGACGATTGTTCCTTTTACCTTTATTTCCTTCTCCTGTTCATCACTAAATGTATAATAAAAAGCACACTTTTTGTGGAGTATAACAAAATATTTCACTAGTATAGTGGAAACATGGTATTTTTTACTAATGACCACATTATACAATACATAATAAATAGAGGATAAATCGAACTATGTTGTATACTATATTTAGTTTAGCGGTTATCAATTAGCTGATTGATGCGCTGTAGACGCTTATTCTTTCTTTGTTTCTCCTATTCATCAACAAATATATAATGACAAGAAAATCTACGGGTTTTTGTGGCCACAAGAAAATATTTCACTCCTGAAGTGGAAACATTTTAAACTCCTGAAGTGGAAACATTTGAAACTCGTGGCTGACGCCACTCGTGAAAATACCATGTTTCCACTTCACTCGTGTAATATTTTCTTATATCCACAAAAAAGTAGATACCCTCTATATATTGCCACAGTGGTGTTAAAAGTCGTATCGCAACTGTGGTGATATCTCCTCTAGAAAACTTGCTTCCCCATTAAGTAATATATCTGCCCTTATGTATGTTATTCCAACTTATATTTCAATTTTTTTGCCCAATTAATTTTATTTTCTTCTTATCATTCTCTCTCACTCCCTACCTTCATATCTCTCTCTCTCTCTCTCTCTCTCTCTCTCTCTCTCTCTCTCTCTCTCTCTCTCTCTCTCTCTCTCTCGCTCTCTCTCTCTGAATGAACATATCTTAAAATATGCCAAGATTGTACATTTATGACAGCAATTAGGTACCATCAGAAAATGCCTAAAAACGAACTTCAAATAACAACAAGTAGGCTTCAAGTATTAACTTATTTAAGTTTTCCACATGAATCGTACAATTGTCAGTGACTTTAACCTACATGACCTGTTTTCGATTCGATATTCAGTGTCACCCATTCAGAACCTTTTGCACTCAATGACAAATGGTAAAAGTTGTATGGCAAAACTCTTGATTAAATATAATCATGAAAATTGTAATTAGCAGTTTTAACTCTCATCACACTCATAACCATGTTTGAAAACGACTGAGAAACTGGAGATAGATGAGTGTTGCTTTCAAACCAGAATTAAGCGACAATCTGTGATGACTCTATTCCCACCCCGACAAAGTTCACTTTAACAATCCGCTAAAGAAATGTGTTAACGGAAAAAAATCTTTAACTTTTCGAATGAAAAAGTCATTAATTGTACAAAATACACAGTTTGAAGCAGTATATGTAGTAGAAAAATTTATAAATATAACTGTCGCAAATTATTGTAAAAGTTTTTTATAGAGTTGGTAATACTTAAGTAACTAACGTTGTACAACTTGGTTGTAATTCTTTATATATCCATGTTCCAAATATCTGATCATTCAGAGAAGGACATATATTAAAATTCCTTCAAGTGAACAACTCACCATATAGCTCACATACAATATTAATTAAGTATACATTTGTCTTGTTATATTTCTGTTCTAATCTCGGTATATTGCCTCAACAAAACTGCCGAACATATTTCGTCATTCGATGCCGTTATTCTCGGGTCATGTAAGTTTACTCAGGAATTTGAAGTTAGTAACAGCTGCATCGGTACTTCAAGACTGAGGATTAAAAATAGTAATTGTTTCAATGTCCAAACGAACTTCATTCCCATTCGATTAGTGATCACAAAATATTCTGATATTTAATAATGTGCATAAATGGTTTCTTTAGCTTTTAAGCATTATAACATTCTAAAACGATAATTATACCAGTTTTACGTCTTCGTTTGCGTGTGCAATATCAAATTTGCATTCCTGGTGATATTCTGATTATACAGAATTGTATGATACAGTGCCGGATTTTTTTAAAATTTTAAAATATTTTACAGGTTTTGTCAAACGTTTTGGATTCGTGTCTCGATTGCCTTTCTTTTGTTCTAAAACACTTGTGAATATGTAAGATGTCATTCAACAATTATCCTCTACAGAAATCGACTCTTACTCTCATCCTATTTCGTAAAATGAGATATTTTTAGTGAGAAGATTCCTCTGTGATTTTCTTGCAGATAGTAGGGATAGATTTCTTATTCGTTAAATGAAATTACATGATTTATCTGCCATGTAAAGATATTACACACTTGATAACATTTCAGAGAAAAAGAAACATTGACTCAACTCAAACTTGAAAGGAGAAAGAACAAAAAGAAGACAAACGAACTTGAAAAGGAGAAAAGGTAGGTTACCTTCAGCACTGTTACTACCATCACAATATCGTCATCATCATCATCATCATCATCATCATCATGGCTATTATTATTGTCATCATCAGTGGTAGTTATAGTATTTTTAACGCATGCATTTTGAAAGCAAATGCGCTTTTAAATGTCTCAAAGTGGCGTTTACTGGCGACTTCACCAGTAAACATCATTTCTAAAAATTGTGGCATTTACTGACAATATTGCATTTTCAGTCTTGAGAGTGTATCTGAAGACGCTGTAAATGTCACAAACGCCGATAAATGTCACTTGTTCCAATTTCTCACAGTATATGCAGAACTGTTGTGAATACAGTAGTAATTTCGACTTTGTGTTAGCAATTGTATATACACTGACATAGGCAGCGACCTAGATGTTGATAAGCGTCCAAGACTTTCGAGAGAAACAAAACGGTAATGCAAACCAAAAACACAAATATTATACATTGACACAAAAGATGGAAAACGGCGAGGGGAAAATAAAGTTTTCCATACATATATTAACTCGATTCCCTACGTCTTGATCTAGATCAAGGTCTTCCTAACGAGACAATAAATAACATACACAGAGACACACACACGCAAAGATTTGACACGCGTAGAACAATAAGTATTTATATTTTGGCAAGAGAAACAAAACTAGCTAGGATAAGGAAGAGATCTAAGTTAAAGAAAAAGAACAAATATATAAGACGTGACTACATGACTAGAAAAGGAGCTATTATCTCTGAAAGAAGCAAACTACTCTGGATGCAAGCTGACAGTACTAAAGCGTTATACTGTGCTTGACTACATGACTAGAAAAGGAGCTATTACTAACGCCAAGCAGTATAACGCTTTAGTACTGCTAGCTTGTGTGTGTGTCTGTATGTGTGTCTGAGAATTTGAATCCATAATATATTATCTTAAATCAAAAGCGATCAACTAAGTTGATATCAATACCGCAGATTTGTGCGTCTTTACTGGAGGTACGCATGTAAAACCATGGGATTAGAAATAAAATGCTGCTTACTTGTTTACGTTGTTGTTCTTCATGTAGCACCCTTTGCTGTGTTTATTATTATTATTATTATTATTATTATTATCTACTATTACTACTACTACTTGGTTTTCAGAGATCACGAGCTGAGGAATGCAGAATTGACAAAAAACCTCGAAGAGGTGATGTGTAAAATCCAACAGACGTCTGACTCTCTTAAAAAGCCTTTGGATGACAAAGAAACTTCTTTATTAAGGTAGTACCACATCCATATATGTGTAGATAATACATCCTAGATATGTTAGAATAGCAAACATTTAATTTATACAAAGGAGAGGCGCTGTAGCTTAACGGTCATCAGGCTGGACTCGGTTGCCGTGTTTTGTCTTATGCAACACTTTTTACTCTCATTGCCCAACAAAACTAACCGAAGCATCTCTGCAAAACGCTTAGCTAGACGAAAACCAAAATGCTTTTGTGTGTCCCTAATGCACATCAATATTTTAATTTATACAGGAAGAACGTTGTTGGTTCTTTAAAAAGTACCAATATATATATATATATATATATATATATATATATATATATATATATATATATATATATATATATAAATGCAATAACCTGACAACAAACAGTGCAAAACTAGTTTTTAACTAGCCTAAGCGCTTTCGACTCTCATTGAGTCTTTGTCAAAGGCAAACACAAAACAGACACAAGACAAACAATCAACACAAAAAAGCGTTGAAATTACAAAAGTTTACATAACTATCTCCAATGGAATTAAAGCTTGAAAATGCATGATGTTTCGTCTAGCTGGAAACGGCTTATTAGCCCTCTGCGAAACAACTCATTTACGCGTGTGTTAGTAGACAACGGATAGGACCGACTGAAAAAAGTACCTATTTTTGAAGTCAGATTAGTGGGACCAGGGTGAATAATGGAGATGGGGCTATCAGTTTACTTCTACCAGTAGTCGAACATCGGTCTGCTAGTGGATATGGGGCTTGTCGGCGGATGTAAGCTGCTTGTCACTGTTGGAATGATGGCTGCAGTGAAAAAACTTGAAAAAAACATGTGAAGAACATACAATTTACATTGAAATATAACGAATTATATGTATGATAATTGTTCCAAATTAAAGGTAAAAATATGGTCTCTTGATAAAAAGCACAGACAAGATTAGAACATTAATTAAAAACAAACTTGCTAACGAGATAGTAGTTTCGTTCTTTTTTTTTTACGAAGAACCTTCATAACTAACTTTTCAATTTTAATCCTTTTCTTTGTCCTTTGTTTATAATCTGAGAGATATTTGTTGTATACTGTTCATGAAAAGTACGATACCTAATGAATATAATGCACACCATGCTTCGTTGGTTAATTGTGTATGAAAAATGTGATTTGGAATGTCAGTTCAAGTACTTACTTGCCTATAAAATTTGAAAAACTCAAATTGAAACATATTTATACAATTATTCTTGTTTGCTTTTAGGGTTTCTATCTCGCACGTTCTTCATTAATGGTGCTATTTACTTTTCAAGGATGAGTTTTTTTATATGACCCGTTCTAAATAGAGTCCTACAACATCGAACCTCTTGGTTATATAGATAATAAAAAAGACTTGTTCGCTAAAAGATTCCGCGACAACTACACTCTTTTCTGTTTTACTTTTTGAAAATTTAGAAGAAAATGCGACCATTAAAACAGATTTTTGTTGTTTCTATACCAATATATTTCCTCTACTTATCCGGAAAAAAATACTGCGTCATCTAATTGAGCCTTTAAGACGTTGAAAACAAAAGAAGTAAAGAAAATATTGTTGAAAAAGTCAGAAAAAAAATGTGTATACCTTACGTGATTACTGAACGGATACCAGATTTCATCGCGTAACTATTGACCCTTCTGAGAATGTGTTCATGTATTTAACGAGGCTAAGCTAGGCGCATGCAATAGTAATTTCATTATTGATTGGTTACCGCTGAACACATCCAGCAGCAAAACTGTGACGAATATTGTTGTGTTTCGTTCTGTAATGGAAATACTAAAATCCATAAAGACTTAAGCTTCCAATATATTCCATTTCTGAAGAAGAAGGCGCTAATGAAATCGATGGATTGTTGCCATATGTCATGATAAGGGACCGCTCATCAAGTTAAGGAACGACATTTTCGTTGGTTGATCAAGCAGTCATTTCCTTAAATAATTTAAACATCAAACCTAATATGTGGTATTTTTTATGTAGCAAGGAACAATCGGTCCAAGAAAAGCTAATTTGGTCTTCTAATATTAACACTTAACTCATTTATATTCTTATCACGGTTAAATTAATAATTTACACACCTACCCACCTTGAAAACAACATCTCGATTACCAAGATTACGGCGAGAAGTGAAACATTAAAGTAATGTATATGAATTTATATTGATCAGCGTGTACCTTTTCGTAATGGATGTTTTTTGACGTTGGTCTTAATACCTTACTTTGTTACATGATAATGGTAATCATCATCATCATCATCATCAATAATCGTCATCATTTCACAATTACTGAAGATAACATATTTACCACATGTTCATCTGTATGAACCCATAGGAAAATTTAAGAAACACGCAGTTAAAGATTAACGGAATATAAACAATACCAGTGTCATAAATAGTTACTGCACATGCAGTACATTCACAGATAAGAACATTTAGTATACAGCTATAAATTATTTGCTCAAGATAGGGCCAGAAATTTACCTTAATTTCCTTGAAGTCAAAAAATTATACTCTCATTTTCCAAACCGTATCATCATCCTCGCAAACGAGGCAGGAACTACTTTTTCCTCGATCTTTCCCGGTTACAACTAAACAAGCGTGAACAAATATGCCGTATCCTCACTTGACATGCAAAAGGAAATGAGTAACATTCTCTGTAAAAAAAATCTGTATAGTCAAGTTCCAACAATTTGTACAATCCCGTTTTAAATAACTGTCAAAATATTGCTGTTATTACCATGCCAAGTCCCATTCGGAGCCTTTCACAGCGCTTTCAGCCTGGCGTCAGAGAGAGAAAGAGTCATTCATCTGTTAAAATCTTCCGTGATGCAAATTTTAAGAATTGCACAATAACTGTAAATCACATATATAGGTCTGCGGCCCCCGTGCGTCTAAGATTTCGTGTGACTAACATGGATCGTAGTGAAAATGAGTGACTATTGTTTCACGCGTTTGATTCATGAATTGCGATATTCATGCGCGTATCAGCTAATCAATACGTAATTTCGGTTCATGCTTTCGGATGAAGTTCGTATGAAAAAGATTTAAATGTTAAGCAATTCCTTTTTACAGTTAAGTGTAGTGATTTTATTAAATTATCTGAAAATTGCTAGGTATATAAAAAAAATATAATTATCATAGTAATTCACGTCTCATAATGATCCTAACATTCTGATGCTGACAACTCGACCTGATCTAGCATTCAAGATCGCATTATTATGATTATATATATATATATATAATACAAGATTTGGGTAAGAGGATAAATAAGCATATAAATTAGTTGAATATATGATGAAAATCGGTTTTTGTAGGCATTACGTAAGCTATTTCAGCACTATGTACATTGGTTTTTGTTCTTCTCTCTTTTTTATATTTGCGTGAGTGGTGGCACCTTGACAGTCTAATTTTAGTTACATTGAAGTGAATGATGTTGCGATTTATTTTATGCTTTGTTTGCTGAACTGCCTAGCTATGCCTCGTTTTCGTTTTAATTGATTCGCGCTTGTTTCAAGCACCGCCTAGTACGAAACTTTAAAATAAATTGTATTCTGTAAGATTCCGTGAGATAATTAATGTTGTCATTCTTTAGTAAAACAAAGATTATTCGGCATCAACTTGTTCCAGTCTCATTGGTTGCATAGAAGGACATTTTACATTATGCATTAGATAGTTATTATAACACTAAATTCAATATATTCACAATTTTCATTCACTCTCTAGCGAACAGTAAGAGATGAATGTATGACATAAGAGATCGGATTTGATTTGTGTTTGTACCTATCCTAATCATCTTACTTTTTTTTTTGTTGTTGTTGTTGTTGTTTTTTTGTTGTTGTTTTTTTTTTTTTTTTTTTTTTTAAATTTTATTTGTGCACATCAAGAAAATCAGGTTATCTTTATAATGATGATTACGAACTTATACGATTAATTGTATGCTTAGATCTTGATTTTTGCAACAAATGCAAATTTTGCTATCAAGAATCAAGGTCAATGGATTACCATACAGTAACTTGATCGCCGGCGGATAAACCAGATTGCATAACACTGATAAAATATAAACATTCTCTTGTACCATAAAATAATACCTTGAGACACCTTTTTCTAGGGAAAGTTGTCAATTTTATTTTCGAAACTGAGAACAAATGCATCATTTTAATAGAACATCTTTATGGAGCACGTTTGTCTAACACACCAATTTGTATATGTGGAAAGGATAATGAACATAATGAACATTTTTCTTTTTGTCCAGTAGATATAATAATTAGATGAGTGCATCTTTGAGTGAAATCATTTCTACGTAAGTTTAGATTTCCTATTAATTCATTAAAAGTACGTGAAGATTCGATACTAACACTAATTAAAAATCATTTTTTTTATTCATTTGTTGAGACCCCGTCATCTTGTTACCTTACTATCTTACAATTGTGTTAGGACTCAAAGTTTTATAAATTTGTAATAAAGGTATAAAAGTACAATATACATAGTAGCTATATATTACAGTGATCTTTTCTAAATTATATGTTATACTGTTTCGTGCAGGAAAAGATTATAGCCGAGTTCTTTTTTGCTTATGTTAGGAAATTCTTCTTGTTTTATGCCCGCAAGTAAAAACTTGTATTAGTGTTGGGAAAGCCATGAACTCTAATGTCAGGCGATGTGAGCTTTGCCCTACCAGCTAACCGTTTTTGGACAGGGAATGCCTTATGCAACAATCTTGCAACTCCACAGCGAAAGGTTGCGTCCATTTGCTCTAACATGTATCCTTTTTTAGGAGCAAAGGTGAATGCATTCCAAACCTCAGGCTCTGTATAAGAAGGCGCCGAAATGCGCAGGGAAGCAAGACCGTACCTGCAAGCATTCAGAATTTTGTCTCTTCCTTACAGATACATTTTAAAGTTGCTACTTGTGGATTTTAGTGTCCTTTCTTCTCATGCCGCAACACAATAATTTGGTGTTTGGAGACATTATAAAATTTATTTTAATTTTCTCTTTTAACAAACTGTATTCTTTTTTATTCTATGGTGTGAATTGTAAATGTTAGTGTTTTATAAATTGTTTCAGCTTTTATGAGTAATTCATATGTTATTTGTAATTGTAATATTAGATTATTGTTGGAAACGATTTCGCTGCCAACTTCATGCTTTATGATAATTAATTTTAGAAACAAAATACTTCCAAAGTTGCAACCATGATGTTTAGGCATTTGGGATGGAAACAGCATTCACTTATTTTCTTTCTAACAGTATTCAATATGACTTCATTTCAATCTAATCCTCCTGCTAAACTGATTCGTGTACTGTATGCCATCAGTCGCGAAAAAACAAATGCACGAGCAAGTTCACATTTGTTAGAAGCTAGTCTCAAATAAGTGTTACGATGGTTGACTTTGACAACACGTCTAATACTTCATGACATCATTCACATACCACATCAAGCAAAACGTGTTTTGAAAAACATAAAGTAGCTTTGTCACAAATGGCTGATCCAAGAATCGATATACAAACCAAAAAAATAAATCATTTTGACACCAGGTGGAAGCGGCTCTTTGGGAGGTGTCATTATTCGTTCACTTTTAAAATGGGATCCTAATGCCGAAGCTAAAAAAACAAATTCCCTAAAAGATAGCAGGACAGAAAGAATAGAGGTAGTGGTGCAGCAAGTCCATACTCCATCAAAAAGAAGCGTTGCAATGAAAACAAATCTCCTGGAAGAAAGACATAATGCCGCTAGAACGCGCACGTACTCAAGAAAACCTCGCTCGGTGCCGTTTTCAGTGACGGTTTCTCTTGCCACTTTTTCTTCGTTTATGATGATGCCTTTCAGACCTGATTTAAAACCAGTGTTTCCCAATTTGATTAAAAAATGGAAACCCATATCAAAAGGAACTTCTACTTCTCCAGCGACGACATCTTTGTATACTGCTCTAGCTGCTGCTGCTGCAGCCAAAACAGTGGCCTCTCCTAAGACAAAAATACAAGACAGAGCAGGTATGTTGCAAAGTTTACTGGATTTGTCAAAACAAAAACTGACCGTTGAGAACACCAGCAGTTCCTTAAGTCAAGTTGATACAACGTGCCGACAATCAGTGGAGACGAATTCCACTATAAAAAAGAAAGAAGTGTTGGATAAGATTCACTTCAGTTTTTCCTCCTGAAACATAGTTGTATTTAACTTCACAAGTCCACGCGATCATCGGAGAAAGAATCCTTCATCCAAGAAAGGGACAAAACGGGACTCCCTGACCAAATCCAATGCTCCGATGCGAAAACAAATTATTCAAATAGCACGCAAAGAAATCATTGATATTGTGTGTGAATGTTTTTTGAACGTTTTGAAAAGAACGGTGCCTTTGTCCAAGGTACAGAAACAGCGATTAGGAATACATCGTCACGTTCTTTGCCAAATGGTGAAGAAGAGAATACCTATCAATCAAAAGAATAAACTACTCGTTCAACGAAGAGAATTTCTAGACACGCTGATAGGACCATTGTTAAAAGTGGCTGCTCTTTTGTTAGGATCGATTGCTTGACCTCTTGTAGGAGGAGTAATGAGATGCGGAAAAAGAAGATAGAAAGGACACACTGTTCTGGAAACACATCACACTTGTACCCTTGGATCTTATGGAAGGGCGAACATTAACTTTAGTTCCCTATCAACGATGGATGGAACTCCATCGTTGGTAAGAACAACGGACACCCCTTTTACCTCCTAATCCTAGTCTCACCGAGATGTCACACTTGCAACAAGAATTACAATCGTTGATGGATCAGAAACAGACAAATCGCAATGTCTTCAACTGTTTCACTAGAGAGCTTTAGACGAGACATCTAACCTACTTCAAGAATGTCATGAAAAGCAAAGGAAAACAAAAGCAACAAAGATGATAACAGAAACAGCCACATGGATTGAAGAAGAATACAAAAGAAACAAGAGAAGTGTTTTCAACTCCGTCTGCTCAAATACCTGATATGACAGCCTCTTTGTTGACGCCTTTCCCCACTCCCAGACGAGAAGAAACGAAAGCTTGGGTCAAAAAGATGACGCGAACACCTTCTTCAGCAGAAGAAAAAAAAATAAAAAAGTGAAAACAGAAGTGAAAAAAGAAATCAAGAAAACAGTAACCAAACAACCGATGACTATTCCAACTCCCATTGGTTGTCGGACACGTCAAGCATCGTCCCAATCCAAAAGAATACCACACGAACAACCTAAGAGCAGTATCGAACAATGGGTGACTTATTGAGAGGTGCAAAACAAAACAGCACGCCACATGGATACACTTTTAGTCAGCATTTACAGCAATCCTGATCATGATACTGGTTACAGATCATGCTGATCATGCTGCTGGTTGCTACATGCTGATCATGCTGCTGGTTACGGAATGTAAAAATGCTCAGTTAAACATACATACCATGAGAATTCCTACAGAATATTGTTTTATTGCCTAACATCTCGTCGATACGATTTCAGCTATTTTCAAAGATCAGTTTGGCACAGCACTGGAGAAAACTCGCCGAAGTGTACAAATTGAATACCATGCCATTGCTCATCCTCTTAAGATGAATATTCCTGCAAGCAAAACGATGCCCATTACTTTTTCTCCAGGTTAGTTTCTATTCTGGGTGGTTACACCGCTCTTGTTTCTATGAAAGACATTCACAACAACGATCGATTCTACAAGTATGTTTACTTCCCTATCGAATTGAAAGAAGGACTAATTTTGATCTTTGTGTACTTGAATGTCGTTGAGTACAACCTCGTGGGAAACACAGCCGCTCCGCTGTCATTCCTTTCAAAGTGGATTCTGCCATAGCTGTTTACGATGAAGAAGGAAATACGTATCACGTTCACCGAGAATTCGTACATCCTCACTATCTTTCTGTCAGTAAATCGTATTTTGACAGTGTCAATATTAGTATAAAAGGAGATACAAAAGATTATATTCTCGAAAACGAGTCTCCGGCGGATAGTAACAGATGTATCCTGTGTACCAAGGAGTCGCTCGGCAACGATGACATGGTTTAGGAGATATGTTAAAATCAGCTTTTCGTACGGTAGCACCCACCTTAAAACCAATGGCACGAGGATTGCATGCTTTAAAAGCTCTGAATCAAGAAAAGAATTTCCCCCAAAATGTGATCATTGACAAACAAAGTCCTAAAGAAGCCTTCATAAAAAAATGTGTTGATTCAAACTGGAAAAGACCTCCTCGGGCGCCGAGACACCACGATAAATTCGTTTCACACTTCAGGCCAAGGCATTACTTCCTACTCGAAAACACTTCAGACTTCATGGACACGTTCAGAAAACGAATAAGAAAAGAAGAACAGCAACTGTCAGAGAATTTGACGTTTTCGATTACTAATTGAAGAAAAGAAAATGATGCACCGAGATTCTTGCGAATGCTTTAAGTCAGAACTCGATCGTTTGGCCATGCCACCGACGATGATCACGATGCAAGAATCCCAATGAGTAGAATTTCATCCTGTGTCGTCTTTGACCACCTCAGCACCTATCAAATTTAAAATCAAAGGACAAACCGAAGATTACATCGATCTGAATAACAGTTACTTGTACCTGAAAATCAAAGTTCTCAAAACGGACAACAGCAATCCAGGCGCCGATGCCAGAGTGGCTCCCGTCAACAATTCCGTGCATTTTTTGTTCAGCAAAGTGGATTTGTACTTGAATAACAAACTAGTCAGCAGCAGTATGGACACCTACCCTTACCAAGTGTACCTGGAAAATCTCTTGACGTACAGAAAATAAGCCAAGAACACACATCTGGATGCCTCCGTGGTATGGACACCTGACACTTTGGAGAAGATCAACGACACAGAGTTGACGATCCTCACAATGTTGGATTTAACGACTGTCGCAAAATAATCAAACAAAAACGCACTTTTGAAATAATGGATCGTTTGCATTTAAACACGTGGTTGCAAGACAAGTATTTGTTGAAAGGAGTGGATGTACGCCTGAGACTAAATCGAAGTAGTACCGTGTTCCATTTGATGGCCAATGCTAATGAGAACAAAATGAGCATCGAATAAGCCAGACTTTACGTGTGGTTGTCTTACCTAAAGTGGGAAACGATATCAGTCAAAATCTGAGCAGAACGACAGCTAAGTATCTTCTACGACGAGTGGAAGTGAAAACCGTTACCGATGCCTCCGGACTCCGATGCAAGATCGAATATCATGTTTTCCAAAGACAGCTACTAAAACGTTTGCTCATTGGCATCGTCAGCAATGCAGCCCTCAACGGAGCTATCGACAAAAATCCTTTCGAGTTCCAACACTTCAACGTGTCCGGGATAGAAGTCATCCTAGATGACCAGACGTTGTGTACCAGACCTTTTGAACCTAACTTTGCTCAGACAATTTACTTGAGATCTTACTTGAAACTGTTGGAAGCCACATGACAGTTAGGTACCAACAGCAGCCAGGCATTTCGTACAATGCTTATGCAGGAGAATATGCTTTGTGGAGATTTGATTTCACCCCCGACCAAGGCAGCTGCGAGGGACATTTCCACCCTTAAAATCGGGCCAACTTCGTGTGGAACGTCAGTTTGCAGTAGCTCTGGCGATCACAGTGAACGTTATCTTGTATGCAGAATTTCACAATACTCTGTAAATCAAGTTTTGAGAGAAGTGATCCTTGAATATAAGAAGAAAAAAAGATAGAACATGAACCTATGAAGATAGGCGAAGATGTTTTCTATCCAGAACAACAACAACAGCAGTCACAGACCACAAGTGAAGAAGAAGCATGCTGTCAAGATAGCCAGAACAAGAAGAACATTTAGTCTCCTGTTTTGCTCGTGACTTGGCTGAAAGAATCACATACTCTGCCAGAGAACATTGTCATGGTTGTCACATCGATCATCCTAGTCAAAAACAACACGACAAATGTTAGATGATGAGTTCAGAAGATGCATGGGCTCTTATCTCAAAAGAGAAACTTTTGACAAAGTGGTAAAAAGACTTACGTGACCATTCCTACCACCATTGACTTCTTTGAAGACGAACCTCATCGAAGCTGCCTGGCAACAGAGTACAGAGACTACCGGTTCACAAACTTTCTTGACACATATATTTTCAAGGAAAAAGTCATCGAAAACGTTTAGATTTGCAAACCTATGTCATCAACACAGACGACAGTCATCGACCAGGAACCCACTGGGGAGCCGTCTATTTTCCCAACGACAACAGTGTTGGATATTTTGATTGTTATGGATTACCTCCTCTGGAAGACGACATCATTGACTTTATGAAATGATGTATCTACTCAATTTGATAATGTGAGATTATTTGGATCAGATTCTCGTTTTTGGTGTGGACAATATGGTGTGTATTTTTCGTCATCAACGCAGTCTTGGATTTTATTTAGAACATTTAGTGACCTGTTTTTATCGTGAGAACTCAAGAAGCGATGACAATATAGAAAGGTGGTTTTGTGAACATTGGGGTTATCAATTTTCGTTAGCTCAGACACTTAGTGTGCATCGATGGCAAAATGACACAGTATTCGATTATTGGAAGTCAAGTCTAACTTCACAACATTGTCAACCTTGTAAATACGGTCATGTTTAATTTGTCAGCTTGTATTCATGTTTCAGTCAGAGAAGCTTGTTCTTATTATTAAAAATGTCCATTTATAAAAAATGGTGTTTACTTCTTTAGTTTTTACCAAAACATTTTGTTAACATGTTCTTTCGTTCTCTCCGTCGATCTTTGTAAATAAAAATAATCTTTTCTTTCACGTCCGCGTACCGAATTGGAGGGATGTTTTCCTTCACGTCCGTGCTTCTCACGTCGTCAGTCTTGCCACCCATCGTTCACTTGTCAACAACCGTGTCATATATGATTGCTAAACTGAGCGAAGCACTGGTGCACAGGGTAAGACACTATCTCATCGAGAGAAAAATGGAAAAAAGTTCATCATTTTCCTCAAGATGGCACAAGATCAAGTGAAAGATTCCCTGCAAGAGGAGATTCAAAGGCAAAGAGAAGAATGGTAAGAGAAGCAGCAGCAACAGCAGCTACAACAACAGCAGGAACAGGGAGAAGAGGTGGAGAAGTGGAAGATAGAGACAGATGAAATCACTGTCTCCTGCAGAAAGAGAAGACCCTGCTCTGTAGTGAAGTCCATGGCAAGACCCAGCCGTTCTGGACATCGTCGTCGTTAACATTCTCAACGGTCCAGGAGGACAACCCGATGGCCCTTTTCATGGCCACTCATATTTCTTAGAAAAGAGATACTATTCAATCATTGACAATTTTTATTTGTATGTTTATGTATGTATATGTCTTGCACAAAAAATTTAAACTTAAACCCCTTCTACACCAGAGTACTAATGTATTTTTGGGTAAAGTGTGTATTATAAACATTCCCTAACCCTTGTATAATATTAAACCTATCTGCAAAAATAAGAAGAATAGTTTCTTTTAGGTCCGTGCGATTTCTCTTGGCTTGTATTCTGTACTACGCCTATGGAATTCTTCCTTCACGTCCGCGTACCAAATTGGAGGGATCTTTTCCTTCACGGCCGCGCTTAAAGCATATAAGGGGTGCGTTCGCCAGTTTTGCCATTCATCGTCGACTCGCTCGCAAAGAAGAAGAAGAATGGCTAGCCAGCACTGCAGAGTTAGAAAATAAATGGAAGCTATCAGTTTGATGGAGAGAGTGAAGCACCTCCTGGGTCGTGTAAAGGAGATGGACTGTTACCCCCACAATAGCCATTTAAAGAGGGAGACGACCTCACTCAAAATGACTAATGAGTTCGTCAGAGGAGTGATGAAAGAAGAAGTGGGAAGATCAAGGCAACATGGGCGGAGGAGAAGTGGGAAAAGGAACTTCAAAGAAGAGGGAATTAGCGCGCCCCAGCTACAGTTGGATGAGGATCCAAGAAATAAATGAGGCAGCGGGGAGATAAAGATCGGATCCCTGAAGAGGAGGAGAAAGAAGATTAGGAGAAGAAAGTCAACGAACCCCCGTCAGAAGATCCATGGAGTATTTAGATGAGATGTGCCATTTCTGCCGATCCCGGCCAGGGAGGTGCAGTTGTCCTGGATATCGATAAACATCAGCGATCCAAGACAAACCCAACGCCCCTTTTTAGGGCCACCCAGATCTCTAGAAAAGAGAGATACTACTCAAAAGTATTGCCATTCTATGTGTTTGTATGTTTGTGTATGCCTATGTAAATGTTGACAACCCAGCTGAAACTGGATAGTAGGGTATGTGTTGGATAGTAACAAAAAAGTAGATACTTGTTAGTATATCAAAAAGTAGGTGCTGGATAGTACATCAAAAAGTATATGCTAGATAGTGATCAAAATATGTGTGTTGTATAGTATATCAAAAGAAGGTGCTAGATAGTATTTCAAAAAGTGGTGTTTTGGATAGTATATTAAAAAGTGGTGTGTTGGATAGTATCTCAAAAAGTTGTGTGTTGGATAGTATATCAATACGTAGGTGTTGGATAGTATATCAAAAAGTAGATGCTGGATAGTATATCAAAAAGTGGTGTGTTGGATAGTATATCAAAAGCAGGTGTTGGATAGTATATCAAAAGTAGGTGTTGGATAGTTTATCAAAAAGTAGGTGCTGAATTGTATATCAAAAAGTAAGTGCTGAATAGTATATCAAAAAGTGGTGTGTTCAATACTATATCAAAAAGTGGTGTGTTGGATAGTATATCAAAAAGTAGGTGTTGGATAGTATATCTAAAAGTGGTGTGTTGGATAGTATATCAAAAGTAGGTGTTGGATAGTAAATCAAAAAGTATGTGCTGGTTAGTATATCAAAAAGTGGTGTGTTGGATAGTATATCAAAAAGTGGTGTGTTGGATAGTATATCAAAAAGTAGGTGCTGGATAGCGTATCAAAATATGGTGTGTTGATAGTATATCAAAAAGTGTTGTATTGGATAGTATCTAAACATTTTAACATTACATTTCCCGTAGGCCCCTTGAAATGTTTCAACATGGAAACGGACTATAACGTAATGTTAATTTCCCGTAGACCCCTATAGGGACCTATAGTGACACTCCCATGTTAAATTCCCGTAGACCGCTTAAATTCCTGCTGATCCCTCAACTAGTCCTCCCATGGTTAAATTTTCATCAGATGCGCGGTAATGTTAAATTCCCGTAGACACCTATAGTGGGACACTATACTACTTTCATTATATCATTTATGCAAAATGAATGTACATCAGTAGAGATGCCCAATCTAAATCATATACCTGATAAGATACTAGTATGCTTCTGTTATGTTTAGTTCGGCTCTGGATTTCATTTTTTGTGTGAAGATATTAAATAAGTAACTCTAGCCTTGAATTCTCTAATAGACGAATTATATAGCCTTGAATTCTCTAATAGACGAATTATATTGATGAGATTGGTAACTTTTGCAAAATATTATTATAATATCGTAATTAAAAGTGCTTTACAAAATGAGTAAATCTGAATCGTACCATACATAATATCTTGCAGGCAAAGAGAAAATTACGCAATTAAATGCGAATTTGTAACTACGTTACATATATTTTAGGAAATTTATTGAAACAGAAAAGACGTAAATGGGAGATAAGTTCATTTTGGCTTAGTCTTTGTTTATTCCTGCAGAATAGTTTCCAAGCTTTTAAACGAGTGACATGCTGCATGTCTAAAAACTTTAACTCGCCTATCGGCTCTTTCAAAATCTGTGAAAAGAAATAAAAATATATAAAAATATGATTTCCTAGTAATCCCCAATCATTAGATGTGTAGCGTCCATAATACAAAGTGGATATTTGTTTGTATATATTGAATAATGGATATAATTCATCGAGTGGGTGAAAAAAAGATGAGAAATATGAACTGAACAAGATGTAATTTCTTACAGGTTTAAACACGGTACAGAAATCCAGTCAGCGAAAGTCACTGCTGATGTCGCAGATACGCAGAAATCACCAAACAGGAATGTGGCCAATTCACCAAAAAGGGAAGGTGCAAATTCATCCGAAGAGAAAAAACCTCCTCCAGATGCTAGACCTAGGGCTACCAGCCCGAAAAAAAGTACCGATTCATCCAGTTAGATTAGTGGCACCGGGCTGAATAATGGATACTTATAGTATACATATAGTATATAATGGAGACTTATAGTAGACATATAGTATATAATGGAGACTTATAGTATACATATAGTATATAATGGAGACTTATAGTATACATATAGTATATAATGGAGATTTATAGTATACATATAGTATATAATGGAGACTTATAGTATACATATAGTATATAATGGAGATTTATAGTATACATATAGTATATAATGGAGACTTATAGTAGACATATAGTACATAATGGAGATTTATAGTAGACATATAGTATATAATGGAGATTTATAGTATACATATAGTATATAATGGAGATTTATAGTAAACATATAATATACATATAGACTACTATACATATATTTTAGGAAATTTACTGAAACAGAAAATACGTAAATGGGAGATAAGTTCATTTTGGTTTAGTCTTTGTTCATTCCCGCTGAAAGTTTCCAAGGTTTTAAATAAGTGACATGCTGCATCTCTAAACAATTAAAGCCTTAACCGTGCTAATTACTTCTCAAGGATGAGATTTTTTATACATATATGTATAGTATCACCTTATATCCACAAATAAGCCGAACATCGCTCTGCCAGTGGATGTGGGGCTTGTCGGCGGATGTAAGCTGCTAGACACTGTTGGAATAATGGCCGCAAAGGAAAAGCTTGATAAAAACATTTGTCGAAGATACAATTGACATTGAACAATAACGTATTTTATTTTATGCTAGGCAGTGAAATACTGGATTTTCCGTGTGATATAATTGTGATATTTCACTGCAAGTCAATAGCTCGCGTGGTGTAGTGGTATAGATGGCCACTTCGCATCTCGGCGAACCGGGTTCAAATCAAACAACAGACATAATGGTTTTTTTTGGTTTCATTTTCTTTTTATCTGATATTTTACCTTGAATTGGGAAGAAGCATTATGTAACTACTGATATTTTATGTGCAAATATAAACAAAACAGAGCAAAACATAAACGGCAAACCGCTGACATTATCGCGCGGGATGCAGTAAGAAATCAGCTACTTCTGTGTGTTATACAAATTGCTAGACAATACGCTTGAGCATAAAATAAAAAGAATATTTGCTTTCTCCGAGTGAATAACGGATATATTTCATCTCGTGGGTGAAAAACTTAAGTATTTTCACTCTTGGCTTCGCCACTCGTGAAAATACTGAGTTTTTCACCCACTCGATGAAATATATCCGTTATTCACTCGTTTCAAGCAAATATCCTCTCTATATGCATGATAACAATTGTTGCAAATGAAAGGTGAAGCGATCGTCACTTGATAAAAAGCACAGACAAAATGAAAAATTTGATTGAAACCAAATCTGCTAACGCGATGGAAGTTTTGTTTTTTTTTTTTTCTTTTTTTTTTTGTTTTTTTTTTGGTTTGTTTGTTCCTGACGAAGAACCTTCAAAACTAAATTTGAATTTTCATCGTTTCCTTTGTCCTTTGTCCAGTATTCTGTCATATATTTGTTGTATACTGTTCATGAAAGTACGATGCATAATGAATATAATGCATACCATGTTTCTTCAGTTAATTATGTATGAAAAATGTGATTTAGAATGCCAGTTCAAGTAATTACTTGTCTATAAAACTTGAAAAAAAAAAAAACACAAATTGAATCACAATATTATAAAATGTATTCCATCTTTCTTTCTATTTCACATGCTCTTCATTAACGGTGCAAATTACGTCTCAAGGATGAGATTTTTGATATGACAAGTTCTAAACAGAGTCCTTGAAAACCGACCCTCTTGATTATATTGATAAAAAAACGTTTGTTCGCTAAAATATTCCGCGAAAACTATAATCTTTCTTTTCTGTTTTTATTCTTTGAAAATTTAGAATAAAATATGACCATTGACATACTTTAGTTTAGTTCAAATTTATCTGCGAGAAACAAAAATACTGCGTCATCTTATTGATTTTTTAAAACGTTGAAAACAAAAGAAGTAAAGAAAATATTACTTAACAAACGATAGAAGAAACATTTTGTGCATACCTTACGTGTTTTATGATAAAGTACCAGATCTCATCGCGTACCTGTTATCGCTGTAATGCTGTAATGTCACCGATACACGCGAATTTAAGCACATTATGCAAGAGTTTAAAAGCACCTCACAAAATAACTTTTCTGCACAGGAATCGGTTTGACTGATTCTCGCTTGTTTCTAGCACCACCTAGTACCAAACTGACAAAATCTGTATTCCCTAAGATTACGTCAGGTAGTTAATGTTGTCCTTCTTTAGTAAACTATAGATTATCCTGAATAAACTTGTACCAATCTCATTGTTTGCATAGAACGACATTTCACACTATGCATTAGATAATTATTATCACAGTAAACTAAATATATTCACAATTTTCTTTTACTATCAAGCGAACAGTAAGAGATGAAAGCATGGGAAAAGAAATCAGATTTGTCTTTGTATCGATCTTAATCATCTTACGTTCTTTTTTGGTTTTTTGTTTGTTTTTTTTTTTTGGGGGGGGGGGGTGAGGGGGTGGGGGGTTGCACAAGAAGAAAATAAGGTTATGTTAGTAATGACGATTACGAACTTGTACGATTAATTGTAAATTTACATCAAATTGCACAACTCTGATAAAATATAAACATTCTCTTGTATCACAAAAAATATCTTCACACATATTTGTCTAGGGGGTGGAAAGTTGTCAATTTTGTTTTGCAAAACTGAGAAACAAATGCAGCATTTTAAAAGAACATGTTTATGGAGTTCGCTTGTCTAATACACCAGTTTGTATATGTGGAAATGGTAATGAAAATAAAGACAATACTTTTTCTTTTTGTGCAATGGATATAATAGTTAGATGCGTGCATTTGTTTAGTGAAATAAATCGTTTTAACAGTTTACATTTCCTATTAATTCATTAAAAGAACGCAAAGATTCGATACTAACACTACATAAACATCATCTTCTTTTATTCATTTGTATAAACTCCGTCGTCTTTTTACTTTACTATATTATACTTTTCTTCTTTATTTAATTCCTTTGTACTTTGTATTGTTTGATACATATTTATACGTACGCTATACATCTATCTGACATATTGTATGTTTTCTTTGTACGAGAGAGGTATTTCTAAGTTGTAAGAACTTATTATTTGCAGTAAAAGTAAGTTTAAATCAAACCAAATCAAACCATTTTGAACGGATCATTGGTGTAAAGAATTATATTCTTCTGAGAAATATCTTTACACGTATCTTGATGCATATATATATATATATATATATATATATATATATATATATATATATATATATATATATATATATATATATCAGCCTGCATGTGTTCGTTTGACACTTAAGATGGAAAAAGATACTGTCTTTAACCTGGTTTAATTGTTGATTGTTTCGATCAAGTTGACGTTATCAAATATCTTAACTAATTCAGTGATCTTACGCCTTTATTTGAAATATATGAACATGTGTCTATATGCTGAAAACACATTCAATTTTAATGTTGGATTGAAAAGTTTATTTCTTCGTGCATTTAGTATACAATATAGTAAAAGATACTTTTAATATCCAGAAAGAAATTTTAAAGTTGAAGCATCGTCAGTCATGTTCATTCATCACTTTATATCTCACAAAAAATATGTAATTATATATGTGCACATACAAAATGTCATATTGAATTAAATATTCTGTAATCCACTTTATATGTGACTATGTTCGTATAGACAGAGAAGTAGATATGTAAGGTAAATATGTCTCTTTTGGCTAGCATCTAGCATGCTGTATACTGTAACAAACGTAGTGTGTGTGCTATTTGTATTTATGTCTCCGTTTATAGATTTGGTACATTTTAGTGATTATTTGTTTCATTATACGGAATCGGTGCTGGGAACATATTTCTTAAACCAAGCAATTAGCCATGTGTAAGGTACAGTATTCATTCAGCCATGTGTTAGGTACAGCCATCATTCATACTGAACAGTATTTCCTCGACTTTATGGTAGCATGGATTAGTCTGGTAAAATGGTATTTAGAGTACTGTATATAGCTATATATAGGTATAATTATGTGTGTTGGGTGTTTAAGGCCTGTTTTATAGTATGTAGTATGAAATACCAATCAACGACTTGGGCTTGGGTATTGATAATTAATGCCAATGTGAAGTAAGAAAAACAAAACAAAACAAATCACATACAGGTGTGAAATTAGAGTCTCGTAAAATGGCTCTCAGATTGATTAGAGAAACCTTAATTGTGGCAATAGGGTGTTTAAGAACCCTTCAGTTGACAACGACTGCGTATTGACGTCTTTAGAAATAAGGGAACAACAATCTCAAGCCAAACTGACGCAGTGTGTCCGACATTGTTTTCATCGCTCTGTCTTGAGATGAACTTATACTAGCTGCTTTTAGACCCTTTTAGAACATGTTACAATACTTATATATCAACTGGACAATATTAACATTTCATATCAAAGCAAATCTTAGCTATATTCAGTGCTCTAAATACTAAAAATAGTGTTGTCAGTGTTGTCATAATTTGAATTTGCCTTCAATATCAACACAGATGGAGGGTTAAAAGGACTTCACCAATGGATACAACTACTTTGAAACTTTGATAATGTAAAAGAATAAACTGTTTATTTTCTTTATCTTTCTTTCCGAGTTTTAAAATTGATCCCATTACGTGTAGTTATTATACTAGATTGCAAGATGTATCCATGCTACAAGGTTATATAGTAGATACTTTATTAGCTTAATATAATGTTGAAGTGGAATTTTTCTTGGATGTATTTTAAATGAAATTGATTTAAAGGTATTAATGAACGAATTCGTTTTGATTATTGGTTAAAAAATAATTCATAAGTTTTAGATAGCTGCATTCTATTATAATTGGAAAATTTAGATTTACAAAATATCTTTTGTTTGAAGGCCACTTTCATGTCATTGCGGCTTTTTTGTTTACTATATTTTCATTTAGAACAGGGGAGGTTAGTTGTATTTAACTAATTGAGTTATCCTCTTTGAAAAAACGACATTATTATTAGTAGTAGTAGTAGTAGTAGTACTCAATTAGAATTTTACAGCCTTTGTCTTCCGTAGTTTTTTTTTTTTTACCAATAAACGCTTTACCATATTCTATTTTTAATATTATTATTTGTCTTTGTTCAAGTTGCATAAACGCTGACACATTTGGAAATGGTGCGTTAAGAAAAATCAAAACTCTAACAAATATTTAAACAAACATTACTACAATAAAAATCATTTATATGTCTTTGATCTGTTTTTGATAACCATATGCGTCTATGGATGTTTCTCAAATCGATCGTTTTCTATAAAATTGTGTCTTCGGACATGTATGAAGACTGTACAATATATTTACGTGTCTCTTTTGTATTCCATATGGACACTGCAATAGCTTTACAGTTATTCACTTATGAATTTATTTTGTCGAGCCCGTCTTGGCAGAAGCTAGACATAGTGATCACTTTGGAGTTCGTTTGCGTGTCCGTATGTGCGTCCACACCCAAAATTAATTTAAAGGCTTTTAAATGTGATCAATTTCTCAAGTACAGTTGGCCACAAAGTCATGTTACTTGGTATGTGTATACATCTTGATATGTGCAACACCATTTTATAAAGAAAGGCTCTTGGATGGGATCAACACGCAAGCTATGGCCAGCTTCTTGTAATAATTACATCGGCATAAACCTCGTAAAAGTCACGAAATCTCTTAAACTGAGTTATTCAAATTTTATAAACTCGTAAAGAAACTATGCTTTTTATAATTTAGTTCTTTGTTTGTGAGAGTACATGTATCAAATAATAATGCTTGGAATAATAATAATAATAATAATAATAATAATAATAATAATAATAATAATAATAATATAGAATTATTCATCTTTCTCTTCTTTTTCTTCTTGATGTCCTTGTTGCATTTCTTCTTATTCCTCTTCTTGTTATTATTATTATTATTATTAATATCGAAACCTTTCTATACCAGTAAATGGAAAGTAGCTGGTATATTGTTTTCTCAGAGATCGACAAGACTTCACTAAGTCTTACACCTCCCAGACCTTTCTTAATACCTTCTTGTTTATCCTATGAGTGCTGTCTCTGGTAGAAGCTCCGGCATTAGCGATATGACAATTATTCTAAGGCTGCCTCTAATAATAATAATAATAATAATAATAATAATAATAATGTTACGATAGAATTTTCAAGGAATTTTTAGAATTCAAATTTTTATATTTTTTTTATCGTTGAATTTTCAAGGAGTTTTTATAAAGACTAATGTTTGTTTTAGAATTCAGATTTTTATAATTCTTAATAAAACACAATTTGGAGTACTTGAATCCTATAATTATACAGGCAAAATTCCGCTTACGCTAGCTAATTTAAAGATTATTCTGCTGATGCTATCGAATTCCTTTACGTATACTTCGATCAATAAGATTACTAGCCAGGTCAGCAACTTGGATGTTAGAGGGCGTGAGCTTTAACCAACCTGCGACCATTTTTGAAAAAGGCAATGCGTTATGTAAAAATCTCGTAAAATCTCGCGGCTTTAGACATCGAGGGTGAGTCTGTCTCGCCCTAACCCATAGTCTTTTATAGAACAGGCTACGCATTCCTTGACCAAGAACTGTATATAAGCGGTCGCGCACATCGAAAGAATAGTTGTTACGCCTCTATATCTTAGAGTTCTTACTTCCTTTGCAGGTAAGACAAAATTGTTTTATTATATTCTAAAATACTTTTGTTGTAGGGTTTTAATACATTTAAGTGCTGGAATTTATTTCTCTCTCTCTTGAAACATATATGGGTTTTTTTATTCTTTAATATTAATTGTAAATTATATTGTTTTATGGAGTGTGTAGATTTTTATTAGGAATTTATATGTATTGTAATTGTGTAGATTTATTATTAGGAATTTGTATATATTGTAATTGTAATATTGAATTATTGTAAAACAGTTTGCTGCCGACTTCATGCTTTTGATAATTAATTTAGAAGTAAAATACTGTTGGGTTACAAAAACATGATATTTCGGTATTTAAGGTCCAAACATTTATTAATTTGTCTTCACGATAAAATGATATTGGTCTTAGTTCGAAATATTGATTTTTACTATATTTTAAGTTATTTTGGCTATCTTTGGCTTAATCAATATTTAGCTATTTACATCATAATTTAAAAGTACAGAAATTAGATAATCGTATGAAGTCGGCAAGCTTTGAATCAATATATTAATTATACGTGTATTTCTGTATCTAGAATATATATATCTTCATATGTATTTCTTATCTGGGAATGTTGTCAATTTAATAAAAGTTGCTACGCTTCTACATCTTAGAGTTCTGACTTCCTTTGCAGTTCGAACCCGGTACCCCTCTCGCACCCCAGCGATGTAACCAGCAACATCGCAAGGAGTGACACCTCCGCAAAGGGAGGTCAGAAAGAAATATTTGCTGGACGAACATTCCTTTCCCACCAGTAGCAATGACAAAATCCTCATAATAAATGTTGACCAATAGAAAAACTTTCATCATAAGTGGTGAAGATAAGTGGCCAGACATCAACATGCTATCATAATAAGGGGATACATCAACATTCTTTCATAATAATAAAAATAATAATAATAATAATAACAATAATAACCTTTGTTCTTGTAATATTGGCCTAAATTATATTAATGCATTTAATCTGGTTCATATATATTCTGCTATTATGTTGTAATTTACACATTGAATCCCTGATCTTCAATGATTTCGACAGGTATAGTACACAGTTATGCAAGATATTATCATTGTTACATGAGCTTTGCATAAAGTTGTAAAACCTGTAAAAATGAGCATCATTCTAAACACTAGAAAGAATATAAGATCTTCTCAAGTTTCTGTACATTGGCCATTTGACAACAAAGTGTTATTCATCTTCTATATCCGTACAAAAGGGCACATTCGGTGTATATATGGAATATTTTTACATACATAGTAAACGAACACTACACAGAGTATTCAAACTCTCTATATAATATTGACTGCAGAAGCCATATCTTATCTTGCAATAAAATCGTAGCTTTTCCATTGAATTTAAATCTGTAATGAATTCTAGCTCGAAAATATCTCTCTATCTCTGTTTGAATACATTAAAAAAAAGTTTCATCATCCACATCTGATTAATCCAAACGTCTCCCATGCCATATGAAAACAGTAACTTTTTAACTTGATTTGCCCAACATTCACAGTAATCACACCAAATTGGCTATAAATTAAATTTGTTTTGGTATTGCATTATACTGGAATATCTTACTATTTGCATTTTCCCTAGTTCATGATAGATAAACACGTTTGGTGTTTGTTTAGAGATTTCAAGAACATATTTACAGAAAGAAGTATGGACGGCTTCTATTTCATTTGGTCTGTGAAATCCCAAAACCTCTGATCCATAGTTTAGAATAGATGCTTTTTTAATAAATAGTTTTTAAGACGATTTATTAAAGCGACTTAATTTGGTTTTCGATCCAAACAGTACCTTCACTGCGTTTGCTGCTAGTGTTTTCAGACACATATACCACGAGTTTGTTTGTTTTGTTTTGTTTTTTCTTTCTTTTTTATGAGAAGATACAGGCAAGAAATTTATAGAAACAAACTATTGCTATTTGGCTGTAACAGAAAAGCAAGTTTTCGTATTGTCATCGAAAATCACCCATTTTGAAGTACAAGGGGTTTTGTCTTCTCTAAATTGATTCTCAATTTCCAAGTATTGCAATACTCCTTTCTCGTGGTAAGCAATCTCCGTATCTGAACTGCGGTTTGAGCAATTATCACAAAATCGTCCGTATACAATAATGCAAATAAATGAGCCTATCTCGGTGCAATGGCGCAATTCAGCACAGAACAGTGGGACTTCAGATTGTTTAAGAACAACGAAAAAGGGATAGGTGACAGAACACAGCCTTGTCTGACATTAACGTGGCAGTTAAATGTTTGAATCAATTCTTGCGTGGTCTTCACACAAGCTCTAACAATTTCATATATAGGCTACAACAAGCATTTTACTACATATATTTTTATTAATCAATTTATGGTATAACAGACCACGATCTGTGTGATCTAGAGCTTTTTCATAGTCAACAAACAATGCATAAAATAGACCCATCTATTTACTTAGGTATTTACATATTAAACTACACAAAGTAAATATCTTATCTACTGTGGAGTATTTGGATTTAAAGCCAGCTTGTTCTTCGCCCATAATATCGTTGTCATTAACCCATGAAAATAGGTTACTTCTCACCGATAGAAGACTAATTCTTCTATAGTTTTAAAGCATAATGATACCGCCAGAATGCGGGAAAGTGACCAGGATCAAATAATTTACTGAATAGGGACACTAATACTGCTGTATTTTTCTGTCGCCAGATTTGCCAGATTGTAATCCTCTAAGAAGTCTTTGCGCTTTTTCTATAGTTATTCTACTGTCTAAAAATTCATGATAAGTGTCAGTTGTCTGGTTAATTCTGAATGCTTGATTAACTTCATGGGATATATTAAAGATATTAAATAGTTCGAAAAAGTACCGATACCATGCTGTGCTGTTAACTTTTGTGCTTATAGTGGTCATCGGGCTTTTTAAAAGTTTCAAAAATCATGTACAGTCATTTTTTATAAATTAATTTCTAAATTTACCTTTACCTTCACTTTATGATAATATTTTTATACATGGTCTTATAGTACCTGTACAAAGACAAAATTTCACTGGCATTAACAAGTCGAAATGTTCGAAATGCATCAGTGCACGATGCCCGATGCTTTG
The DNA here is from genome assembly GCA_029931535.1 of Margaritifera margaritifera. Taxonomy (NCBI): domain Eukaryota; kingdom Metazoa; phylum Mollusca; class Bivalvia; order Unionida; family Margaritiferidae; genus Margaritifera; species Margaritifera margaritifera. The sequence goes on along the minus strand of JAQPZY010001679.1, from coordinate 2,692,148 downwards.
CTAATTTAGAATAATAATAATAATAATAATAATAATAATAATAATATTTTTAACTAGGGTAACTAAATTAGTTACATAATAGAACTAATCTACATTGAAACCCTCTAAGATATATCTACAAAAATATATACAGTGTGCAATAAATCACGATCCATCTCACAAATCATTCTTTTAAGGTACTGTTTCATCCTTGAATATATTACAGTATTTAGCATGCTCAAAGCCCTGTACATCAACCTAGCGGACCAACCATTCAGTCATCTATCAAACCAACCATTAAATAAACTAACTTTCCATTCATTCAGCCATCTAACCGGACAGACAGCTATTCATAAATCCATCTTTTAATTCGTCCATACATCTATCCACCCATACAAAGGACCTATATTTAGATATACATACATACGTACATAAATGCATTCGTTGAGAAGGACTAGAATCACCTCCATCTGCATATTTCAATGGATATATATTATGAAATCCGTAACAGATGCTGGTGGTACATGTGCGTATATCGGGACTATGATCCTGAGGCAACTCGTCCATCTCGTACGTAAAGTGACCGATGTGAGTATTCAAAACAAATATACATGTAATGCAAGTGCAACTCTTTTATAGCTCATTAAAATCGTTATATTTGAAGGTACAAAGATCTTAAAAATCTGAACGATACTTTAAACAACCCCCATTTACCGATCAAAATCTGAAAACCCAGCGTGAAAATTCCCACAGCCAAATCATGATACAAGATACTGAGCCTTTCTTAACCATGGTGTATGGCACTGTCTACATTATTAGCAGTAGAACATACAGATCTGATGTCATTTTTGTCTTGAGCCCACATTAGCTTGAGGTGAGAAATAACAGTAACTTTACTGGCTTTTTAAAGATTTTTATTTGCATATGTTTCCTAACCTCCTTGATGGAGTGTCGTCATACTTGGCATGAATCAGTATAAAGCTAAGGCAACTCATTATATGACACACTCGCTAGCCTCGTTGGCCTTGGTTTCAAAGTCATATTAATAGAAAATTTGCATTAAGGTTTTGGCTAAAGTTTTTTTATTCGCCAATATTTGTACAATGCCTTGATCGATTCCGTTTATGCCTGAGATGATGGTTAATTATGAAACAAAGGTCATTCATTCTGCAACATGCTTGCTCGCTCCTTTGGCTTCGGGATAAAGGTCACAGTCATCGAATATTTGCATTAAGGTTTTGTTTAAGTTTTTTTATTTGCTAATATTTCCAAAAAATCCCATGATGGTTACTGTTCATACTTTGAATGAATTAACATAAAGCTAGACCAAACAGTATGCAACACATTCGCTTAACCTTTTGACTGTGGTGGGAAGATCACATGTTTTAAAGCAATGATTTGGTCGTGGTCTCGACATGCAGCCCGGTTTTTTTTTTTTTTTTTTTATTGCTAAGACAAGGGAACAAAGAACAACATAACTAATATTACTACTACTACTATTACTACAAGGACAACTAAAGCAATAAAAGTTCAATTACAACTACTACTGTTTTGACTACAACTTACAATCTACTACTGCACTATTATTGTTGTTGTTGCTGCTGCTGCTGCTGCTGCTACCACTACTACTACTACTACTACTAATAGTTGTTAGAGTTCTTAAAGAATATGTGTCCCTTTGAAATATGTCTAAAACTAGCCCCTAGGGCAGATAAGATTAATCTGGAAATAGAAATCGAGCCTGTGTGTTCATATTTCGCTAATAAAAGGTCGCCACAATTAACTTACAAACATTTTTTCATACAGGTAAAACTTGGTATGTATTGTTTTATAATCACTACTTGGACATTTTTTAGCAAGGTAAGTAGATGCATAAGTAAGGCATCTAAGTATTTGTCCTGTCATTTTGCAATATGACCACATGAATGGATTTTATCACATGATACAGATTTTTCTAAATAATTGCTGATATGCAAGCGGATAATGAAAGGTACAGATTTTCTCATGATTAAATTTATCTTGTTATACTGGCCATTCATTCTCGAATCACAGTAGCCATTGCTTCCTTTTCCTATTAAAATGTTTCTTGTACTTAAAACTATTGCAATTTGGTGTACAGAAAAGCACAATGAAACTGATAATTGTTTCATATATATTGTTACGACCCTATGGCTCGAACAAACGTAACAAAAAGAAAGTGAAACCAACAATGTTTGTAAAAATCAACAAACAATTTATTTTAAATAATTAATGTCCTGTATATATAGAAACAATAAAATGTTCTAAATGAATGAATGTTCCAAGTTAATGAATGTTCCAAATGAATCTTCGTAATGAACGAATGTTCCGAAAGAATGAATCTTCGTGATGAACGAATGTTCCGAAAGAATGAGTCTTCGTAATGTTCCGATGTATCAACGATAATGTCAGATCATCTTTAAGTATTCAGAGGCATCCGTGAAAGTCCTAAATATAACTCAATGTAGCTCTGATGAATTGTCCAATAAATAATTCCTTTTGAATTATTCATACAGCATGGCATTACATCATTACAGGATTCCAGCATGGCTATTATTTCAAACAATCTGATGATTCCAAAAAGCTGATCATAAATAAACAGTTCTTTTCAACTCAAGATCTAAAATGGAATGGAAATAATTCGTATTTCCAGGTCTTTTATAAAACTTGCAAATGGCACATTTCACAACAGGAAACGTGTCATATTATGACCCAGAATGCAATACTAAATGCGTTTATTTCATGGAATTTTACTGAAGAGTGATCAACAGCTCTGACCTTGAACAAAAGGTCAGTAAACATGTTGATATTTGATTAATAGTACAACTAAACCCAACTTAAATATGACTCACTATTTGACACAACTTTAAAATAGAGTCATAGGCAGATAATTTTCTTGAAATCATTCCCACACGAAGTTGATATTTGTGTGCTTCCATACCAGATGCAATTATGCAGCAGAAAATAAAGCAACAAAAATGTTCCTTTAATAATCGCTGAAGGCATTTTGCCCGGAATATTAAGAATAATTATCACCTCCACCTCCACCCACAAAGGGTCCTTAGATTATGTAAAGTGTTGATGGACAATTCCCATGCAACGTCATGCAGTAATGTTTTGGCAGTTGAATTGTGATTTTTGGACACCGAAAATAAAATGATTCATACCTTTATTGTTCGCATATTGAGGAAAGAACGTATAAATAAATTCCATAAAGAAGCTATGGCGCAAACAATGAATTGCTTTTAGCGAGTTGGGACAATTTATTAGGTAAGCCGACACCTTTGGGTCAGGAGGAATTGGTGAAATGAATGAGGTGACCATCCAAGTGTGCATCATGACTTTTGAAAACAGCGTAACGATCATGGACTATAATTATGCCGGTTCCGGTATCTTGATTATGTTGTGGCCTTGACCTTCAACTTCTGAAGCTGCAGTCGATGTATGTTATCTTTTCCAGAAGATAGATGGACATATTTGACTTAAAGTGTTTATATACTTATCCATTGTAAACTTAAGTCCCATAATTGCATCATTTAATATTTTATGTTTTGAACCCATAATTATAGCATATAGTATCCCTTTCATACGAACATAAATTCTGCATGATGGGGTTAATAACAAATCGTATTTTCCTTATAAAAGCAAAATGTTCCTAAGGAATATAATATTATGACCCCAGGGCCTATTAAAATTCAACAAAAAGTATACATACCCAATTCGCGTTGAAGTTATCAATAATACATGACAATATGATATTGAAACGGATAATATATGTAAATCAAAGGTTGGCACTTTCACCCACAGGTGGTTACAAGCAGTCTTTATTGTTCACACAAAGCATCTATTTGCAAACATATTTGTTTCTTCTTGCATCCTACATTATGTTGTGCTAGGGACAGATCAGGTAACAGGGAGGACAGACGGATGGAAGGACACAGAGATTACTAAACATCTCCTACATACTTTGTTTTCGGATAATAATAATAATAATAATAATAATAATAATAATAATAATAATAATAATAATAATAATAATAATGGTTTGTAATAGTAGTACTAGTGAATAACACAATAGCAAAAAAGACAAAAAATACAGTCAATTGTAACAGTCAACGTCAATGAATTTATTGTAGTTCGCATGGTCGTTATTTTTATCATTATCACCATAAAGCTATCAAATAATCAATCAATGAATCAATTACCAGTATAACTATCCATTCCATTCATCCATCAATCAGTAAATCCAAATATCAATTTCATATATCTCCTCTGTACTTCCATTTGTTATCAGAAACTCGAAATCTCATAGTACTGAAAAAACTCAAATCGTAACAGAGTGGACTTGGCTTTGTCACTCTTTTCTTGCGACTTGTTCCTGAACATGATTTTGTAGGCGGTAACACAATATTCAAAGTTTGTTTTCACAGCAATCTATCTGAAAAGATCCCAAATGGCACGACCATTTAATCTTTGAGGCGGGGGGGCTGGAATTGTCTTTCCACCATGGATACTTTTTTCTTTTATCTCAAGACAATCTTTTTCAACTAATATGATGGATAGAATTAATTCTTTTTTTTCTTCAAAAAAGAGTAAGAGTACTTTTTTTCAAGCTATTTGGGTGCTGGTATTTAAAAACAAAAAAAAAACAAACAAAAAAACTATTACCACAGTCTCTAATTAGCAGTCCTTTTCTCTGCCAGGAAATCAGCAACAACCTGTTGATTTTATCATAATTCTATACAGTGAGACCTACCTATGAATCAAATTATTATACTTCAATATCGGGATAGTGTCTATCCGTGGTTTTGGAGCGTGTCAGTAGAAAAACTCATTATTTTAACATTGAGCCAAATACACCTGTCCTTGTCAAGATTGCAACACTTAATTTAGGTCTCACCAGACGAGTTCTATTTGGGGGTGGGGGTAGGGCGAATTTTCATCCGACAATGACGGATTGCAGAAAAATGAAAATATGAAACAACTTCACACTTCATCCTTTACCTATAATTACCTTTATAACATGTCAGTTTTATCATTTGTCATAGTATGACAAACCATGGAGTGTTAGTACCTGGTTCTATTAATTATATAGCGAAACACAAATAGTAAACTTATTCGTGACGAATGCAGTGAATAAAACATGTCAAAGGAGTTGAGTTATTTTTCTGGTAAGTAATTATACAAAATGTGCATGCTAAACTAACAAATATACATGAAGTTCGGGATACATAAACTGGTCAGCACTCATTCACTGATTTCCTGAAGCTAGTTTAAAAGAATCGCCCTTTATATCTTATGTCCAAGACCAAAATAAACCCCGTGTTATCATTGTGAAACGAATGAGACTGTACACATTTTATTGTGGCAAATATGGGAAACATGTTGATTTGTTGAGATGGACACATTAGGATCGTAGAAGAGAAACAATACACAGTGGTAGAGGTTTGTATTGTTTTCCTCTGAAATTTGCACGAATTATTCCGTACTCTGCTCAATTGTTTTGTCAGGGTCAAATTGTACACATATTCAAATTGACCGTTTCCTAACTTAGAGCGTCATGAGATTGTTGCTTTTTAGCAACCGTTAGTTTGGTCGTGTGTACATAGGTCATTATAACTTAAATTGCTGTAAATAGGATTAAAACTATGTATTTAAATATGAAGATTGATTAAATAACAATGTAAAGTCATGGAATTAAATAATTATTATTAAATTATGAAAATATTGAAATTATTTACGGTAAATATTGAGAAACTAAATAACCAAGAAAAATACTTCAATTAAACCACCTTGTATGAAAGGTTTTTAATGTTTCGTTAGTAGAATGGGTTAGAGGGACAGAACTTAACTTTGATACTCTTAAGTTAGCTCCCTTGTTCTACCATGATTTGTTACTACTATACAAGCTATAGGAAGTGTGTTTGTGTTTGGAATACCGTACTATATCCAGTTCCAGACATGGAGGTAACAAGGAGATATTTTTTGCCACAGTGAAAGAGATTGACAAGACTGAAACAAATGACACCATTTGTAACGTCTCATCGGACAGTATTTTTTTTTATGAATTTTCGTTGGACGATAACAGTTTGCAGAAAAATGAGAATAAGTCAACATTAAAGATTGTAAAAAAAAATAACCAATTATTTTTGTCGAAAGATTTTTGTAAGATTTTGATTAACGTATTCAGGTTAATTCCAAGAACATCTAATATCTTTATATACTTAACTGACATTGCCTTCAACCCCATTTTACAATGTTCAGTTTCAATACGAAAAGGGTATTTAGAATATTTCATTTTTGAGATGAGGTTCAAACAAACATAATTAATGTTCACTTTTACCATAACAAATTGGTATGCTTCTCATTACCACTCACCCATTCTAATTTTAAGACATTTACTTCTGTAGCAGACATATATAAACACGTGAACCAACAATAGTTTGATAGTTTCCTGCAAGGTTTTATCATAGGCTGACTATTTCATTTTTTGTGCATTACTAATGTAAATAAATTGACGTAGGGGAAGTAACCACAAAGCGTCTGCATGACCAAGAAAACAGGAACATTTTACGTCCTACTATTTTCATTAAACACAAGCAAATGCGACTTTCTGTCAATTTCATAAAGTTTAAAGTCTACCTTTTCATAATTATTAAAATAAGTAACTTTACTAAATAAGTCAGTGGCAAACAAAACATGCAAACAAGGCACTTTTTTTTCGGAATATCTTTCCGGTTCACTTTAAAGGTGTGGGGGTAATTGTGCATGAGGCATTCGGAATATCCTCGTCTGTTTCCGACCTAAGTCGAATAACTTCAACTTTGTTCTACCATCCGATGGAAAAGGCCGAAGATGTACCGATTGTGATCTGAGAGCGTGGGGCAGAATACAAAACTTTTCACTGAGACCTTTCGGGTGTGACTGTGACACAGATAGCATTACTCCCTTGCACAGTTCATGGTTCCATACTCGAGGCAACAGAAGGTTGATACATATAGTGTACTTACAACTGATAGCATCTACATTTCTCCAAAGACACAAGTATGTAATCATATTATATTATGTAACATCTGACACTAATAATTCCTCTTCAGTTCTTTCCAGGTTGTATATATGACACATATCAGCCAGGTGTTTTACTTTCACTTTGTATACAAGGATTTCCTAGAAACAAATTGCACGCATATAATCTTTGGAAAAAATTTTCTGGATGTTAAAACTTGAACCAATACTGAGATAATCTCAGCTATTTAATTTTATATAAATGACTGCTTGAGATAGAAAGACACATAAATGCATACGTGCATACATCCAAACATACATTGATACATAGATTTATTTCATTCAGATGGGCATAGAGGTAAAATATACCGTCAGGTGATAGAAAAATTAGGAAAGACTAACAAACAGTCACTGGATGATAACGTGCAATTAATAAAAAAATAGGACAGTGAATACAAAATGGATGAGAAGGTTCTAATATTTTGGCGGAACTTAGGAGATGAACTGAAAATCTAAATTACGGCCCCTCGCATACCAGTAAGCCTTTGGTAACAAAGGTATCCCAAATATATATTCGTGTGAAAATTTCCAGCTTGCATGCAAAATGTATAGGAGCCCCCTCAACTGCTTACTCACATCTGTTAATTTCCTGCCGTCACTGTTGTCCTTGCATAGGTAGGCAACTTCCTTCTGGTAACAGAGATAAAGTCAACCCTGCATTTCCATAACCCTCCTATCCCTCTCACTGTAAATCAGATAGGTTTTGAAATATGAACTAGTTGAGTGTCATAATATGATGTTTTGTCTCCCATGATACAGCGCAATGAATGGTAGCGTTAGCAAAAAATAGTTAAATAATTAACACATGTTGTTCAAGTAAATATGAGTGAGTACTATCAAAATGAAAGACATTTGTTTCTCCAAACCTAATATTTGGATGCATAATTACTTTTCCACCGCTTGCCAAGACAAATGCTATAACTACTCTGTTTACACATTTAAGGGTTCTGTGTACTTTAATGGCACTGCATATTGCATGCCAATAAAGCTGAATGAGTATTTCAGACCATACAACCACTGTTTTTGGTGCCATAACTGCAAGACGAAGTTAAGGTCACTTCATATGGTCTATCAGCTCCTTGTATTTAATTAGTGTTACGACTCTAGGTCTTAAAACAATATGTAACAGAATGAAAGTGAAACAATGTAAAGGATATCAACAAGCGCTTTGTTTCCCTAGAAAACAAAGTGAACTTCAAGAGATACTTACAATATTGTGAATCGAATTCCAAATAATCCTAAATGTCCTAATCACAAGTCCAAAAATATAAAATATTCCGAATGAGTTCCAATAGTCTTGAATGTCCAGATATAACACAATGATACAATCCAGAATGTCTTTGAATGAATTCACAAAAATCCAAAGTAATGGGTTAATTCAAAAGTCAATGAGCACTTTAGTAATTCCAGTGAATGTCTTAAATAAATAATTCCTCTCGAATTATATCTGATTTCAATGTGTTTACCAAATCCCTATTTATACACATTTCACTTGACCTATATCATCACAGGATGTGAAGCAATAAAATTGGAAAAACACCCAGTCTAACTGTCAACAAGACTGACCTTGAAACCAAATGCTTGTAAACACTCTGTTTATTAGTGACCAGAGTCTAAAGTGCAACTTACCTCCATGGACTAGATTTAAATACACATTATAGATTCAATATACATAACATTAGAGTGATGTCATTTGATTCTAAATAGGCCACAGAGTAGCTTGATGGTAGAAGGCGTGACAGCTTCTCTTGGAATGTAACATAGAATTCCTCTAACTGCTTGCCGAATTTAGTCATCCAGCTGATATAGGAGCTTCTTCGTTGTAGCCCCAGGTTTGTACCTCTTAGTTTTGTTGCTGCTCGCTTGGCAGCCCAATACGGTATAGATGATTCAGTGACCCAAATATATGTGGAGTGTACCTGAAAGTCGTAGAAATTATTGTTAGCATGGTGGTAAGGGTAAGCAATAGCTGCATGCGTGATAAGGATATTATTGTAGTGTTCATAATAGTTAGGTTGTAGCTGTTGACAAGGAATTCGAATATATCTAGTGTTAGTTACGAATCGCCATCTGCCCCATAACCTTATGTTTTACTCTGAAATAGTATTCATAACACATGCATTCGCTGCCCCAATACGGAAAGAGTGTGATTCGTATTTTTGAGAGGTGATGTTTAACAATTCTGCAGAGTGTTTTAAGAGGGCCAAAAATTGGGACAGGACATGTATCGACTTAGATAAGACTGAAAGTGTGATAGGTGCTTTCACATCTTATTTACAATCTTGTTTCTTAAGTTCACTCTGAGCTTTGGCTACAATACATGATTTGAATTTGTCAACATGTCCTAGAGCCCTTTGATACCACAGTACACTCTACTACAGTAAGAGACGACGTTGACACAGACTTTGCAATGAGAGATACACTATACATTAGACAAGATGATCCACTGAACCTTCCCATAATTGGGGTAAGTTATATTGAATTCTAAAAGACTGGAACACTTCTGCATTGTAAGTTTTGATTGGATACTGAGTTTTCAAAGAGTCTGGATGTTTCTAATTGAATAAATTCCATAGTTGAATTGGTAGGACTTTGTGGGACTTACTGCTGCACGTGGGGGCAGTTCCTTAAAACTGACCCATTGGGAACAAGAAATCAGCTAATACTACATTTTGCTCACCTGGAATGTGCTCTTCTTTCAGTAGTATGTTAAATTTTAACGTCTGACGAACTAATGTATATACTAATTTTTATCATTCATTTTGATTTACATTATTAATTATTGATAGTGTGAAAAACTGCTTGGTAATCATTTTGAAGAGACCTTTTTTATTTTCCAAATCTTCGCCCAAAAAAAGATATGACATCTAATAATGGGAATAGCTCCAAAAAGGTTATATCATATGATTCCTGACAGGGCTGTCCTTTTAGCACAACTTAGTGCCACTGAAAATATATTTCAAAACCTAAACGTATTAACATTTCATTTTAGTACCATCCAGACTCTAGCAAACTATTATATCTCCCTTCATACGACTGGATGCGCTAATCTTATGGTGCAGCATCCTAACTTCAATATTTGCATCTATCAGCCTTCTACAGAACATCTAAGGGCTGTAAAGGGTCGCCATGACTTATTTGCGTTATGAAAGTGTATGTATTTATTGATACATAGTATAAAGTATCCCATACAAATTATACAAATTACAACAGTATATAATTAGTTGAAATCATCAAAGCATGGGTTGATGTTGAATTGAGTGATTTAGTTGCATATTTATATCTGAATAAATAAGTCAATCTCCATATAAAGGACATCTCTTTCTAAAGGACATCTTATATACATTTTAAATTCTAAAGGACATCTTATATACATTTTAAATTCTAAAGGACATCTGTTTCTAAAGGACATCTTATATACATTTTAAATTCTAAAGGACATCTGTTTCTAAAGGACATCTTATATACATTTTAAATTCTAAAGGACACCTGTTTCTAAAGGACATCTTGTATACATTTTAAATTCTAAAGGACACCTGTTTCTAAAGGACATCTTATATACATTTTAAATTCTAAAGGACACCTGTTTCTAAAGGACATCTTATATACATTTTAAATTCTAAAGGACATCTGTTTCTAAAGGAGATCTTATATACATTTTAAATTCTAAAGAAAAGTTTCTGCACAGTTTTCCGCCATAAAGACAGAGCTATATGGTTCCATTCGCAATTATGTCATAGTAAAGTCCACATGCGTATTTTCATTATCTAATATTGGTATTAATTCTTCCATGAAACGGGGATAATTAGCTAAAACTATTCAGGTCTGATAGTAGTATGAAAAAAAGTTTTTTTTCTTGTCTTAAATATTCATTATCAGTCAATAAAGACTTTGAAGTTCCCTCCTAAATAGTTATGTACATGTTTATTGACTTTTAATCATTTACGATTTTCTGTTCTTCTTTGCTGTCGATGTACTGTCATTCTCGTTCTTAGTTCATCTTTCGACTGACCTGTGTAATAGGCTTCACGTTTCAACCGTATTTATGCATAAAGAACATTTTTAGAATTGCAATATATGTCCTGTTTAACTTTAAATATCTTACCATTATTAAACTTTACTGAGTTTCCTTCTATGATATCTGAACGCATTTTACATCCACAGGTACCACATTTGGTTATCAGGACGTCTGTTTCAATGAAATAAATAGACTTGGTAAGAATTTGTTTAAATTTTTTGGTTGTCTCTGACAAGTAAACTTTTTTTTTCAAAAACATTTCTCATTTTGTCACCACGACGAAGTAGCTGTTCGCATCACTATGTCCGTACCATAACGGAGCCCGAGGCTTTTGTTCGACGACATCTTGATTGATAAACCCCGAAGAGTGTTATCGGTGTATGTATTTTTTGCCTCGTTTGAAATTTTCAAAAGCGAGGCGGGAATAAGTTCTATAGAAAACTCAAAGTAAATTCATGTATAATTTCCGCTGCGGTCGGATGCATACAGGTAGGTTCTATACATAGTCTAGTCGTAGTTTTATTATAAGCGATTCTTCGGTGACTTTACCTGTATAAGGCAGTCAATTGGCCTTTCCTACAGGTAAGTTTTTATTAGAATTGCTATTATAGAGTCCACTTTGTAAGTATTAGTAGCGACGCTTCAATACTTTTACCTGTATAGGCTGCCAATTGGGCCTTCTTACAGTTAAATGTTCACACAGTGTGTAGCACGGTACGTCCACTCGCTGAGTTCATAAACCATATTTTGTCTTACAGATTGCAACCATGGGCACGACTAAGTGTAAGCTATGCAAACAGTGGGAACACGGGAATGACAACCATTATACATGTCTAGCTTGCTCCGGTTGCCAATCTGCAAATAAATGTCAGATATGCGCCGCCGACCGAATGTCAGTGGGCTTGCAATACCAGAGGGCACAAAAGGGGAAGGCGCTGAAGCGCACCTTAAGGGACGAGGATGCCATTAGTATAGATCTTGATGTCACTGGGTCAATAATTTACTTTTCGAAGGGTATCGCACTCCATAAAGCTCATCAGTCACAAAGCGATCCAAGTTATCCCGATCATCGACAGCGACAGCTCTGACGCCGCCCTAACCGCCTCAACCTGACAAACCTTTTCGGCGAAACTAATATGCCTGATACCGCACGGGTTTGGCGACCAATCGTCTTTACCGGCTACATTTGTGTTAGATCAAGATCAAATTAAGCCTACTCAGAGAATATCTCGCACATAAGAAGTAAGGACCGGTTTTATGGATCAAATATCACATAACCAGTTCCAACACAAACAATTGGGCAACTTCATGCAATATGAAATGGCACTGTTCCGTCAGGATCGGGCTCTGTCATACGTATCAGATTGCAACAGGTGATCACCACAGTCAATCTTATCATTTAAGCCAAAAGACGCAAGGTCTTTGTCCAGTTTGCCTACCCCACACCACACAGGCACTCTCATGGATCAGCTTCTCCAGCGTAGTGCTACAGGTCACTCAGTGCACCAGGTGCCCAGTTCAGTGCCCCAGTACACAAAAAATATGGATTCACTGCGTTTTCATGCGTGTGCGACTCAAAGGAGCACTTGGTTAGTGATCGTTTGGAAATAACTGTATCCCAATCAGAGCGTTCTGCGAGCACAGTAAGCAATCTTATCCAGCTTCATATGAGATTGCACAGGAGAAGTCGGCGTCGCCTTATTCACATAGACACAACGACGTATGCTCACATACTCCATTGTCTTTGCTAGATCTCACTATGACACTAGAAGACTCTGCCTTCAGAGCGTCAATCGAGGAAGTCTTTCGTTTGTTGGCACCGAAGTTGTATGCTCCTCTTTCTCCTTCAACAACCTGGTCTAAAGCTCCGACATCAGTTGGTTGACTAATAAAGAAAGACGATTTAGCGTGTAAGCTCCTATCACAGTCTGGTCGAGTTGCTGACCTTTTGGGTTGCTTGCAGAAACAATTACAGGACCCTAGTGTCAACAGACTCTTCTTTTCCCAGCGACGCCTTCCATCAAAGTTTAGCAGGAGGTTCTATAAGACCCACACCCCAGTTTTTCACATGGACACCCCAGCAGTAGACAGAGACATTACAGCCCCGAGCATGTCAAAACCCTACTCAGCACACATGGACTGGAAGTCGTTTAATGACACACAACAGCTGGTGCGGAATGTTGTGACAGTGGGTTATATGTTCGACTTAGTCTCGATGGCAATCTTCCAAAAGGCAGGAAATAGATTATCATCTCCCACCTCGAATCCCACAGGACATGCGGGGGATTTTATTTCTCGAATGGCGCGAGTCCTAAACAGAGCTGCGCAGCACATCCTGGCCAATGCCGTAACAGCAGCAACAAATTTACAACTGGCGGAAAGAGATGCAATGGTCTCCACTTCCACCTTTTTGAAAGAACACCACAAAGCCAAGCTAAGATCGTAGCCATTCTATTCTATTTAATGGCCAGGTCGAGGATATACGTACACAAGACACTAAAGAGACAAATTTCCCTCACACACAGCCTCGGACATTGAGGAAGGATTTTCAGGGAAGTAAACAAAAGGATAGAAAGGACGCACATAGGACACAGCCGACAGGGAAGCAGTCCTTCCGATCCTTTACCCGTAGAAGGCCACAGTCCTCAAGAACGAAAGTGGACAAGAGGCAGAGAGAAGGCGATCGTTTTCACCCTAATTCTTCTCCACGCCAGCTTCCATATAACAAGAAATGACACTATTTTCACGCCGCACTTGTCAGATGTCCCGGTGGGGAAAATGCCCCTATTTTTCGCTGTCGAATGAGAAAGTATTTGCCACGACGATCAATGGACCCGGCAAGTGGTTTCAGAGGGCCTCATTATCACGTTCAACGCACTTCCTCCTTTGTTCAGATTCCCTTCAGCTACAGACGTCCCGAAGGATCAGTTCAAGGCGGACGTTCTGCAGCGAGAAATCAACAACCTTCTCCAGAAAGGGGCGGTAGAATCATCTAAAATCACCGGGTTTTAATTCGAGACTCTTCCTGGTCCCAAAGGCCAACGGCACTCTTCAACCAGTCATAGACCTAAGTGCCCTCAATCGTTTCATTTGCATCCCATGGTTCAAAATGGAAACACCAAGGCGGGTTTTAAATGCCGTTCAGGAGGGAGACTTCACTATCAGTATAGACCTGCATGATGCATATCTGCATGTCCCAATTCACAAAAGTTCCAGGAAGTTCCTGCGGTTCGCTTCCAGGGAGACAGTTTACCAGTTCAGAGCACTTCCTTTCGGACTCAACATCAGTCTCTGGGTCTTCACACATCGTATGGGCAGGGTCATGGCCTATTTCAGGACCACCTCCACGGAAGCGACATTCACCAACATTCTTCAAAAACACCAGGTGAGTTATATTTTGGAGGAATACATCATATTCTTTGTTACCCTCCTTCTCAGACTTGGATTCCTTATCAACCAGGAAATATCCGAGATCATACCAGCTCAGAATTTTATCCATTTGGGTATGGAGTTCAGAAAAATATGTAAACATAGCATGTCTCCCTCTGGAACATGCATCGAAATCAGTTTAATGGTGTCTTCAGTTCTTGCACACTACTCTCACTCAGCCCGAGAATTCCTTCGCCTGCTGTTTTTCTTCAATGCAGCAGCGGACCTCGTCGTCCTAGGTCGCCTTTTGATGGCCTTTTTATGGAACCATTACAAATGATTATGTTGTCCCAGTCGAGGCAGAGACTTTCAGGGTTGGCTTAACCAATACCAGTCTCCATGCACATCAGCTTCAATCTCAGAAGATCGGAGAACCTCAATTGGCTCACATCAGGTGTTTCCTTGCATGTACAACCTCCGGAAATTGCGGTTTGTAATGATGCGATCACAGAGGGCTGGGGTGCAAATCTTTTTCTATCATTCCAGGAGGCCATTTGAGAGTGACCTACTCAGGATCGTCTTTTGTATATCAATATCCTCGAGATGAAAGTCATACTGAAAGTATTTCATTGATGGCAGGGAAACTGCAGGGAAAAGGCGTTCTCATTCCGTCCAACAGCTCCACTGTGGTTCTTGTTTGGGATTTTCTCAGTTGGTGTCTTCAACCACTGGTAACAAAGGTGGAATGCAAAACTCCCAACCATTGTATCACCAGTCCCGGATGGGAAAGCCTGGGCAGTCGACGCTCTTTCCAGTGTCACTCATGACAGCCCCTGCTTTCCTTGCCAAGAACAGGCTCCTGCTCATGCAAAATCAGGTTCTTTTTAGGCGAAACCTCTTTCTGTCCTTGACCCTTCTTCTCAAATTCGTCAACAGGACACGGTGAGAGCTCAGAAGTGATATCTGAAAAACACAGAGCCGGTGCGTCTATTCTTACCTCTCAAAGAAGAAAAGGGCGACATATCAGCGCAGGCACTCTCGTCCTGGATAAAATGGGTTGTCCGCTCCGCATATCGAGAATTAACCTAAGATCAAATGAACTTGCAACGAATTTTGGCTCATGAAATTAGGTCAGTCGCAACATGCATTGCATTCGAGCAAAACTTTTCCCTATCTGACATTATACAAGCCGTGATATGGAGGTCAGAGTAAACTTTTCGGGTTTCTACCTCAGAGATCTTTCATCCCAAAAGGCTCAGTTAGAGCTGGTGGGACTTATCGCCTCAGCGCAACATGTTTCCTTCCAGGGTCGTTCCGAAGCTTCCTAACGCTTGACGACTTCAGCTGGATTTGCGAGAGGGAAATGTTTCACTTATATCAAAGCCGCGCTTTGGCATATGGAGTCTATGCCCCAGCCGTTTATCTATCTAGAAGCTGCCTCACATGCCTTAGGGACCGGTGATCGCATCTCCCTCCACCGCTTGCCTATTCTCTCTAGGTATTTTGATCTCGTAATTTATTTGAAGAAGAAACTAATTTTTCTAGTAAAATATGTTTTCCTCGATAATACTTACCAGATCATTATATGGATACACCCTCTCAGCCTCCCCGTAGTTACATTCTTCAAAGAGAGTGTGCATTCAGCTCCAGTAGTAACTGAAATATTCACATTATTTGACGCGAAGCCCTGCATCAAGGGGAGATCACCCTATTTAACTGCCACCTGTGTGGGCAAGTAACGTTTAGCTTTCTTAGCTAAAAAGTTTAGCCAGTGAGGGCTGGATTATCGATATAGTAGTAGTTCTCCTAAGGTATTATGATCGGGTAAGTATTATCGAAGAAACATAGTTTACTGGAATAATTGATTTCCGCACAGCTAGTATAAGCATGCCTATAACGGCATTGTGAATAGAACTTGCACTTCTCATGGCAGTTGTAAACTCAAGAACACATTCACCGGTATTGCTGTTTGTATTTTACGTAAAATTTAGGGTTGTCTGTTGTGGAGACTAAATATGTTCAGGATATTTTTCTCCGGGAAGGGGGTTTCTTTAGGGTTAGTAATAATGTATAACATTCACAATTCCCAATCCAAAATACCCCCAGATGATGTGGGATTTCGAGTTTTTTTCAATCAATACCCCTCAATATACTAGACCCACGTTGTAGCAGCAAGCTGTATATCTCTAAGATACTCCAGTACCTCCTCGTTTATTAGTGGGTGCTTTTTAAGCACAACGCTAATAAATATAAAAAGTTCACGCATGGCTGAAGCCACGAGACTCTGGTACCTGTTGGTCTAAGGTTAAATGTCCGCCATTTACTGTCATCCCTCCTGAAAAGCCATATAAAACTACATATCTTTCCATAGCTGATTTCAAAAGCAGGCCTAAATCGTTATATTACCACTCTAATATTTTCTTGTAATTTCAAAGGAATCAAGTGGGTCAAAACGACTTGGGGCTGGTTTTGGAGATTCTAGGGTACAAGAGTCAAGGACAAACACTCTTTCATTCACTTGAGATTCTACATCAGCTTTATATTGTGACGAAGACTACCCAATCTCACATTTTATGTCAGTCGTTTCTCGTTTTGCTTCACAGTTGCAGTAGGTGTTGAAGTTTTGTGGCTGTCAGTGATGATGGGTCCACATCTGTTCAGCGTGTTCCGATATCGTCTTCTCGCTCTGTGAGGTGAACGGGAGAGGGGAGAGGTTTCTTTGTTCCTAAGTGCATGCCTTCCTCTTCATCGTGTTCATTGTTTATTATCATTGATACGGAGTGTGACGCCTTTGCAAATCGATGGCTTCTGAGCCCTCTGTTCTCAAACTCGTATTACATGTCTTCATGATCGATCTCAAATATATATTTTTTGACGATTGGATGACTTTTCCAACACAATTTAAATATCCATTTTAAAGAAATGATTACATTGAACTTTCTGGATTTTTAGCATTTATTTGAAATTCATCTCTGTGTATTGCTTTTTCTTAAAATGCTAGTGTTAGCTTGGCTTTACCTGTGATCGAAAATAAGTTCAGCAAGCGCAGATGAGTTATACTGAATTATAGGCTAATCAAAATCCGTTACCACAAATAACCACAGATCTCTCAGATCAAATATCCGCTTATGATTATATTAAATGTGCGCAGATATTCATCGCCCGATTCCTTATAGGTGCCCTACACTTATTAGGCTATGACTTCAGGGATGAACACAAAGCATGGATGCCACAATTTAGTACTATTATAAAGAACTTTCCTTAATTTATATGTTAACTTCAGACACAGTCTGGTTATATATTTTCATAGATCCATTAATGTTTTTTTAAGAGGATGGATATGAATTGACTGATGCCAGGCTTCCCTGGGTCATGAATATAGTTCAAGTTTAGGTGTTCTTCGGCCCTTTCTGATCAAGACAAATGTGAATTGTTCATTATACGTCATTTCAAAATGATTTATCTCTTATCCTTACGTTTGCGTATATTTATTTTCTTTTCTTCCATACATCTACGACCACAGTTATGTTTCGTATCTTGTACATCACTGCATATGTATTTTTAATCATATATAATAACATGTAGCAAATTATAATTGAGGTGTGAGACCTATATTATGTCCTATCAATATCGCCCACCTAGACAACGCATAGAGATTTGATAGAAAGTGCTGCAGTAGATGTATGTTACTGAATTCATTTCCTGACTTTAAGTGAATGAAATTAAATAAGGGAATTGTATTTTCTTTGACGTATTTCCATCTTTTTTATTATTGTAATCGTGTCAGTTTCCTTAACATCTACTTCAAGAACTTCATAAACTGAAAAGCAAATAATTATCTTTGAAGAAATATAAACTAATTGAGGCCATGTTGCAAAATATTGCGAAACAACGACCTTAACTAAAAACTAATTCTCTAGCTTTCATAAGAAACACCGGATTATGTGATGGCATATTCATACGTACAGTAGTATTCATTTAGGAATAATAACACCTAAAATTTGGGTTTCTTCCCTGAACTGGATGCTAATTAATAATTCAACTGAATAAATTATACTGATGCAGCTTGAGCATTGTAAGAGCATTAGTCAAAATTAGTAGAAAGGTCAAATTAGATCCCACATTAAAAATGTGAACATATGTCTACATTTCTTTATTAACATAGGAACATTAAAGAAAACACATATGAAGATTCATTGTGACTTTCTAACTATTTCTCAGATTGATTTATATTTCTTTCCATGCGACACAACTTTGTTTAATAGCATTATGGGCCTCAAATGAACAGAAAACAATTAACAATACAGTAGTAAAATTTGTAAATGATCTATTTCTTTTTTTATAGACTAAACTGTACCTGGTCAACGATGGATTCATACGAATGCCCTGTATGTTATGTGGTATATGATGATCCACGATGTCTTCCTTGTGGTCATTCCTTTTGTATGAAATGCATATCGCGAATCGCAGGCGATAGGCGGAATTTTACTTGTCCTTGTTGTATGGAAAATGTTGCACTGAATGTTGCCGGAGCAGAAGGATTACCGAAAAATTACAGCCTCAGCTCCATAATACAAGATCTTCCATCGTCAATGTGTAGCGAACATAACAAGACATTTGATATGTTTTGTGCAGAATGCAGTGTGACTATCTGTTATAAATGCATATTTGGTTCGCATTCTGGTCACAACATTGAAGATATAGATGCTGTATTAAGTGAAAGGAAAGTAAGTTTAACATATGGAAAACATGTATATGTGTGCATGTTTACATGCATGCCTGCATCATAATCATCATCATCATTTTTCTCAGAATAATAATAATAATAATAATAATAATAATTATTATTATTATTATTATTATTATTATTATTATTATTATTATTATTATTATTATCCAGTTTCACAGCAATTCGATGGTATTATTGAGGTCTTTCTTTATCTTGAGGTCGAGTTGCTTCCATTTTCCTAAGATCTCAAAAACTTTGCTCAGTATATTTGCCGTCCAACAGAAGATTCGCTCTCATATGTAAGTTTCCAGTTTTTTTTGTTTTATTTTAGTGTATGGAGAATTGCTGCTAATGCTCCCACAACGATTGATACGGTCTTTGTGTCTGTAATTTAGATCTTTCTAAGTTCTCTGGCCAGTCACTGATAGTTCTTTGGTAATACTTTGTATGTGAGGTATGTATTGTTCCCCTCTGTGCGTCTGTCCTCCCGTTCTGTACGCTGTGATTGGTCTGTATCTTTATGTCATACAGAAGCTTTGGCTGCTGTTTTGAACATATATCTCCTCTTTCTGATGAACACTTCACTGAGTGCTTCATTAGATATTCTTAAGACAGCAGCAAGCGTATCGCCAGAACTAGTTTGTCATTCCAATTTTTGTATCCACTCTGTGATAGATTTCTGCACTCAGTAATCATCCAGCTCATCGCTTTATTTGTATACTTTCTTATTCTGCACAATGCTGATTCGTCTTGATTTTGCACACTTCCTTTCACCTTGTTGACCATAATGCCCCTGTATTGCCATCGGCAGTTCTTTAGCCTCTTTCTTTAACTCTTCAAGTTTCCTCACCGACTGGCTGATTTTTCTTCTTCTTTTTTTTTTTTTCCTTTATAAACTGATCTAGTTTTGCATTTTCCAGTCATTTTGATGTTTTTTCTCTGTGCTTTTTCTGCTGGTGCTCATTTTTTTCTTAAGTTGAATAGAGAATTTCTTCGTCTTACGCCAAGACTAGAAACGTTTAATCACTTTCCCAATAGGATTTTACTAGGCTTCTCTTTTCTGCGTGGTGTCACAAGCATACCAAGTCTCTTCCCCAAGTTTCCTGTGAAAGTCAGCATCATTGCATCATTTCCTTTTGTGCTGTGTACCACAGATGGACATTTGCTTTCTGATCTTTTTCTGTGCATTTATTAAGCTGATGGCTGTGTATCTGACGATTATACTGTCTATATATTGATGAGATGCGACCGTGTTAACTCCGTTGAGTTTTTAGGTTAGTAATATCCCCCATCTCGTTTTATGTTCTCTGTCTCAAGAACTACTACGTATCTGTAAGGTTATCAGGGAGCTTAAGACCCTCTGATTTTGCCTCTTTGCGAAGTTTGAAGCTTGATGCCGTTCACTTATTGATCCCACATTTATTTAGGTTATTACTGGCGAGAATCCCACCTGTCTGGACAGAAGGGTTTATCTCAGATTAATTAGTTCCTCATGGACTTGTATCCTAATATATCTCCCCTTCTTTGAGCATGACTTTTCCGGGTACATTGTCATGACTCGTGAGCTACATACTCCGGGATACCATGCTGTTTGCAGTTGCCTTTGTGTGTTTTTAGCTATACTAACCAGATTCAGACATTCCAGGATCCACCAAAAGTAATTTTTGTCGTCATTCTGTATTCTTGTTTCTGTGTCTTCCTCTTTTACTACTTCTTCTTCTTCTTTTTTTTTCTTCTTCCACTCTTCTAAATCCTCTTGATGATATTTTTGGTTGATATTTTCTCCTCGGGTTGGATAACTACCAGTGGCTTTAGATATCTTTTAGATATCGGTAACCTTCTGCAGCACTCAAACTGTTCCAATGATTTTCGTTTAGGTACTAGGTCTGGCTTTAGTGCTATGTTTTGATCTTCCTCGTGCCTTCCTATAGCTTGTGGGCATTGCTCCTGGTGTTTCTAATACGACTGGTATGATCTATATCTCAGTTTTACAAACCTTTCTATGTTCGCTGGCCGGGTTTCATACTATTTTACTCTACACTCCTTACCTGCGACGTGGCGGTCCTCTGGTACTGCTAAGTCAATGATATGGGTCAGCTTCCACCCATTGCCATCCAATACTACATCCGGTGTCCTGGGTTGCATCCTATGTTGGGTCAGGATGTTAAAAATACCACCAGATTTGTTCTCTACCACTTTTCTCTGCCTTGTTTTAGTACCAATTGTTTGTGCACTTAAGCCCTTAACTTTGAGACAGTCACCAGTATGTGTCATAGACTAGATTGTCATGCCGATATTTGTGCTCAAACTTTGGTCCGCAAACAAATAAAGTGATTGACTGCCTCATCCCTACACCTGTACATTTCGCACAATAGTAAGACGCCTTGGTTTTGTACACTTGATCTCACCGTGTTGACTGAAGTTCCTGATCCATTGCTACCATTACCAATCCTTATGTTTCTCTCTTTAGAGTTCCCTGTGGAAACCATGTCTAGGTGCCTTCACAGACCCGTTGTTCTGTTTCTACAACAAACTGTCCATGCATAGCATTTTCCCTCCATTCCGATTTTCTTTCTCGGCGCTTTCTCTGCTGGTAATCCTTCTTTTCTTTGTTCACTTTGAGAAGACATCTTTCTTCCCTAACCTAGAAATATTTCATCAGTATTTCAGTCTCAACCCCCACACACTCACCCGCACCCCCTCCCACTTTACCTATTTTCTTCGGAAGTTATTATCTGTGTGCATGTAATGCATTCACTCTCTGGTCTTTCTATATGTGTATACAAACTTATATTGGGACCAACCCACTATTCCAGTTGTCCGCCTGATGATGGAAAATTCCCAGGTATTGATAGCCGCGGTTGTGTCACTTCCATGTAGCTTTGTTCATAGTACTTCACCACTATGAACGTTTGTTTCCTGACTTTAATCTTTAGCTATCTCCCTAAAATAACAAGCTATGTGTAGTCTTCATCTTCCCTTAGTTATTTTAATCTCTGATTGTCTGGTATCTTTATGCCTTCTGTCTGTTCTAGTTTAATACGCTTGATGCCTTGATGTCTTTTATTATCGGAGCAGTGTGATCTTTTCATCTATGCTGCAACTCTGTCTATGTTTATTCAAACTTACAGTTCAGTTGCTGATCTGTCATGGATACTAGTGAATTTCTTTAGGCAGAATATATGAACATAGTCTGGTCTGGGAGTTTTCCAGTTGGGCTTTTTTCTGTAACTGTTTTGGCAAGGATTCTGTTGTTATTTATAAAATATACTTATTAGTCAAAATCCATGAGTGCATCTTTCCCATTCTCCAGCTACTCCTCGTTGCCTTTGTGCTTGCTTAATTTGCTCAACATCTCGCTGCAGAATTTCATGACTTCCTGCTCATGTGACATGGCGTTGCAATCATTCTTAGTTTAATCGTTGACCTGTCGGAATAATTGACGTTGGTTCGTCTTGAATCCCTTGTTTTATTTATACTGCTTTACTCTGCCATTGTGACTCTTGATTTTCCCTGTTGTTGCCTTTACTTGTTGATTCAGTTCTACTATTGCATACTTCAGTGCCTTACGGTGTATACTGTACTTCTTGCTTTAGTATGTTCTTCTACCAGTCTCTTGTTTTCCGTCTTTTTCGAGGAGTTTCAGCTTTATTAAGTATTGACTTTTCTCATCTAGTTGCCTTTACATCCTGTGTCTCCATGGTGGAACTGCTTCCCACGTGTTACTTGTTTTAACGCAGGGTTTATTTTCTAGTGCCTGGTTTATTACCAGTACACTCCATATATCAAGTTGTTCGTTTCCTTTGTGTTGTAGTTATAAGTAAGAGATAGCACATGATTTACCTTTTGTATTTCTCGCATAAATGATTGATGTTTACTTCACTTAAGGCAGGAATATTATTTCTGTCGCTGCTATATAGTGCTGCAATCATTTTATCTGTGATATATGTCATCCACAGCTCTCTATCTGCTGTTTACTGGAGGGAGCCACTGCTGGCCGAGTGGTCTAAGGCGCTCGCCTTTACCGATCACGGCCATCTCACCTCTGTCCGCGTTGGTTCGAGTCTTGGGCTCGGCCATTGAGGTTATGTGAGAAAGCTTGCGTGTAGCTTCCCGTGGGTCGGTGGTTATTCCCGGGATTTTCCCGGGTTCTTCCTCCACCTGATATACTGGTCGCCATGTATGGCCTATCATGTGCTGAAAAATGGCGTTAAACCCATAAAGAAAACCAAACCAAACCTGTTGAATGGAACTTGATTGTGTCTCCATCTTCAAAGTCATCCACAGCTCACTATCTGCTGTTTAATGGAACTTGATTGTGTCTCAATCTTCAAAGTCATCCACAGCTCACTATCTGCTGTTTAATGGAACTTGATTGTGTCTCCATCTTCAAAGTCAACCTCAATGCGATGAAACAACGATCTTTCAAGCTGATTATCATGTTCTGATTGAGCCTTTTTTTATCTCTGTATCTGCACTTCCAAACGCTCTTGGATATGCAACGCACATGATCATTCATGATCATTCAACCTCTTTTCTGATGACATGTCTTTTTTCTAGCCAAAGATTGCACATTCGGCGTCTGTTATTATTATTATTATTATTATTATTATTATTATTATTATTATTATTATTATTAACCGATTGCTTTTTTGATTGATTGATTGTGTAATCGATTGATTGATAAAGCTAAGTTTATTGCAAAAAAAATATATTTTACTTTTCTGTTATATATTTTATAAAGGAATCCATATGAATTTGACTTATGGATCGAGTGAAAAAAGTTTGTCAAAAGACTATTGACACAGCTTTTAATTTCTCACAAATAATGGAGGTATAGCGAATTATAATAAAACTTTCAAAGTCAGAGAAATACATAAGAGAATTTATATTTATTTGCCATTGCTTTGCTTTATTAGTTAATTATCTATTTTTAAATTAACATAAGGTCATTAGTTTGCAATTACTAACTCGTTGCATATCAATACTGCTTATTTTAGAACTCAAACATTTTACAAAGACCTGGCGATAACTTCTAAACAAATGATTTTATTGTGATTGTTGTTTTACTAATTAATAATCTATGTTTGTAATCGACAGGGAATAATTGCAAATCTTCTTGAATCTACAAAACTGTGGCAATTAAAGATAAAGGAGAAAACAGATGCTACAGGACAGTCACGGCGTTCAATGCAGGTGATCATTTCAATCCGCTTCTTTTTTTTTTTGGTAAAAATGAAATTTCTGAAGAGTGCATAATCGATAGGCGTTAATTAAAAATCAAATTATTTACTTAATGTGTCATACAGTTTGATAACATTGACTAACAGCATTATTTCTATGCGCACATTTAAATTTATAACATAAACATCACAATCATTAGCACTGTAACGTAACATCATAAAAAAGTTCGTCACATTTTAATATAAAGCTTATCTAAGCTGTGTGGCAACATCACTGAGTAATACATTTAATACTTTATATTATTTCATAAATAGAATCTTAAACTAGTGTAGACATAAAATTAATTCAGCTTATTGAATCACACAATCAGCTCGTAGCATATAATATTATTCGTTTTTGATAAATTTAATATCTAATGAGAGTTTGTGCTAGAGGCCGACCGAATGTGATTTTCTGGCTTCGGCCGAAACCGAAACCAAACCGAAAGTTAAAGATGAGCTTTCGGCCGAAACCGAAGCCGAAACCGAAAGATGTATAACCCAGCAAAAGATTTAAAAGCTATGCTGTGAAACTAAGTCAAAGATGCAATAAAAAAATAAACTTTATCAATAAAACTTTAATACTCAAGTATTTCGTAATCCAGAAATAATCAATACGAGCCTACACTTGCAGTCTTGCAGTAACAGTTGTTAAATAGCTGTTCGTTCAGCGTTCATTGGTTAGTAGTTGAATCCAAACAAACGAATGTTGTAGTTCAGAAACAAAAGTTTTTCTGCATTTTCGCCCAGTAGGTTGCTGCGTCGGTCGGCATACAGCTGCCCTGCTGCACTGAACAACTGCTCACTTGCCACGCTGGTGGGTGGTGCAGACAAGTACTTGCGAGCAGCGGATTCCAGAAGTGGGTATTGACTACAATGCCAATACGCATATATATCCGTCATTCGAGGCAGACGTGGCTCTTTGAGGTAACTATTTAACTGTTGTTCGTACAGCGGCATGTCATTGTTTTGACTTCGACTGTCATTAGTTTCTGATAGATCGATATTAGAAGACTGACTGTCATGCGCAGCCCACAGATCCACCTCCTCTTCGGCATCGGACGTCTCGCTGTTCTCAGGTTTGGACTCAACGCTGTCAGTTGATGAAGCTGCGGCTGGCGTACTGACATTACTCGTAGCAGATTCTTGAACCGAACGTAAAAAATCCAGAACTACTTTCGTTGCTACCGTTTTCTCTTGCTCGCTGAAGTAAGTATCCTTGAAGCGTGGATCAATCAGCGTGGCAGCAAGAAAGAGTGCTGAGGAACCAATATAAGAGAATCGACGATACATTGCATCACGCAGCGACGCTTTCATCTGCTTCAGGCCCTGATCTGCTTCTGTAGTAGTTTTTAGCATGTTATTCAGATTAAAGACGAGCGGGAAAACCAATGAAATGCATGATTCGTCAGCACAAATGTCCAACGTTGCTGTGTAGAATGGTTTTAGAAGTTTCACAATTCTTCCAGCCAGTTCCCATTCTGCGTTCGAGAGGCTGTCAATTCCGCCTCGCTCTACGCTAAACAGATTAATTGCCTTGCTCTGTTCGACCAGATGCTCCAGCATAAGATAGGTGCTATTCCATCTCGTCTCAACGTCCTGCAGTAACGAGTGTGATGGGACTTTCATCGTGAGTTGATGTTCCATGAGATGACGGCAAGCCTGCTCACTATGCTTAAAGTGGGCAACAATCTTACGAGCTTTTTTGATGACAACTTGTACTGATGTTTGCGTAAACAGTGCATCATGCAGAACCAACTGTAAAGTATGGGACACGCAGCCAATATCAGTGACGCCTGCGAGTCTCATTGCACTTTTCATGTTCGCGGCATTGTCTCTTACTCCAACGTGAATCTTCTCGGCTATCACCCATTTCGCCATGGCTTCCAGAAGTTTCGATGCAAGATAATTTCCATCATGGTCTTGTTCCAGCACCATCGCACTCAAGATAACTTTACGCCGCACATCTGCATGAATGAAATGAGCCGTGAAGCTCAGCAATGAGCATGATTTCGTTGGATTGCTCCATCCATCTGTTGTAAACGAAATCCATGTAGCCTCTTGCAGTAGATTTGCGACGTGTTTCACGACTTTGTCATATGTGGCAGGCATAAGCGTTGTTCTGTAATATTTCTCGCTTTTGACGTTATAACGACGAGTGCTCAGTGGATCACCAATGTTCAATCTTTT
The DNA here is from genome assembly GCA_029931535.1 of Margaritifera margaritifera. Taxonomy (NCBI): domain Eukaryota; kingdom Metazoa; phylum Mollusca; class Bivalvia; order Unionida; family Margaritiferidae; genus Margaritifera; species Margaritifera margaritifera. The sequence continues at coordinate 2,665,558 of JAQPZY010001679.1, read as the reverse complement.
GAATCCATCACCTTCAACAATTGAATAGGGCAACATGTCGACAATGATTAAGTCCATGATGCACTTATCAATTCGCTGAACAGATACATGGTCTTCAGGCCAGATCATTCTGCTCTCAATCATTGACGTCAACGAGGGCTGGACAAAATTCGGTAGTGCATGTTTCATCACTGTCTCCTCTATCTTCATCTTTTTTGCAGCACGCTCTGCTTCGTCATTCATGGCCATCTTCAAGTACGTGCCATGAAGCTCCTTGTGGCAGCTGGCCAGATGTCCTTTCAAGCCTGAAACTGTTTGAAGTTTTGGTTTATCGCTGCCTAATGAAAACAGTTTGTTACATTCTTTGCACTTTGCCTTTCTTGCATCTGCCTCAACTTTTGTGAAATACTTCCACACCGCATTCTTCGACATTCTTTAACGATGATTTACAATTTTTTTTAATAACTTAATTTAGGCCTACTACTTCGATTAACTTATCAATTCTTTACATTATTATATACGTTTTATATACGTGTTTTATACGGATTACGTGTTATATACGTTTACAGACTAACAGCCTTACATGTGCCGCTGCATAAGCAGAGTGACAGTTTGTCTCTTGACGTTCTGGTAGTCGACCGAAAGCTTAAATCACTTTCGGCCGAAACCGAAACTACGCCGAAAGTTGTCATATGGGAACTTTCGGCCCCGAAACCGAAACCGAAACCGAAATTCGGTCGGTCTCTAGTTTGTGCAATATCCTTATTATTGAGGAGTATAAAAAGTGGGTCTCCATGTTAAAAGGAGAATGTTTTTGAATGTATACATGGCCTAAAATGTTATACCATGAATATTGCTGCATGGTCTCTGGCATCGTACTAAACAAGAATGTTGTAGACTAAATGAACAAGGGAAACAAAAGATAATAGCAAACAAAACGTCTTGTGTTATACCAGGGTCAAACATATGTAGGCAGACTTGTAAGAATACCTTGTACAAAACGCTAAAGGGTTTAAATTTATAAACTCTGAAGACAAATATTGTGCATGGAAGTAATTGTCGGGAGCTTTAATCGCTTTCGAGATTCAATCCTAGTTCTTGCAATGGTATTATTGATCTACATGAAACCCATAACTTATGATCAAAGTGAAATAGCTAGAAGTTCTGCGTTCTGCAACATATTTAAAAAATAATATAGTAAAATAGTTATACATTTCACTAAACTTCTCTGTTGTGTATGTGTATATATATATATATATATATATATATATATATATATATATATATATATATATATATATATATATATATATATATTCTGCATATAATTTCAGGAAGAGGCTGTTATTATAAAATCAACAATAAAAGATACTTTTGAGAAGTGGCATCATGCTCTTGAGAGACAAAGGCATATTCTTATGGAACATGTGGATCAAGAAACAGGAAAGCGAATACAAGTCTTTGATGACTACATTTCAACTTGCGAAAGCGCCAACACTGATATAAATAGCCTTACAACTAGAATGAACAAAACCCTTTCGGAAGATAAAGCATCCGTTGTGCAGGTACGACATGTATTAATATAGCTGACGGGAGACACATCTACAATAACAAACACAATGGATAGGGCCAATCTTACATAGAAATAGGGAACGTGTTGATTATAAACAAACAAAATGAATAAATCTCAGATAATTACAGATAGTTTTAACCTCGCTGTAGAGCAGTGACTGGAACAGATATATGATGTGTCTCAGGTCTTTCATCTACCGCAATTAATAATGTCTGACTTATTTGTTACTTGGAATACAAAATACCCCCGCCCCCCCCCCCCCCCCATTGTTTATATTATGTTGTATTTATAATAATACTTACATAAATACAGTGCAGATTTATCTCAGTCGACCTATATACAAAGAAATAAATTCTTTAAAGTGACGAATACCTAAATTAAGTAAATGTTTGAATTAAGTAAATGTTTGATATTCGGGTTTTCTGCAAAGATGGGCATAACATTAAGTGAGTTTGGTTTGGTTTTGTGGCTTTTAACGCCAGTTATTAGCACATGACGGCCAGCATATTTAGTGGAGGAAGAACCTGGGAAGAACCACCGACCCACTGGAAGCTGTTGGCAAGCTTTTCCACATACCCACGCTGGTCGAGCCGAGACTCGAACCCAAGCGGACAGAGGTGAGATGTGTGAGTGATCTGTAAAGGCAAGCGCGTTAGACCACTCGGCCACCCTGGGCCCCAACATAAAGTGAGAGGGCGAACAATATATACGATATGATGAGAAAATAAAGATCTAAATCTTTCAACCTTGAGGTGTACATAATCTGATCTTTTCACATCGAAAAAGATAACTTTCAACTTGGTCCTTAGTTATTTTTTTTGACACCAAATACGAAGTGACAGTACAGACAAACAAAATAAACAAAAAATAAAGTTAGAATGACTCGAGCATATCCAAGGCGGAATTAAATGCAGTGAATAAACACTGATAATTATTTGCAAGGTACTGCATAGGTATAGTCATGGGTTTCTGAAGCAATGTTTCACCAAAAACGAGCTTCTGCCTATTTGTTTCCAACTAAGTTTGCAACTAAGACTTGGTTAGATACAAGTAGGTTTATTAGTGCAGAGACAATTAAAGTGTCTTACCCAGGGACACACCATGTTTGCCGACTGTGGCTGATCCGATTCGATAGGATTTGAAGCCCCATCAATTTGGTCGTTAATCCCACAATAAGGATACAGAAAAATCAGTAATCATATATATACTAAATAACTGTACAGAAAAATCAGTAATCATATATATATATACTAAAGAACCGTACAGAAAAATCAGTAATCATATATATACTAAATAACCGTACAGAAAAATCAGTAATCATATAAAACTAAATAACCGTAACATGATTAAACAGATAATTGTTTAATATTCTATAATTTTATTGAAAGTAATTCTTTGAAAAAGAAGATAGATAGATAGGTAGTTAGATAGATAAATAATTTTTCATTTTATTCCTTTCAGCAATTTGGATTATTGAAAGAAAGGTCCGTTGCTTTATTTTATTTATATGTCATAATTTTTTTGCTTTTGAATCTGATGTATCTCTAACGATGATCTTTTATATTTATTGAAATACTGTTCTAACATGTTCATTACACTGAAAATCTCAGTCATAAGCACATGGAACCGGTTTCTATACTCCTATACAAAGAATTTCGTATAATAGCATTAAACGAAACAATTAAATCTGCAGTAATATATATATATATATATATATATATATATATATATATATATATATATATATATATATATATATAGATAGATAGATAGATAGATATAGATAGATCTAATCGCCGGGTATGAAATTGCGGAAATATGGACTACTTTACATTTATTGTGAACTTAAGCAATTATTTAGAAACTCCTCTTGGAACCAGTCTACATTGTAGATCTTAGCCGACCTTAGTTGCATTGAAATTTAACACCACAAACGTCTTATCCAAACAACAATCTTTCTACAAGAAAGTAATTCCATAAATTTATAGTAAATGTATAGCGAGCATTTTGGGGTTAAAGACTCCATAAAGGATTCTCGGGTTTATTTCTGATTCTAGTTGTGCTATTTTTAAAACGGCCCCAAAACTATGCAGATATATAATGTTCCCTACTTTAATAGTATTACTTCGTTTGTGATTTTGGCTTTGCTACTAAATACAATTTACTTCAAAGATTAAATCCTTAGTCCTCACCTGGAATATCGAAAAGAAAACTTTGACATGAACTTATTTGAAAATTAGAGCAAACAATTAATTTACATTTCGATATTTATAACTTTTAAGATATGAGAAAGTACGGAAGAAAACTATTCAAATAGGGGATATTACCTTCATCTCGCCTGATGATTTGATCATTGGCATCCGTGCTCCCTGGATTGAAGAAGCTGTTGAAAACATCACATTGATTGACACGAGGCAGACAGAGGTATTATACACTGTTTTCGTCTTTGATTTGAATATATTTAGAATGCCCATTATAAATTTCAAAAGGAGAAAAATCTAACAGACCAACTGCCACAGAACACGCTCAATCTTTTTGAAATAAACGAAAAAAAGAAAGAAAGAAAAAAATACTCTATTATGTATTCTATAAATATTTCCAGAAAAACATTTCAAACTTCAGTTTCCTTTTGTTAAGCTATCAGTGATTCATTTGTTATTACAAGTGTGCCTATGTTCAACCACGGAAGAATTAGATGTCAGTTTGAATTATCCGAAAATAAATTTCCCAAGAATAAATTCAGTTTATTCAGTTTTGCTCCCTTCTTTGGTAGGTCATATTTTATGTCAGGTTAAAAATCATTATTTTCTATCATTTATATTTATTTGTCTTTAATTAAATATCTTAAACATCACGTTTATTTTATTCTAAATTTGGAAAAAGGAATAATGGTGAGAAGGTGCATTTGTTACTTTTCTGCACCATGCGAAGTTCACAGAATTTTGGCTTTTCACGTGATTTGCAGTACTTCAAAAATGGAAATTTCAGATCATCAACTAATCGGCCCAACGTCTGAGACAACTGGAGACCAGTTGCGAGTCAACTCGGACCCGTGTAATATGATGTAGGATAACTCGCAAAAAACTTTAGAAACAACTCATATCCAGTTAGGACAACTCAGACGTATCGTTGAAGAGAATATTGGCATACCTCTATGCTATCTTCATGTACTGTGACTGAAATTTTTTTATTTGTGTTAATTATGGAAATCATGCACTATATAAAGCAAACAGCTTATCGAAATGGATGCTCCAATATGCTCGAAAAATGAGCTCGAACTAGTCTAAATTATACTAACTTTAGCAGTTATTAAAATAGGGAAAATGAATTTTTATAGAGTAGGCAATACCAGCTTCTGAAAGTGCAATAAATGAATTATAAAATATATAAGATGTAAAAGAAATTATATAAAAAGTATTTTTTTTAAACTTGACTCATTTTTTTTAAAAAATTTTTTTCCAATTTTAATTTGAAGTCCATGAAGTGAAAATGACCAAGCGAAGCTAGCAGTAATTTGATAGGTGCACATCTGAAGTTAGGCCAAGCTCTATACCCTCCAACCCAAATTACACCCATCAATCATGCACCAAAATAAAGGGAATTAAAAGTGCTTTAACAATGCATAAGATATACAAGGTCTTTTTCTAAATAGTCAGAATTGCCAGTGAAAATATGGTAAATACTTTTTCTTGAAAAATCAAACCCGTTGCAAATTACGAAACTGTATAGCGGAACCGTATATTAAAGGTCCTGTAGTTATAGGCAAATAATATATGTTGCGTGATCGATCAGATTTAATCACTACATTTTCGGCATAATTAGAAAAAAACGCCAACTTTCAAACATAATTAACCGACATTTCATTCATGGATTCGTGTCCCAGAAAAGAACGTTTCATACCTAAATGTCAGGGAAGTATCCCAAAAACTACATAATTGTCCCAACTTCTGGCCTACTAAATCGTTACATTTTCCCCCTATTTTGGCTTTAAACAAGATCCACATTATGTTACTACTAAGTGCACACATACTTCCACTAGCTCCGATGCTGTTCAGATTACTTAAATGCTTATGTTGCCCGAGATGCCTGCTACATTTAGTCTGCAGACCCAACATCACTCGTCATCAAAAATGACCACTATACGGACACTAATATCCAGCGCACCACACCGTCGCTAAACTTACTCTTTGCCATAAAAAGATCTATCATTAGAAGTCCCTTTAAGTCAAAAAAGCATCTCCTGTACTTAAGCTGTTGACATCGACACAGACTGCGATTTTGTTGTACGAAAAATCAACTGTAAGAACTTTCAAACCATAAATGTTGGCTCCATGTACCGTCTTACTAATGATAGCATTGAACCACTTAGGACTTGATCTACATTTTCAGATCAGTATTCCTCACGATGTTGTCATTTGGATAGCTGGTGACTCCAACCTCCCAAATGTAAATTGGTCGAGCAATACTATCACCGGTCATCAGTACAGAATTCATATCAATGAACCCTTCCTCAATCTGGAAAGTGAATTAGGTCTGAACCAAACCGCAGACTTTCCAATCAAAAGAACCCTAGACATCGCTGGTGAATAGATGTTGTTCTATTCCTGACATTAGTGACCACCACGCCGTCTTCATTGATTCTAATGTCAGCACACCATGCAGGAAACCAGCCAAAATAAAACTGTATATGTGGAGTAAGTCAGCATATCAAACATTACATAACTGTGCACCCAGATATCACATTCAGTTCTTGAAATATTTACATCAGCCAGCAACATCAACAAAGCCTGGACATTCTTCAGAGATGAATATCATCATATTATTGAAGAAAACGTCCCCTTTCGGATGAACTCCCAGCCACTCAAGAAAACGTCCCCTTTCGGATGAGCTCCCAGCCACTCAAGAAAACGTCCCCTTTCGGATGAGCTCCCAGCCACTCATGAATAAGCAGAGGTATCACAAAAATTACCCGAATGAGATGTACCAAGTCTTCCAAATCAGCTGGTATGTGGTTAAAGTATAAGGCAATACAAATACAAATGCAGAAAATGTGTCGTAAGGCCCGTGACACCTGCATATTTTAGAATTTTATGAAGGAGAAAAGAAGGACTACACGGGTGTTGCTCCCTTGAAAAGATGGATTCACCTTGTAAGACAGCACTAACAAAGCAAACATCCTGAATCAGCAGAGTTCACCAAAGAAGACATCACAACTAGCCAGATATCATCCTTGCCTCATATTGTTGTCACTGAACAAATAACCATTAAGCTGCTTCGTAACATCACAACACACAAAGCAACGGCCTTAGACCAAATTTCGGGTAGATTACTGAAAGACGCTGCCACAGAATTATTACCTGGCCTTAAGAGATTGTTCCAAATCCCTTTAGACAGTGGTAAGATCTCCAACAACTGGAAAACCCGCCCTCGTTACACCAATCTTCAAGAATGGAAACAATTCAACACCAACAAACTATCAGCCGATATCATTGACGTCCATCGTATGTAAAACACTGGAACATATCATACACAGTTCTTTCATGTCACACTTCGAACTTTGGAACATAGTTGGCGATTGCCAGCATGGAGTTTGGGAAAGGACTTTCTCTTAAGCATACACAAGGAGTTGTTATAGACTATATAAAGTCCACATCTACACCAGTCATATCAGTCATCTCCAAAGCATAATTTGGGTCCCGTCGCATTCCTGGCATATATCAATGACCTGTCAGAGTTTACATCAATTACAATCAGACACTTTGCAGACGATTACCTCTGTTCAGAATCATCCATTCTACAGAGGATAGTTCTAATGGCAAATGGCTTTTAATCCAGACAAATGTCAGGTGTTGAGGATCATCAAGAAGCGTCGCCCAAATATTGTCAACAACACCATGGACATACCTTCAAGACCACCAATAGTGCGAAATATATAGAGTCAACGTATCTAGTAATCTATCTTGGAGTAAGCACGTTGATAATATCACTCAATAGTTCAATTCCATCCATGGCTGTATCAAAGCGTAGAAAGATCTAGTCCCCCAAAAGCTAAGAAAGAAGTATACAAAAAAACCCTTGCTAAACTCATGCTTGGATATGCCTCTGCTACTTGGGCTCCACATACAAAACGTGACATCAGCAACATCGAAGCAATCCAGATACGAGCAGCTCGATTTGAAAGACATGACTACCATCGAACTAGCAGTTTAACAAAGACCTGGAATGGGTGAGCCTAAAAAGAGTAAGGGATAAGTCTACAGCAACCGGGTTACCTACCACCTAGTTGATATGCCTTCCCAGTCAAACCTTACAACTACTTCATCTAGGACTAGAGGGCACAATATGAAATATCAGCAGTTCCAAACAACCTCATCTATCTACAAGAACATTTTATTCCCCACCAAGTCATCGTGTGGCACAGCCTCCCTAAGATTCTGATCAGCCACTCCACATTGGAATCCTTCTAACTGGTCCTGGCCACCTTCAGCCTTCGATGTCAGAAAGCCTGTTTTTACTGTCGTTTTTAACCTGTATGAAGCGGTATTGTAACCTCGCACACGTTTTACTCCTAGTTGCGATTATACTCAGTTCTGAGGAACACAATTAAAGAAGATGATGATGAATAACATTTTGACACATCTGGGAACTTAAATTTAGATCACTCCAATAGAAATTAAAGGTTTACGGTTGTCATACTACACACCAGTAATAAACATTTAATAGTGTTCTGAAATAATATCTTAAACAAAGTTCAATACTATATATATATATATATATTGAACCATTGATTTTTCATGTAACTCAACTTGCAGCCCCTATCCATATTGATACGAAAATACCTTGAGTGAAAATACTAATTGACGAATGGAAATATATAGAAAAATGTTATTCGAATCCACTGAGAAGTTTTAAAGGCATGACCGATTAATTTCAAACATTGGCATCGATAGTCTGAGCTACGAAGGTCACCGTGATGGATGTAACTGTGACGTCACCAAGTCGCATCCTGTCTGTCGCCGATATTTTGGTCTACCGATTCACTGTTATCATAAAGTTTATTGTCATACTGTTACAAAAAATGACACAGAACAACGATGATAAACTATATGGTAAATAATGAAGATGCAATCAGTTTAGGGAGACACACAAGAAACCAGTTTATAAGGCTGTCAGATTTGTACAACCTACTCTGTGAACTTGCCATTGTTCATTATGGCAATACTGTATAAATATAAAGGATTTGTTATGTAAACTTACATTTTTATTCGAGAAACTGCTAACACGTGCATTTTTTTCATATCATATCAAATTATATCTAAACTAAATACATACTTTCTAACAAGTATTAAAACTTCAAGTCATTTTCAGCCGGATGTCATCTTGTAGTATAATCGGAACGGACTAAACAATTTCAAGTCAATGCCAACCGGATGTCATCTTGTAACATAACCAGAATGGACTGAACAATGCTATAAGCACAGACAATTACTGTTTTTACAAGTCAAGAGTTGACAAATATGACGACATCCTATGCATGTGGAAAGTCGTCTGTTGCAGAAAAGAACTTGAGAAATTGTCAGTTACAAACTTCGGTAAATACCGAATTATTTTAAACATATTGTATTCATTAATAAAATCAACTTCACACAAGCAAATCGTTCTTCTTTAAATGATTTCATGGGTTCAGCCTCTCTTCTTTTTGCTTACTCAACAGGAAAGCTCACATGTACGGAATATATACAGCATCATGGAAGAAAACCAGATTCTCAAAAGGTAGTGTCCAAACTAATACACAAAATGTTACGTATTTATATCTAAACTGGGTGCCAAATATCTATGTGAGTACAGTTAAATTTGTATGCAACTGAACTTTGTACATTCTACATTATATTGTAGATTTTTGTTGATTTATCTTATATGATCTATACGTGCGAAAAGAAATAGTATTCTATTTGCGTCATTAAGTATATATATATGTGTGTGTGCGCGCGCGCGTGCATGTGTGTGTGTGTTTGTGTGTGTGTGTGTGTGTGTGTCAAATAATCTAGATAGTTATAATTCCTTCCAAGCAGGAATTGAACCAGTGCCGCGAATAACGGCACCTATCGCCTAGCTCTCATACACCCACCAATATCCTAATCCATTCGGCCAGGCGCTCATCCTAAAAAAAAAGTTGGAACAGGGTCACAGGTAAGGACTTCAGGTGCACGAGAATTCAATCGCTGAGCAAACAGAATTAAAACTCAGCTTTGTGCACAAGCCCACAAGATTTCCATTTAGAAAAGCAAATTATACACATGAATTTATAGTAATAATCAATGAAGACCTGTATAACAGACAGAGAGGAAATTACTTATCCCTGCACTCCACATTGTATGTTTGGATACAAGATTATATGAAATGAATGTATATAGACTGACACGAATATATTCAGACAGATTTGAGAGCTATACTTTGTTCCAAGCAGGAACTCGTGCAAACTAGTAACAGCACATATGCCGTAGATGTTATGCACCAACACCGTAATCCACTCGGCTCATTCTAAAACAAAATAGCGAAGAAAAAAAATAAAAAATGGAAGCGTAAACATATAATGAGGACCATGATTAACAATGACCAGCTGATGAAGAGAAGAGGTGAAAACTAGACTTATTAGTACAAAATTAATGATGCAATAAAATGATTATTGTGACTTACCTAATACTTGTTTTTATGATGCTGTGTTTGCTAAAATTAATTATATTAAAAATTAAATATGAAAGGAGATATTAGCAGAAAATTATGAATAAGTACATCATAAAACTTGTAAGCTGTTAAGTCTTAGTACCAAGAGCAATTAGCGTCCATCATTTTTCTTTTTATCTCTTTGTTTTAAATTTAGACCATGACACATTTAGACATATGCATATGTTCTTTCACTCATTTCACGATACAGACCCCCATATGGAACTTTGCTTGTGCATTTTCTACATTAAAATCTATTTCGAAAATAATTGCCAGTAAGCAATTTAAATTATTCTTCTTGATAATTTCATAATCAAAAACTCTCCACCGTATTACGTGTCACTTATTATGTTTAAGAAAACAATTATAACCGACAAGTAAATTAAGTATTCTTTATTTCGTTACAGGGATCTTGAACGTCAAAAAAGTAGTATGAAGCAACTAAAAAGGGAAAGAAAAGAATATCGGATTAGAATAAGGGTGAGGTAGGTAATCTAATTTCTGCAAGAATATAAGAGGTATGGATCAATTCTGGATATAGTTCTCTAATGATTGCATTATGTATCTTGCAAATAAGATTTCACAAATATACAATATAAAATTGTGTCCAAAGAATACAGCTTTCGCTGGAGAAGACTTGTTGATTTGACTGATTGATTTATTTTATTTTTTATTTTATATTTTTTATTTTATGTTATTTTACTTTATTTGTGACGGTTGGTAAATGTTCTTTATTAATGCAATCTACAGGCTGTCAAAAATGTCTTTCATTGTTATTAGGTAAGAGTTAGCTAAAGAAATTATATTCTCAAAGAAATTTGCTAAATTGTCCTAAAACTCGTGACTAAATTAAGGGATAAAATAATATCATTATAATTGTATGTTTCGGTTTTTCATCGCTGTGCGTATGACGTCTTCCGCCGAAAATGTTAGTCCTGTGCACAGTCCGCAATGGATTCGAACAACTTCATCACGAAAAACAATTACACATGCTAAAAGTTGTTTACGCAGAATAGGCAATCATTTGGAAATAGGTAATCATATTCAGGACAGTTATCACGTAAACATCATTGATATGAAATCTGTGTTTCCGTATGCAGAAAATACATGTTCTCTGTCTTCAAAATCATTGATGCATGTGTTCTATCTTCAAGCCATTTGCCTTATGTTTACATGTGAATGTATAATTAGTAACCACTAAATTAATGGTTGTTCCAATAACTAATAATATTACATGATGGCACAGCGTCACGTGATATGTGATATTTCTTCATATTGAGCTCAACAAAGGTCTATAATTGTATAATAGACAATAATGGACATGTGTGTACTTGTGAATTGGACATAGCAGACTGGGTATACTTAAAAATATCTTTACACATACATACACATGTTTTTCTTTTATCCGTACAGTATCATAATTGTTCGAACGGTTATATTTTTACTTTTCAGTTATTCCTTAAGATACAAAATAAAATGCTTACTGTTAGCAATACTTCTCATCACACACGAATGCATGGCTGATTGCACAGAAGCATCTCATATATTTCAATTAATGTACATTATTTTTCATTATAAAAAATGTACAGATTTTCTAAATTTTCGCTGCTTTTTACTCTGATTGTTTTTTCAGTTATTTTCATCACTGTAAGCTTCTTGTCAAGAAGTACGAGATGAATGTCTACGTGCCTCTTAAACGTCAAAAAGTGTGTGTCTGTGTGTGTGTGTCTGTGTGTGTGTGTGTTTTACATGATATGTACAAAATAAAAAAAGGAAAAATCCTTGAAAGAATAAGGCACGGCTTGATGAATAATGGTCCTCGATAAAACTCTTTGCTTGAGTGGTCTGAATCGCACGTGTGTCACCTATTTATAGCTCTTTTACCCAAGCCGAGGATCACCTATCAGTCTGTGATAAGGCCACACTTATATTACTGCACGATAAAACAAAGCATACTACCACATTCCAATCTTTTTTGTTTGTGTGGGGTGGGTGGGTGTTGTTTTGTTTTGCTTTGTTGTTTCTTTTCAAAAATCAAAATGCAAGAAACTTAAATACCAGTGGTGATGTATATATGAATGAAGAAAAACAAATTAAACTACCCAACGTGAGTGAAACTGGATATAAAAAAGTAGGGAAAAGAGAAAATGTTTCCCACGGCAGTCAGTCTTAAGACTTCTGTAACACTGACCAATCACACTTACCACAGGGCTTAAACATAACGCGAAAAATGACGCGTTATATCTAGCAAACGTACATATTAGAATTATAAGTTTGAAACCGCATTTTTAATTTTAGATAAAAATTACCTTTAACATGTAGAGTACAGCCCAGTATCTCCATACTTTATCCTTTAAATTAAAGAGTGTTATTAACGGATTGCTTGGAGCAAAAAGTGCAGAAGTAATTCCTTGCGATCCAAGGTAAATAATATTTTAAAGTCAGGGAAAGCCTTCTATACAAATGAAACATTCAAGAAGGTTACTTTTTGTTGCTTCATTTAAGTTAAAACATATTCTGCAATCTCACAGAGAGATAATTTATGCAAAATATACCAAAACAAGTTTTGTGTTAACACCGTTTGATTTTTTGTTCGAAAGCATACATCTTTTGGAACGAATGCACATTAAAAGTGGCCTTAAACGATAGAGAATCTGCCAAATTCCTAAAATGATTGAGAACAATGTGAATTCCTCTACAGAACTCAGGGATTCTGCACAGTCCTTTAAAATTTAGACAATTTTCGTTCGATATTCCCTAAGCTGATTAGGGAATATATGCAACAAATACGAAGAGTATAGTTCACTACTACTTCTGCAAGTCACATAGTTGACAACATTAATTCTCTCTCTATCCATCTCTCTGTCACCCCACTTCTCTCTCTCTCTCTCTCTCTCTCTGTATATATGTATATATATATATATATATATATATATATATATATATATATATATATATTGTTACGGAATTATGTATCATCTTTAAATTATAGTGTAGTTTTCATTTAGTTTATGACATTTTGTATTATAATTCTTTAATTCAGTAGCCTACGCTATTAAAATACATATGTACGTCAACAATGAGTCATCGTTTATGTCCAGGAAAAATCAATAATTATGTCGGTCAACTTAGCACAACAATGGTGAGTCACGTGAGTAGCACGTGCAGATTCATGACCTGCATCCCATGTCAACATCTTGTTGATTTTCAATAGGGTATTATAATTGTAGTGTGAAGGCACTTTTAGCAGTAACATGTGCACCCTTGTTTCTGATTGGTTCAGTAAAAGATGTTTACAGGAAGATGGAATTGTTTTAGAACGTAGTTTAAGAGTTAAGGGTTATTCTCTTTTACGCAGTAAGAGGCTATATAATAAGATTTTAATCACTGCTTGTTCATTCTACACAATTGCTTCAGATAGAAAAGAGAGAGGAGGATTATTTATTGTTTGTGAATTAGCTTAGTGGAAAATCTATTTCTAAATAGTACTTTTTGGATTACGTACTAAAGATCTGAACATTATTCAACTCCGTTGGAATTTACCTGAAACTAACATTTGGATTTAGAACTGAAAATCATTGGTACATCAGAACATGGAATGTTTATAGTGCTTCACTTTCTGGATTTAAACAAACTTTCATGCTTAAATCCTAAGCGTCTCTTTTATTTATTTAATCAATATGAATGAAAATAGAAGCTAAAAAAAGAAGCAGATTAACGGTTTCCAAAAGGGTTGTGAATAAATACAATCCCAGCAGAACTACATTTTGTAGCGGACACTGGAAAGAAATGTTAAGAGTTAACTCCCTCCGTCAATACACAGTTTTCTGTAGTCAATCTTTAACTCCGTTGGAACATAAGTGTGTGTATTTGTATGTGGTATAAATAAAATATATGTATAGTATGTACGCTGTATCGTTTGCTATATACCAATTGTTGTACAAATGTTTCATTAAAAGCAAACTCGGCAAACCTCTTTCCTTTTAATGAAATATTTATACAACTCGTGCTATATAAAAGATACAGCGCATATACTATACATATTACATATATGTATATATATATATATATATATATATATATATATATATATATATATATAGAGAGAGAGAGAGAGAGAGAGAGAGAGGGGGGGGGAGTAAAGATTATTTATTACACTCTTGGATACAACATTTTCTCTCTTACAACGTTTGAGTTTAATTTCCCCCCAGCCAAATTCCTAATTACTATTGTCACAGGATACCTTTAATTGGATATATAAGACACGTGATTGGGTTTAACCAATGACTATCGTGCCTATCATTTGTCTGCGTCTGTCAAGCTTATTTTATATGGATGATCTTACAGATCACTTTTATATTTTTCATGTATGTAGCTTTTGAATTGGTTAAAATGTAATCCTGTAATCTGAGAATTGTTTTAATGGAACTTTTGTGTACTTCTTTCACATAACCATGAAAGCTTCATTCTTTTTTCATTCATTCCTTATCATGTATTGCATGCTCAATATAATACTGCGCAAATGCTTGATGATATTTTTCTATTTGTAATGAGAGTGTGTCGACGTTAATTATTAAAAAGAAGGCACTGCGTGCTGGGGATGGACCCCTCGTCTGCCTCTGTCCAGTTTATTTCATAAGGACGAGCTTACCGATCACCTTTATATTTTTCACGCTTGAATGGAAATAGAGTCTTGTTTATATTGTCGCCTTGTTGTCATTTCTTGGTTGCCAAGACTTGTTCGAACCTATATCTATATAAGAAAAAACCTGTCACACTATCTATTCCAAGGCTTTGTTATAACGTTTAATCTGTTATAGCGTTTGAATGGCATGGTCCGCCTGAGAAAATTAGCTCAATTATAACGTTTTTATCACCTGACGCGCCTAAGCCATATAAACAATGGCGGTCGTTTCAATAACAAAAATATAACAGCAAAGGCGCATGGCGACAAAAGCGTGATTATCACGCGTCATTCATAGTCGGTGAATGGTCAGAAGAAACGCTTCAAAGATTCCTTCAAGTCATTCTTGAAACACTTCAACATTGACCCTGAGTCTTGCGAAGATCTCTCACAGGATTGTTCCACCAGGCGCAGTTTCATCCATACTGGAGATACAGACTATGAACAGAGGAGAATTGCAGAGGAAGTATCACGGTTATAACGTTCTAACAATCACAGTCCCTGTCAAACGTTATAAACAATCTTTACTATATATGTGTGTGTGTGTGTGTGTGTGTCTGTGAGTGCGCGCCCACGCTCATGTTTATATGTGTGTAACTTCTGAAAACTGAACAC
This sequence comes from Margaritifera margaritifera, assembly GCA_029931535.1. Lineage (NCBI taxonomy): Eukaryota > Metazoa > Mollusca > Bivalvia > Unionida > Margaritiferidae > Margaritifera > Margaritifera margaritifera. Next base: position 2,649,983 of record JAQPZY010001679.1, on the reverse strand, counting down.
TATTAGAACAAAACATTATGGTAAATTTATTGAGGTGACCACTATACGAGGGTTTGATTAGCAGTAGAACATAAAACCACTTTATTTGGTCAAGAAGATATGACCAATATGCAGAGGGTGTTCGGGTTCCAGAAAGGGCCGGCTTATATATATATATATATATATATATATATATATATATATATATATATATATATATATATATATATATATATATATATATATATATATATATATATATATATATATATATATCATAGTTGAGTTATATTTCTTGATTGATACAATCAGAGAAAATTTTACAAATCTTGGATAAATTTCCTCCTGAGTTAGGAAAAGAAAATATGTGCAAAAATAATTAAAACAAATTGAACCATAATGTTAAAGCTTTACACTGTAATATTTTTCAGGGAAAAAAAACAAAGCAAACAGCAAATAGATAAATGGAAAGAATGTAGCAGAGAACTTAAGGAAAAACTTCAGCAGCGGGAAAGGTAGGTCACCATCACCACACTACTAGTAACATCATCCTGATCAATGTTGTAGTCTTGATCCTCGTTGTCGTAGTCATAGTATTATGTTACGACTCTATGGTCTAAGAAAAATGTAACAGAAAGAAAGTGAAACCAACAAATCAACAAGCAATTTATTACTAGATAATTAAAATGAAAAATCAAAAAGTCACTTACAGTAATGTGTTTTGAAATCCTAATAATCCAATAAGAATGATTGTTCTAATCACAAGTCCTAAATATAGAATGTTCCGAATTCACGGCTGTGTCCTTGAATGTTATGATGTGCCAATGGTCTCCAAAGTCCTCATGTACTAGTAATCTTGATGTGCTGATGTCAAAATGAAGTATTCCAAAATATCTGAATAAGTTCAGTTAAATTCCAAAATCATTAATTCAAAATCCAAAAGTTTATGAACACTGTTATAATCCAATGAATATTTAAAATAATTCCTCTCTTAGAATTTGGAATGAATTTTCACAACTGTAATAGCTCTTTACAAGACTGATGGTAATGTCAAAACTGAATAAATGTCCACCAAACATGGCATATATAAAGATTGGTCACATGACAGAATGTTCTAGAATATGAGTCATCTTAATGGAATTCTAACTGTAAACAAAATTCAACCTTGACCTTCAAATTGAGAAAACATATTGATCAAAACAACCTAATTCAAGGACACTAGTTAAACATGTTTTTCCTGATAACATTAAGATTTAAGCAAATATTAAAGTGAAGAAACATTTATAATTTCCTAAAATATTTATAATATTATATAAACATCATACATAACAATTAATATTAGTGACTCTCCTGGATTTTAGTTAGATGCATCCTGGTAATGCAAAGATTACCACCACGTTGGGTTAATTACGCTTCGTTGTTAATACCTAGATTTTATGTGTCGTATCTACATTTGCTGATATCATTGTAAATTTTCACCCTTGCTAATAATTTGCATTTTCTTTTCCTTTTTTAAGTCTTTCTGCGTTTTTTGGACAGGTCAGTTTTCTTTGCCTCAGATTTTTTTTATAAAGCCCGAAACCTACTAGAAAATACTAAAGCTTATGTAATATTATATTTATCAACCAGTGTAATATTTGGATTCTTTCGTTTTCTGCAGTTATCAGACTGAACTTTGAAGTTTCACAAAGGTTCTCGCACTGTTATTCTCCACCGCTTTCCATGTCACTTGACTCGGCCACACACTTGATTAATTCTCACTCACCATTTTAAAATTATGTAATATAGCTTTCTATATATCAAAAGAATTAGTCAGTTCAACGGACGAGCTAGTACTAATTGTTATCTCATCCTCACTCATTCACTCTTGGCAAAATGGAAAATGGTGAGAGAAATATATATATATATATATATATATATATATATATATATATATATATATATATATATATACATACATACATACATACATACATGGACACAAAAGTTGATAACAGCGCAAGCACAACGCAGTTTCCCAACGTTTCGAGCTAAACAAGCTCTTCGTCAGAGGAAGAAACAATTTACTTCCACAAAACAAACACTATACACAAACGCCAAAAGAATTACTGACTCCTACATGTTTAAATGACGAGAAATAAACAAAGGATAAGAAATAGAAGAAAGAAAGAAGACACAATTAATAAACGGTCTTAAAACAGGTAAACTGCATATCTACATTATGCTACCATCAGCCCAACAACATTGTATAATAAAATTCAAAGAAGAGGGGATAATGTCCATCACCAAGATATATATAAAGCATATTGCAATTATATTTCTTGATTGATACAACAGAAAAATGATTTGAAAATTGTACACATTCTGGATAAATTTTCTCTTGAGGAAAATAATTAAAAGAAAAACGTGTAAAATAATTGCAAGAAATAAAATAAGAATGTTAACGCTTTCCACTCATATTTTTTCAGGGAAAAAAGCCAAAACAAACGGCAAATATATCAATGGATAAAATATAGCAGACAGCTTCAGGAAAAACTTGAGGAGGAGGAAAGGTACACCACACTACTACCACTAACATCATGATCATTGTTGTCGTTCTGGTCGTCGTAGTCTTGGTCGTATTATTAGTACTAGTGACTCTCGGGGATTTTAGTTAAATGCATCCTGGTAATGCGAAGAGTACCACCACGTTGAGTTACGCTTTGTCGTTAATACCAGGCTTTTATGCGTCGTATCCGAACTTGTTGCTGTCATTATCAGTTGTCACCCTACAGTAGTATTGATCTTTATTTCTTCTCCTTTTTATAAATCGTTCTGCCGCCTCTGTCCAGGTCTGTTTTCTTTGCGTCTTTTTTTTTTTAAAAAGCTCAAAACTTGCTTCAAAATACCAAACCTTTTATGAGACTTTATATTTATCAACCATATTTGGTTTTCTTCGTTTTTTCTAATTGTCAGGCTGAACTCTGAAGTTTCACAAAGGTTCTAACACTTTCATTCTCCACCCCTTTCTGTCTTATTTGACCCAGCCACAAACTTGTTTATTTTTCATTAGCGATTTTAAAATTATGGAACATAGCTTTCCATGTATCAAAAGGTTTACTTAGTTCAATGGGCAAACTAGCTGGCCAAATAGTTGCACCCACTCTGGTTAAATGTTGTCTCATCCTCGCTCTTTTACGTTCGGCACATTGATGAGACAAACGTTATATATAAAATAACATGGCTTTTAAAGTGTTGGTATAAAGCAATTTGATGTACCAATACTGTTGGTGTATCAAATTGTGATCCACTTATGGCGCATGAATACGCATATATAAGCATGGTTTCAACAGTAGGTTATTGCTTCTATACTCTTTAGAGCAATGATTAATACCCACTTATTAATCATTATTGACATAAGAGAATGAGGAGAAAATGATATTAATAATCTCCGTTTTCAAAATGAATTAAACATGGCACACAATTTCATCGAAATCCCCTCTCCTTTCCCATATATATATATATATATATATGCATAAGGGACAAAAATACATGAAAATTTGGGGAGTGAGAGAGAAAAAGAATTTGGGTTGGATGAAACCCTTGAACTTCAACTTACACCAAATAACTTTCAAGAAGCTGGGTCGTCGTGATGGAATGTGTACACTTTCCATTGATTTATCTACAGTGTTTACAATACCAATGATACAAAGTTTTAATAGCCTGTCTAGACTGTACTGTAAATTCCTTGGTTAGAAGGCACATGCATACTGTAATCTATTATTGGGTTTTTATTTTTTTTTTATATTTTTTTTTTTCCTTCTTTTTTTAAACCTATATTAGAGTTCTAAAAACAGGTTATTTTTAAATATTAAAATGTCTGAAGGTCTCTCTCTCTCTCTCTCACTGTGTTGGTTGGTCAGGCAGCAGAGAAACATAGGGATGGACAATTAAAAAATAATCTTATTTTAAGTCTGACCAAACCCCACACCCCACCACTCTCTCTCTCTCTCTCTCTCTCTCTCTCTCTCTCTGGACCATCTTCGCAAGCTACGGGCGAAAATCCGCTACGTTTTTTTTCCACGGATTTTCGCCCGTAGCTTGTGAAGATGGTCCAGAGAGAGAGAGAGAGAGAGGTGGGGTGGGGGTTTGGTCAGACTGAATTCAAGAACCCCTTGCGGATCCTGCGCTGTGTATCTTTCTATCGCTGCTTCTCTTTGATGGCTCATGCTTTTCGTTGTTATCTTTGAGTGGACCTTCTCCTTGTTAGACACAGTTGATTATGTTTCCTATATAAATTCTTACTTACTCATCAAGCCTTTTCCTGCAATTACCCTGGGAGTCAAAGCCTCTTGACATGATCCATGTAATGCATTGTGAAACAAATGATCACAAGCTTTCTATTCTGTCCATTGTGTTAGGGCTAACTAGTTCATTTTAGGTCTACATCATGATCCATGACATTTATCTTATCAGAAACCACCCAGATTATTATGGTAACGACACTGCTATCGTGGTCAAGTTTGCATGCCGGTTCATTCCAATAGTTTTATTTGTTCTTTCCAGATATTTCTCCTCATTTTATGATGTTTCCTATTGCTTCTATTATTCATTTATGTTTTTAGACTAATACAGTATGTGTATGCTTTAATCTCTCGTCCTGAAATTTGATGCATAGTTACCACGTTTGACTCACACTTGTTGATCGTTCTAAGGCCATTTTTGTTACTGTCTGGACCAGTGAATCCAGTTCTCATTTGTGTTGTCAATGAATGTTCCATTTGATAATGCTTGTGAAGTGTTTGATCTTCTTGGATGCGTTTCACAATTGTTATCTTACCTAATACCGTCTCAGCATTGTCCATGTAGAACTTGTTGCAATCATGAAGGACAGTGAAAGCAATGTAAACTACCTTTACTGTTCATAAATTGATCCCTACAGTATACAAAACATTTCTGAGTGTCAACTGTATATTCCATGATATCATATTAATAGTTATGCACTTATTTTTCGACGATAACTTTTAAATTTTCTGATACAAATGTTCCTATTACAAAGTTTATTCAGGACGACTATCGGGTCAGCGACCTAAATTTATTTTTTATTAAGATGGGACGATTTGAGTAGTTCGTTGTAGTCGTCTACAACAAACTTTGTTACTGACATTTTTCATACCATTTACAACTTTTTTAGAAAAATTATCTCTAAGAAAAACGTGTGGGAAAACGTATTTGGACATAGTTTAGATATGTGTAGATATGTATTTGGACATAGTTTAGATATGTGTAGATATCTTTTATGATGTTACCTATGATATCTGTAGACACGTTAATTATGCCTAAATATGTTTTGATATACTGACTTTGGTTTATGAACCTAAGAGATTCCGTGGAGGTTATCAGTGTTAGATGGGGCTTTAAAACATTTAATTAATTTCATATCTCAAATGGATTTTGTCATTACATTATTATAATGAAATAGTATATTTGGCTATTTCATGTGAAATGTACATGCAAAGCATTGGGATTTGCAATGTTTAGTATGCTATACAATTTTTAGAAAGTTGTTGCTGTTATTATCATTAGTCTTAGTAGTATTACTATTATTATTATTATTATTATTATTATTATTATTATTATTATAGACGAAAAGACCACCTGAAGGGACAAATTTATGAGCTGAAACAAATGGTTTCTGACTTTTTAGATGAAGATGAAAATTACTCATCAAGGTAGTACATGTATATAAGCTAGTTCAACATTTAATTTTTTTTTTTACAGCGCTCGCACCAGTAGAACATATCCATGCATTACTCTTCCAGACTGCGTGTATATACTATTGACCATTTAGTTTCCTGTTTCAAAAACTATTGTCATGAACAAAACCCTCTGAAACAGAAAACCAGTCTAGAAATTCCATAGTACACTTATGCTATCTGCGATGTTATACTCACAATTTCTGAGAAAACAAATAATTGTCCTATCGATTTCATGCAATGGATCGATGTTAGGTCATTTAAGAGATCGATGTTAGGTCCTTTAAGATTGCTCAGCCCGGTAGTAAGCAACTACCCTATCCAGACACCGCGCGAATTCCAACTTTTCGATAGGCAATGCACTCTGACCTCACACCCCAACATCAATGCCAAATTATCTACAATGGGGTTGGAAATAGCAGAGGAACATCGGACTAATATACAATGTGACAAAAATGTGATACAAGGATAATTACACATATGTAAACGTACCAGCTTCGTATGCGACAGTAACTTGCTAACGCTTGTTTTAAGTCACAGGGTTCAGTTGACACCACTTTCAAAAGACTATTCCCTAATATATATATATATATATATATATATATATATATATATATATATATATATATATATATATATATATATATATATATATATATATATATATCAAAAGTTATTCAAATAATTAGTAATAAGTATTGCAACCATATTGTTTATCTGTATCAAATATTCATTAAAGGAATGTACTAATAACTGTAACCCACTCTATCTCTTTCAATCCAACCATACACGTTCATATATAACATGTCAGATGGATTTAGTTTTTACCACATTTATTTTTTGTAGAAATTCTAACAAGTTCTGAAAGGACTGGATTTCTATTCATGAAGTGTTTTCCATATCTGAGGACAGCATCTGTTTAAGATATTTATCTCCTTCAGGACATTTAGTTTGTGCCTGCTGAAATTGTCACCATCATCCTTCAGATTAAAATGCGGGATACGATCTCCTATTGTTGTGTGCCTGATGACAAAAACATCAAGTATTCTGTAAAACTTTTCTGGCAATTAAGGATTATATCCATTACATAGATATCTTTCCAGGAGGGGAAAAATTTGGGACATGTAAGTCAGTGCATATCTATAATCAGTAAGTTTAATAAGGAGTATACATCTGTTATAAAAACGGAGTCTCTACCACAGAACAGTTTTCTCTAATAAGGAGGTTTTACGTTCCTATTTGAAGTCTGCAAAGATATAGTGGAATGTGTTTACATACATTTGAATGAATGATCTGCAGCAAGCCGTTGAACATTTTTTTGCCTCCTACGAGCAAATTTTTCGTAACTCGATTTACAACTTCCTTTTTCATCTTAAATGGATGTACAGCATCTTGGCTCTAACGTCCGTATGTCACTTTTATATAGATATTAAGTGCTGCGACAGTTTAGCTTGCGCCAAATTAAATAAAATAATATTAGTTATTGGAACAACCACCGTGTGTATCATTTTTATTCGCATTCTTAGGACATCGATTTAATCTTTGAACATCTAAAAAGTAATATGGAACAACTAAAAAGTAATATGGAACATCTAAAAAGTAATATGGAACATCTAAAAAGTAATATGGAACAACTAAAAAGTAATATGGAACATCTAAAAAGTAATATGGAACAACTAAGAAGGGAAACAGTAGACTACAAGACGGTGCAAAGAAATGAGGTAGGCAATCTAATTTCTGCATGGACCAAAGAGGTATGAATCAATCCTGACTAAATTTCTCTAATGATTGCATCGTGCATTATGCTAATAGGACTCAGCATATATTCAATATAGAAGTGTATTCAATAATACATGTTAAGCAGGAGAAGATGTTTTGTTTTTATTTATTTATCTACTTATGGGGGTAAATATTTTTCAATAATGGAATCTACAGGCTCTGATAAACCTTTTTCATCATTATTAACCCGAAGTTAATTGAGGAAAGGATATATATCCAAATTCAGTAATTTTTTTGATCGTCATATATCGTGTGACTAAATTAAGGGATAAACGTTATTCGTATAATTTTATTTTTCGGTCTTTCTTTGCTGTGTGTGTGACGTCTTTCCTCCGACAATCTTACTCTTGTGCACAATCTGCAATGGATTGGAACAATTGCAGGACGAAAAATTAATTACACATGTTGTAAATTCTTTACACAAAAGTTCTTTCATACAAATCATTTGAATTTAGGTAATAATATTCAGGACAGTTACCACGTAAACATCATTGATATGAAATCTGTGTTTCGGTATGCAAATAATGCATGTTCTCTATCTTCAAAATCAGTGATACATGTTTTCTATCTTCAAACCATTTACCTTGTTTTTACATCTGAATGTAAAATCAGCAGCCACTAAATTAATGTCCAAAGAATTTTAATAAAAATGATACATGCAGTGGTTGTTTCAATAACTAAGAGATATATACAAGATTCTCGTGAGAGATTGTCTTTCATTGGATGGCAGAACAACACATGATATGTGATATTTCTTGATATTCACCTCAACAAAGGTCTATAATTGTATAATAGACAATAATGGACCTTGTTCACATATGATATGCACATAGCAGAATGGGCATACTTAAAATATCATTGCACATACATGTACAAAGTCAAGTTATTTGTTTTATCTATACAATATTATAATTGTTTCGAAACGTTATATGTTAACTTTTGTTGGTTTAAACATATTTTTTTATTTCAAACAATGCAATTCGGATCGGATAAAAGTTATAACAAGTTAATATCGCCTTTCCCATACAAAGAATACAAAACGTTGAAAAATGTACAAAATTAATTTCATAAATGATTATTATAATGGCAATATTGAAATAAGATAATGGGAAAAAAGAGAAAGCAAAAGGTACAAAAGAGAAGAATCTAGATATTATGTCATAGATACACGAAAAGATTCAAGCATTCTTGGTATTGAACCGTTTCGTAGTTTTAATATATTTTGTACTGCCAAACCTATGACTTGATTTGCTCCTTTGTTAGTTTGGGTTTTCCTCTTAATAATAAATTGAATTTAAATTCAATTGGCTTAATTCCAGTAATAATATGCATCTTTGATTACTATACCTGCCACATCTAAAGAAATTATGTTCATTAGTTTCGGCGTCTTCTCCACATACACAGACGGGAGTGTTACTTAAGGCTACTCTGTGTAGATGCTGCCATATTGAGCTGCAATTAGTCCTCAGCTTTGCATGTGTAATCAATAATTTGTTATCACCATGCCAAAATGTTTTGGAAGTATTAGATTTTGGAAGCAGGGATTGTTTGAACTCCCCTAGCGACGTAATCTGACATATCCTCTGAAACATTACTCCACATATTGACACTGGATGGTATAAATCATTTTTCTATATGGAACATACCTGCATGAAACCGAAACAATGTCAGTTATATTACTTGATGGCTATCTGCTTATCTCACTTTCGTATGGGGGGGGAGGGGGGGGCAAAAATTCTTGTAAAAGTAGTCGCGCAACACTGTTGATAATTCTACCGAATATTACTAGTTTTTGACTTCTTCTTTCACACAAGAGAATAAAACCTGTTTCTAAACATAAACATTCTTTACTTGCATAACAAGGTAAACCAGTGATAAGGCAGACAGCTTCAAATGATACTCTTTCTATTTCAGTTGATTCTCCTCCCAAGAACCGTCATAAAAGTGTCTAATACAAGTAAAGTAAATTTTGAAAGAGCTTTTTGGAAACCTTGAACTTAAATGCTCTCAAAAATATTTGATTTCCTATTTTAGCTATATCTTCAATATTCTTGTTCTATTTAAAATCTTTCTGAATCGTGAAGCAAAGGCGTATATAAGAATTAACAAAGTGTCATAATCCACTGTATTGCATGAATGAAGTTATAAACATATTTATACACCATCCTTTCCAACAGTTTTTCAATGCACCTGATCAGTGAAATTAGTATATAATTGGATACCAGACTTATATCAACCTTTATAAAGACTGGTACAACATTAGCTAATTTTCGTGAGCTTGGAAAGGTTTTCTTCTCTAGAAATCTATTGAACAAGAGCATGGGACTCTAGGTAGTGACTGAGAAACAGGTTTCAAAATCTTGTGACTAATGGCGGCGGGACAGCTCGCCTTGTTGATATCTAAAGTTCTTATAACGTACAAGACGTCCTGTTTATTAACCTTAATAATTGATAGTACATTACATTATAAGTCCTAACTTTGTGTTCTGGAAGGGTCCGGTTTTGATCACCGACACAAAATAAGAGTTTAAAAATTCAGTTTTTCATTGTCTTCATATGCAAATAAATCGGATTGACGAAGATCTGAGGATTGCAGAGGTAGCATTTCGTTCGCAGATTTTGATTATATCATGAAATATCTAGTGATTCTCCAAACATTTATGGGATTGTTTATACTAGCAAATTTTAGGTTTGCATCTAAGTTAAAATGAAATCGTTGTTTAGCCTCCTTTGTTCATAGTATTAACTTTATCTCTTTTTTTAATACATATTCCAATCTGTTCAGCTGCTGGCACGAATAGCCTTTGTATGCGTTCTGTCCCGTTTTCTACTTATCGTCCTCATAGCCAAATCATACCATATTGTGTTGTCTGGTCTTATCACGACCCTTTTTATCTGGAATGCGATCTTTAACGGAAGTTAACAATAATAATAATAATGATGATGACTTAATAGAGCGCTTATTCATTTAAAAAGCTCTAAGCTCTTTACAACATAACGTTAACACATAAAGGCGTTTTATAAAAAATAGTTTGCATACAGACAACATATAAAAGCATGAAAATATCTCACAAACGATATCAAAGACAAATGAATTATTACCCACAAAACAACATGAAACATCAATTTACAATACAGTTTCAATCTAACACTAATGGCCGATAGTTGAATGGCAAATCTATTCTTGCTGATGGAAAAGATGTGTCTTGAGAGCACTATTGAATGTGATCGTGGTCTCTTTTTGTGTCTGAGATCAAGAGGTAGTTCATTCCAGGTAGCTGGGCCCTGATATGCAAATGAACGTTGTCCATATAACTTAGTTTTAACCTTGGGAATACTAAGTTTACGAGTGTCCAATGATGAGCTCAAGCTTCTAGCAGGAGTGTACACGTGGGTGAGATCGGAGAGGTATTTCGGACCAGAAGCAGTCAGCGAAGTATAACACAGAGAAGCGATTTTGTGCTTGATTCTACTGCGAACAGGTAGCCAGTGGAGTTTATAAAGAAGTGGGGTGGTATGATCCGTTCTTGGTGCTCTAAGAATGATCCTTGCTGCAGTGTTTTGTACCTTTTGAAGTTTCTGCAGAAGACACAGTGGCAGACCAGAAAGAAGAGCGTTGCAATAGTCAAGTCTAGAGAGTACTAATGAACACACAAGGGTTTTTGTGGCATCAACTGTGAGAAGGTTGCGAATAGTGCTGATGCGTCTCAGCTCCAGGTATGCTGCTCTGCAAGTGTTCAGGACATGCTGGTGTAGTGAGAGGAAGTTATCAAAAGTAACACTGTAGTGTTGAAAATATTAACACAATTATTAACATCATTAAGTTTATTAAAGTCTGGATTCTTATCATTCCAAACATTTCGTTTGAAACATCGATTAAGTTTCCCTGCAAAATCTATAGACCAAAACGTTATTCTATGAGCAGTAATACCACAGTCGACGGAATTTGTACTCGCTTCTATGATGTTGATATTATTGGCAAGAAGTACTGTGTCAAACAAAGCTGAGAAGTAGTCTGTCACTCTAGTTGGTTCGGTGATAACATTGGAGAAATTACTTATGGTCTGGGAGATTTCAGCATTCTGATTCTGAGTAAGAAAGTTTTCATTAAAATCTCCCAATAGCATGCCCTTTGATGCGGATTTGATAGGTTATCGACCGTACTATCGATAAAAAATTGACCAAAAGCTATTACCTAATTGATTATTCGGAGATCTGAATAGAAGGCAGGCATGCAATCTAATTCTTTTGGAAATTATTTCTAAATTGAGGCGTTTAATTGGTAGCGAAATTTCCTATACGTACATAATTAGTCCTCCACCCATATTTGTTGTATCTTTGCGAATTGGATGAAATCCGTCCGATTGTAGACAATGATTTGAAAACGTATCATCTAACTAGCTTTCAGTTAAACATCTAACATCAAATTCGTCCGCAAATTCTTTCACAAGCAACATTTTGTTTCGCATTCTTCTAATATTAAGATGAAACATTTAATTTCATCCTTTTTGTTCACGTTTCCAGGTCTCTGATTTTTTTCTACTGTTGCAACTTACGTTACAAAAATAGACAAATATCAATGTAATAATAATTGTGTTCTTGGGATTCAAAGATTGCAAGCATACTAGATATAAACATATACCAGTATTTTTACAGTTATCTAAAAAATATTAAAATAACTCGTTTAATATGAATGACTGCCAGTAATACCAACTTTTTGAAAATATTAATCTAGACACAAGTTATGAAATATTTAGCAGATGAAAGCGTAAAAAGGACTCTGACGACTTTTTCCATACACATAAGCTAAAACATGTGTCATAAAAGTTGTTCCCACACACTTTTTTGTTTACTCTCATGTTTATACATTTGTCTTTTCTACTTTTTTCAATTTTCTTCTTTTTCTTTCTATCTTCTGTTTATAAAGCATTGGAAAATCAACAGGAAAAAAACTGTTGATTCTGCATAGTACTTACGTTTTTGTGTTTTGTGTTTTGTTCTGATTTCATTTGTATAATCGTCTTTTGTGACTTTGTGTCCTTGAAAAGGAATCGGTAGATTCCGAAAGCGCTTGGGCTGATCTCACACCAGTTTTGCACTGTTGTTGGTCAGTTTTTCTGTCATATATATACATATATATATATATATATATATATATATATATATATATATATATATATACATACATACATCTACTGAAGACCATATATGACTATGATGTGAAAGCTCTAGAAAGAATAAAAGAATGGTTATATTAATTATTACTGATTTCCTGTTGAATTAAACTTACTTTTTTTATTATTTTTTTTATAGAAATACCCGGTCAAGAGGAAGAAGTCAGCTTTACCAAGAACTCGAGCAGGCGATAAAGTGGGTAACCACCGCCATACTACCGCTAACATCACCATGATATTCATTGTCGTCTTATTATTAATAGTAGTAGTAGTGGTTACTCTCGTGGCCTTTGATTAAATGCATCCTAGTAATACTGAAGAGTGCTACCATAATGAGTAAATTACGCTTTGTCCCCCTCATATCTAGATTATATTCATCATATATGGTTTCCTTCGATGTTGAAAATTGAACTTTTTGAAGTTCCACAAAGGTTCTTTGTCATACTCAGCCCTTTTATATGTCATATGACCCGGTCAAAAGCTTGCTTATTTTTCATTCGCCATTTAAAATTATGTGATATAGCTTCCCATGTATCAAAAGGGCTAGTTAGTACTAATGCTTTGTACTTACAATAGGCGGGAGAGGTTGGCGAGCTAGTTGCAATCACACGGGCTAAGTGTTGTCTCACCCTCGCTCTTGCATGCTCGGCACATTGGTGAGACAAAGGTTTTATTTCACATATGTGTGAATTCTTATTCACGATTTTTGAGAATGAATTTCCTGGACCTGAGATGGCATCAGTCATCTTCAGCTTATTTCTTCATGTCTCCAGGTTTTTGTTAGACAACTTCCAGATATGCATACGGGCTTGTTGATCTTTGTCTTTGTTATCCATCTCTATCAGGATTTCATCTTTGCGAGTTCAATTTTGAAAAAGGTCAGATTGGTTTGCTTAAAAGGACCAGTTTGTTGCTGTTTTAAGATACGTGTACTACTTTACCTTTTAAAAAATGGGGATGGGGACAATGAACATCTGACTATGAACAACTTCTCTTTAATGGCTCATGCTTTTCTTTATTATCTTTGATGCATTAACACAAGCTTTCTATTCTATTCAGACTATGTAGCTCATTTTTAGGTCTACGTTGTGATCCAGGACATTTATCTCATCACAAACCACCCAGCTTTTGATGGTTACGACCCTGCTATCATGGTCAACTTTTCAGCTTGGTGTTCTCCAGCAGTTTCATTTATCTTTTCTGGATCTTTTTCATAATGTCACAATGTTTCCTACTTATTCTATTATTTCTTTATAGTTTCAGACTCATACTCGTTTGCTTTAATTTATCGTTGTCCTTAAACTTAATGCTGAGTTGCCACGTGCGACTCACACCTGCTGATTTGGGTTCTAGGGCCAGTATCCTTGTTGTGGTGAAGGCAATCCAATTCTCATTTGTGTTCTCAATGAATGTTCCGTCCGCTAATGCTCGTGACGTATCTTCCTGGATGTTTTTCACAATTATTATCTTACCTAATGTCGTCTGAGCATTATACCCAGTGAAATTTTGTCAATTATAAAGGACAGTGAAAACAGTGCAAACCCCTTTATTTATTCACAAATTAATCTTTACAAGATCTAAGACATTTGCTTAGTGGTAATTATATATTTCAAGATATGATGACATAATCACTCATGCTGAGGACATTCATAAATGTTTCCCTCATGGAGACACTTTAACCATTTTAACAGAATATGGCAAGGTTTACAATCAAAGATATGCATGTTAATCTTTGTCCAATAAAAGATATGCATGGTAATCTCTGTCCAATAAAAGATATGCATGTTAATCTCTCTCCAATAATAGATATGCATGTTAATATCTGTCCAATAATAGATATGCATGTTAATCTCTGTCCAATAAAAGATATGCATGTTAATCTCTGTCCAAAAAACGTGTATGCACACGTATTTCAACAAAAATCTTTTTTTCTTTCTCTTTTTTTTTCCATTCTGATATAAATGTTCCATTTACAAAGTTTATTCAGGGCGATTACACATTATCGCATCAGCCACATGAGTTTGCATTCTGTTAAGATGTGACATTTTTCAAAAAGTTGGCGGTAGTCTACTGACTATCAAGTCAGCGATGAAAGTTTATGTTCTATTAAGATTGGGCCTTTTTGAGAAGATGACGATAGTGCTCATGAATAGACTTCATCATTGACAATTATCCATCAGAATACAAATTAAAAAATCTCATCGAAAAATGTGTGGGAAAACGTATTTGCACATGTTTTAGATATGTGTAGGTATGTTTTTGGATTCTACCTATGGCTTAGACACGTTAGTGATGTGCATATATGCTTTGGGATACTACCTTTGGTTTATGACCCTAAGAAATTCCATCGGGGTTATCACTGTTTATTGAGGCTTTTTAAAAAGTTCATACATATCGTGTCTCAAACGAATTTTGTCTTTAAAATATTCTCATAACATAGTTGATTTTGTTACTTCATATGAAACACAGATGTAAAAAAATGTGATTTGCAAAGTTTAGTAGTCTATATAATTTTTTGTGGTGTTCATTGTTAATGATGTTTTTATTATTATTATTATTATTATTATTATTATTATTATTATTCTATAGAAGAGAACAACACAGGAGGAGACAGCTTTCTGAGCTGCAAGAGATGGTCTCTAAGATTTTAAAGGAAGATGCGAAGTAATCACTAAGGTAGTAAAAGTATATAAGCCTGCACACCACTGAATTTATTTATAGCGCTCGCGCAAATGGAAGACATCCACGCATTACTTCTCTAGGTAGAATATGTATACTATCAAGCTTTTTGTTCCTCGTTTCAAAAATAATTATCATGAAATAAGCCCATTTATACAAAGAACCAGTCTAGAAATGCCATTGTACACTCATGCCATCTAGCGACAGACAAGAGCAATGGATAGAATTGAAACGAATTCCAAATTTTTTATAACCGAATATTGATTGAGTGTATTCGAATAGGTTTCGAATATTTGTCGATGTTCATAAACGTATCAAATCAATCTCTCTTTTTGGTCTACTTTAGTATTTATTGACACGCCCCACTCTTTGCGAAGGTTAGAAATGTGAATTTAGTCATCTAAATGTGATTAAATGATATTTGAGGGGTCTTTGGTAAATTTTTTGAGGATTCAAACTAAAATTTAAACGAATGTAGGTGTTATTTTCCTGTTTATCTTCGAACTCATAAAAATTCCTTTAGTACTGAAGACGGATGGTAATGGTCAGAAACAGTATTACCTAATTAAATGCGATGATTTTCTCAAAACTTTCTCTGGGAAGTGATTTGTTCACTATCAAAATCGCACAGACATGTAGCCAATTTAATTTCATTAAATTTGAATGCATATTCACTTCATTGATACGTAAAGATATTGATGTCTTTGATATGGCTCCTATTCTACACCATGTTCTTCATCAACTATTATTACACGTTATCTTTTGAAGAGTGCCCGAATGTTAACGAATAGAAATGGTAATGTTCTTAGCAATGTGATTATTCAGAATTCTGACATTGTGATAACTATGTGAGTCCAAATGTGAATTTCAGGTGATTTAACAGGCTTAACGTTGTTCATTTGTGAACCAGTTTACATTTCGCCTTCAGGCAAACAAACGAATATTCGAATACCAATTTTCTATTCGAATTTCGCAAAAAAAAGTATTCTGGTTCGAATGTTAGGCTTTACATTTCAGCTGTTGTTATGGGTGAGTTCCATTGCGGATCATCGCTGGTAGCAAATCATTATTGTGATTATTAGCTCATGCGTTTAAAAATTAAATAGGAAGGGAAAGAAAGTCATAGTTTCTATATATCTCTACTTGATCGACCAATATAAGTATACATAATTTTCGAAAAATCCCTTTAGGCATTTACAATTCCTATAGTAGATTTTCTATAGATGAAGAACGTTGTGTAGAATAGGGGTCATAAGTTATCAAGATGGCCAAGACTTGGAAATATCAAATTATTAATGGAAAATACACAAAAAATATCAAAGGCAATGATTTGCACTAGCTGCATGTGGTATCATCAAAACATAAAAAGTAGAATATCTTCAGTGTGATACAAAGATAATTATACAATTGTATTTGCTGCTAGTCCGTGGAGTTTCCAACAAAGATAATTTTGATAATTTGTGAATTATTAATTTAATTTCTTGATTCAACAACTTTATCATTAGACATCGATAACACTATGACCAAAGAATTTCATCCGCCATAATTGTCAGTCGCTTGGTAGTATGTCAGCCTGGAAAAATAGGAGAATATAGGTCAGTGCATGTGTATAAAATGTTTATTAAGAAGTATCCATCTGTTGTAAAACTGTTGAGTCTCTATCGCAGAGACGGGCGACGCAATCATTTTCTCCGATAGGGAGGTTTCTGCAAAATGATATAGTCGAATAAGTTTCTATACATTTGAATAAATGCAACAACTCATTAAAATAATTTTGTCCTCCTATTTGATATGTATGAACGAACATAGATTTGTCAAGATATGTATCATTACAGATAAACAGACATAACGGAAAGAAACATATCTGTAAATAAAATGCTTTAAATTTTCTATACACAACTAATGTATCAGAACACAAAAGACTCAGTTGCAAAGTAGATAACTCAATAGATATAAGACCTGACGAGGGTTCAGTTGCAAAATTTAGAAACTACCACATGAATTGAAATTTACATGTGCTATTATTATGATAGTTTAAAAGTAGTATTGTGCCTGTGTACATTAAAATTGACGCACAACTAAACATATTATCCTGGAAAATCAAAAAAGCCAAACACATTCCATCAGCATTTTGCTTACATGTTAAATCGATCCACACTTACCTATTTTATCATCTGTATCTGTCATCTGTCACATTCACCTTTTTTATCCTCAAATAACCCTTTTATTAAACTGAACATTGGACAGATGTTAACGACTTAATGGAAAGCGTTTTTGAATTCAGGCACTAATAGAATTAGTGCACAAAATGTTTTCCACAATTAGCCAATCGTGTTGAAAGGCTCTTTGAAAATACATGTATTCATACCAGAAATATAATTGTTTTAGTTGAATGTTTTGAACGCTTACCTCAGCATGTGAAGCAAAACAAATACCTTTTATGAGCATCTACATTTTCTTTTCTATTGATTTGCAGGTGAATACCTTTGTCAACTCCAGTTAATTTATGATCTCTACCATGGATTAGCGGTGAACAACCAACGTATTGTTTATTCGTTTGACTCCAAAATGAATCTGAATGTTTCTCTGGTACACGTGCTGAGCACGAACCTAATTCTTTACAGTGTAAAAGAATTACTTACATGACCTCAAGAAAGAGAACAATGTTTTAATAATTGGATTGAAGTACAAAGAAGGACCTATCTAGTCAGGAGGTAAAATAAAACCGGCAACAGTATAAAAATATTTTACTCTTAAATATAATTAGTTTTCGCTGGAGAAATAAAATGGCAGCAGCAGCAATAATGATTGGAAGAGCTTTTGCTAACGGTCTAGCATTTGCAGGAAGCAACTATCTGCTCAAATTATGAGATCCAGATGGAGCTGAAAAGAAAAGAAAAGGATATGAAAAAGCTATATAAAAAAATCAGACAAAAACTTTATAAGTTCACTAAGAATTGAGCAAAGACACAGGATAACTATAACGAAAGGGCAACAGAACAAGATTTGGTGACTCAGTATTTAAGCAACCTGGACGATACTTTTGATCTATAAGCATCTACAAAACAATTATAAGGTAAAACTTGAAAAACTAAGGCAACCTAAACTTAATGATTTCAAAATGAGTACATATTCATTGTACATGTGATGAGTGTTAATGTGTTTATTGCTTACAATTGTATATTATTTAAAAATAAATAACCACAGCACATTCTGCTTTGTTGAGGCTGCTTTGTTGTGCAGTTTTTGTAGGTAATCGTACCGAAAGTACTTGTCTTTTTCTACCACAGTACCACAAAAATGTAAATATCTCAGTCCAGTACATCATTGTATAACAAATACACTGAGCAACACTACATTTTTCAGGAAAGATCTGAGCTGCTTCTTAGTTCAAGCAAGTAACCATGAATTAGTTTTACAGATAGCAATACCAAAGCTAAGTCCAGATATCTTGATTAGACCAGGTTGTCTTTACAGATAGCAATACCAAAGCTAAGTCCAGATATCTTGATTAGACCAGGTAGTCTTTACAGATAGCAATACCAACGCTAAGTCCAGATATCTTGATTAGTCCAGGTAGTCTTTACAGATAGCAATACCAACGCTAAGTCCAGATATATTGATTAGACCAGGTAGTCTTTACAGATAGCAATACCAACGCTAAGTCCAGATATCTTGATTAGACCAGGTAGTCTTTACATATAGCAATACAAAAGCCAAGTCCAAATGTCTTAATTATGCCAGTAGTATTTCTCCTCATGTTTGATATGAAAGTAAAATTCAGTATAAAAGACCCAAAATCTTATTGGTTTAATATACAAGTTGACAAATGTTTGTATAGGCCAGGTTTCATTTAATTATTGGAATGACATATTGATTCTGCTAATTGTGAGCAACTTGCATTCAATAAAACGTCACTGAGCATAGTTAAATCCATAAATGTTAACTAATGTATGGGGTGTAGTTTCAGACTTTTTCTGTGCATCATTTTTTACAATAGTTTTTTCTCTGAAAAAGGGAAAATTGCTAGGGTTCAGGAGCCATGTGCTCACTATCTTACAGTACATAAATACACACATTATACAATATATGTAGACATTATGACAGTCTGAGAGAGAGAGAGAGAGAGAGATGACAAATAATGAGAGAAATTGTACGACTTGGTATATTTCTAATTACTTTTCTATCATGGCTTACAACGATTAATATATCCCAATTGTTGAGAATAAATTAACTCTGAACCTAACCATAAAAATATAGAGAATACATATTATGATACACTATAGTGGGAACTGCACAGATGTTATAACATTTATGGAAATCATCCATCTTTAGTTATAGTATATTTTTCAGTTTTGAAATAGCGGTGAATTTTCCTCAAGTCTCATTTTGTAGATAAACCATTTATCTTGTAAAAAAACTCCCAAATTCTAGCTGCTTTACAAATGATCCTTTTTTTAAATTAAGACTTTCAGTATAGTGGAAATTATTCCTAATCCAAGACAGCAAAGTACTCCAGGAGGCGGTTGGTTTACTATATCCCTAAGATAAAAGCTTGCTTGTTTCCTGAGAATTTCTACAAATTAAACTTTACGAGTTCAGAATAGGTTCCAATTTTGGATAGAAAATTATTAGTTGTGAAAGGTCTGTGAATTAGTCGAGATTGGAACCGTTGTAGTTCTGAATCTTTGGTGACTGAGTATATTAGATAAAAGGTTCCTCGTCCAACATACGATTCTGCAATACTTAAATTATTGCACCATTATTTTGTTTTTACATTTAGGCATTTCTGCATTAATTGAGATTAGTTTGTCAAAAAATATAGACATCCTTTATAATATTTTCTAAGATGGCTAATATTCAATGGACAAAAGTGTATATTATAAAAAATATAATTAGGCATTATGGATCACTGTATATGATATTCTTTAACTGCATGTATGATACCCATATACTCTAAAAGGTTTTGTTTTAACACAGTATATTTCTTGCTTTATTTTAAAATTTACCGTTACAACATAAAATGTAAAAAACACGGGTGATTTCTTTTTTTATACCATCTTCTTACAAAAGAATATAAGTACGTCCAACACTTACGTTATTAATAAACCAAAGAGGTTAAATCTGGAAGTCACCATACATTTTTGGAACAAGTTTTTCACGAAAGGTCTGCCAAGATACAAAAACATCCTTCAAAATTTCGTTTTCAAGAACACCATATATATCCTCAACAAAACAAAAACGAAGTAAATCCAGATCTGTGAAAATCTTTTACGTTTTGGTGTTTGGAATATAGCAATTGCTTCCTTTTACTGTATTTTTGAAGAATTTGTTTTATACAAGACATTTTTAGAACATTAATACGCGTTTTTAAATTGCAATATTTAACCCACTCCTTTAATTCTTTTTATGACTCCTTTTTATTATAGCCTACGATTTTCATGCTTCCAATCCAAACTACTTTTTTTGTCTATATTTACACAAAGTCTGGAGTGTTCTGCAAATAGCTGTGACGTTACAAAAGTTTGTTCAGTTGATGCTTCAGTATCATCCAAGAATGAGGAAGTGTCGTATGCGTATTTGCGGTAAACAAAATTCAGTATCTTCTACAGTAATGCCTCTCGTCTTTGGTTTTGTTGTAATCGTAAATTTTGAGTATCTCTGCACAAGGAATTAATAAACATTGCCACAGGTGATCTTCTTGCCTATACCCTCTACCTACGTTAATCCAAGATGATTGATGTCCATTGACTATTAGACTGGTTTCAATTTTAGCATAAAAGACCGTTACACATTTTATAATAGATTCACGAAAATTTAAATAGTACATGTATAATACCTTTCTTATGAATTCCCAGGTAAGACAAACGAATTCCTTTTCACATCAACAAAGAGAAGAAGTCCAGGTATTTTTCTTTTTTCAACTAAATTTAACAAGTCATAAATAATTAAAATATTTTCCCAATAAACATACCTGATTAAAAAAATCAGGTCTGGTCTTTGTGTATTAAAGCCGGCAAAACACGTTTAAATCTAATTGCTGTGCATGCTGATGCCACTTTATAAGTGGCATTCAAAAGAAAAGTTGGACGCCAATATTGAAAAGTGGTTCATTTTTATTTTCTTTCAGCATGCAGGTGACAATGCCTAAATTCTGGGATCTGAACGTTCCCCCTTTCTGTAACCATGGTTACTTGCTCGAATTAAGAAGTGGTCCAGATCTTTCCAGAAAAAATTAAAACTCAGAAGTAAAACCGTAGATCCTGGCATTTTGTTATTTTTCATATTTGTTTCCACAGAATTTCTGCCACTATCATCTGATTTAGAAATACCAAAGTGATGAAACATTTCGAGCTAATTTATATTTTCTACATTTCTCCTTATAAAAAGATTTTGGTTATACCTTTTTGTTTCTTCAAAAATATCTTTCTGTTCAGTAAGTACTTTTCCATTACTATCTATAAGAGTATTTTTATTTTTACTGATCAAATTTCTATTTTCTAAATTGCAAAAATATCCTCCGTCAATCTAACATGGTTGTAATCTTACCATTGATCCCTCTAGCTTGAAACACCTGATTTCCCTCAATTCTTGTTGCTTTTGAGTCAATAAATGATTATCTTTTATTTCCGCTGACTGTATGTTATTGATTTCTTCACGTAACTGTTTTTCTTTATCATCATTTTATTTTATTCTTCTAAGGTGAATTCGGTATCGTTTTCCCCTAATTTCCATTAAAAGCACATCAAGAACAATTTGATCACTTATTGTTAAAAAACATATCACCGTCTTAAGCTTTATATATATTAATATTATAATCCATAAATTTGGCTGCATTATATCGTATTTTAACTCAGTAAATGACATCTTTGACTCATATTCCTTCAAATTGGAGAAGTTAACTTTCCAAAAAGTTGTTGCTTTTATACATTTTCCAAATTTAAAGGTCTGAGACAGATACAAATAAAAATAAGGGAAACAAAAAGAAGAATGGCAAGAACAAAGTATAAAGAGAAGGGAAAAATCATTTTTGGTTCTGAGACAGTCCTTTTCTCTCCTTACTTGTAACAATCCATACCATTCCACCTGCCCAACAAGCACACACACAAAATTTAATTCAGAAAAGAATAATGATGTACTGAGTTGATACTAATTCAGGCATGTTAAAAGCATGCAAAATACATGTAAAAAGTACATCGAATTAGCTGGTTGGCAGTTAGTAATTCCCCACAGGAAATCATCACTATTAACATTCATTTAACAAAAATGAACATATTGCTAGTTGAAAGGATATTCTATTGGAAAATAAGTTATAAGAAACTTTATTTGTACTTATCGATTCCTATACATTATTTTACATTAATGTAACAATTATAAAAAGTCCCTACTAAACAGTTCTATATGCCCTCTTTGTATTCAGATAAATTATGATGATTCCAGAGCATTAAGTGAAGAAGAGAAGTACCGTGCTTTACTTTTATGATTTTTCCAGATCAAACATTTGACAAAAATAATGCTATTTTGTGTCTCTGAGTTCACCACATGGGTCAGTTCAGAGACTTTCTTCATGATATAAATGTTTGCAAAATCCTCTCTGATAAAAATACCTTATCCCTTTAGGTTTTTCCTTTTATCAAGAACACTCAAAGTTTGAACATTGGAAATGAATTTTGCAATAAGTGGCCCATTGGCTTCTTTACTAAAAGTGGCAAGTCTTTCTTTCTCATCTTTGTCACTTACACCATAAATGATTACATTATTTGAGCTACGTTACTGTTCCCAATGAATAAGTCACTCCTCCTGATTGTTGTAGGTAGCAGCAAAACTTTCATTTTTCTCATCTAAAGCACAGATCTTTCTAACTGGTCGTTCTGTTACTTCTTTCAGTATGGCATACTCTATCTGGATCTCCAGCTACTCTCCGCTGATCTTTTCTGGCTTCTATTTCTCCGATTCCAAAACTTCTGTGATAATTACTCTCTTAATTTCTTTCTCAAGTTTTCACAAATATTCCTTCCATGGAATTTTTCAACTTTTTTCTTGTTAAGAACATCAGGAAATGTCAATTCAGTATTTTTATCCAAGTTTATAGACCCTTTTGGTCTGAGGTGACTACAGAACTCTCTCTTAGCATTTTCACTCATACACATACATGTATATCCACCTATGTTTTCCACATGCAACGCAGGTCACATCTGGGTACTTTTACATGTATCATGTACTGATGCCTTGCCTATTGTGTTTGGAATGTTGTTAAATTTAAAAAAAATCAGTCAAATTTGCAACTATACTGCATCAGAATGAGTATTAGTACCTTCTAGGAATTACCTGTATTAGAAGGAATCTTAGTACCTTCTAGGAATTACCTGTATTAGAATGAGTTTTAGTACCTTCTAGGAATTACCTGTATTAGAATGAGTCTTAGTACCTTCTAAGAATTACCTGTATTAGAATGAGTTTTAGTACCTTCTTGGAATTACCTGTATTAGAATGAGTTTTAGTACCTTCTAGGAATTACCTGTATTAGAATGAGTTTTAGTACCTTCTAGGAATTACCTGTATTAGAATGAGTTTTAGTACCTTCTTGGAATTACCTGTATTAGAATGAGTTTTAGTACCTTCTTGGAATTACCTGTATTAGAATGAGTTTTAGTACCTTCTTGGAATTACCTGTATTAGAATGAGTTTTAGTACCTTCTAGGAATTACCTGTATTAGAATGAGTCTTAGTACCTTCTAAGAATTACCTGTATTAGAATGAGTTTTAGTATCTTCTAGGAATTACCTGTATTAGAATGAGTTTTAGTACCTTCTAGGAATTACCTGTATTAGAATGAGTTTTAGTACCTTCTAGGAATTACCTGTATTAGAATGAGTTTTAGTATCTTCTAGGAATTACCTGTATTAGAATGAGTTTTAGTACCTTCTAGGAATTACCTGTATTAGAATGAGTTTTAGTACCTTCTAGGAATTACCTGTATTAGAATGAGTTTTAGTACCTTCTAAGAATTACCTGTATTAGAATGAGTTTTAGTACCTTCTAAGAATTACCTGTATTAGAATGAGTCTTAGTACCTTGTAGGAATTACCTGTATTAGAATGAGTCTTAGTACCTTCTAGGAATTACCTGTATTAGAATGAGTCTTAGTACCTTCTAGGAATTACCTGTATTAGAATGAGTTTTAGTACCTTCTAGGAATTACCTGTATTAGAATGAGTCTTAGTACCTTCTAGGAATTACCTGTATTAGAAGGAGTTTTAGTACCTTCTAGGAATTACCTGTATTACAAGGAATCTTAGTACCTTCTAGGAATTACCTGTATTAGAATGAGTTTTAGTACCTTCTAGGAATTACCTGTATTAGAATGAGTTTTAGTACCTTCTAGGAATTACCTGTATTAGAATGAGTTTTAGTATCTTCTAGGAATTACCTGTATTAGAATGAGTTTTAGTATCTTCTAGGAATTACCTGTATTAGAATGAGTTTTAGTACCTTCTAGGAATTACCTGTATTAGAATGAGTTTTAGTACCTTCTAGGAATTACCTGTATTAGAATGAGTTTTAGTACCTTCTAGGAATTACCTGTATTAGAATGAGTTTTAGTACCTTCTAGGAATTACCTGTATTAGAATGAGTTTTAGTACCTTCTAAGAATTACCTGTATTAGAATGAGTCTTAGTACCTTGTAGGAATTACCTGTATTAGAATGAGTTTTAGTACCTTCTAAGAATTACCTGTATTAGAATGAGTTTTAGTACCTTCTAGGAATTACCTGTATTAGAATGAGTTTTAGTACCTTCTAGGAATTACCTGTATTAGAATGAGTTTTAGTATCTTCTAGGAATTACCTGTATTAGAATGAGTTTTAGTACCTTCTAGGAATTACCTGTATTAGAATGAGTTTTAGTACCTTCTAGGAATTACCTGTATTAGAATGAGTTTTAGTACCTTCTAGGAATTACCTGTATTAGAATGAGTTTTAGTACCTTCTAGGAATTACCTGTATTAGAATGAGTTTTAGTACCTTCTAGGAATTACCTGTATTAGAATGAGTTTTAGTACCTTCTAGGAATTACCTGTATTAGAATGAGTTTAGTACCTTCTAGGATTTACCTGTATTAGAATGAGTTTTAGTACCTTCTAGGAATTACCTGTATTAGAATGAGTTTTAGTACCTTCTAGGAATTACCTGTATTAGAATGAGTTTTAGTACCTTCTAGGAATTACCTGTATTAGAATGAGTTTTAGTACCTTCTAGGAATTACCTGTATTAGAATGAGTTTTAGTACCTTCTAGGAATTACCTGTATTAGAATGAGTTTTAGTACCTTCTAGGAATTACCTGTATTAGAATGAGTTTTAGTACCTTCTAGAATTACCTGTATTAGAATGAGTTTAGTACCTTCTAGGAATTACCTGTATTAGAATGAGTTTTAGTACCTTCTAGGAATTACCTGTATTAGAATGAGTTTTAGTACCTTCTAGGAATTACCTGTATTAGAATGAGTTTTAGTACCTTCTAGGAATTACCTGTATTAGAATGAGTCTTAGTACCTTCTAGGAATTACCTGTATTAGAATGAGTTTTAGTACCTTCTAGGAATTACCTGTATTAGAATGAGTTTTAGTACCTTCTAGGAATTACCTGTATTAGAATGAGTTTTAGTACCTTCTAGGAATTACCTGTATTAGAATGAGTTTTAGTACCTTCTAGGAATTACCTGTATTAGAATGAGTTTTAGTACCTTCTAGGAATTACCTGTATTAGAATGAGTTTTAGTATCTTCTAGGAATTACCTGTATTGGAATGAGTTTTAGTACCTTCTAGGAATTACCTGTATTGGAATGAGTTTTAGTACCTTCTAGGAATTACCTGTATTAGAATGAGTTTTAGTACCTTCTAGGAATTACCTGTATTAGAATGAGTTTTAGTACCTTCTAGGAATTACCTGTATTAGGAATGAGTTTTAGTACCTTCTAGGAATTACCTGTATTAGAATGAGTCTTAGTACCTTCTAGGAATTACCTGTATTAGAATGAGTTTTAGTACCTTCTAGGAATTACCTGTATTAGAATGAGTTTTAGTACCTTCTAGGAATTACCTGTATTAGAAGGAATCTTAGTACCTTCTAGGAATTACCTGTATTAGAAGGAATCTTAGTACCTTCTAGGAATTACCTGTATTAGAATGAGTTTTAGTACCTTCTAGGAATTACCTGTATTAGAATGAGTTTTAGTACCTTCTAGGAATTACCTGTATTAGAACGAGTCTTAGTACCTTCTAGGAATTACCTGTATTAGAATGAGTTTTAGTACCTTCTAGGAATTACCTGTATTAGAATGAGTTTTAGTACCTTCTAAGGAATTACCTGTATTAGAATGAGTTTTAGTACCTTCTAGGAATTACCTGTATTAGAAGGAATCTTAGTACCTTCTAGAATTACCTGTATTAGAATAGTACCTTCTGGAATACCTGTATTAGAATGAGTTTTAGTACCTTCTAGGAATTACCTGTATTAGAATGAGTTTTAGTACCTTCTAGGAATTACCTGTATTAGAAGGAATCTTAGTACCTTCTAAGAATTACCTGTATTAGAATGAGTTTTAGTACCTTCTAGGAATTACCTGTATTAGAATGAGTTTTAGTACCTTCTAGGAATTACCTGTATTAGAACGAGTCTTAGTACCTTCTAGGAATTACCTGTATTAGAATGAGTTTTAGTACCTTCTAGGAATTACCTGTATTAGAATGAGTTTTAGTACCTTCTAAGAATTACCTGTATTAGAATGAGTTTTAGTACCTTCTAAGAATTACCTGTATTAGAATGAGTCTTAGTACCTTGTAGGAATTACCTGTATTAGAATGAGTCTTAGTACCTTCTAGGAATTACCTGTATTAGAATGAGTCTTAGTACCTTCTAGGAATTACCTGTATTAGAATGAGTTTTAGTACCTTCTAGGAATTACCTGTATTAGAATGAGTTTTAGTACCTTCTAGGAATTACCTGTATTAGAATGAGTTTTAGTACCTTCTAGGAATTACCTGTATTAGAATGAGTTTTAGTACCTTCTAGGAATTACCTGTATTAGAATGAGTTTTAGTATCTTCTAGGAATTACCTGTATTAGAATGAGTTTTAGTACCTTCTAGGAATTACCTGTATTAGAATGAGTTTTAGTACCTTCTAGGAATTACCTGTATTAGAATGAGTTTTAGTACCTTCTAGGAATTACCTGTATTAGAATGAGTTTTAGTACCTTCTAGGAATTACCTGTATTGGAATGAGTTTTAGTACCTTCTAAGAATTACCTGTATTAGAATGAGTCTTAGTACCTTGTAGGAATTACCTGTATTGGAATGAGTTTTAGTACCTTCTAAGAATTACCTGTATTGGAATGAGTTTTAGTACCTTCTTGGAATTACCTGTATTGGAATGAGATTTAGTACCTTCTAGGAATTACCTGTATTAGAATGAGTTTTAGTATCTTCTAGGAATTACCTGTATTAGAATGAGTTTTAGTACCTTCTAGGAATTACCTGTATTAGAATGAGTTTTAGTACCTTCTAAGAATTACCTGTATTGGAATGAGTTTTAGTACCTTCTAAGAATTACCTGTATTGGAATGAGTTTTAGTACCTTCTTGGAATTACCTGTATTGGAATGAGTTTTAGTACCTTCTAAGAATTACCTGTATTAGAATGAGTTTTAGTACCTTCTAAGAATTACCTGTATTGGAATGAGTTTTAGTACCTTCTTGGAATTACCTGTATTGGAATGAGATTTAGTACCTTCTAGGAATTACCTGTATTAGAATGAGTTTTAGTATCTTCTAGGAATTACCTGTATTAGAATGAGTTTTAGTACCTTCTAGGAATTACCTGTATTGGAATGAGTTTTAGTACCTTCTAGGAATTACCTGTATTAGAATGAGTTTTAGTACCTTCTAGGAATTACCTGTATTAGAATGAGTTTTAGTACCTTCTAGGAATTACCTGTATTAGAATGAGTTTTAGTACCTTCTAGGAATTACCTGTATTGGAATGAGTTTTAGTACCTTCTAAGAATTACCTGTATTAGAATGAGTCTTAGTACCTTGTAGGAATTACCTGTATTGGAATGAGTTTTAGTACCTTCTAAGAATTACCTGTATTGGAATGAGTTTTAGTACCTTCTTGGAATTACCTGTATTGGAATGAGATTTAGTACCTTCTAAGAATTACCTGTACTAGAATGAGTTTTAGTACCTTCTAGGAATTACCTGTATTGGAATGAGTTTTAGTACCTTCTAAGAATTACCTGTATTAGAATGAGTCTTAGTACCTTGTAGGAATTACCTGTATTGGAATGAGTTTTAGTACCTTCTAAGAATTACCTGTATTGGAATGAGTTTTAGTACCTTCTAGGAATTACCTGTATTAGAATGAGTTTTAGTACCTTCTAGGAATTACCTGTATTAGAATGAGTTTTAGTACCTTCTAGGAATTACCTGTATTAGAATGAGTTTTAGTACCTTCTAGGAATTACCTGTATTAGAATGAGTCTTAGTACCTTCTAGGAATTACCTGTATTAGAATGAGTTTTAGTATCTTCTAAGAATTACCTGTATTAGAATGAGTTTTAGTACCTTCTAGGAATTACCTGTATTGGAATGAGTTTTAGTACCTTCTAGGAATTACCTGTATTAGAATGAGTTTTAGTACCTTCTAAGAATTACCTGTACTAGAATGAGTTTTAGTACCTTCTAGGAATGACCTGTATTAGAATGAGTTTTAGTACCTTCTAGGAATTACCTGTATTAGAATGAGTTTTAGTACCTTCTAGGAATTACCTGTATTAGAATGTGTTTTAGTACCTTCTAAGAATTACCTGTATTAGAATGAGTTTTAGTACCTTCTAGGAATTACCTGCATTAGAATGTGTTTTAGTACCTTCTAGGAATTACCTGTATTAGAATGAGTTTTAGTACCTTCTAGGAATTACCTGTATTAGAATGAGTTTTAGTATCTTCTAGGAATTACCTGTATTGGAATGAGTTTTAGTACCTTCTTGGAATTACCTGTATTGGAATGAGTTTTAGTACCTTCTAGGAATTACCTGTATTAGAATGAGTTTTAGTATCTTCTAGGAATTACCTGCATTAGAAGGAATCTTAGTACCTTCTAGGAATTACCTGTATTGGAATGAGTTTTAGTACCTTCTAGGAATTACCTGTATTGGAATGAGTTTTAGTACCTTCTAGGAATTACCTGTATTAGAATGAGTTTTAGTACCTTCTAGGAATTACCTGTATTAGAATGAGTTTTAGTACCTTCTAGGAATTACCTGTATTAGAATGAGTTTTAGTACCTTCTAAGAATTACCTGTATTAGAATGAGTCTTAGTACCTTCTAGGAATTACCTGTATTGGAATGAGTTTTAGTACCTTCTTAGAATTACCTGTATTAGAATGAGTCTTAGTACCTTCTAGGAATTACCTGTATTGGAATGAGTTTTAGTACCTTCTAGGAATTACCTGTATTGGAATGAGTTTTAGTACCTTCTAAGAATTACCTGTACTAGAATGAGTCTTAGTACCTTCTAGAAATTACCTGTATTAGAAGGAATCTTAGTACCTTCTAGCAATTACCTGTATTAGAATGAGTTTTAGAACCTTCTAGGAATTACCTGTATTAGAATGAGTTTTAGAACCTTCTAGGAATTACCTGTATTAGAAGGAGTTTTAGTACCTTCTAGGAATTACCTGTATTGGAATGAGTTTTAGTGCCTCTAGGAATTACCTGTATTAGAATGAGTTTTAGTACCTTCTTGGAATTACCTGTATTAGAATGAGTTTTAGTACCTTCTAGGAATTACCTGTATTAGAATGAGTTTTAGTACCTTCTAGGAATTACCTGTATTAGAATGAGTTTTAGTACCTTCTAAGAATTACCTGTATTAGAATGAGTTTTAGTACCTTCTAGGAATTACCTGTATTAGAATGAGTTTTAGTACCTTCTAGGAATTACCTGTATTAGAATGAGTTTTAGTACCTTCTAGGAATTACCTGTATTAGAATGAGTTTTAGTACCTTCTAAGAATTACCTGTATTAGAATGAGTTTTAGTACCTTCTAGGAATTACCTGAATTAGAACGAGTCTTAGTACCTTCTAGGAATTACCTGTATTAGAATGAGTTTTAGTATCTTCTAGGAATTACCTGTATTAGAATGAGTTTTAGTACCTTCTAGGAATTACCTGTATTAGAACGAGTCTTAGTACCTTCTAGGAATTACCTGTATTAGAATGAGTCTTAGTACCTTCTAGGAATTACCTGTATTAGAATGAGTTTTAGTACCTTCTAAGAATTACCTGTATTAGAAGGAGTTTTAGTACCTTCTAGGAATTACCTGTATTAGAAGGAATCTTAGTACCTTCTAGGAATTACCTGTATTAGAATGAGTTTTAGTATCTTCTAGGAATTACCTGTATTAGAATGAGTTTTAGTACCTTCTAGGAATTACCTGTATTAGAACGAGTCTTAGTACCTTCTAGGAATTACCTGTATTAGAACGAGTCTTAGTACCTTCTAGGAATTACCTGTATTAGAATGAGTTTTAGTACCTTCTAAGAATTACCTGTATTAGAAGGAGTTTTAGTACCTTCTAGGAATTACCTGTATTAGAAGGAATCTTAGTACCTTCTAAGAATTACCTGTATTAGAAATTACCTGTATTAGAATGAGTTTTAGTACCTTCTAGGAATTACCTGTATTAGAATGAGTTTTAGTACCTTCTAGGAATTACCTGTATTAGAAGGAATCTTAGTACCTTCTAAGAATTACCTGTATTAGAATGAGTTTTAGTACCTTCTAGGAATTACCTGTATTAGAACGAGTCTTAGTACCTTCTAGGAATTACCTGTATTAGAATGAGTTTTAGTACCTTCTCGGAATTACCTGTATTAGAATGAGTTTTAGTACCTTCTAAGAATTACCTGTATTAGAATGAGTTTTAGTACCTTCTAGGAATTACCTGTATTAGAAGGAATCTTAGTACCTTCTAAGAATTACCTGTATTAGAATGAGTTTTAGTACCTTCTAGGAATTACCTGTATTAGAATGAGTTTTAGTACCTTCTAGGAATTACCTGTATTAGAACGAGTCTTAGTACCTTCTAGGAATTACCTGTATTAGAATGAGTTTTAGTACCTTCTAGGAATTACCTGTATTAGAATGAGTTTTAGTACCTTCTAAGAATTACCTGTATTAGAATGAGTTTTAGTACCTTCTAGGAATTACCTGTATTAGAATGAGTTTTAGTACCTTCTAAGAATTACCTGTATTAGAATGAGTTTTAGTACCTTCTAGGAATTACCTGTATTAGAATGAGTTTTAGTACCTTCTAAGAATTACCTGTATTAGAATGAGTTTTAGTACCTTCTAAGAATTACCTGTATTAGAATGAGTCTTAGTACCTTGTAGGAATTACCTGTATTAGAATGAGTCTTAGTACCTTCTAGGAATTACCTGTATTAGAATGAGTCTTAGTACTACCTGTATTAGAATGAGTCTTAGTACCTTCTAGGAATTACCTGTATTAGAATGAGTTTTAGTACCTTCTAGGAATTACCTGTATTAGAATGAGTCTTAGTACCTTCTAGGAATTACCTGTATTAGAATGAGTTTTAGTACCTTCTAGGAATTACCTGTATTAGAATGAGTTTTAGTACCTTCTAGGAATTACCTGTATTAGAATGAGTTTTAGTATCTTCTAGGAATTACCTGTATTAGAATGAGTTTTAGTATCTTCTAGGAATTACCTGTATTAGAATGAGTTTTAGTACCTTCTAGGAATTACCTGTATTAGAATGAGTTTTAGTACCTTCTAGGAATTACCTGTATTAGAATGAGTTTTAGTACCTTCTAGGAATTACCTGTATTAGAATGAGTTTTAGTATCTTCTAGGAATTACCTGTATTGGAATGAGTTTTAGTACCTTCTAAGAATTACCTATATTAGAATGAGTCTTAGTACCTTGTAGGAATTACCTGTATTGGAATGAGTTTTAGTACCTTCTAAGAATTACCTGTATTGGAATGAGTTTTAGTACCTTCTTGGAATTACCTGTATTGGAATGAGATTTAGTACCTTCTAGGAATTACCTGTATTAGAATGAGTTTTAGTATCTTCTAGGAATTACCTGTATTAGAATGAGTTTTAGTACCTTCTAGGAATTACCTGTATTAGAATGAGTTTTAGTACCTTCTAAGAATTACCTGTATTGGAATGAGTTTTAGTACCTTCTAAGAATTACCTGTATTGGAATGAGTTTTAGTACCTTCTTGGAATTGCCTGTATTGGAATGAGTTTTAGTACCTTCTAAGAATTACCTGTATTAGAATGAGTTTTAGTACCTTCTAAGAATTACCTGTATTGGAATGAGTTTTAGTACCTTCTTGGAATTACCTGTATTGGAATGAGATTTAGTACCTTCTAGGAATTACCTGTATTAGAATGAGTTTTAGTATCTTCTAGGAATTACCTGTATTAGAATGAGTTTTAGTACCTTCTAGGAATTACCTGTATTGGAATGAGTTTTAGTACCTTCTAGGAATTACCTGTATTAGAATGAGTTTTAGTATCTTCTAGGAATTACCTGTATTAGAATGAGTTTTAGTACCTTCTAGGAATTACCTGTATTAGAATGAGTTTTAGTACCTTCTAGGAATTACCTGTATTGGAATGAGTTTTAGTACCTTCTAAGAATTACCTGTATTAGAATGAGTCTTAGTACCTTGTAGGAATTACCTGTATTGGAATGAGTTTTAGTACCTTCTAAGAATTACCTGTATTGGAATGAGTTTTAGTACCTTCTTGGAATTACCTGTATTGGAATGAGATTTAGTACCTTCTAAGAATTACCTGTACTAGAATGAGTTTTAGTACCTTCTAGGAATTACCTGTATTGGAATGAGTTTTAGTACCTTCTAAGAATTACCTGTATTAGAATGAGTCTTAGTACCTTGTAGGAATTACCTGTATTGGAATGAGTTTTAGTACCTTCTAAGAATTACCTGTATTGGAATGAGTTTTAGTACCTTCTAGGAATTACCTGTATTAGAATGAGTTTTAGTACCTTCTAGGAATTACCTGTATTGGAATGAGTTTTAGTACCTTCTAGGAATTACCTGTATTAGAATGAGTTTTAGTACCTTCTAGGAATTACCTGTATTAGAATGAGTCTTAGTACCTTCTAGGAATTACCTGTATTAGAATGAGTTTTAGTATCTTCTAAGAATTACCTGTATTAGAATGAGTTTTAGTACCTTCTAGGAATTACCTGTATTGGAATGAGTTTTAGTACCTTCTAGGAATTACCTGTATTAGAATGAGTTTTAGTACCTTCTAAGAATTACCTGTACTAGAATGAGTTTTAGTACCTTCTAGGAATGACCTGTATTAGAATGAGTTTTAGTACCTTCTAGGAATTACCTGTATTAGAATGAGTTTTAGTACCTTCTAGGAATTACCTGTATTAGAATGTGTTTTAGTACCTTCTAAGAATTACCTGTATTAGAATGAGTTTTAGTACCTTCTAGGAATTACCTGCATTAGAATGTGTTTTAGTACCTTCTAGGAATTACCTGTATTAGAATGAGTTTTAGTACCTTCTAGGAATTACCTGTATTAGAATGAGTTTTAGTATCTTCTAGGAATTACCTGTATTGGAATGAGTTTTAGTACCTTCTTGGAATTACCTGTATTGGAATGAGTTTTAGTACCTTCTAGGAATTACCTGTATTAGAATGAGTTTTAGTATCTTCTAGGAATTACCTGTATTAGAAGGAATCTTAGTACCTTCTAGGAATTACCTGTATTGGAATGAGTTTTAGTACCTTCTAGGAATTACCTGTATTGGAATGAGTTTTAGTACCTTCTAGGAATTACCTGTATTAGAATGAGTTTTAGTACCTTCTAGGAATTACCTGTATTAGAATGAGTTTTAGTACCTTCTAGGAATTACCTGTATTAGAATGAGTTTTAGTACCTTCTAAGAATTACCTGTATTAGAATGAGTCTTAGTACCTTCTAGGAATTACCTGTATTGGAATGAGTTTTAGTACCTTCTTAGAATTACCTGTATTAGAATGAGTCTTAGTACTTTCTAGGAATTACCTGTATTGGAATGAGTTTTAGTACCTTCTAGGAATTACCTGTATTGGAATGAGTTTTAGTACCTTCTAAGAATTACCTGTACTAGAATGAGTCTTAGTACCTTCTAGAAATTACCTGTATTAGAAGGAATCTTAGTACCTTCTAGCAATTACCTGTATTAGAATGAGTTTTAGAACCTTCTAGGAATTACCTGTATTAGAATGAGTTTTAGAACCTTCTAGGAATTACCTGTATTAGAAGGAGTTTTAGTACCTTCTAGGAATTACCTGTATTGGAATGAGTTTTAGTGCCTCTAGGAATTACCTGTATTAGAATGAGTTTTAGTACCTTCTAGGAATTACCTGTATTGGAATGAGTTTTAGAACCTTCTAGGAATTACCTGAATGAGTTTTAGTACCTTCTAGGAATTACCTGTATTAGAATGAGTTTTAGTATCTTCTAGGAATTACCTGTATTGGAATGAGTTTTAGTACCTTCTTGGAATTACCTGTATTGGAATGAGTTTTAGTACCTTCTTAGAATTACCTGTATTAGAATGAGTTTTAGTACCTTCTAGGAATTACCTGTATTAGAATGAGTTTTAGTACCTTCTAAGAATTACCTGCATTAGAATGAGTTTTAGTACCTTCTAGCAATTACCTGCATTAGAATGAGTTTTAGAACCTTCTAGGAATTACCTGCATTAGAATGAGTTTTAGTACCTTCTAGGAATTACCTGTATTAGAATGAGCCTTAGTACCTTCTGGGAATTACCTGCATTGGAATGAGTTTTAGTACCTTCTAAGAATTACCTGTATTAGAATGAGTTTTAGTACCTTCTAGGAATTACCTGTATTAGGATGAGTCTTAGTATCTTCTAGGAATGACCTGTATTAGAATGAGTTTTAGTACCTTCTAGGAATTACCTGTATTAGAATGAGTTTTAGTACCTTCTAGGAATTACCTGTATTAGAATGAGTCTTAGTACCTTCTAGGAATTACCTGTATTAGAACGAGTCTTAGTACCTTCTAGGAATTACCTGTATTAGGATTTACCTGTATTAGAATGTGTTTTAGTACCTTCTAAGAATTACCTGTATTAGAATGAGTTTTAGTACCTTCTAGGAATTACCTGTATTAGAATGAGTTTTAGTACCTTCTAGGAATTACCTGTATTAGAATGAGTTTTAGTATCTTCTAGGAATTACCTGTATTAGAAGGAATCTTAGTACCTTCTAGGAATTACCTGTATTAGAATGTGTTTTAGTACCTTCTAAGAATTACCTGTATTAGAATGAGTTTTAGTACCTTCTAGGAATTACCTGTATTAGAATGAGTTTTAGTACCTTCTAGGAATTACCTGTATTAGAATGAGTTTTAGTACCTTCTAGGAATTACCTGTATTAGAATGTGTTTTAGTACCTTCTAAGAATTACCTGTATTAGAATGAGTTTTAGTACCTTCTAGGAATTACCTGTATTAGAATGAGTTTTAGTACCTTCTAGGAATTACCTGTATTAGAATGAGTTTTAGTACCTTCTAGGAATTACCTGTATTAGAATGAGTTTTAGTACCTTCTAAGAATTACCTGTATTAGAATGAGTTTTAGTACCTTCTAGGAATTACCTGTATTAGAATGAGTTTTAGTACCTTCTAGGAATTACCTGTATTAGAATGAGTTTTAGTACCTTCTAGGAATTACCTGTATTAGAATGAGTTTTAGTACCTTCTAAGAATTACCTGTATTAGAATGAGTTTTAGTATCTTCTAGGAATTACCTGAATTAGAACGAGTCTTAGTACCTTCTAGGAATTACCTGTATTAGAATGAGTTTTAGTATCTTCTAGGAATTACCTGTATTAGAATGAGTTTTAGTACCTTCTAGGAATTACCTGTATTAGAACGAGTCTTAGTACCTTCTAGGAATTACCTGTATTAGAATGAGTCTTAGTACCTTCTAGGAATTACCTGTATTAGAATGAGTTTTAGTACCTTCTAAGAATTACCTGTATTAGAAGGAGTTTTAGTACCTTCTAGGAATTACCTGTATTAGAAGGAATCTTAGTACCTTCTAGGAATTACCTGTATTAGGATGAGTTTTAGTATCTTCTAGGAATTACCTGTATTAGAATGAGTTTTAGTACCTTCTAGGAATTACCTGTATTAGAACGAGTCTTAGTACCTTCTAGGAATTACCTGTATTAGAACGAGTCTTAGTACCTTCTAGGAATTACCTGTATTAGAATGAGTTTTAGTACCTTCTAAGAATTACCTGTATTAGTAGGAGTTTTAGTACCTTCTAGGAATTACCTGTATTAGAAGGAATCTTAGTACCTTCTAAGAATTACCTGTATTAGAAATTACCTGTATTAGAATGAGTTTTAGTACCTTCTAGGAATTACCTGTATTAGAATGAGTTTTAGTACCTTCTAGGAATTACCTGTATTAGAAGGAATCTTAGTACCTTCTAAGAATTACCTGTATTAGAATGAGTTTTAGTACCTTCTAGGAATTACCTGTATTAGAACGAGTCTTAGTACCTTCTAGGAATTACCTGTATTAGAATGAGTTTTAGTACCTTCTAGGAATTACCTGTATTAGAATGAGTTTTAGTACCTTCTAAGAATTACCTGTATTAGAATGAGTTTTAGTACCTTCTAGGAATTACCTGTATTAGAATGAGTTTTAGTACCTTCTAGGAATTACCTGTATTAGAAGGAATCTTAGTACCTTCTAAGAATTACCTGTATTAGAATGAGTTTTAGTACCTTCTAGGAATTACCTGTATTAGAATGAGTTTTAGTACCTTCTAGGAATTACCTGTATTAGAACGAGTCTTAGTACCTTCTAGGAATTACCTGTATTAGAATGAGTTTTAGTACCTTCTAGGAATTACCTGTATTAGAATGAGTTTTAGTACCTTCTAAGAATTACCTGTATTAGAATGAGTTTTAGTACCTTCTAGGAATTACCTGTATTAGAATGAGTTTTAGTACCTTCTAAGAATTACCTGTATTAGAATGAGTTTTAGTACCTTCTAGGAATTACCTGTATTAGAACGAGTCTTAGTACCTTCTAGGAATTACCTGTATTAGAATGAGTTTTAGTATCTTCTAGGAATTACCTGTATTAGAATGAGTTTTAGTACCTTCTAGGAATTACCTGTATTAGAACGAGTCTTAGTACCTTCTAGGAATTACCTGTATTAGAATGAGTCTTAGTACCTTCTAGGAATTACCTGTATTAGAATGAGTTTTAGTACCTTCTAAGAATTACCTGTATTAGAATGAGTTTTAGTATCTTCTAGGAATTACCTGTATTGGAATGAGTTTTAGTACCTTCTTGGAATTACCTGTATTGGAATGAGTTTTAGTACCTTCTTAGAATTACCTGTATTAGAATGAGTTTTAGTACCTTCTAGGAATTACCTGTCTTAGAATGAGTTTTAGTACCTTCTAAGAATTACCTGCATTAGAATGAGTTTTTGTACCTTCTAGCAATTACCTGCATTAGAATGAGTTTTAGAACCTTCTAGGAATTACCTGCATTAGAATGAGTTTTAGTACCTTCTAGGAATTACCTGTATTAGAATGAGCCTTAGTACCTTCTGGGAATTACCTGCATTGGAATGAGTTTTAGTACCTTCTAAGAATTACCTGTATTAGAATGAGTTTTAGTACCTTCTAGGAATTACCTGTATTAGAATGAGTCTTAGTATCTTCTAGGAATGACCTGTATTAGAATGAGTTTTAGTACCTTCTAGGAATTACCTGTATTAGAATGAGTTTTAGTACCTTCTTGGAATTACCTGTATTAGAATGAGTTTTAGTACCTTCTAGGAATTACCTGTATTGGAATGAGTTTTAGTACCTTCTAGGAATGACCTGTATTAGAATGAGTTTTAGTACCTTCTAGGAATTACCTGTATTAGAATGAGTTTTAGTACCTTCTAAGAATTACCTGTATTAGAATGAGTTTTAGTACCTTCTAGGAATTACCTATATTGGAATGAGTTTTAGTACCTTCTAGGAATTACCTGTATTAGAACGAGTCTTAGTACCTTCTAGGAATTACCTGTATTAGAATTAGTTTTAGTACCTTCTAGGAATTACCTGTATTGGAATGAGTTTTAGTACCTTCTAGGAATTACCTGTATTAGAATGAGTTTTAGTACCTTCTAAGAATTACCTGTATTAGAATGAGTTTTAGTACCTTCTAGGAATTACCTGTATTAGAATGAGTTTTAGTACCTTCTAGGAATTACCTGTATTAGAATGAGCCTTAGTACCTTCTGGGAATTACCTGCATTGGAATGAGTTTTAGTACCTTCTAGGAATTACCTGTATTAGAATGATTTTTAGTAACTTCTAGCAATTACCTGTATTAGAAGGAATCTTAGTACCTTCTAGGAATTACCTGTATTAGAATGAGTTTTAGTACCTTCTAGGAATTACCTGTATTAGAACGAGTCTTAGTACCTTCTAGGAATTACCTGTATTAGAATGAGTATTAGTACCTTCTAAGAATTACCTGTATTAGAATGAGTTTTAGTACCTTCTAGGAATTACCTGTATTAGAATGAGTTTTAGTATCTTCTAGGAATTACCTGTATTAGAAGGAATCTTAGTACCTTCTAGGAATTACCTGTATTAGAATGAGTTTTAGTATCTTCTAGGAATTACCTGTATTAGAACGAGTCTTAGTACCTTCTAGGAATTACCTGTATTAGAATGAGTTTTAGTACCTTCTAAGAATTACCTGTATTAGAATGAGTTTTAGTACCTTCTAGGAATTACCTGTATTAGAATGAGTTTTAGTATCTTCTAGGAATTACCTGTATTAGAATGAGTTTTAGTACCTTCTAGGAATTACCTGTATTAGAACGAGTTTTAGTATCTTCTAGGAATTACCTGTATTAGAATGAGTTTTAGTATCTTCTAGGAATTACCTGTATTAGAATGTGTTTTAGTACCTTCTAAGAATTACCTGTATTAGAATGAGTATTAGTACCTTCTAGGAATTACCTGTATTAGAAGGAATCTTAGTACCTTCTAGGAATTACCTGTATTAGAATGAGTTTTAGTACCTTCTAAGAATTACCTGTATTAGAATGAGTTTTAGTACCTTCTAGGAATTACCTGTATTAGAATGAGTTTTAGTACCTTCTAGGAATTACCTGTATTAGAATGAGTTTTAGTACCTTCTAAGAATTACCTGTATTAGAAGGAATCTTAGTACCTTCTAGGAATTACCTGTATTAGAATGTGTTTTAGTACCTTCTAAGAATTACCTGTATTAGAATGAGTTTTAGTACCTTCTAGGAACTACCTGTATTAGAAGGAATCTTAGTACCTTCTAGGAATTACCTGTATTAGAATGAGTTTTAGTACCTTCTAAGAATTACCTGTATTAGAATGAGTTTTAGTACCTTCTAGGAATTACCTGTATTGGAATGAGTTTTAGTACCTTCTAAGAATTACCTGTATTAGAAGGAATCTTAGTACCTTCTAGGAATTACCTGTATTAGAAGGAATCTTAGTACCTTCTAGGAATTACCTGTATTAGAAGGAATCTTAGTACCTTCTAGGAATTACCTGTATTAGAAGGAATCTTAGTACCTTCTAGGAATTACCTGTATTAGAAGGAATCTTAGTACCTTCTAGGAATTACCTGTATTAGAAGGAATCTTAGTACCTTCTAGGAATTACCTGTATTAGAATGAGTTTTAGTACCTTCTAAGAATTACCTGTATTAGAATGAGTTTTAGTACCTTCTAGGAATTACCTGTATTGGAATGAGTTTTAGTACCTTCTAGGAATTACCTGTATTAGAATGAGTTTTAGTACCTTCTAGGAATTACATGTATTAGAATGAGTTTTAGTACCTTCTAGGAATTACCTGTATTAGAAGGAATCTTAGTACCTTCTAGGAATTACCTGTATTAGAATGTGTTTTAGTACCTTCTAAGAATTACCTGTATTAGAATGAGTTTTAGTACCTTCTAGGAATTACCTGTATTAGAATGAGTTTTAGTACCTTCTAGGAATTACCTGTATTAGAATGAGTTTTAGTACCTTCTAGGAATTACCTGTATTAGAATGTGTTTTAGTACCTTCTAAGAATTACCTGTATTAGAATGAGTTTTAGTACCTTCTAGGAATTACCTGTATTAGAATGAGTTTTAGTACCTTCTAGGAATTACCTGTATTAGAATGAGTTTTAGTACCTTCTAAGAATTACCTGTATTAGAATGAGTTTTAGTACCTTCTAGGAATTACCTGTATTAGAATGAGTTTTAGTACCTTCTAGGAATTACCTGTATTAGAATGAGTTTTAGTACCTTCTAGGAATTACCTGTATTAGAATGAGTTTTAGTACCTTCTAAGAATTACCTGTATTAGAATGAGTTTTAGTACCTTCTAGGAATTACCTGTATTAGAACGAGTCTTAGTACCTTCTAGGAATTACCTGTATTAGAATGAGTTTTAGTATCTTCTAGGAATTACCTGTATTAGAATGAGTTTTAGTATCTTCTAGGAATTACCTGTATTAGAATGAGTTTTAGTACCTTCTAGGAATTACCTGTATTAGAACGAGTCTTAGTACCTTCTAGGAATTACCTGTATTAGAATGAGTCTTAGTACCTTCTAGGAATTACCTGTATTAGAATGAGTTTTAGTACCTTCTAAGAATTACCTGTATTAGAAGGAGTTTTAGTACCTTCTAGGAATTACCTGTATTAGAAGGAATCTTAGTACCTTCTAGGAATTACCTGTATTAGAATGAGTTTTAGTATCTTCTAGAAATTACCTGTATTAGAATGTGTTTTAGTACCTTCTAGGAATTACCTGTATTAGAACGAGTCTTAGTACCTTCTAGGAATTACCTGTATTAAAACGAGTCTTAGTACCTTCTAGGAATTACCTGTATTAGAATGAGTTTTAGTACCTTCTAAGAATTACCTGTATTAGAAGGAGTTTTAGTACCTTCTAGGAATTACCTGTATTAGAAGGAATCTTAGTACCTTCTAAG
Organism: Margaritifera margaritifera; assembly: GCA_029931535.1. Classification (NCBI taxonomy): domain Eukaryota; kingdom Metazoa; phylum Mollusca; class Bivalvia; order Unionida; family Margaritiferidae; genus Margaritifera; species Margaritifera margaritifera. The sequence continues at coordinate 2,608,475 of JAQPZY010001679.1, read as the reverse complement.
AATTACCTGTATTAGAATGAGTTTTAGTACCTTCTAGGAATGACCTGTATTAGAATGAGTTTTAGTACCTTCTAGGACTTACCTGTATTAGAATGAGTTTTAGTACCTTCTAGGAATTACCTGTATTAGAAGGAATCTTAGTACCTTCTAAGAATTACCTGTATTAGAATGAGTTTTAGTACCTTCTAGGAATTACCTGTATTAGAACGAGTCTTAGTACCTTCTAGGAATTACCTGTATTAGAATGAGTTTTAGTACCTTCTAGGAATTACCTGTATTAGAATGAGTTTTAGTACCTTCTAAGAATTACCTGTATTAGAATGAGTTTTAGTACCTTCTAGGAATTACCTGTATTAGAATGAGTTTTAGTACCTTCTAGGAATAACCTGTATTAGAAGGAATCTTAGTACCTTCTAGGAATTACCTGTATTAGAACGAGTCTTAGTACCTTCTAGGAATTACCTGTATTAGAACGAGTTTTAGTACCTTCTAGGAATTACCTGTATTAGGATGAGTTTTAGAACCTTCTAGGAATTACCTGTATTAGAATGAGTTTTAGTACCTTCTAGGAATTACCTGTATTAGAAGGAATCTTAGTACCTTCTAGGAATTACCTGTATTAGAAGGAATCTTAGTACCTTCTAGGAATTACCTGTATTAGAAGGAATCTTAGTACCTTCTAAGAATTACCTGTATTTAGAATGAGTTTTAGTACCTTCTAGGAATGACCTGTATTAGAATGAGTTTTAGTACCTTCTAGGAATTACCTGTATTAGAATGAGTTTTAGTACCTTCTAAGAATTACCTGTATTAGAATGAGTTTTAGTACCTTCTAGGAATGACCTGTATTAGAATGAGTTTTAGTACCTTCTAGGAATTACCTGTATTAGAATGAGTTTTAGTACCTTCTAGGAATTACCTGTATTAGAATGAGTTTTAGTACCTTCTAGGAATTACCTGTATTAGAATGAGTTTTAGAACCTTCTAGGAATTACCTGTATTAGAAGGAATCTTAGTACCTTCTAGGAATTACCTGTATTAGAATGAGTTTTAGTACCTTCTAGGAATTACCTGTATTAGAATGAGTTTTAGTACCTTCTAGGAATTACCTGTATTAGAACGAGTCTTAGTACCTTCTTGGAATTACCTGTATTAGAATGAGTTTTAGTACCTTCTAGGAATTACCTGTATTAGAATGAGTTTTAGTACCTTCTAAGAATTACCTGTATTAGAATGAGTCTTAGTACCTTGTAGGAATTACCTGTATTAGAATGAGTTTTAGTACCTTCTAGGAATTACCTGTATTAGAATGAGTTTTAGTACCTTCTAGGAATTACCTGTATTAGAATGAGTTTTAGTACCTTCTAGGAATTACCTGTATTAGAAGGAATCTTAGTACCTTCTAAGAATTACCTGTATTAGAATGAGTTTTAGTACCTTCTAAGAATTACCTGTATTAGAATGAGTTTTAGTACCTTCTAGGAATTACCTGTATTAGAATGAGTTTTAGTACCTTCTTGGAATTACCTGTATTAGAATGAGTTTTAGTACCTTCTAAGAATTACCTGTATTAGAATGAGTTTTAGTACCTTCTAAGAATTACCTGTATTAGAATGAGTTTTTGTACCTTCTAAGAATTACCTGTATTAGAATGAGTTTTAGTACCTTCTTAGAATTACCTGTATTAGAATGAGTTTTAGTACCTTCTTGGAATTACCTGTATTAGAATGAGTTTTAGTACCTTCTAAGAATTACCTGTATTAGAATGAGTTTTAGTACCTTCTAGGAATTACCTGTATTAGAATGAGTTTTAGTACCTTCTAAGAATTACCTGTATTAGAATGAGTTTTAGTACCTTCTAGGAATTACCTGTATTAGAATGAGTTTTAGTACCTTCTAAGAATTACCTGTATTAGAATGAGTTTTAGTACCTTCTAGGAATTACCTGTATTAGAATGAGTTTTAGTACCTTCTAGGAATTACCTGTATTAGAATGAGTTTTAGTACCTTCTAGGAATGACCTGTATTAGAATGAGTTTTAGTACCTTCTAGGAATTACCTGTATTGGAATGAGTTTTAGTACCTTCTAGGAATTACCTGTATTGGAATGAGTTTTAGTACCTTCTAGGAATGACCTGTATTAGAATGAGTTTTAGTACCTTCTAGGAATTACCTGTATTAGAATGAGTTTTAGTACCTTCTAGGATTTACCTGTATTAGAATGAGTTTTAGTACCTTCTAGGAATTACCTGTATTAGAATGAGTTTTAGTATCTTCTAGGAATTACCTGTATTGGAATGAGTTTTAGTATCTTCTAGGAATTACCTGTATTAGAATGAGTTTTAGTACCTTCTAGGAATGACCTGTATTAGAATGAGTTTTAGTACCTTCTAGGAATTACCTGTATTAGAATGAGTTTTAGTATCTTCTAGGAATTACCTGTATTAGAATGAGTTTTAGTACCTTCTAAGAATTACCTGTATTAGAATGAGTCTTAGTACCTTGTAGGAATTACCTGTATTAGAATGAGTCTTAGTACCTTCTAGGAATTACCTGTATTAGAATGAGTCTTAGTACCTTTTAGGAATTACCTGTATTAGAATGAGTTTTAGTACCTTCTAGGAATTACCTGTATTAGAATGAGTTTTAGTACCTTCTAAGAATTACCTGTATTAGAATGAGTTTTAGTACCTTCTAGGAATTACCTGTATTAGAATGAGTTTTAGTATCTTCTAGGAATTACCTGTATTAGAATGAGTTTTAGTACCTTCTAAGAATTACCTGTATTAGAATGAGTTTTAGTACCTTCTAAGAATTACCTGTATTAGAATGAGTTTTAGTACCTTCTAGGAATTACCTGTATTAGAATGAGTTTTAGTACCTTCTAGGAATTACCTGTATTAGAATGAGTTTTAGTATCTTCTAGGAATTACCTGTATTAGAATGAGTTTTAGTACCTTCTAGGAATTACCTGTATTAGAATGAGTTTTAGTATCTTCTAGGAATTACCTGTATTAGAATGAGTTTTAGTATCTTCTAGGAATTACCTGTATTAGAATGAGTTTTAGTACCTTCTAGGAATTACCTGTATTAGAATGAGTTTTAGTACCTTCTAGGAATTACCTGTATTAGAATGAGTTTTAGTATCTTCTAGGAATTACCTGTATTAGAATGAGTTTTAGTACCTTCTAAGAATTACCTGTATTAGAATGAGTTTTAGTACCTTCTTGGAATTACCTGTATTAGAATGAGTTTTAGTACCTTCTAGGAATTACCTGTATTAGAATGAGTTTTAGTACCTTCTAGGAATTACCTGTATTAGAATGAGTTTTAGTATCTTCTAGGAATTACCTGTATTAGAATGAGTTTTAGTACCTTCTAGGAATTACCTGTATTAGAATGAGTTTTAGTACCTTCTAGGAATTACCTGTATTAGAATGAGTTTTAGTATCTTCTAGGAATTACCTGTATTAGAATGAGTTTTAGTACCTTCTAAGAATTACCTGTATTAGAATGAGTTTTAGTATCTTCTAGGAATTACCTGTATTAGAATGAGTTTTAGTACCTTCTAAGAATTACCTGTATTAGAATGAGTTTTAGTACCTTCTAGGAATTACCTGTATTAGAACGAGTCTTAGTACCTTCTAGGAATTACCTGTATTAGAATGAGTTTTAGTACCTTCTAGGAATTACCTGTATTGGAATGAGTTTTAGTACCTTCTAAGAATTACCTGTATTGGAATGAGTTTTAGTACCTTCTAAGAATTACCTGTATTAGAATGAGTTTTAGTACCTTCTAGGAATTACCTGTATTAGAATGAGTTTTAGTACCTTCTAGGAACTACCCGTACAAAAATTGTCACAAAAACTGATCTAAACCACAATAAATTGCTCAAAATGTGTCAGTGAATTTTACACTTGTGATTCTGACCTTAGTTTCAGACTTGAAACTACTTAACAACCATGATGTAACATTTAATAAGAAAATCTTTTTATCGCTACTTCTGAAAAGATGGTCACATTGACATGGAGTTTGGACTTCATGATTTCTCATGATATGTAGTTGATCATTATTGAAAGTGGTGCCGATTAAATCTCCAACATGGCTGACATCTTGAAAATCTTACATCTCCTTAACATCCATAAAAACATGGAGTTTTCAGTAAATGACATATGTAGTTGTTCCTAAATGAAAATAGTGAAAATTAGACCTTATATATGACTACATAGCAGCCATCTTGAAAATCTTGTTACTGCTTCTTCTCTTTAACAAATCGTCATTATAGACATGGGGGTTTTATGAAAAGACTTCTTACATCTAGTTCATCCTAAATAAAAATGTTGCTGATCCGATCTCCAAATTGATGCCTATAATGGTCAGCTTCAAAATCTTTTTATCACTACTTCTGAATAGATAGTCGTAATGAAGAGGATGTTTTCACTAAAAGACACGATATATGTTGGTCCTAAATAAAAATGGTGCCATTCAGACTGCTGATAAGGCCGTCATGGTAGACATCTTGAAAATCTTGTTATTGCTACGACTGGTAAACATATGATCATGCCGACAAGGGGTTTTCAATAATATACACATCATGTTGGAACTAAATAAAAATTGTACTGATCAGACCTTCAACATGATGACCATATCGACCCTTGTAAAAATTCGTGATCACAACAGCTTTTGAAGGGATGGTTGCATCAACACATATTTTGTATTGATATGTTTTCTCTCTTGCAATATATAGTTATTAAGAAACAAAAATGAAGGGTTTTCACTAACAGACTTCTTATGATGTCTAGTTTGTCCCAAATTAAAATGGTACCCCTTGGACATCCAACATGGCCACCAAGGTGGTCATCTTGAAAATCTTGACATAGCTACTTCCTCTGAATGGATGGTCATTATTGACATGGGGTTTTCACTAAAATTCTTATGTAGTTTCATAAATGAAACTGGTGAATATTAGACCTCCAATGTGGCCACATGATGGCCATCTTGAAAATCTGCTACTATTTTGAAGATAGTTGTAGTGACATAGGATTTTCACTAAAACACTTCTTCCAATATTGAATAGGTTCTGAATGAAATGGTTCAGATCTGATCACCAACATATATGCACTTTTGTGGTGCTGAAAACCAGACCTAACTTACCTCGTCAAGTCAAAGATCATAGCTTGCACTTGTGCACTTTGCTGAGCTTATGGTCACAGTGACTTCTACATATACATCTTAATTCTGACCCTACATTGCAATTTAGTTGCATTCCAATGAACATTGAGTCAGCACTCTGATATTGATTTTAAGGTCAAAGGTTTTGACTCGGGGGGCTTTAAGCTATACTGGCTTGTGAATATGACAGCACAAACAAGTATGAATGGATTTTTATCAAACTCAGTTTTGTGGATATATCTGAAGAATACCTTGAATGATGATACTTCAATAACCTCCTTTTTTTTAAAAAAAATATTGATTATATTTTGATATTGTCCGAGTTCAATGATCTAATATCCATAATATCAGGTTCAAGGTAAACAAATTGTACTGTACTTAAGGTATCTGGTGAACATGTCAACTCAAACTGTCAACTCAAACATGTCAACTCAAACATGTCAATTCAAATGTGTCAACTCAAACTGTCAACTCAAACATGTCAACTCAAACATGTCAATTCAAACATGTCAACTCAAACAGGTCAACTCAAACATGTAGGAAAATATTTTTCTTACCAAATTTGGGATGTTGGAATTTTACAAGATTATCAAAGATGCTTTCAATACTCGTCAGTTAGAAAGAAAAAATCTAATCTTGAATTCATGGATATTCTTTTTTGGCCAGTTGAGACACCTGAACTAACTTGGCGCTATATAGCCAGGACTGTGCTGATGTGCTATTAAATCCTATACATACATGGTTGATAATGAGCCTATTAGAGGATATAACTCTTTCATTATTCCTGCGTGGTACATCTTGGTAACAAATGTTTTTTTTTTGTTTTTTTTATTACACTTGCCACTCTACTACAACTTGATGGGTGATTTACTAGAACTTACTTTCTATAGAAATGCAAACCTTCAAGTGAAACTTTTTTTGCTGTATGACCAAGGTGAAAACTTTTTTTGCTGTATGACCAAGGTGAAAACTTCTTTTTGCTGTATGACCAAGGTGAAAACTTTTTTTGCTGTATGACCAAGGTGAAAACTTTTTTTGCTGTATGACCAAGGTGAAAACTATTTTTGCTGTATGACCAAGGTGAAAACTATTTTTGCTGTATGACCAAGGTGAAAACTATTTTCTGACTAAAGAACAGGTAACTAAGTATTTAAGCAGCTAAGAATGTAAAAAGTGAAAAAGTTTCCCAACCCACTGTTCGGCATAAGGTGGCCAGGTGAGAAACATTTTGCTCGATTTGTAAAGAGCAGTTTGTTCCGACTTGTTGCCCCACTGTTTGTTTTCTTGAAGGATGGTCACAGTATTCAATACAGTGCCCAATATAATGCTTTTCAACCCCAGGTGTAATATTTTGTTGTCTGTTATTTGAAATATTTTCATTTGTACAGATATAAATAGATTGGAATATCTCATACTGTCATGCTTAGTGTGATACTGAACAAGCAAAGCATTTCTGAAATATGCATGTGTATGTGTATGCATGACTGTCAATGAATTATGCATGTGTATGTGTATGCATGGCTATCTATGAATTATGCATGTGTATGTGTATGCATGGCTGTATGTGTATGCATGGCTGTCTATGAATTATGCATGTGCATATGCACACATGGCTGTCTATGTGTATGTGTATGCATGGCTGTGTATGTGTATGCATAGCTGTGTATGTGTATGCATGGCTGTCTATGTGTGTATGCATGGCTGTCTATGTGTATGTTTATGCATGGCTGGCTGTGTATGCATAGCTGTGTATGTGTATGCATGACTGTTTATGTGTATGCATGGCTGTCTATGTGTGTGTAACATTTTGAGAATAACCAAAAAATATTCATTGTTTTCCAGAGTTTTATTATAAAATGGACAGCATACCATAGCATGAAAATTCATACATTTACATCAACTTAATAACTGATTTAATCCTTGTCAATACCCATTTTATGCCACAATGATCTGAACTTATGCTGAAAATATATAATCCGTTTCTACAGCAAGAAACCTACAAGTTTATCCTGCTATATAAAAAAGTTGTTTAATAGCCTTAATAGTTCAACTATTTATGATTTAAATCTTGAATGGACATTATCGGCAGCTTCATACATTAATAGGACCACAATATGACTACTACAGTGTTATTATTTACAATTTCATGTTTAACATGACTGAACAAACAAGATATTATCTGTTATAAGAAAGATCATGTAATGCAGAATCAATGCACAGCTAGCTGTGCTCTGAACAAGCAGTTTCCAAATTACTCCCATGGGCAACACAACAGAAACATCTACACCTTTTCTTGGGCAGTAATGACAACTTTACATCAGTGCCATTAGCATTACACACAGGATGTACATAGGGAACTTTCCTGTAAGATTCCCATAATATTTACACTTTTGCTAAGGGAGGTCATCATATGTGGATATTGTCCTAAAAGTTGATATTTTCACTGGAAATAACTCTTACTTCATTTTTCTAACATTACTACTAGTATTGCTATTTAACAGCCATCCTTACACAGTTATGTGGATTACTTTGCAAGACTGAAAAGTGGGTTTGGATGGAGAGGCCTTGGAGGCATTCTTCACATCTCCAACAAAGATAAAATATAGCAAAAAATGCCTTCCTAAAAAGCTATTTAGTAAAATCAAATTTCATTGTTAGCCCAATCCTTTCAAGCAGCCTTGGATCACTAAAGGAGACAGGTGAAATGCATGTAAGCTCAACAGGCTGCCAAGTTAGACAAAATACACTATAAATTTTCACTAAAATTCATTCAGACAAAATTTATTCAGACAATATGATAATTTATTACTAGCTTAACTGGTGTTTATATGTCTGTTGCCTGCATATAACTTCAAAACTGACTCATTTCCTACATCATTGCTAGTCTAAATGTGGCTAAAAACAAATTACTACTGACTTGTCAAATTGGATTTTCTTATACCATAAAGACAAGTCTCAAAATGATGCCGTGAACAAAATTACTACTAACATGGAAAATAGGATATTCTTGTACCATGAAGGCAAGCAATTAACAATGATTTGCTAATGCAAGAGTCAGGTAGGGGAGTCAACTATAGGTATTTTGGAAATCATTCTATTGAGACTCAAGTTGTTTCTTGTGTGTTTTATATTAGGTCAATACAAGATGGACAATGTACTACACCGTAAAAAAAAAAAATGGTCCATATTTTTTGTGTATAACTGCATAAATTGCTGGGAAACAATGATCATGACATCATAAAAATCATAATAAATGACAGTATGACAAATGCAACAAATTCACATGTGCTTAGAACCTATATATACAAACCAACCACATATATATATATAAGGAGCAAGTGATTAGTGATATGATAGCACTGTCATGCTGAGAACATTTTAGCATATAGCTTTTTCTCCTCAGTTTTGTATGCATCTTTGGCCTTTTTAACTTTCTCCATCTCCTTTCTTATGCCTGAAAGAGAAGAAAAAATATGTAAATAACAATAGTTACATGTAAATAAGGAAGCATCAGTCTTTGTTTAAAATATCTTTTATATAAAAATTTTGCAATGGTTGTGACATTTACATACTTATTCTCAAGGCAATATACACTTTAAAAGAGAAGAACATATCAAAGAACTTCAAAAACTCATAATGTTACAACCCAAAATTTGTATTAATCGAATCCATCCAAGATGTTGATGACATAAACCTGTATTGCAAGTATGGTCAAAATCAAATCATAAATATGGCTTGAAAAGGAGTAACAAGCCCAGCTAATCAGATGCACGATCATCTCATTAGTATGTATGGATCTCACTCATTATTGAACTCATCTGAGATCTTAATGATATAAGTATGAATTCCAAGCCAGATCAAAATCAGATCAGAAATACGGCTCTGGAGAGGAAACAAGCTCAGCCAATTAGATGCAAGATCACTTCATTACTATCTATGAATCTTGTTCATTATTGAATTCATATGAGATCTTAATGATATAAGCATATATTCCAAGTTTGATCAAAATCGGAGTAGAAATATGACCTCCAGATTGGTAACAAGGTTAGCCAATCAGGTGCAAGACCACCTCATTAATATGCATGCATCTCACTCAATATCAAAAATGTCCCTGATTTTGATGATATAAACCCATATATCAAATTTGTTTGAAATTGAATCAGAAATATGGACTCCAGAGTGTAACAAGCAATTGTTGATGCATGGATGCATGACTGACGATGGCCAGGTGAGCTAATAATGGATCTAGCTTGTGTACTTAGCTTTAATAATTATAACACAAGTAAATGGCACATGATATGCCTGCCCTGTGTTAAACAGTCCTGTATGTAGATGAATGAAATCTGTGTGCAGAAACCACTTTTCTTCTTATAGTCAGTGACCTTGATCTTTGACCTTTTAATCCCAAAATCAATAGCCTTCTTCCATGTGTAAGCCATTCACAAAGTTTTGTCCAGATCTGTTATGTAGAACTGATGTTATTGCGTGCAAACCATTTTTCTTCATTCAGTTACAGTGACCTTAACCTCTGAGTTATGGACACAAAATTTGACAGGATTCTTCCTGACCCCAAGTGCAAGCCATCCACACAGTTTGGTAACTACATGGTGGATAACTTGAGTTATTGTGCAGATGGATGGATATATGGGCATCATAACATAATATGCTCCACCTCAAGGCAGGCATATACAAATTTGATTTTAATTAATTTGATGTAAGATGCCACTATGAATATGGCAACATCTGTGACAAAATGGCAGCAGTTTTCTGGGTCAGAACTAAATGGGTTCCCCTGCTTCATAGACCAAAATCAAACAAGAATTATCAGCTTCTATTCATCCACATGGCTATACTATACATGTCTGTCCTTCTTTCAATCAGATAATTTGACTCGGGATTGATAAATCATCCATGCATTGTACATTCTTTAAATGGGCAAAAACATTAGAATGAAAATCTTGTGCCAAGCATGTGGTTGACATTAAAGAATCATTGTAGTGATGGTAAAATTTCCCACAACATTAATTTCACAACTTTTGTATTGATATTTGATATTATTTCCATAAATTGTTTGATCAATTACCTAATCTGGCCCTAACTGATGCATAGGAAAATCGATTTTTCTGTTTGAATCACAACTTTGAAGACACAATCACTACTCCATAAATGACACTTTTAATCATTTCCTATGAAATTTCCTGCATTGTCTAGACACACCTACTGAAAAAAGACAGAGATTCTCATTTTTCTCTTACATATTCCATCTCACAGCACATAATGGAGACAATGTAAGCTTTCAAAAATGATTAGAAAAGAAATTATTCATAATGCTTCAGCTCATATTTTATGTATTTGTTCATGTTTAAATAATTAATCAACATGCATTGGAACCGTATTTAACCAAATCAAAATTGTGTTTATGCCATTAAGTTGTAACTTAAATGTCTTCTGAATATTTCCACAGACAGGGAAAAAAAATTAATATTAATACTTTCAAATGTATAAATTTAGAGATTTCAAGAGAATACATTAAAGTGAAGAACACCTGCCCAAAAATAGGTCCAAATCATCCTTTATCTTTACAGTTATTTATAGACAGATTTCACTGTGAGGGAATAACAAGAGCCCCCAGTGGGCCTGAAATTGCTCACATGGCTGACATATGCCTAACAGTAAATAAAGCAGTAGTTGGCCAAGAAATCTGCATAAGCAGGATACTTTCTGAAGAAATTTCTTCCTATGATATTGATTGTAGATACATGTAGTATGAACACAACTGTTTCAATGTTTCTCTATATTTTTCAACTTCATCTATATTTGATGGTACATCAGCATCATTTGCCCAACACTGACAGGCCTTTATGCCAGGATGGTTTCTGTCAGAATTCTGTTGAGCAATTTATTGAGATACCATTGTTAAAATGCTTTTCTATTTTTAGCAATGTGGCCATACATGACAACGGATAAACATCATTTGTACAAACCTAAAATGACATAAAAGTTGAAAGCTTTCTATCAAATTTGATCAAATTCTGTTGAGTGGTTTTTGAAAATAACATCAGCAACAGCGGTTACACTTGATGGTGGACAGAACCACTAGTACAAATTCTAAAATCCTACATGCTAGGATATTTTCTGTTAACTTTTGTCAAATTGCATTGAGCAGTTTCTCAGAAGTCATTTAATAGTTTTTCTACATTTAGTAATGGCAGCCATACATGATGGCCGATTGGCATCCTTTGTATAAACTTGAAAGATTCCTATGATAGAATGCTTTCTTTCAAATTTGTGCAAATTCTGCTGAGTGGCTTTTGAGAAATTATCATTTAAAGATAAAAGCGAATGCCCTTAGTTAAATCCTTTTAATTTTTTGGTGATATGATTTATGTAAAATCAATTTCACCCTAATTCAATCAACAGCTACAGATATATTTGAGCTTAGATGTCAAACAATTTTCCCGTTAGCCATTTTTGTTTTTGCTTCGCCATTTTCCATCACCTAATTCCATATGACATCACATGGGGAAGACAACAATGTGGGCCATTGTTCTGTAGTGGGGTTCACTGCATGTACATATTAGAAAGCAATCAATAATATCTTGGTTATGTTGATGAGAAAAACTAATTGAAAGGAATATTAAACTAAAATGGGTTTTAAATCAAATGGTTTGTGCATTTCACAATCAAACATGACACAATAATATCACTGCCTATTAGAATTGCAGGCATCAGCACTCTGCATATAACACTGTTTGACAAGCAGTTTATTGCAGGTGTCAGTGCTCTGCATATAACTGTTTGGCAAGCAGTTTATTGCAGGTATCAGTGCTCTGCATATAACACTGTTTAACAAGCAGTTTATGGCAGGTGTCAGTGCTCTGCATATAACACTTTGACAAGCAGTTTATTGCCAATATCAGTGCTCTGCATATAACACTGTTTGGCAAGCTGTTTATTGCAGGTGTCAGTGCTCTGCATATAACACTTTGACAAGCAGTTTATTGCAGGTATCAGTGCTCTGCATATAACATTGTTTGGCAAGTAGTTTATTGCAGGTGTCAGTGCTCTGCACATAACACTGACAAGCAGTTTATTGCAGGTGTCAGTGCTCTGCATATAACACTGACAAGCAGTTTATAACACCTGGATAGATGTCATACACATGACCATCAGTGCTCATTATATAAATAACACTGCTTGACAAGCTGTTTATAACATCTGGATAGATGTCATACACATGACCATCAGTGGTCTGTATATAAATAACACTGCTTGACAAGCTGTTTATAACATCTGGATAGATGTCATACACATGACAATCTTTAATTTACATAACATTGCTTGAAATAGGTAAATAAGTAAATGAATAAATAAACAAAAACAATACCTTTCCAGTCAGCCTCTCCCTCTCTCTCAAATGTGTAGATATCTTTATATCAAGTAGTATATTCACTTTGCTTTATTGCACTGCAAACTTGTGATCTAAGATTGTTCAACACCACTTTATTAACACATTTTTAATGTCTTTACAAGCATATGCACTCTGTTATCAAAAAGATTGGTAAATTGCTCTCCAGCAAATTAGGGAATAGGCCACAACAACATTTCTCTTTCTCTCTCTCTCACACACACACACACACAGACACAGAGTCTGATAAATAAGCCCTTAACACTGGTGTCTTCTTTCTCATTACACACAATTTAAGTCCACTGCATCTTAACTTTTGCATGGTATAAAGTAATGACATCTCCATTAAGGATGCTTTCTTTTAAGTTTGGTCAAATTTTGTTTAGTGGTTTTTGAAAAAAGTCCTTAGTTTTCCTATTTTTAGCAACAGTGTGCATATTTGATGGCAGACCAGCATCATCTGTATAAAACTGAGTGCCTTATGCCAGTATGCTCTACACCAAATTTTGTGAACATTTATCCAGTGGTTTCTGTGAAGTTTTAACAGCATATGTTGATGGACAACAGATAATGCATGATGGATGATGTACAATGCATGCTGGACACAGGGCAGTACCATAAACACACCTGACCTTGTGTCCAGTTGAACTAATAACAGAACAATTCTTTCAAAAGATTCATGCTGACACCTTGCCCCTGAATAACATGAAAGCATGCTGAGAAATTGGGTACGCTCCTTTTGCACCTTATAAAGGAGACCTAAATAGCAAAAACACAGAAACAGATGGCAACTTATCTATGTCTCTCTTACCCTTGTCATTTGGTTCAAGTTCGGCTGCTCTCTGAAGATCTCCCTGAAAAAAACAAATGTAATTTTATTCTTACTATTAAGTTAGGCTGTTGCTATTAAACTCTAAGTCAATACACAAGCTCTGAATAAAGCTAAAAATGGTTTTTAAAAAAACTGTTTTCTAGAATACTGTGATTAAAAGGTCTTGTATCAGTGCTCATTTCAAATGAAATTTATGAAACAAGTCAAATAATTTCTATCTTTTGCAAGTCTTGGCAAGCAAATGATTTAAATTTTTCAACAAGTTTTATAAATTTCATTTGAAATGAGGACAATGTAAAATTTTATTTATTGCATAATGAAAAATACCGATTCTATTTGACCAAACCGCAGAATAATGCAGTGAAATGACTCTGAAATACATTTGGATGATTCCGTTGTTATGCTTTCCTTTGCTTGACATGTGTTATTACAACAAAAATAATTATGATATGGGTGTTTTACCATAAATAACACAGTAGCCATATGATACATTTTATTATAATGCAGCTTTCTGACAAAGAAAAATGACAACATATCAAAGTACAGACTTCAGAAAGATACTGTATATACTTACTTATAAGTCGAGTCCAACTGCAAACAACATAGACCCTGATCTGCCATTGCATAATGAGCCAGCAGATCAGGGTCTATGCTGTTCTGCTGATTAGTCCTATCAAACTGCATAGACCCAGATCTGCCAGTGCATTATGTGAATAAGATCTGGGTTTGTGCAGTTTGCAGTAGGACTTGACTCATAAGCAAGTATATATAGTAATAATATTCCACCAAAGTTGCAGTTCAGTACTAGTGTAGAATATATATGACTTTCAAAAACTTTAACACATAACACCAGCAAAAAAGTGATACCTATGTCTTACCATTCGCAGGTGAGATAAAACACAAGTGCCACTTAACCATGACAATTTAAAAATCTAAGGGTCAAACTATGAGACAAAACAATGAAATCAGGGCCAGTGAATTTTCTGGAAAAACATAAAGAAAAACACAAGTCCTGTCATAAATCATTATACTCCTCATTAACAAGATTACAAAAAATCAGAAACACACGACCTTCTATGTCACTCAGGATAATGATTATAACCAGCTACCCATTGGAAAATGGTGTTTCTTGATCACCAGGGCTGTCAGTATAAAATAAAAACGTGGTATGCAACTTTCCTAAGTACTAACATGGAAAAAACAGTTCCAATTAAAATCCCACAGCTGCAGTAAATTACAACAATCCTAGACTTGATGAAGCTTAGGTTGCTCTAATAAATTTACCAGTAAGAGCAGTCTCAGAGCTGGACAAACTTTACAAAAGTCAGCTTGCCTGCTGACTGGAAAATTAAAATTGCCCCAGGGAGACCTGAACTTGCCCAAAAGTATGACAACATTATATCACAATGAAATTTTAAAAACAAAAATTTAAAAACAAAAATGTAATAAAAAAAATATGGGATATTTTCTTAAAAATGTGTTATTTTAATTTTTTGAAAATGGCATAGTTTGCTTGTTTTTTTAATCTTTTTTTTCGCACATGGAAAACTTAGCCAATAATTAAATATTATCAAACAAAATATATTTAATAATACATGTAGATATGTAGATGGAAAACAGAGGAAGGATTTGAACTGATAGCTGGAAAATAGAATAGATTACATATAACGTTACAAGTGCAAAGACAGACAGACAGATATATATACACCTCTCCCTTGATAACTTATGAGCACTGGTGTCTATAAGCATCAACCACAGCATAAGCAAGGGAGACTCAAATTTTGGTCAACACTAACAGTCGAGGTGGTTGTGATGTGCTAACACTTTTTGTTCACGCATGAGATCTATAATCTCCTTTGTCCAATACAAATATTCATACGATGGATTTTAATATTACCGTATATACTCATGTATAATCCGGGTCCAAATGCAAACAACATAGACCCTGATCTGCCGTCGCATAATGTGCTGGCAGATCTGGGTCTATGTTGTTTGTTCTACTGATTAGTCCTTACAAACTGCATAGACCCAGATCTGCCAGCACATTATGCGACAGCAGATCTGGGTCTATGCAGTTTGCAGGTGGTATCTGCTTATACATGAGTATATATGGTAATGGATATTACATCTTGCGAAGTCAATTAAAGATAATAAATAGTTGACATACTTTTAATATAAATCTAGTTGACATGCAGTACTCACAAATTCTTGCAACAGTAAAGTTTGAGTTGCCTCCCTCTCCTTATCAAAGCACATGTATCCATCATAATCAAAACAAATAAATGAGTTAAAGCTCCATAACTAGGATTACATTCATAAGCAGCCAGTCAAACCCATCAATATATTTGGCCTGGTTAATTTTCTTAAAGATAGCAATTTTAATGTTGCTGTCGATAGTACATGGCAATGACAGAGTACAACTCATGTCATTTGTACTAATAAACATGGTCAGCACACGGCATTTGCACTGTCCCAGAAACCACAACTGGATCGATATAAATAAATTGATCAAAAAAGAAAGAGAAAAGCAAAAATGTTTGTTTTATTATAAGTTGTGACTTCATTTCAAATGGATTACTGCAAATGTTGAAGCACAATCCAGAGATTAGCTGAAGATAAAAACTTGGGAGTTATCTATGTTGTGTGATTTTAAAAAGAAATTAGACAGATCTACAAGAAATTAGGCTGATCTACACCTGAATGTTATGGTGATGTCAGAACCTTTCTTATGCTGTACTCAGCTGGAAAGAATTAATCTGTTAATCAGTTTGTGTCATCGAGTTGAAGGACCATTAAGCTCTCAAAAACTGTTGAAATAAAGTGAGCCCCCCCCCCCCCAGTATTAAAACAGTATGGAAAAGTCCGCTTATTTCAATTTGTACACAATGCATTGTGGTCTGAACAGATAGTTACAATGTACATACCAGATCTTTATTAAATATCTGTATCCATGTACAAGATGAAAATGTTAACAGCATTTAATGTTTAGGTTACTATTTTTAATCCAAGAATAGATAATGGACCAACATTACTCTCACCATTTCATATAAGATATTCTGTTGGTTCAATATTATCATGGAATGCTATGCCAAATTCTGCAAGAACACAAAACCAGGGACAAAAACTAGTGCACATCTGATAGTAAATACATGATGGGAACAGTGTTTAAACTTAAAAGGCATCACAAGTCTTTGAACAAAGATGACTTCTCAATATTGGGTTGACACTTTCTATATTTGGTCAAAGTCTGTTACTTCTGACACAGCCGACTCCAGCTGCAATATAGAAGCAACTGAGCTAGCTTTCTTCTCACCATATGTATAGGCATAAACATACTACATGAAAAATACAGGGAAAACTTGAAGAATTCCATGAATTAAACCATTTTCCACCATAATTTAAGGATGATAAAATTATACAGAGAAATCTTTCAATTGGGAATTATGCCAACTGCCTGCAAAAATAATAATAATAATAATAACACCTGTGTACAAAGGCCAGTTTGGCCTTTTCCCATTGACAGGTTTGAAAGCATTTTTGAATATTGTTTGACCATACTTTTTACTGGCAGTAATACATGTAAAATATTTTGGTTTACGACCCATGGGTCATATTCCAGATTCGGTGGGTGGAGGCAGGGAAGCATACAATTAAAAGCATGGAGATTTTCCTTGACAAGGCGATGGGTGTAGCTCTTATATTGATTCTGCCAATACTGCTGTTTCTATTGTACAAGGTATAACTAAGTCTCCTTGTTCACTGATGCAGATGAGACAAAAAAATGATAGAAACTGAACGGAACTTTGGTACTAAAGTACTGGACAAGCAGGTAATGTTTAACACAAAAATACAGACTTACCAATGCCTCCTCCCAATTCTTCAATGCATTATGGGCTTGACCTCGTCTGAACAAAGCTTTTACATTATTCTCATCAATATCTAGAGCCTGCAAAGTATTACAAAGAAGCTGTTGTTACTCAACTGATTATTCCCCACACTAGGTTATTGACATTACTCCAGTAGGTAAATCTATGTATTTGGGTACAAGTTTTTCTGAAAATATTTGACATGTACCATAAAATATTTGACATGTACCCTAAAATATTTGACATGTGCCATGACATGTACCGTAAAATATTTGACATGTACCGTAAAATATTTGACATGTACCATAAGGCCACAAGAAATTATTAGTCTCTCATAAAGATGTCATTATTGCTTCAAGATTTTACAAGAATCTTTCTTACATAAATATTCTGCATTCAATACAACAAATCAAGAATAAGCATAAAGGTCAACAGAATCCAAACTAATACGACACAGTAAATTTGTTCTTTTATGTGTACAACATTGTTTATGTAGGTGTATTGTTCATGGAGGGTTATTTACAATTTGCACACATTTACGAACAATGAATGGGCTGTCAATACCATACCATTTTATTCACGTACTGGGGGGGGGATACCAATTTTTGAGGATTCTGTGGTTGCTTTAACCCATCAATTTAAAGACCCAATTAACACACTGATCATGCTATCGAAACAAAAGGACCCAATTAACACACTGATCTTGCTATCTAAACAAAAGGACATCTTCCCAGATTCACACATTTAAGTACCAAACAAAATGTCATTTTTCTGTAAACCACAAAAATTTATACATGTACAAAAATAAATGAATTTACACAATACAAAGATGCATTCAAACTGAAGGCATACTATTACAGACTTTCTACCTGACATTCCTGTTTAAGCTAACAGATCAGTACATATTAACCTGCCATGAATTTGTAAACCACAATAAATAATAAATCAAAGTACAGAATAATCTCAGACTGTGAAAACCTCTGAAATAAGACCACTCCCAAATACAACATTGTCTAGTCATTCCTATTTGATTTGTAACTGAGCAAATATGAACAAAATTACAACTGCAGCCTCCGTGATATTTTGTGATTGACAGTATTTCATTTGCTAAAAATTAAATCTATGGTGCATGTAATTGATACAGAATGCTAAGGTCATGCAAAATGTAAAAGGACACAAATGAAGGATGATTCTTTTAAATTTAAACAAAAGATAAATCACTGGTTGGTTGGTTGGGTTTTAACAGCACTTTACATGTATTATTTGCCATATCATGCCAAGGAAATGGGAGCTAAGTACCTTCCAAAGGTCACATCGAGGCAGCCAACCCAGGCACAAAATAATATTTCATCTTCTAAGAAGGGTTTACAAAGGCATTAAATGTTCTCTATAGCATTTTTAATGCACAGATACATATCCACAGATCCTTGTCAAAAATAAACTCAGAATAACGAAAACAAATGACTATATTTTGTATTATCCTATACAACCATACATACCTCGTTACAATTGTTTAAAGCATCCTCATATTTCTGTAACTGTACATTGCAAGCAGCTCTGAAAAAGAAAAAAACCAAACAATTATTGGATGAGAACCAAAACAAATGTTTCGTTCTGACGAGAAAAAAGCTCGTTTGTTCGTCGCTTTAGGTATGGTTGAGAAAAAGTCTTTCAAGCATAAGAATGAGAGAACCCTTAATATTTCTTCTAGTTACGATGGAAGTATAGTAAAATTATTTACATCCAAAACTATTCATAATGAAATCAGCTGAAGATAGTAAGTACCATATGTACCCACATACAAGCTGGGTCCAACTGCAAACAACACAGACCATGATCTGCTGTTGTTTAATGCACAACATATCAATGTCATTGTTGTTTGTTCTACTGATTACTCCTAACAAACTGCATAGACCAGATGTCGGCACATTATGTGACAGCAGATCTGGGTCTATGCAGTTTGCAGTTGGATCCAACCTATATGTGACTATATATGGTACATTCAAGTGAAAAAGAAGGCAGTCACTGAATAAGGTTTGTCACTATGGGCATCATTCTAATATGACCCTCTTCATCAGTTATTACACTGGAGTCCACAGAGTTTTGCCCTGGATGAGATGTTGTTACCATATCTTATCTACTTCTCATGTCCAGATTTTGTTAAGTGCTTTGCCGAGATATTTTTAACAGCACCAACCTTTTGAGAAAAAAAAGAATGAAAATGTATACTATTAGGTCACTGTGTTTGAAACAAGAAACCTAGCTGATATCTGCCTAATAGCAGTTGGAGAGCAGTTAGCAAGTAAATCTGGGTCAGTTGGATGCTTTCTGTTGAAACTTCTTCCAATGCTGTTGAATGCATAGGTTATGAAAGCAACTGTTTCTAGGATTCTCTAGTTTTTGTATCTTCATCAATATTCACCAGCATCATTTGTCCGCTATTGAAAGGCCCATATGCCAGAATGCTTTGTGTCAAAGTTGGTCAAATTCTGTTCTTTGTTTTTTGAAATAAAGTTGTGTAAATGTTTTTCAACCTTGAGTAATGGCAGCCATATTTGATAACAGAACTGCATCATTTGTTTAAATCTGAAAGGTGTTCAAGTTAGGACACTTTCTGTCAAATCTAATCAAAGTCTATTAAACAGTTTTTAGAAAAAGTTATTAAATGTTTATCCATTTTTATTAACTGCAGCCACACTTATGGAACATTGGCATCAAACTTTGGCTTTTGAAAAAAGTTGTTTAAAGAATTTTCCATTTTTAATAAGGGTGGCCATATCTGATGGCAAATCTGCATCATTTGGACAAATATTAAAGTCCTTATTACCAGAATGCTTTGTGTCAAATTTGGACAATTTCTGCTCAGCAGTTTCTGAGAAGAAGTCATTTAAAGTTGTATCTCTTTTCAGTAATGGCAGCCTATTTGATGGTGCATTAGCATCATCTGTATTGAAAGCCCTTTATGCGAAGATGCTTTCTGTAAAGTTTGATCAACTGTTGGGTAGTTTTTCTGAAGAAGTCATTTAAATGTTTTTATATTTTTAGTAATGGTAGCCACATCTGATGGCAGATTGGTCAAATTATGTTGAGTATGGTTTGGTTTGGTTGTGTTTGGTGTTTTATGCCAAACCAACACTCAGGAGGTTATATTGTGCCATGGCAAGTAGAGTCAAGTTCCTTTCCCAATGACACATCAAAGTACCCGACCCAGGCTGATCTGATTGTGGGAATCTAACTAATTTAACTAAATTCTGTTGAGAGGTTTTTGTGAACTTGTTTAAAGGTTTTTCTATTTTTTTATAATGGTGGCCGTATTTGATGGTGGATCAACATCAGTTGGAAGTTACTTAAAGGTTTTTTTAGGAACTGTGGCCATAATTGATGGCAGATCAGCATCATTTGTATCACTCTGAATGGCTATCATGCAAGGATGCTTTCTATCAAGTTTAGTTAAATTCCATTCAGTGGTTTAAAGAAAAAATCATTGAAAGGTTTTTCTATTTTTAGTAACAGTGGCCATATTTGATTGTGGCTTGACATTATTTGCATACATTTGAAAGGTCTTTCTACAAGGATGCTTTCTGTCAAGTTTGGTTAATATCTATTCAACAGTTTTTGAGAAGAAGTCATTTAAAGGTTTTTCTGTTTTTAGTACTGGCAGCGATATCTGATGGTGGATCAGCATCATTTGTATAAATCTGAAAGGTCTTTATGCCAGAAGAGGAAGAGGTTTGTACTTTTGATACTTTCCACAATAAGGAACCTTTCCACAATAAGGAAGGGTTACCAGATTCATTTCTGGGATTCTTCGTCTCTTTCAAGGACCCCAATTTGGTCCCACCAGTCCCTAGTGGTATCTCTATAAGCAGAGATGTACAGCTTTCTAAGGAAGAGCACAGCAGAGAGGGTGGTGGAAATTCAAAGTCCTGGATTTTATTTATGTATCTTCCTAGTTTCAAAAAAAGGGAAAGTTTCAAATCATCATCGATCTTTCTCTACTTAACAAGTTTCTTCTGGAACAGCGCTTCAAGATGGCGACATCTGCCTCAGTCAGGAACACTATCACAGATCTTCGCATTTCCATCTTCCCAACCATAAATTTCATTTATGCTGTTTTGCCTGGGACAGATCTTCCAATTTTGGGCTCTTCCTTTCAGTCTGGTTTCCACTTCCAAAGCCTTCACCGGGGTGATAGGTGTTATAGCAACTCCCTTAAGGTCCTTGAGCGTTCCCATCCTCCAGTTCTTCTACAACTGGTTGATGCACAACATCCTCAGACGTGCCCTTCTGAAGGCTTGGTCTCTCTGTTGGGAGACAGTGACTCATCTAGGTTGAATCCCCATTCAGGAGGACACAAACCTGATCCCTTCTCAGAATTTTGTTTACATGGTTATGAATTTTCTCACCTGTTGAAAAACAGTCAATTTTCCTCCTGACAGAATCTCACAAATACTTGCTCTCATAGCAAGTCTAGATGGGAAGACTTCACTGTCCACTTGTCTTTGTCTCTCTCTCCTGGGAACTCTGAATGTGGTGGCAGACTTAGTTCCCCTAGGAAGGCTTCATAAACAGTGTTTCCAGTTCTTGCTTCTAGTAAACTGGAGACCTCACAAGGACTCCTGTCCACTTGGATATCCTTAGGATTCACACTCCAGAACCTCACTCCTGTCTTTACACCTACACCTCATTTTCAAGCTGGGGAGCTCACCTAGAGCTCAAAGGAGTAGTCTTGCCAGGACTGTGGTTTTTGGAAGAATATTCCCTTCACATGAACAATCCAGAAATGCAGGATGTTTTTCAAGCACTCAAAGGGTCTATCAGCCACACATGATATTGTTCTGTCATGGTCACTAGTTACAACATATTGGTCATAGCATACCTCAGTCATCAAGTGGGCACTAATGTCCCTTCTCTCTGATTGGAAGCCTAGAACCTCCTCCACTAGGCAACTTCAGAGGAGATCACTCTCAGATTCCACCACATTCCAGACAAGAGGAATCTTCTGGCAGGACAGCTTGTCCAGGCAGGGGTGTGCAGTCTTTACGGAATGGTCTCACTTTTTCATCCCTGGGGAAGGCCAATGGTAAATTTGTTCACATTGAGGATGAACAACAAGCTCCTTCTTTATGTCTCTCCAGTGCCAGACCATAGGGTATAGGTGTTGGACTATTATAGTCTGAGATTGGATCAACTGTACACCTATGCCATCCTACCTTTCAGAAAAATCCCTCAGGCTCTTCACAGAGTCAGGACCTCCAAGTCATTGCTCATTCTGATAGCTTCCCTGTAGCACCAGAGACCATGGTTCAACAATCTCTTCAACCTGTTGGTCAATGATCTGAGGCAATTACCACCAAGGAGAAATCTGCTGTGCAGCACAAGGGCCCTTCTTGCACAGCACTCCTCAAATTCTCCACCATCATGCCTGGCTCATATCACACGATCTATTTGCCAGGACCAATGTTTGAGTATGGTTGCCAAATACATTGCTCAAGCTATAAGGCAATTGACTTCCAAGGTTTACAATGCCAAGTGGAGAGAATTGTCTGTAATTGGTGCAGTAGGAAATGCATTGATCCTATCTGCCCCCCTTTAACTGCTGTTGCAGATTTTCTTTTTCTCTTTGAAAAAGATTGCTCAGTATCCACCATTAAGGGCTATAGATAAGTCCATTTAAAAATGCTTAAGTTCTCAATGATCTCCACTATAGGATCAGACCCATATATTCCCACACTGATCAGGCACTTTGAGCTCCAGAGACCAGTCTCTTACTCTTGAATGCCAAGGTGGAACCTCTCATGTGTTCTTCAGTCATTATCTAAATCTCTTTATGAACCCTTGAATGAAGCTTCCTTCAAGAACCTTACCCTTAAAACAGTCTTCCTTCTCATTGGTGAATAGAAGGAGTGAAATGCATGCTTTGTCAGTGCAAAAGGATTGTTTTCAGTTCAATGGTAACTAGGATTCAGTATCTCTTCTTTACCAACCTGGGTTTCTGGCTAAGACTCTGCTACTTTCAGTAGCACCTGTTCCTAACTGATATCCACAGTCTCAGTCTATCTGTGCTAGATAGACCCCTTTGCCCAGTTAGAGCTTTATATTTCTATCTCAATCGAAGAAGAAAAGAAAGGGTTGTAACCGTCTTTTTCTCCCTCTAAACGGTCTCTCTGATATTTTGGCAGCCACCATCTTGAGGTGGACTGTGCGGACTATTAAAAGAGCTTATCAATCTCTCACTGAGAGAGAGAGAGAGATCTTTCATGAAAATCAAAGCCTATGAGGTCAAGGCTATTGTTGCATCCTGTTCCTTTTTGAACCATTCTTCTTTAGATGATGTCATGAAAGCTGCCTTCTGGTGATCTCACTCCACTTTCTAGTTGTTTTACCTTGGATCAATTTCACACCAGAGTCAGGACATTTATATCTTGGGCCCCACTGTATCAGCTCTACAAGTTCTCAAGCCATCCTGGAGTCCGCATTAAAGCATCATACTGACAACAATGGTAAGTTCACTTTGGCAGTTTATCTTAAGCCATCAGCTTCCTACAAGGCTGGCAAATTCAGAAACACAATAATATTAGGTATTGTATTACTGCTATTAAAATGCAGGGGGGGGGGGGTTGGGTTGGAGGAGGTAAAACTGATTTTAATCATGTAATACTTACCTGCTATTATTGACCGATTCCCTCCTCCCTTCCCACTCTGATGTTCTTTTAGTCTTGGTCCAAGTCAAAGAAAGACGATATTTCCAATTATCAGAAGTAGACAAAGGTATCAGACTGGGATCATGTTGTTTTTTAATTCTAGACCTCCAATTACTAACTGGAGGAGGGAATAATCTCCTTAGATTGGGGACTACCAGTAACACCAGGAAAAGACACAGCAATGTAATAATAGCAAGTAATGTATTACTGCTATTAAAAGATACATTTATGTTTCAACTTAATTTGTTTCCTGTTGGCTTAAAAGCTGTACTTGGTGTCTGGAAATTTGATGTACTATTGAAAATATGGTGTCCAGAAAAATGGAGAGTCTGGATATTTGGATTAATGACAGTAGGCTCAAAATGTACTGATACTATTGAATGAATTTTAGCTTACATTTAAGTCGGAACAATTTCTAATGTGTATACTTAACTTTTAATAGGTGTTGGTGAAATTGGGATCTGGACTACCAGCTTCTTGCAGTGCCATAAAGTGTTAATTATGAAAAGCTGAAAATAATTTTTCTACCAAAATATGTTTACAAGGGTCATAGGTGCAAATACAGTCAAACCTGTCAACAGCAGCCACCCATGAGAAAAGGCACATTTTGCCTTTGTACACGGGTGACCTGTGTACACAGGTTCATCTTTTAAAATTTGTTTTTGAACAAATACCATGCATCAAATATCATTATTATTAGTATTATTATTATTATTATTATTATTATTATTATTATTATTATTATTATTATGATGATGATGATGATCATTACATTATCAATATTGTTTTATGTGCACTATTCAACATTATCATAAAATACACATATATGTTGTTCTCTCCCAAATTTATGTTCCACACAAGATTACTGTATTCTGCTCACTTTAATCCATCCTATAAATTAAATCATCACTGACTTAAAATAATCACCAATCTTAGTTTGTATTGTGCACCATAACAAAACAATAATTTCACTACTGACTTACAGGTTACACAATACTGTAAAACAGAGGACTGACTCTTTTGTCAGCCAACTTGTAGAAGTTTCACTTGAAAACAGCTGTTCATGCTTTAAAAATAATATCTAGATAAGCCAGTTGCTCACCTCGATGGGATCAAAAGACAATCGGCTTATGTGAGAAGCCTGTGATGAATAGGAAATCCGAAGGAGCCGTATATGGCTATTCTTTGTGACCAATGACATACAAGTTTTATATATTG
The DNA here is from genome assembly GCA_029931535.1 of Margaritifera margaritifera. Taxonomy (NCBI): domain Eukaryota; kingdom Metazoa; phylum Mollusca; class Bivalvia; order Unionida; family Margaritiferidae; genus Margaritifera; species Margaritifera margaritifera. The sequence goes on along the minus strand of JAQPZY010001679.1, from coordinate 2,583,274 downwards.
AATGACCCCTGATCCTAATGAAAAGGGATGTAACTCATATCTCTTCTCAAAGACAAACTTTTTCTTCAGAGACAGCTTTAATTCACAGACAAATTGATAAAGATATCGAACCAAACTTGTCACACTGGCACATTTCTGCTGCGATAGCACAACTACTTTTCCCTCAATCCAGCAAACGAATTACTTCGAACCTCTACCCTAATGATAAAAACTGCCTCGCTTTCGAATTTGACATACTGACAGATTTGAGTTACACTGTCAACAGGACTGGAGTATGAGTACAAGCGAGATAAGAAATATTTGCACATCAATTCACATGATATTCCTTTATCTAAACAATGCCATCCTCACGAAGCAAAAATTCAGTTTGCATAGACTGAGTGTCACTGTAGATACACTCCAGTGACCACTTAAGGCAGGAAGAAACCACTGTTTGGTTAAGAAACACCTGGCCACTGATCACAGAAGGCAGGTGACCATTACACACAGGATATTTATATAGGAAATTTGCTGGGGGGGATTAGAATGGCCATTTGAACAGGTGACCACTGAGCAAAGGTGACCATTAGGACAGGTTTGACTGTAGACAGAGGACCTGGAAAACAAAATAATGGATTCCAATAGGACTTCAACATTATTATGATGTCAAATTCTGACCTAATACTGATATACCCATTCTCTGGAAAAAGTTAAGTAGCCTGTAACAAAAGCTCAGATAACAGCTGTAACAAAGCAAAGAAATCAAATTATTAAACAGGTAAAACACATAATTCTTAACAATGCAAAATATCCTTTTGAACAGGGTACATCATTTCACAGAAAAGGTATCAATATGATCAGCCTACATTGCTTTTCGCCTTAAAGCATTCTAAATCCAAATGGACTTTGAAAAGAAAGATCTGAATAGATTTGGGTATAAAAGATATGACATCAACATTTATCTGATTAATGTTTTCCTAAGATGTACAGCAGTAGGAACTTATCTATGCCTGATGGAAGCATTATAAACCACAACTTACAACAGTTTACTTAATGAAATTTTTACAAGCTACTTTTACACTTATGTAGATATCTAGTCAAAATCAGAACTTTCTGTACAAGTTACTTCCCTTTATCCATCATTTCTTAGTTCAACTCACATGACCTTTTTGTAGGAAAAACAGTTTTGGGTTTATTGTTTTAATTAAATGAAAATTCCCTTTTTCTTACAAAAAGTGCTGTTTACATTTACAGATGTCAAAATTGTGCCACTTTCGAATGTTAATATCTGTCACATTCAAAAAGAATTTTTTTTATATTTTCTCTTGGCATGCAATAGTATTTCTGACCTAAAGTAGCAGATAGCAGACACAAGGGCAAAGACTTTTCAGTTACAAGAACAGATACTTACAAATTAAGGTGAATCGATAATGTGTGTTTCTTATCTATCTCCTCCTCCTCTTCTTCATCTGAAGGAGGTTCCAAATCATTTTTCAATTTTTCAACATATCTGGAAACAATAAAATATTCTACAGAATTTGCTCCACTGCCTACATTTGAAATTCTATACTAGAATAACATTAATAAAGCTATTTTGGTTTTTGTCTGACTGTATTTACCTGCCATAATGTACCTGAAAATAGATAGAATAACTTCACAAGCCCAGAAACTGTCATTTTTTCGACTATAAAATCAAAGACTTCAATCAGCAAATTGATAGCTGGCTTGTGTTCATTTCAAGCCCTGATGAATACAGAAATCATGCCACGACTGTTAACTCTGTAATGGAGCTTGGAAATGAAACTGTATACCAACCTTCAGGACAATATGTCTTATTCAATAAAGTAAATTAAACATATAAGCATATACAAAATTTAGGACATCAAATGAAATTCCAAAAATCTAATAAAAAATTTCAGGAATGGTAATCAAGTAGCTATCTGGTGCATGTTCTGGGCTGGTATGTGCAGGTTTCAAAGTTAGCAAGGATGAAGCAGAATTGTCACTAACTTGTTTGGTGTTCAGGTATGTCAATTAATACACCAGTTTATAATTTAACATGGTATATGCTCAATATGGTCTTGCATTGCAAGTAAATAAACAGGAACCATGCATTGTTTACTCAAAAGGTGACGAACTGTAAACTAGTCCATTTGCTCATGCTTTTCATCATGATCAGTTACAAAGTTAACAATATCAGAGAAGGCAAAAAACAGCTCAAAAACCAATCCTGGCCAAGGCCTTTTCTCCATATGGTGTGTTTAGTTCAGAATTGAATTTTGTTTTTTTCTGTGACTATTGTGATATAAACTGTCAGTTGCTGCATCACACAACATATAAACACCCGAAGTTATATAAGCTACGTGATTGGCAACTGACAGTTATACCACAAAAAACGCAGAAAAACAACATTAAATTCTTAAAATTGCAATCATGAACTAATTTACTTTTGTCTTTGATTCTGTTGTTATTTACCTGCTTTCATTTTCTGATTTTCAAAACCCTTCAGCACAAGAATATTCTCCCTTTTTTAATCAGCTACTTTAAGCATCAAAGAAATTCCACAAACCCTTACACCAACTGATTTTCCTGAATGAAAAATCAGAGCTATATTGACAATCTTCTAAATTAATAAGTCAGAAAAAAAGAAAAGAGTACTTGCTTACTTTGGTGAAGAAATATTGAAAAACAAAAACAAAACAAAACATTAAGCTGATTTTAGCTGCCAACTGTTCCTTTGTAATTTTATGTGATAGTTTTTATTAGGGGCATTCACAGAGCAATCCAAATTTTAGTAAAGTTCAACTCTGATCAACATTCAAGCCAAATATTTCTCCTGGATATATTGTTATATAAGGGAATTTCATCAATGAAAATATACATACAAATCAAAAGAAAACTGTTGAAGTAACTTTGTCAGCTCTATGTGTATTACGCAAAGATAAAGTTAATTAGTTTTTAGATTTTCTCCGACATTCCAACTGGTGTCTATGATCTGAGCCAGGGTTATGACATATCTAAATCATAGAGGGGACGTCTTTTCAAAAGTACCCAGGACTGTCTGAATGGTAGTATTCTGATTATTACATTTAAAAAGGATGAAAATTCTTGTTTAATATTTAATGGTTGTTTTCTTTAGAAGCCACCATTGATCATATTTTAGATTTTTAGTCCACTTTAAGTGAAATATCAGTCTCAACACCCAATTATCATGATGGAGTAGCTGTTCATATCAATCAAAAACAAGGGGCCTGTAGCTGTAGCTGTGAACAATGAATGGTTTTATCTTCTTAAAAATGGTTCATTTTTGTCATTAAATGCATCAGAAAAATTGCTGAGGACTCTGGATATTTGGGCATAGGGGTAAGTCCTGTCTAGTTCTTTTCAAACTCAGAATAGCATTGAAGTTCGTTTTTTTCCTTTAAATCTACCCCTGCTCCCCTGGGAGCCCTTGCTATCACTGTGAAATTTTAAAACCTAACTGCAAATCACCTGCCAAGTTTGACAGCTAAAATGAACATTTAAAATGTTTTGTGTTTGCAAGGAGCATGATGGACATGCATACATACAGACATACATACATTATGTACACATGTATACACAGATGGACAGACCCTGAGACAAAACCAATGTACCCACTTTTTTTCTAAAATATAGGTATAAAAATTAATTTCTCTTATATGAAGGTTATGGAACTGAGAATCTAGAGCAAAGGACAAATATCAGTATTGTTCATACAGGTTTTAGAAACAATGAAAAAAGTGTGTGAGTAAAGCAGTTACATATAATATTTAACATACTCAAATCACAGAATTTTAAACAGAGTTCCACAAAATGCTGTCTCGCCTGCTCCACCAAGGCATATTCTAAACACTCAGTACAGTCACTAGAGCAAGAAAATAAGTCAGTGTAAACCTACTTTTTATAAGTCTGAATATTAGTAAAATAAAATCAATGCCTTTATCAAATTCCATATCATGGACTAACCAAACAAAAGTGTCTGAGAAATGGAGTTCAGTAAATCAAAATAATTAGTGGAGCATAAAAGAGACCATGGTAAGTCACTGTAACCTGCAATGAGTTATACCCCTCATTAAATTTCATGACTATAAACATCAGTGTCACAGAAATGGAGCTGAATGCAGAAACTTGAAATGATCACTGGAGCAAGTATTGTAGATCACTTAACCCATATCACTGGATTGGTTTGGTTTAGTGTTTTATGACACAGCAATGCATGAAGGTTATATCATGCAGAGGAAATCCGAATAAAGTACCCAGCCAAGGGTCACATCCCTGAAGCCAACCCAGGCTGATTTGATGTTAGGATTCGAACCTGCACCTTTCTGTTCACAAGTCACGCATTCTAACCACTGAGTCACCATGGCTCCTCTGTATCAATGGAATGTGAAAAGTAAATCAATGTGACATCCTTTTGCCTCTTATGAGCTGTACCCTCTGTACAGTGTCTAAGAAACAGTGCTAGATAAAAAAAACTTGGCAACAACACAATCAGAAAAGAGATATCTATAATCATGCTTATATTTCATAGGTGAGACAAAAATCAATGTTCAAGACACATGACCGAACACCAAACACAGGTGATCTTTGGCACAGACTTGAATATTTACCTGAGCGCCTTTGCATACTTTTTCTTAGCCTTCAAGACTTCCTTTTCTTTAAACAAATTATTTCCTATCTTGCGTATCTCGTCAATAACATTGATTACACTGTTCACGTTGTTTTTCTGTAAAGAATAAAAACATTTTTCCTTTAATCTATCTTAATCAATCTTATCCTTTAATCTATCTTATCTATATTTTATGGATGCCTCATCATATTCAAGTCTGAATATTAATTTGTGAAACTCTCCCAATAACTGTCATTGTGAAACAAAGCAATGTAACTTGTTCACAAACAAGTTTGTATTTTAATTTGTGAAACTCCCCCAATAACTGTCATTGTTTTTTTGTTTTTTTTTAAATATATAATCTTAGGAAGTATAGCATTTAGAAAAATTTCATCTAAATATCCAAAGTGTAATGTTTCTAATTTTGGCTGAAGTTGTTCTATGTGTGATGTGATATTCAAACAAAATCATTTCTTTCTGCAAACTCTTTATACACAACAGAGCTCTAGATAAGCTGGGTGATTTAATCCCTGGTTTGAAACTAACTGCATTTTTTTCCTAATTCAATGGGGTGTTACAATACCAGACTGAGTCTAAATTATAAAGACATGATTCATGCCTTTTAGATTGCATCAAATAGCTTAGTGACCAAGATTAATTCAGGGCGTGTTTGATTATAGGGCTGTATCTGTCAGAGAAAATGTTCTCACATTGATCAGGTACTACAATTTCAGACATACACATTTCATCCAAACTTGTCATTATAGCATAGTTTATATTAATTGAATGCACTATCATAAAGCATGGACTGTGTTTACATTAATTGAATGCACTGTCATAAAGCATGGACTGTGTTTACATTAATTGAATCATAAAGTATGGACTGTGTTTACATTAATTGAATGCACTATCATAAAGCATGGACTGTGTTTACATTAACTGAATGCACTATCATAAAGCATGGACTGTGTTCACATTAATTGAATCATAAAGCATGGACTGTGTTTACATTAATTGAATCATAAAGCATGGACTGTGTTTACATTAATTGAATGCACTATCATAAAGCATGGACTGTGCTTACATTAATTGAATGCACTATCATAAAGTATGGACTGTGCTTACATTAATTGAATCATAAAGTATGGACTGTGCTTACATTAATTGAATGGACTATCATAAAGCATGGATTGTGCATACATTATTTTAATGCACTATCATAAAGTATAGACTGTGCTTACATTAATTGAATGCACTATCATAAATCATGGACTGAGCATACATTAATTGAATGTACTATCATAAAAGTATGGACTGTGCTTACATTAATTGAATGCACTATCATAAAGCATGGACTGAGCATACATTAATTGAATGTACTATCATAAAAGTATGGACTGTGCTTACATTAATTGAATGCACTATCCGAAAGCATGGACTGAGCATACATTAATTGAATGCACTATCATAAAAGTATGGACTGTGCTTACATTAATTGAATCATAAAGTATGGACTGTGCTTACATTAATTGAATGCACTATCATAAAGCATGGACTGTGCTTATGGCAGAAGTAGTATGCAGGCAATTTTGGATTAAAATCTTAAAATTAAATTGTTTGCATAATTTGAATGCATAAAAAATGTATGCATTTTAAGTTCATTTGTTTGCATAAAATATACAAATATACTGCTTACATTGAGCTCTGTACACAAACTTTAATTTATAAAAAAACCTGCGTGGAGTTTTACAAACAACATCCTGATATCATACATCTAAATCAAATAAAACTGCCAGGTAAAACACAATTAGTACAAACTCTGAATGAATTTACAGCTAATATCAAGTGAATCTTGGTACCTGATTAAGTGCAACATATGATAATACACAAGGGAGATAACAAACTGTGGATACAATAAAATAATCTGAGGAATTCAGAGAGGTTCATTGTAACATGAATTTGTTTTAATGTCAACATCATATTACCAAACAATACTACAATGTACATAAATTTCAGTATAATGTATACACATACCTTTATAACATCACGACGTTCTCTTTTGTCAAAACTTGCATAAAAAATCATTTACTAAGAGTTTATGTTTCAAATTTTATTAACATCAAGATCTAATTATAGATCTGACAGGCACCAATAAAGGTTCATTTTTCTTTTTACCCCTGGAATACCCAGTCCACCTATTTTTAGTAACCTATAAGATAAAGCATTGCATTTCATGTTAGGGAAAGTTGTAGTAAGAAATGTTATGTTCCGAATGTCGTTCATTTTCGTAAAACTGAAAGGTATAATTTTATTGGCATATTGGAAGGTCAACAAAACATGACTCTGTATCAGTCTGTCGGATCTTCACTACATCGGAGATCTCAATTTTAATCAGACTGATCAGTTTCATTTCCAGCATTTCTTGTGGGAGTAAAGCAGCTGCTAAAATTTCAACATAGGACATCAGGATGTTCTTGGAACATACCACCATGCACACCTATGTCTTGTTATCACTTAATTTTGTGGGTAAAACCAGTCTCAAAAACAGATCTTACATGTGTTTTATTCAGTATGACCATAATGGAAGAGAGAATGAAACTCCAAAGTAGAAATCTCCTGACATAAACAAATGAAGCTAACTATTCTATTTTGTACATACATGTTAGGGGACTTTATTTATTACACAAGACACTGTTGGTATGCGCTTATTATGTACATACCTGTTATGGGGACATTATTTATTGCACAGGACACCATCAGTGTGCGCTTATTTATGTACATATGTACTATGGGGACATTATTTATTACACAGGATACCATCAGTGTGCACTTATTTATGCACATATGCACTATGGAAAATTATTTATTATGCAAGACATCATTAGTGTGTGCTTAGTTGGTACATACCTGTTATGTGGACATTATTTATTACACAAAACACAATTAATGTGCGCTTATTATGTATATATACCTATTATAGAACATTATTTATTACACAAGACACCATCAGTGTGCACTTATTATGTACATATGCATTATAGGGACATTATTTATTACACACGACTACACTGATATGTGCTTAAGATGTATTTACCTGTTATGTGGACATTATTTATTACACAAAACACTGTTGGTGCACTTATAATGGCAAATGTTAAACTCGTGATATTTACACAAATAATAATTTGTCAAGTACACAGTGTGACTACTGAATATGATAAGTAAAAAACACTCACATCAGTAAAGTTGAGGCCAGAATCATTAGGATTCTCAGCATATTTGTCACCTGTTCCATCATCCACAGGTACACCATCATCAGCTCCTGGAGGAATTTCTCCACAATCCCTGATTACACATTCCTGTATATTAAAAAGAGTAAAAAAAACGTGTACTCTATATGTGTAATCCTATAAACATGACACACACTAATATTAGGACATGTATGTTGAACTTCACTTTTATCAGATGACTAGGCCCCACTTTCACCAACACAAGTCATAAAATTAAGTCTAGACTAAAGACATCTGATTGGTCAATTTCAACTAAGACTTGAAGTTTAGCCAATCAGATTGCTGAATACCATTCTAAAGTCCAGACTTAAATTTTGCTAGTGAAATCCAGAACTGGGCATGTAAGAATCTAACGCTATAAGTTACTTCATATTATTTATTTCTTTCACTCTGTACAAAAAGAATTTTGATAGTTATTAGTGTTGCATCTAGGATCCCAAGGGCCAGGGACATTATTTCCCCCTGTCCTCCAGATTTGGGGGATACACAAAATATCAACAGGGGAAGAAAAAAAAAAGGGAACAAGATAATTTTATTTGCTTTCAGTGTTTTGTCACTTTAACTTTGTCATCTGCTCTGCACTTTAACTTTGTCATCTGCTCTGCACTATCATCTTTTCCTTGGACACTTATATTTTTAATGTCATTAAATGTTTTCTCAAGTGCCCAAGTAACCCATAAAAACATTTACATTTCTGAATATCTGGTTTGCCTGAAAAGAGATGCACTATAGAATTTTCCATTACAGAGCTTGCTCTCATTTAACTTTAGTGTTAACTTATTATCTACCAGTGTTTATTATAACAATTAAAACTTTTTTTGCATTATTTTTCTTTTCATACTATTAATTCATTGATTAAATATCAAATTATGTATTTCTGCAGGTTTTCCACCCCATAAATTTAGTCTCTTTTGTCATTAATTCAACATTGCAAATATCTGGACAGTAGAAGCCATCAGTGACTTTGCATTTCAACTCAACAGAGTATTGCAAACCTTGAATGTTTTTTTCACAAAAATTTGTTTTAAAATGGAAATTAACTGCCATCTTAAAGTTTTATTCACTTTAGCAACCTTTATCACTGCTAGGGCCAACATAGATATGGACAGACGTGCACTAAAGAAAAATAGCAGGTTGATTTTTCAATTTTTCACTGACTAAACACCCTGTGGGTGCACAGGAGTCAAGACATGGTGGATATATGACAAACAATAGCGGGCAACCCATGACCCTGCACTCAAGGTGCAACACTGGCAGGGTTCCTACACAAATCAGATTTTTTTCCCATGACTTTTCCATGACTTCTCCCTGACAAATTTCTGATTTTTTATGACTAAATTCTTTAACGTTTACAATGAAAATGCCAAAAAATTGGATCTGCACAAAGGAAATAATGATAATATTGATCAATAAAATAAAAAAGATAATCACACAATCAGCTTATTTGTCAATATGGCCTCCTCCTCCTCCCCTTACAGCCATCTGATCCACCCACTTCAACACTACTGACTGACAAGCAAGTAAAGGGAGATTAATGTGCACTTAAATCCAGATTTACAGAAATCAGCAAACTGCAAGGCTGCCATAGCCATGATTCTGAAGATCTATCAATTTGAAATGGCTGCCTGGGGTGAAATTCTATGACTTTTCAATTTCTGGCCATTTTCCAAGACTTTTCTATTACTTTCCATGATAAAATCAGTTTCCATGACTTTTCCATTACTCACCATGACAAAAAAAAATTCCACAACTTTTCCAGGGTTTTCCATGAATGCAGGAACCCTGACAGGTTATTGAGCAAAATTCCTTAATTTTCCTCTTTTTTTTTTGTAAATAAAGAGTAAAATCTCAACCCTGTAGTGATATAAATCAAGATACAATGAAGAGTCTCCAGATTAAGATCCACACAACAGCTAGAAATATGCCACAAGGCAGCATATCTACATGGTTTTCTTAGTTATCGATACCCTTTTCTCCCATCTCCTATCCACCCTTCCGGTTTACTGTTTCATTCCTCCATTTCCCAACCCCTCATCAACAGAATAAATTACTTGAAATTCAGAGATCACTGTACACATCTTCAAATCCTGTAAGAATGTCAAAACTGAGGGTCCAGAGCGCCTGACTTCCAAAAAATTTAAGTCAATACAAATAAAGTCTAAAGATTTTAACCCAAATTATGAGTCACAATCTTTAAAATATGAGAGAAGGCTGGGCGTTGGCATAAAATTCCTTTTTTAGTGATAACGATTTTTGAAAGTATTTTTGTATCCTACAGATTCTTTGATGTCCGATTATTAAAGAAGTTTTCTTGTTTGAAATCCTTTTGTTTCTGTTCAAACACAGAAAAGAAGAAAAATTACTGGATAGTTGATGAAATGATATAATAAAGCAATTATGCGATGATAAAACAAATGCAGATTTTTCCATAAAGATAAATAACACAAAGTTCATATAAAAATCTCTGGACCAAATTTAAGGGCTTTTCAAGGGCTTGTTAAAATTTTGTAAAGGGCTTGCTTAATTCACTTACCCACTTTTAAGGTCAAATTCTGAAACCTCTTTTAATGTATTTGTGTTTAGTCCATCTTTCAAATTATAAAATAAAGTGTGAAAAGTCTCCAGACATAAACATCAACATATATACAATAATACTGCTGTCAACCGAAGTTAGTGTCATGGCTAATTTTTCAGTTGCATGTGTACTTTGTTAAATCATTGTATTCTATCTTCCAAGCTATGTCCAATCTCAACATCTTACTTCTTCAGGGCTTTTATCATATCATTCAACTTTTCTTCCAGATTATTGAATTCCCAGGCCTTTTCTTTAGATCTTTCCTAAGACAGTTTGACTGAATAGTAAATGTTAGTTGCCTGTGACTTCTGCTTTCTCAATCCTGTCAGCTTTAACTGTGATTGCTTGGGAGGGACACCTGGTCCAATATGGGTTATGATCCACCAGCTGAATCAGAAGGGGGTGGGGAGATTTGTTGCTGACATATCATTTTTCTCAGAATAGGTCTTCAAAAAAGAAGTATTCAATGACTTTTCAGAGGATTCCAACATGTTTGCTAACCACTGGTGCTTGTCACTTCTCATGTACAGTTAAAGAGCATACTCCCCCATATTCCCCAAATTTATGAACTTATTACACAAAGCACACACTGCATGGACTTGTCCTCTTTGAACTCTCTAATCCATGAGTATTTGGAATCCATAAGCCATTAGCAATTGAACACATATTTTCCCATCATTAAAGCAGACAACACAGTTGATATTCACCATGCTTCATCCACCATTTGCACCGACTGGTTTATCAAAAGTAACATATAAACTATATTTTGAAAGAGATATAACTATAATAAATCCAAATGGATGCTAACTCATTGAGATATTTAGTCCGTTTTTTTAAACTCCCAACTAAACTGTTTTATAATAGAATTTCTCTGGCCCTATTTTAGGAGTTGTATACATACTTTATCTTGTTATTTACCTTCACAGGCTTTTCACCTTCAACTTCCTGATTCTCTAGAGCTCTAACAACATCCATGCCCTTTAAGACCTTCCCAAAGACAACGTGTTTCCCATCTAGGTGAGGAGTCAAAACTGTTGTAATGAAGAACTGAGAGCCGTTGGTGTTGGGACCAGCATTGGCCATACTAAGTAAGCCAGGGACATCATGCTGTAATACATATACAATAGTGAAACGTGTCATTTCTATGTGCATAACTTCACCTACATATCAAAATGTACAGTGACAAATTTGTAATAGTTCACAAAACTGTATATACATTCTTATGCACTTAACATGAACTCAGTTTAAATGAAATCCTGCTTAATATTACTTGATTAATTTACCCCTGCAATCTTCCTTTGTATTTTTATGTATTTTTCCCTGGTTGGTATAAATCACTTCGTATGAAGACCCATTTAAGATGATCATTAAGTTGTAATAATGCACATTTTATTTGCAAATTATGTTTCTCCAATAATACTTACCTAATCACATTACAATACGATAACTTTCTCTGCTACCTCTGAATCCAGCCCTCCTCAAAAGACGAAAAACATCTTTCTGTCTATGTATTATATAGTCAAAGGGAAGCAACTCTCACAGGTTAACTCCCCTTTCTACCTGTTAGGTGGTTACCATTATACCCAGATGTACCAATTTTTACCTGAGCGAAACCTTAAAGGATACTTGTATTGCAGGGAAGGATTTGACGGATTATTTGTAATGTGATCAGGTATGTATTATCAGAAACATAATTTACTACAAAATTTGCTTTCCTCCCTCCAATACATTATCTGATCACATTAACACTAGGAGAATAAGTAAGAGAAGGAACAGTATCCCTTGATTCTGATAGGAGCTAACTTCTCGTCTTCAAAGAGAAAGAGAAAGAAATTCACCGTTGGGGAATGGGTGCTGAGAGCGGTGTGATGTCATTGATGTGACACCAGTCATTGACAACACATGATTTGCCCTTGAATGTCCTCAAAGTGGAGGATCTTCAGCTGTTGTGGACCTCTCCACGATTGAAGCTCCAAAACTCCTTTTCGATTAGGACATCCCTGAAATGAGCCAGGAGTGAAGGTGAAGTTTCTCTGGACATGGATGGAATAGTGGCAATCTCGACTGCTAGAGTGGAGTAGAGGTCGCTATGACTCGTCTGGGTATGTCTGTCACTAAATCGAGCAGATCGTTGATTCAGAATGTTTCATCTTAGTGTGGCAATCAGAGCTATTGCAGTCTGCGCCTCTCATTTCTTAATTATCTTCATAATCAAAACTGATGGAGAGAAGGTGTATGCCCAAATTACCTCCCAGCTGATTAAAAGAGCATGTATGGCCCATGCTTCTGGGGTCACGGAAAAAATGAAAAAGAAATGTCAAGCATCGGATGGCCCCAAAGTGCACATACCCGATGGAATGTTCCTGGAAGGACAACTCTGTATGAAGCAGTTGTCCTCCCATGATAATGAGTCAGCCAGGAATGTGTCAGACTTGAATATTACCTGATATTGGGAATACCCCTACTATGAGGCAAAGGTCTGGTGATGCCTTGCGGTCTAGCCGGCTGCTGCAGTATGGTTGGTAGGGCTGGCCAGCTATGCGGTCTGTCTGAATGGCTGGCGCACCAATCGGAGATAACAGACTCCTGACCACTGTAATCATACATAGCTCATTCATACAGCTAGACGGGTTGGTTGGCAGTCGGAACAGAATACCAAAGACAGTATATGCCTTGCTGTCCGGCTGGCTGGTGTGGTATGGTCGGTACTTTAAGTGTAATAGTTCAAAAGTACAGCGCCCGAAAATTTCTCCGGTGAAATTGAATGCTACCAATCAAAATTGCATGTGACAATTACAAACAGTACAATAATTGCAAAAGTTTGAATAAATTCACTGGAATTCACAAAAATGTTGTATGCACCATAAAAAACCACATTTTGACTTACTATACCAATGAAAATAAAAGATGAATGATAAAATTTAAGCATAAGATTAAATGGATTCTATGGAGGACATCTTTACAGCATGACAGCAAAAGTGAAGCATCTTTACAGCATGACAGCAAAAGTGAAATGGTACATCCAGGTATAACGTTAAACACCTAGAGTGGTAGAAAGGGGAGTTAACCTATAAGAATTGCTTCCCTTTGTCTATATACTATATAGACAGAAAGACGTTTTTTGTCTTTCCAGGAGTACTGGATTTGGAGGTAGCAGAGAAAGTTATCCTAATGTACATTGATCAAGGTAATGTATTTGACAGAGAAAAGTGTGAGTGTCTATGGTGAACATTCATCACAACAAGTGCCAAGTGACTTGGTCTTGCTAAGAAAGACAAGTATCTCAGTGTTCCTTGGTAACACCATGGTGTTTTGTTATGTACATTTTTTTTAAAATCATTTCTCTCAGAGTCAAAGTTGATGATTCAGTCTTGAGGCATCAAATAGAAAAATTGATCCTATTGAATAAAATGTCATTTATGAGCTTAGATGAGATCCAAAAATCTAAAATTGTCAATGTAAATGAGGTTAGATGAGATCCAAAAATCTAAAATTGTCATTGTAAATGAGCTGTCTTGATCCTAGTACACTACGAATGTACATTTTATTGATGTGATAACAGACAGCAGATGAATATACACATGTATATACATAAAACTTCATTAAGTTGTCTTTTTACATGTTAAATTTCATTTAAAGAATGTAAGTGTTTATTCAACATTTTCATTGAAATTGTGATATTGAACATTTGTATGCATTAAATACACTTACAGATCTTGATTAAAATTCAACTAGAGGGAAGTCAATGGCATGCCATCGCAAAATACAGCATTTTGGAAATGGAGTCAGAGTCAGACTGAAAGCAATATGAAGTAGTGATACTTTGATGGCTCTCTAGTTGCCATTCGCAAATCCAAATACCTACTTCCCCCACCACCAACCCCAAGCTCTCTCTCCCGATCCTACCCCTGGACAGTTACCATGGAGCACACAAATTTTATTACATATATGATGTGCCTTCCAGCTTTGACTCCATGTACAAAGTCTGCTTAAACAAAAAAACAAAACAACAAAAAAAAAATACTTTTAATATCATCTATAGTACCATAACAAATTATGCAGATCTTTTACATCCCTGCCTTTCACATGTAGCAATTTTTCAAAGATTAAAATTCATTCCATTCTAAAGTACTATCAAAGCTCTTAAACTGACATCTATGATGACATGCTTAGGTGATGTCCTTATTTTCTGATCCCTTGGACCCCCACCCCAGGGCTTATGGGGCCATAAAGACACAATAACAAAAAAATTGATGTATCTTTGGATATTTAATACAACAGTGAAACCCGACTATAACACGATGGTCGGTGTCCACAAAGTGCTATCATGCTATGTACTGAACCATGATATATTGAAGCAAGTCAGTGAACTGTATCCTCTTAGGTATACAATATACAATAAGGGGGTGGGAGGGTTGGGCGCAAAACGGACTTCATTAATGCAGTTACCAACTTGATGTATTTTAAACGAGAAATACTTAAAACAGTTATTACATATTTAATTTTGTTGTTGTTGTTGCAGAACCATTCATTGATACATACATATATGTGTACAAGAAAATTGGCAAGTTAAGTGTACTCACCGGTCAAACTCATGGTATCCATAATAATAATTCCATCAAAAATATGCACAAAGAAGCATAATTTATAGACTTTTTCTGTTAGATTCCATTTTAATCCAAATATTTAATTTCTTGCTAATACACTCACACTAACTTCGGAAACTACCTAGTTCCAAAACATTCATATTTGCTGAGCATGTCCAAAGGGTCTGATTTTTGTTATCGACAATAAAAATACTTACATCAGACATAAGAGGTTTCTAAAAAAAAACTTGTATTTAGGCTTGAAAAATACTTTATCTGAAAATGCATACAATGTCAGTAAAATAACTTATACAGAGCTAGTGTTTTATGTATTTTACCCAGACCACCAACGTTAAATAAAATTTCGTGTATCTTGTATCTAGTAGGAGGCATTGACCTCGTAATGTACTTTTGATTAACACTGGAACAGTTATGTATAATTGCCTGGACCCAGTATGGGAGTAAACAATTGAATTTCATGGCAAAAAGAGTGATCTCCTAAAAACAGTTGAGTCATTCTCTAAAAGACAGAGGAAAATAAATAAAGCAAATAAACCCAATATTAATTGAACTTTTATTTTTAACTATGACTTTGAACTACAGCAGAGGTATAACAGGGAGTTGTATGTTTGATTACAAGCGATGTATATGCATGTAACTTTACCATTACAGTGGGTTGTGTATATGAGTGATTTGGAGCTTCTGTCAACAGTTGCGTATGACAGTTGATTGAGCAGGCATTGGTGGTCTATTGTTTCCCTTAAATAAGTGGGTACATTATTCGATTTACAAATTCAGGTGCGAAACATTTTTTAAGACCTCCTCATTAATTGGTGGTAAGTTGAGTAAACCAAATGACTGAGCAAATATTTGTTGGCTATTGTTTACCCAGGATTGAGCAACAATTGTTCACAGGATGCATTGAAGACAAATGCAAAAAAGACCGAATTGCTTTATTGTTGATGGTTCAATAATAATCAGATTAACAATTATTAGCTTGTTAAGGAGCTAACGTCTTTTCAAAAATAAGCAAGACTATTTTTTTTCTTCAAGAATACAACACATATCTTACCAAATTATTAATCAAACTCTTGTTTATTTTGGCACTAACGCCTGTAGTACTTCAAAAAATAAGTGAAATTATTGCAAAATTTTGGAAGCCACGTAACGATCGTGCTATATTCGAATTCATACTATAGCAAAGTATGTTATAGTGGGGTTTCACTGTATATCCAAAGTGAAATAAAAGTCTTAATCAACAGAACAAAGGAGTTTTCTACAAATTCTTCTCTATATCAAGCAATATTAATCTATTTGCAGTCACAGTTTGTTTTAAATTTTCATACTGTATCCAAAAACACCACTTACTTAGCTGAAGAATCTAGATTTGATCACATCATTATACAACTATACTACCACTGTGATATGCTTTGCATTTCTTCATCTAGAGTTAAATCAGGAGAAATTATGTTTATTATCCTTAAACAAATACAAATACTATCAAACATTTAATATCATCATTACAAGCATCAAATGTAAAATCAAGTGATTGTGAATGAAAAAACCCTCCTCCCAGTTAGGGATGTGATCAGAATGGATGTCTAGGAATTAATTTATCAAAGTTTATGATGGACATTACTCCGATAATTGTTCCTCTCCACAGTAACTTCATACTCTATGCCTTTGCTTTCCCACTACAACCAGTAGCACAAATTGTACCATTTGACTGTTATATTTCCTAAGATGTGGATCTTACTATGATACAATTGGAATAATAACTGTACATGTCCCCGAGTGCCTGTGATTATTATCAGGTTCCTGTGACAAACCTTCCATACTTGGAGTTTAATTCCTCATGCTCAAGAAACCATTCCCCCCTAGAATTTATTTTTGGCATTCAAGTCTACATTTACTTCTTCCATGTACACTAATTTGGAAATAAATGCAGCAGTGCTTTTGCTAACGATTTATCTTCTCTTCTTTGCATTTTCTATCAATGATCATCAACCATATGCACTGAATTGGTGCTGAAGCCAATCAAAATCAGTAAAACATTTCTGTCAGCCAATGAAACTGACCGTCTTATGCTTCTCTGGCAATAAGCGCTCTCTGTTCAGTAAGTTTGGGATGCATTCAGTTCTGTCAGTCTAAAACAACCGTACCGATTTTTCAATGTTACTTTCTTAGGCCTTTTTTATGCGCCCAATGGGCACCATGGAGGGAACTTTCTTGTGCCAAAGATGAAAAATAAGGGTCATTCATTGGTGCAAGGGCATAGCCTACAATGAACCCTGAATGTGTAATGTTTAAATTAAGATGCTTTGTATCTTGTAGTGAACTCAGAGACATTTTAGTATCAACATTCAGTAATTAACAAACTTTCTGTGTCAAGTCTTCATCTTCAAATTTTTCTCCATAAATGCTTTCTCCTCCAGTACCATCAGCATTGGTGAAATCTCCTCCCTGCAGCATGAAGTCTTTAATAACTGAAGAGAAAGAAGTTACAAGATTAGAAGAATAATATCAGTATTTCCAATGATGATGATATAACAGAAATAAGTATATTCTAATCTTAACAAGTATTCCTCAAATTAACCTCAGAAATTGATTCTAATCTTAACAAGTATGCCTCAAATTAACCTCAGAAATTGATTCTAATCTTAACAAGTATGCCTCAAATTAACCTCAGAAATTGATTCTAATCTTAACAAGTATGCCTCAAATTCACCTCAGAAATTGATTATAATCTTAACAAGTATGCCTCAAATGAACCTCAGAAATTGATTCTAATCTTAACAAGTATGCCTCAAATTAACCTCAGAAATTGATTCTTCTGATTCCATTAAGGAGAACAAATTATTGTATGTTATTTAAATAAAATACACTTCCTCAATGTAACATTATTGTCATCTTGGACAGGCATGGTTTGCAGTGAACTTTTTGGTTTGGTTTGATTTGGTGTTTTGTGGCACAGCAACACAAACAGGTTATTTAGTGCCAAGGCAAATGGAGTAAAGTGCCTTGCCCAAGGATATACCACAGAAGCTGAACCAGGCCGATCCAATTGTAGGATTTCGAACCTGTGTCGTCTGACCACGAGTTTGGCACGCTAATCACCAAGCCACTGCAGCTCCTGCCTCCATTAGTCACCTCTTAAGACATGCAAGAGGGTGCAGCTTGCCTATCCAACACTGCCATGCCTATCCAACACTGCCATGGCTATCCAACATTGCCATGCCTGTTGCCATGCATATCCAACACTGCCATGCCTATCCAACATTGCCATGGCTATCCAACATTGCCATGCCTATGCAACATTGCCATGCCTATCCAACAATGCCATGCCTATCCAACATTGCCATGCCTATCCAACATTGCCATGCCTATGCAACATTGCCATGATTATCCAACACTGCCATGCCTATGCAACATTGCCATGGCTATCCAACATTGCCATGCCTATGCAACATTGCCATGCCTATCCAACACTGCCATGCCTATCCAACATTGCCATGGCTATCCAACATTGCCATGGCTATCCAACATTGCCATGCCTATGCAACATTGCCATGCCTATCCAACAATGCCATGCCTATCCAACATTGCCATGCCTATGCAACATTGCCATGCCTATCCAACATTGCCATGCCTATGCAACATTGCCATGCCTATGCAACATTGCCATGCCTATCCAACATTGCCATGGCTATCCAACATTGCCATGCCTATGCAACATTGCCATGCCTATCCAACATTGCCATGCCTATCCAACATTGCCATGCCTATGCAACATTGCCATGCCTATCCAACAATGCCAAGCTGGCAGGCAGCTGCAGTGAACTGATAAGACTGTCTACCTTAGAAAACTCTGAAGGTGAGATAAAGAATTTGAAACCAGTAAGGACTTACAATTTTCTTTTTAAAAGCTATTTATTTATTGGATGCTCCTTTAGTGTCTGGGAAATGCAGTCTAAACTAAACAAAAGCTGAGTATCACATCATTTGCATACATTCATATACAGAGAAAGAAAATGACATGAAAATGACATGCAATATAATTTTCAAAGGCTTTTGAAGCAAGGAAAAAAATATCTTGGGTTGGAATGATGTAAATGGTTTCTTTTGTTTGCATGTGAGGACAGAAACATTCATGTACCAAATTATCAAGACCATTTAGACAAATTAAATTATGATGATTCTTTAATGATGAAATTTATTCAGAAAATAATGTGATGTTTAAGTTTCAAATCCAATTTACGTTTCTTTTTTGGGTGGGGTGGGGTGGGGTGGGGTGGGGTGGAGTTGGAATGGAATGGAACATATGATCAAAAGATACAGATTTAAGTTACATTACTATTCTTTTCAGCCTTATTGTTTTTACTGAATAAGCATTTTTATTTTATGCTAGGCAGTGAATTACTGGATTTTCCGAGTGAAATAATTGTGATATTTCACTGTAGAAAATTTCACTTGTAAAGATACTGAGTTTTTCAACCACGAGATGAAATATATCCATTATTCACTCGTTTCAAGCAAATATCCTAAATTAATGTCAAGCTACATAGTACTTACTTCTGTGGAATACAGATCCTTTGTAATGTAATGGCTTGCCAGATTTTCCCTCTCCATCCTCACCTGTACATAGAGCTCGGAAATTCTCCACTGTCTTTGGAACTTTGTCTTTGAATAACTCAAAGACAATACGACCAGCTGAAAAATTTCATAAGAAAAATTATGTTGGTAGAAAAAAAGAAATCTAGTACAGTAAGAATCTTACAATTCTGAAATTTTGGATTCGGCCATTTTGGATTCGGCAACATAACACAGTTGACGTAAACACATGGTAAATATATACTGGCACAGATTGAACCGTACATGATTCTAATAACTGTTTAAAAAGAACCCATTTTTTAATTAATCAAAACACAATTTCTCAATACCATGACAAGGTTGACATTATATGGCTACATAAAATTAATGTGTCTCTTTTCTGGAATCTTGCTTCTAAAATACACAGGACAAGAAAAGAAATTGAAAGAGAAATGAAGTGATTATCAAGTAGAGAAATACTCTCTCTCTCTCTCATATAAAATGTTATATTCAGCATGCATGGTACGTATTCAAAACAATGAATTCATGATTGGTGATATAGTATGCACAAAAAATAAAATATAAACTCTTAGAACATGCTGGACTTTTGGCCAACAAGTACTGAAACAAAGAGTAAAGTCCTTTAAAAAAAAAGTTCCTGGACTGGTCCATTTTGAAAGTAGGTTGTGTCAGACTGCTGGGCAGGCTGCAATTTCAAATGCTGAATAGGACCTGCACCCACCCCCACCCCTTTCTGTTAGAAGAATCCCTCCAAATATTCACAACCCATCATATGTGAAAATCCCATTATTTACAAACCAATTTACAATTCAAACTCAGATAAATTAATTCACATTTTCTGGCAGGTGATTCTCTAAATATGTTTTTTTTTTAATTTAAAAATTGTATACGATTGAACTTGTTTTTGAAAATTCAGCAATCAGTAAAGCTCAGTTTCTAAACTGTAAATGGATAATGATGGAGACTGAAGGTATTCATCACACTAAACTGTAAATGGATAATGATGGAGACTGAAGGTATTCATCACACTAAAAATGATTATTTTAAGAGAAAAAAAAAATCTTGTGTGAAAAGTGAACCATGTTCTTTAGCATGGCATGCAGACGCAATGTCATTTGAGTTACTAACAGTACAAAATGTATATGTAGGAGAGGAGACAGATAAGAGAGCAAGTGATCAAGCAACATGAGAGAGAGAGTGTGTGTGTGTGTGTGTGTGTGTGTGTGTGAGAGAGAGAGAGAGAGAGAGAGATTAGGACTGAAAAGCAAAATCACACACAAGTTAAATGAAGCCAGTTAGTAATCCCATATTAAGCATGCAACAGGAACATAGCATTCATCCAAGTTACGTGGAAACATAACATTTCAGTTTGTAAAATATAAAGTCAAATGTAAAAGTCACCACAGTATCAGTCACAAGTAAATATTTTTTGTATCAGTATGGAACCGTCTCACAATTATTCAAAATCCTTTCAAATATTGTCTGATTCAAACTCCTCAAATTCCTCCTCAGAATCATCAGTAAGTGTTTAAATGTCTCAGATTGCACATCCTCCTCCAAGATACACTGTCAGACTCTTCTGCAACATACACATTTGGCAGTACACATTTGGCAGTACACATTTGGCAGTACTGAATCATTTTGTAAGAACAAGTCCTCAGATCCACAGAGCAAGTTTGAGATTCCCAGTATGAGGAATTATTTTTTTATGAGCTCTGGTTAGAGCTGAAACAAATATCCAAATATTCAAATTAGAATACTTTTTGCAAATATTCAAATAGAAAATTGGTATTCAAATATTCGTTAATTACCAAGCAAGTTTGGCAGCATTTTGTAACAGAAAATAACAAGGCGCAATCTAAACTATGCAACATTGAAATAATTGGTTTACAATGGAACAACTTAATACTGGCTAAATCACTGAAATTCAAACTCCAACTCACAAGGTAATCAATCCCGCAAATCATTACCACTCCCCATCCCCTGATCATCTTACATTGGAAAGTTAAATCCAGTATAGTTCCATATTTAGTCTTTTAAATTCGAGTTTAAAGTCATTGCACAGCTATGGAATTGCCAATATGCTTAAGATCTGACATTATCCTTTTCTTTATTTCCTTAAAAGTCAGTAATACAGATGTACATGGGCCAGTTGACATGAGTCATTTTTGCTGCAGTGGTCGAGAGTTTGCTGTTTTACAATAAAGTTTGCTACTGTTGATGCTATAAATTAGTACAAAGCTGATATCAGCATATATTTCAATTTGTGTAGGGATCACTACACCTTTTCTTTCCTGTTCCATTTTGAAAATGACTCAACTTTTTGTTGGGAATCCCTCTTTTCCCATGAAAATGAATGGTCTACTCCAAAACTTGGTATGGGCAGGAAACTAGTTCCCAGGTACCTGGCCCTTGTATAGGTTACATTATACTCTTTACAGAAGCCACAAGGTCATTACACACATATTGCAATGTAATCTTAAGTATAAGATGAGATCAATACTTGTTTATTGGTTTCAGTTAAAACAATTATTTACCAAGTCTGAACATGAGTTGAAGAAAATCCCAATATCTGATTTGAGCATTTTACAATCAGTCAAAAAGTCGTAGGCCTATACTAGCATGACAAGACATGAATCAACAAAATTTTATACAAATTGAATTTAATTAAATTGGCCACATGTCCAAACAAATCATTTCCCAGATACATTTCAAAGATCATCCCTACATTTAACTGAACAGGTAATAAAGTTTCTGCCCATAACTGTCCGTCTTCAGCACTAAACAACGTTAATGTTTGTTCCAAGTTTGAAGATAAATATGGGAAATAATACCTACCAGTACAATAATTTGATTTTACATTTGAATTATGAAAAATTTACCTAAGACCCCTATAATGTCATGAAAAATGGACCGAAGACCCCTTTAATGTCATGAAATATGTACCCAAGACCCCTATAATGTCATGAAAAATGTACCCAAGGCCCTATAATGTCATGAAAAATGGACCTAAGACCCCTATGTCATGTACCTAAGATGCATATAATGTCATGAAATATGTACCCAAGATCCCTATAATTTCATGAAAAATTTACCTAAGATGCATGTCATGAAATATGTACCCAAGACCCCTATAATTTCATGAAAAATTACCTAAGATGCATATCATGTCATGAAAAATGTACCTAAGATGCATATAATTTCATGAAAAATGTACCTAAGATGCATATAATGTCATGAAAAATGTACCTAAGATGCATATAATTTCATGAAAAATGTACCTAAGACCCTTATAATGTCATGAAAAATGTACCTAAGATGCATATAATGTCATGAAATATGTACCCAAGACCCCTATAATTTCATGAAAAATGTACCTAAGATGCATATGTCATGAAAAATGTACCTAAGATGCATATAATTTCATGAAAAATGTACCTAAGACCCCTATAATGTCATGAAAAATGTACCTAAGATTCATGTCATGAAATATGTACCAAGACCCCTATAATTTCATGAAAAATGTACCTAAGATGCATATAATGTCATGAAATATGTACCCAAGACCCCTATAATTTCATGAAAAATTACCTAAGATGCATGTCATGAAAAATGTACCTAAGATGCATATAATTTCATGAAAAATGTACCTAAGACCCTTATAATGTCATGAAAAATGTACCTAAGATGCATATAATGTCATGAAATATGTACCCAAGACCCCTATAATTTCATGAAAAATGTACCTAAGATGCATGTCATGAAATATGTACCCAAGACCCCTATAATTTCATGAAAAATGTACCTAAGATGCATATGTCATGAAAAATGTACCTAAGATGCATATAA
Organism: Margaritifera margaritifera; assembly: GCA_029931535.1. Lineage (NCBI taxonomy): Eukaryota > Metazoa > Mollusca > Bivalvia > Unionida > Margaritiferidae > Margaritifera > Margaritifera margaritifera. The sequence continues at coordinate 2,559,754 of JAQPZY010001679.1, read as the reverse complement.
TTTCATGAAAAATTTACCTAAGACCCCTATAATGTCATGAAAAATGTACCTAAGATGCATATATCATGAAATATGTACCCAAGACCCCTATAATTTCATGAAAAATTTACCTAAGACCCCTATGTCATGAAAGATGTACCTAAGACCCCTTTAATGTCACGAAAAATGTACCTAAGACCCCTATAATGTCATTTAATTAGATTCAGATTACTTAGTTCACAGTATTTACAATGTGGCCTGGCTGGGAGTGGGGATGACAATAAATATCAAAGTAGACAAAGAAAAGAGAATGGATTTGATACCTTTACTGACATCAACAAATATTTTAATAGGAGAATTTGGTATTCATTTCAGCTCTAGCTCTGGCCTCTAAATAGAAGCCCAGCCCTTTGATACCTGACCTACTATCATCCGTCAGGTAGGGGACTTTACATTTCCTTTCTTTTCGGGCTTCCCGCTGCTGATATACACCACCCAGTCCTTTCTCATCAGGGACTTGAAAGGCTTCTTTATGGATACATTAAGGGGTTGGAACTTAGATGTGCATCCCCTAGGGATTACTGTTGCACTGTCTTGCCCTTTTTTAAACAGCTTTGCATCATCGGAAATGTGGCCTTGGAAGCTGTCTAAAACTATCATACTGTCCTGATGCTTGGTATGCTTATCCCATATTTCACTGTCCAGAATTTCATATGGGTTGTGTCCTTCCATCCTTTTTCCTGAAATCTGATGAGCACATTTGAAGGTAGCTTTAGCTGCATCACTCTCTTCCCCTTAAATATAACATATACTGGGAGGCAGATACCATCAGTGGCAACACTGCTGTAAGGTGTCCTCTCTCTGATCCTGTCTTGCACGTGAGAAAAGACTTCACTCATTACACTACTGTTATATTGGGAATCATATAAAAGACAAGAGACTCGTCAATGAGTAACTTCTGGGCCAAAGCAGTTTCATTGTGAATACCAAGTTGAACTTGAAGCCAACCTGTAGAAGCACAAACTGTTACTGTGTGTGTGGTTTGATGAGGGCAACAGCCTTGTTGATGTGAGTATTTAAAGAAACCGGTAAATGCATGTTTCTCTGCTGCAGTACTCACTCTATGACGCAATCAGCAACCTCGGGTGGGTAGCTCAGCTTCTGTCCACCTTTTCCATAATTTCCATCCTTTGTCTCTATGGGTGATAAATATACTGTTCTTATCCATCTGTCATCATTCTTTCACATACAATTTTTGGGCTACTGTATTCATGCCATGGGCTTCTGCATAATCAGCTATCTGCTGCTTTCGAGCCATCATACAGTTACCATGCATCTCCAAATTATGACTGGTTTTGCTGACATTATTGACAGACAGGGCTCTGACTTTCAACTCTAACTGGGGGATTGGAGGAGGTATGAAACTTTAAATTCTGGTTTTTAACTTGAACAGCAAGAAAAACTTTGGGGAATCTAGTTGCAGAACATTAGTAGGCTGTACAGGTGGTAGAGGTGAAGCTGGACCAGGATGAGTGACTTGCTGGAAATAACTTGCTACTTTCAGCATTTAGGAAGCACATGATCATTCCCACAGTAGCTGCCTTAATCTGTATCACTACCACATGGTCTGAAAGTCACATATCAAGTTTGGTGTCAAATTGCGGATTTTCTTCGACTGCATTGTTAATTCAGAGATGAAAGAGAATATATCAGTCCTTAGGAATTAGTCTTAATTGTTCTATAACATGCAATGAGTAAGAGTTTAACTTGTGCTCAGATTCTTGTTTTGCACACTGGCATAGCAACCCCAACAACTGCGGGGGTCCCAGGCCCAGTGGGGGCCCAAAATTCCCATAAAACAACTTTTTTTTATTGGGAAGGGGCCCCATAATTTAGGGGGGGGGCCAACATTTCTTGCTACGCTACTGGTCTTGCATAAATAATTAAAGACCAAAGAGAACAGCAAATAAACAAGCTTACCTCATCCACTGCTAATTACCTGTACATGACATTATCATTGATGTCTCAGGCATTTCTATTGTGATTTGTTGGTTTAGAGGTTTATTGTCGTCTTAAAAGGACTAACCTTTGACAGATTACCTCCTTTTGTATTCTAAGTCTTCAAACCATAAAATAATTACATTTTTATGTATGCAAAATAAGTTTGTTAAATTTGTCTTCAGTTTTACTTGAAATGTTCAATTTTTTACTCATAATTTTCAAAATGTATACTCTGAACTTTCAATTTTGGGAGTGCCTATATATGTAACAGATTAAATACTGTCGATTTGAAGGATGGCAACTTTGGAGCAGTGCCTAAATTAGAATAATTAAAGCAGTGGTTCCCAAACCCCTGGTCACAACCCAAATGAGGGTAATGGTACTGCATTTTGGGTCGCAAAAGATGGTATTTAGGGACGCGATCAAAAAAGTTTGGGAACCACTGAATTAAAGTAATACCGTTACAATTTGACAAGAGACTGACAATAAAATGTTCTTAAATGTATGTAGGCTTTCACCTTACCTTATAGATAACAGCTAGTTTTATTTCCGGATGGACATGTGCATGCGCGTGTAAGAAATGCACTAAAGTACAACAGAGTCTATTGAAGATTATATTGTTAATTTCCCTCACATTTAATAGTTAAGTTTCATAACAGAATTTAATACAAAATGCAAAATCATTTTGTTATGCTTTTCTTGAAAACAACTTTCTGTTGCTTACAGCATCCTTTCTGTAATAAACTGGCAATTTACGGGCAATTTTCAGCAAAACGAACCACCCCAAACGGGCATGTTCAACAACAAAATGCAATTTAACATAGATACCTCTTTGTCGCTGTTCACTTTTTCCGAATCCTTGCTGGCGACTCTCCAAAAAATTGAGCCAGTAGCACAACTACTATTGTTACAATTTATAAACTCATACAGGGTTCTCCAGTATGCCAAAATCCACATAAAAGTACATTCTTTTCATTTTTGGATGCATGAAAATTCCAACAGCCAAGTCCTCAATACACAAACTTTTTTAGCGGCAAAATTCTGTTTTATTTGATCCGTTTCAACAAAGTGAATAACAATCATGTAGTGTGCAAGCTATCAAACAAAGTTCAAGTGTTTTTAATGGAATTAGGTGAAGACGAATAAGTTAGATCTTAGCAGACAAAGAGATTAGATTAGATTGAGTTAGATCTTAGCAGACAAAGAGATTCGATTAGATTGAGTTAGATCTTAGCAGACAATGAGATTCCGACACCTGTTAATTGACTGCCTAATGATTATTTGATCAAAGACTAATTATATGCGTGTGTGCTTTGACACCTCTCTTTGATACGCATTACTCAGCACAGTTTTATTCCATCATATTAAAAATCCGTATGCGATGTTTGGAACAGTTGCAAAGTTCAACATAATCTCATGAAGACTAAGGGCCGTGGATGTTTAAAACGAGACACACTAATGAAATTAATGAGGGCAATAAGGTAGGTCTAGAACTTAAGGATGTAGATCCAAAACCTGCCTTGGAGACATTTTTCTAAAGTTTGTTTAAGAAAAAAGTGAATGTAGTAAATGAAAAAAAATTAAATGGAATATGGTCATTTGTTTCTTATTCCGGTGTCTTGGAAAATTGACTGATTTGAAATGGAATTAGGCTAATTAAATAAATTAATATAGAAAAGAAGGTGTAATCTCTTCCTTGATTCCATCTAGCTACACACATAACTGAAGAATGACAAGGTAAAGGCATTGAGAATTGTTGTAGTTGTAACATCACAATTACAATTATCACGGTTATCAACTGCCTTCATTTTTCATTCATTTATTATAATACTAACTATTTCACAATGAAAAAGTATTAGCAATCTGGTGCCATATATATTTGTGACACAACAATACACTCATTACAGGGTTGAGCAAATCCCATAGCCCGAAGTCCCGGATTATTCATTTTTGAAGTCGTGTAATTAAAATTTTCCAAATCTCTAGTCCTGGACAAGTGCTTTTTTCTATATTTAAAAAAGTTGGGCAAGTGCTTATTTTCATGCCATAACCACATTATCTACCTTTATCTGGCTATTCATGCCATCGGGCATACTTAATGCTTGATTTTACTCCTCCCCAGGTATTTATTTACTTTCTGTATCACACCTACTGTTGGTCATTGATAACTGTTGCATGTGTGCATGTTCTATTACCGCCTGACTGCACATTGGTCTAAGCGACCAAATTTATGGCCAATCTAAACACAGGAAACAAAACAAAGCCAGTAAGATTAATTAGCAGTGTTTTAAATGGCTTCGTTGTATTGTGTTTACTCAAACCAGATCCTCGTGAACGACGCACCCCTTGATTTTAATCCAGCAAGTCAATCCAAATAAATTAATGGAAGGCACTTTACGTACATTAGTGTTGGTCCCCTTTATGAACTAATTAAATGGCAATGATGATTCTTTCCTTTTTAATTGATCATACAAAGGATTAACTTCCATGCCTGATATTGCATTTGAAGCAAGGCATTTAGTGAATTACGCTAATTAAGGAGCTGTCTCTGTTCATATTTAAAGGATAAAATGTATGTTATGATCTCTTCAGAAGCAGTTGTCAAGCACAATGATATTTACTACGTGGATACAAAATGAGTTTACTAAATTATTTTCACGAGGAAGTTAATAAAGATAATTCGGAAAAGGAAAATTCATGTGAAAATGGTGGGGTAAAACGTAAGACTGCCACAGAGTCTGAGGTAATTATTTGTCCAAAGAGATATAAGCCAGACTCTGTCAGCAAAAAATGTCAAATATGACACTACTAAGAGAAAAATAAATTTTCAGTTGCATTGGGCTGATAGTTATCCCTGGCTTGAATTCATTGACTCAGAAGGAAAAATGTTTTGCAGTTATTAACAAATTCAGGATTGAACCAATTAAGTCTTATGACAGTTCTGGACCTCACAAGGCCTTTGCAACACAATATATGCATAACACTAGCCAGCATGTGCAGAAAATCCCTGAAGTTAAGGTTGGTGACACTCCACTGAGAGGCCCTTTCAAAACTCAATGAGACTGAAATGAAATAAATGAGAGCTCTCTTTAACACAGCCTACAGCCTAACCCTTTATGAAAAACCATTTTCTGATATGGAAATTCTGTGTGCACTCCAGGTGAAAAACAGTATTAAATTTGGTGCTAATTATAAGGACAGATTCAGGGCAAGAGACTTCATTCTATAAATCAATCTCGTCTTGAGAGAAGAAGGTAGGGAAAGTCTGAATTCCAGTAAATTCGTTTCCATTCTTACTCATGGAAGTATTGATGCTACCATATCAGAGCAAGAAATAGTGCACATAAGATACATGGACAATGGAAAACTGAAAACCCCTGATGTAACATAATGTAAAATATATGTTTTTGAAAAATTAAATTCTTTTAAGAAATAAATGTTGTACATTATTTCATTTGTTCTTTTTATGGTTTAAAGAGGAATTGGCAACGTTTCGCCCATGGACGTTTCGGCACAAGACATTTTGCCCCACTTCAATGGACATTTTGCCCCGCTTCAAATGGACATTTTGCCCCACTTCAATGGACATTTCACCCCACTTACTGGATGTTTCGGACCATGATATTGTATGTTCTGACATCATTTAATAAATATAAATGTTTAAATTCAATTAAATTATTTTTTTTAATTCAAAACATATGTGCTAATATTTTATTTCCTTTGCAATAAAGCTTCCATGACTTACTCAAAACCTTGCCTCAGCTTAAATACATTGATACCACATTGAGTGGATTCTCTCAAGAAGAATAGGCTTATACTTAGACTATTCGATTTACGGACCCATTTCAATTTGTTTGATTTACATTCAGCCTGTCATTATATCTGACAATATTTTCCCCTTTTTCTTTGTTTATGTAATAAGACTGATCAGAAAATGAATCTATCGTTTACAGTGATCATTATTTTCTATACTGCGATACTTTTATTTTCGCAGTTACAAAAACTGAACTTTATGATAAAGGGCAGTCATATTTGTTGGGAACGGAGAGGACGTTGTAGATAGTTAAGAAATGTAGAAATGTCCACTGAATGTGGAGCAAAATATATTGGGCCAAAATGTCCACTGAAGTCGGGCGAAATGTCTTGGGCCGAAACATCCAGGTACGTCCATGAAGTGGGGCGAAATGTCTTGGGCCAAAACGTCCAGGTACCTTTAAAGAGCATACATCTCATCAAATCTTGATAAGAGACTTAAATTTTGGGACAAGTGAAAAGGCAGGAGGGACAAGTGAATTTTCTGAAGCCACATGGGTTTAAGTCTTGGCTCGGCCAACATGGATATGTGAGAAAGCTTGCCAGTATCTGCCCATGGGTTGGTGGGTTCTGCCCAGGGTTTTCCCAGGTTCTTCCTCCACCAGGTATAGCCTATCATGTGAATTATGGCATTAAACCCACAAGACGACTATTCTATCCACCATCCATAATCCGCCTTATTTAAAATGGAATTACATCTTTCAACCATATGAGCGACCTTTTTTCATCAGATAATGGGCAATTTACAGAGATATTATTCACAGTATTTATGATGGCAACTCTGTCTAATATCATAAGATCTAAGAAATTTAGAATGCAAGTTCCTTAACATCGTTCCGTTTAATATTACCACATGCACGTGATGCTAAAAATTGGTGCCTTACAGCTTCGAATCAACGCAGGACAATACATTTCAAGCATATAAAATTAACTAGTAAGTTCACACATAATATATTTTGTGAAAGGAGTCTAATGTCTCCCAATTCTGGAGAAACGATCCCGGATTGAAATCGAACTTTCTCGAGAAGGAGTTCCATTTCCACGACGTTAGCAACACAATGAAAATGCGTAAAATCAATAGATTGGACCTTAATTCCAATAAAAATATAAGAACATATAAAAACAATAAAGTAAAACTATGATAAATGTCACCACTTAATCTGTTATTACCATTTTCTCCACCTATTTGTACATCAAAGAAGACACGCGGATTTTCTATGGACGCCATTGTGCCGGTGTTTGATCCAAGTCACAAAATAGCAATAATGAAATGTTTGTGTGCTTATCAAAGCGTCTATCATGTTCCAGATAATTCTAGTCTTGACGAGCTGAATTTAATTTCCTATACACAATACACAAAATGTCCAAATAATTAATTTCACTGAGGAAAATATACAAGAAAGAAAGAAAAATCATTTAGTCTATCCACCTTTTAAACCAAATAAAAAAATTCACCATTTAGCCTATACAAGGAAGTAAATTCCTTGGCGTACCACCACTTGAAATTACACCTATTTGAACTAAAATTATACAGTATAGATAGTTAGGAAAGTTGTAACAAAAGTATTAGTACACAGTTGCAGGAATTATGAAAGAGTTCGAACGCACTTGTATTTTAACAGAGGGCAACTTATTTTCAACTTCATTAAACACAAACGGGGTCCTCAAACGCCTGTTTTTTTTTTAAATTTGTTTAAAATCTATTCCATTTAGTTAATTCCCTATACACATACTCCGGTTGCGCACGGTTAAAGAAGACTAATTCTTTTTTTTTTTTTTTTTTTTTTTTAATTATCAAAGAGCGGGAATGTTTGATAATGTAATCGAACCCCTGCACTGTTAAAGCTAGACACATGAAATTTTGGGGTCAATGATAGTCCTATGGGTGTAGATGATAGTCCTATGGGTGTAGATTGTGACAATACTTTTGGAATTTTTATCTCACTCGTTGGGGTGGGGTGATTTTACATAAATTTAAAATAAACTCACATATATGAGATTTGGCATTAGACCGAAGTGTCAACACATGTCAGACAGAGATACATGAGTCATACCCCGAGATCTTTCCTACCCAAGGAACTTGGTCTCTTGATTATAAAATAGAAACTATCCAGATTCCCACTATGTAACCATATATACACTTATTCATGTAACCATATATACACTTATTCATGTAACCATATATACACTTATTCATGTAACTATATATACACTTATTCATGTAACCATATATACACTTATTCATGTAACCATATATACACTTATTCGTGTAGCCATATATACACTTATTCATGTAACCATATGTACACTTATTCGTGTAGCCATATATACACTTATTCATGTAACCATATATACACTTATTCATGTAACCATATATACACTTATTCATGTAACCATATATACACTTATTCATGTAACCATATATACACTTATTCCTGTAACCACATATACACTTATTCATGTAACCATATACACACTTATTAGGCATGATAAGATAGATTTATTCATGCAACTGACATTGTCACCACGGTCCATCCCTACCTCTAGGGGCTTAACCCCTGTGTTATGACTTGGTAGCTATTGAGATCTCTACTCAATAACCATATGTACACTTACTGGACATGAAAAGAACACTTTATACATGCAACTGACATTGGTCCCAGAGTTCATCCTTACCCTCAAGGGACTTTGCTTCTGGGTCATAGCTTGAAAACTATTGAAGTCCCCACCGAATAAACCATGTACCCACTCACTGAGCATGAAAATACAAAAGTAATATCCAGCTAAGCCCCCTTTGCAGTCCTTAACCTCAGGGACTTACCCAAGAGACTCAAACTTTAGGGTGGAAGTTAAAACGGGGAACACTGAGATACGTGTTTTACAAACACAGAATTGTAGGATTATTTTTATTATTGTTATTATTATTATTATAAATAAAATCAAATAATGGATCAATGTTGATTCTTGATTTTCCTATGCTTATTTTAAGCCTGTTGTTTATATCTAATTTATTATTTCCCATGGTTGAAGATGGGAGTTCCAGTTAATGTCAGAGGCATGTACGGTGAGAAAGGGTGTACGGAATCCTGCTCAGACAAAATTGCCACATACAATGGAGAGATGAGATTTTATCTCATTTATCCGAGCTGTAACTCTTATTTTATTTCACTTATTGAGACTAAATTTAGCTCATAGTGGGTGCATCTTTTGATTAAGGTGTGACGCAGATCAAAATTGGGTCGCTGTGGACTTCTTTCGAGCTTTTTTTCCACTGTGTTTCAGTCTCTAATTTGAATACCTTTTCACGTAATGGCAGCAATGTGGTTGCATCTTCGAATGAATGTTTGTTGCTCGCTCGTCAAGACTGAATCACTAAATCTCACCTTCCAGAGTATACGCAAAACTGCTTTTAAACCTGACTCACCACACAGGACAGGTATCGTGTTTCGATAAGTGCTAAAAAAAAATGCAAGTCCTAAAGACAAATGTTATCCAATGGGCGAACAGGTTTTTTGTTTTAAACTAGGTTCAAGTTAAAAAGGGGTGGTTCGTTTTGCTGAAAATGGCCAAAGTTATCTGTTTGTAACAATATAATATTTTTACTGGAAAAAAGGGTTCAAACGGAACAACACACTCGAAATCCCAGTCCCTCTAAATCCCTCCCTTTAATGATACTGCACTCGATGACACGATGCTTTATATAATATATATATGGAGAAGAATAGAGACAATCGGAATACCGTATAAAACGTAGTTGTAACCAGGAAATTAATCACGTTAGAACATAAAGCTAGATAATCGGAAATTAGTTCCTTTTGTTTAACGAATTCCCAAAAAACACAATAAAATAACGTAGGTAATAAGAAATAATTTCCTTTTGTTCAATGGGTTATTGTAAAATAAACCGTCTTATATTTCAATGACAGTTGAATTATTAAAGTTCAAGTAACAGTAAAATCCATAGTAAGTTCTAGTTTCTATTTATGTAATTACAATGATGAATATTATTTGCAAATCATTTTCCTCAACACGAAGAAATTTCATACCCCAGGACATTTTTCTATTACAAGAACTCGAGTAAGGCCAAAGAATAATCCTTATAATCTCCTTCTTTGATTGGTCGGAACTGTATGATAGTCTCTTTGATTGGTCGGAACTGTATGACAGTCTCTTTGATTGGTCAGAACTGTATGACAGTCTCTTTGATTGGTCGGAACTGTATGATAGTCTCTTGTGAATTTCAGATATCACAATCCTTCAAGATCGCACCCTCCTTTTAAGCTCAACAACGCAGAGTCTCTTTGCAATATAATTTGTTACGTTTAACCAAACACAGAAACATAAACATTCAGTTGTTATACATATAGATCAACAAATACAAAACTAACTTTACTCATAAATATACATATACAGAGAGAGAGAGAGAGAGAGAGAGAGAGAGAGAGAGAGAGAGGGGGGGGGGCGCCAGCAGTTACATGGCGGAGCCGTATAGTTTGTAGAACTTAGGATTTGCAATATGGAATATGCTTCTTAATTTTTGCTTTCATAAGTATAAAGCAAAAATGTATACAATATCAGTCCTCGTCTATATATAAAAAATACTAAAGCAATGTTTTGACTTTTATTTAAATTAATTATTTATGTAGTACAACATCAATATTTGAATAACAGTAGTAACTACAAACCAGTATGTATTTTTATTACTTATTTCCGCTTTCACCACCAATTTTTCCTATTGCCAGTTTGAAATTGTATGAATTTAAATATACGCAAAATATAGGTATATACAAATAAAATAATATACGTTTCGACAAGCAATAAATAGGATATATAATACTTTTTAAAATTCTCACTAAAGACTCTTAGTAAGGGATACAAGTTGTAAAGCATGTTCTTTAGGCATCGTCACAAGTCACGGGAGGCAATCCGTAATGCTCCTTTATCACCCGTGGCTGCCCGTGCTAAAATTTTCTGCTTTTCGTGAGCACTCATAAACAAAATTGAATGAAAGTGCTCGTTTTATCGATCGATAAGTGACTGTGTTTTGAAAAGAAACTCTGATTGGCTCATTCAAACAACACGAAAGGTCATGTTGGGTCACAATGACAAGAAACGTTTACTCGCGCTCGCAGTGATTGGTTAAGTAGGTGTATGCATATTCATGTAAAACGAGGAAATCTCAGTATATGCAGCCACGGGCTATAAAGGAGCGTAGCGAATTGTCGCCTGTGGCTTTCGACGATGCTCCTTTAGGTATATCCACTAGATATTGACCAATGTATATTATTACAACGGAAAAAGAAACATTTCTGGCAAGTCGAGTGTATTTTTCATGCTTAGAAGTAAATTTCTGTCTTTTCCGTCCAAAAAATTCACAAATACTATTTTTAATCCGGTATCTCATATTGTTCTAGTTGTTTCAAGAATATATCTACTTGCATATATTCCAGTATATGATTATATATTTTTCCATTGCTATCTCCTTAGCTACACTTTATACAATGTGTCAAAACTTTAATTTCAAGTTTCATTACTCTTTCAATCTCTAATTACAACCCAAGTCATCTGGTGATCTTCTTTTACGGGTTGCGTTTTCCGCATATTAGCTTACAATGACTCAAGTCACATCCGTACTCGATCGGAACAGCGCTCGGCCATTTCCGTTAAGTCAAGAAATCAATTGGACTGTCCTCGGCCTTTTCCATCGCAAGCTATAAAAAGCATTGGAAGTAAATAAAGGCCATTTTGAACTGCTCCCAAGCCCGAGGTTGGTTTAGGTCATAATAGGTTCATGATGTCACAATGACTAGATGACGTTTCATCACTAACATCAACGTTGGCAATACTTTCAGGTTGTTGAAACCGAACGATTTCTTTAATTTATTTCATTATAAAGTTGCAGGAATAACATTAAAAATTAAAAGTGTAGTACTGCATTGATTGTTGAAACGTCGTCGAGTGCTATTTTCAACATTTATCATATAAAACACTGTTCTTCTCACATCTCTCCATATGTTCGTCCGCCAAAAACTTACCAATTTGGTAAGTATCACTACAATTACCTCTGAGTCCCTTTCAGAGAGCCGAAGTTATACGACTCGCATCGGAAAGATACGACCATGTTCCGAATGGTCAGGACATCATTTAGCCTGGTTCCCTGCCTGCTCTCCACTCCTTTACTCGTCATTTTGAGTATCAGTACAAACAAGAACAGAATGGTATACGAATTTCAGGTCAATAGTTCCACAACACACAGTGAATTTGAATGTAAGAAAGTCAAAAACAGTTTAACTATGAGCATACAACAACTCTCATATTTTTCAGCATTTGACGAAGTCAAACTCGTTTCTCGATGAAAGGACACATTCAAACAGAATTTTCTTAGAAAAGGCAACAAGTGGCAAAGTTTAAGAAAATTATATGTGCTTTTTATACTTATTGTGCCTATCTCTGAGAACCGTGTGTGCCAGTTTATAGACAAACACAAAATAAACACCGCGATATACAGAACATAATCCAACAAAAGGAATCAGCTATGTAACAAAAAGGTTTACATGCTGGTAATAGCATTCGAGGTATGTGATATGGGTCCAAATGAGGGTGCATGACTGACAGTTATGTCCAATAGTATTAGGAAAAAGAGAGGAAAAAATAACTTTTGGCTGCATGCAGATGGAGTGTTTTTACAAATTTCCATGATTTAATTTGGCACTAATGGGCTTCCGTATGTTTGTGTTACAAATGCCATGATCCTCTTTGGCACTAATGGGCTTCTGTATTTTGTATTACATGTTTAAAAATAACCTCGGCACCCACTTTTACTTGTAAATAATTCTAATATAACATGTATTCAAATTCTTCTGTGTGTTCCTATAATGTTTGTTCCCATCTATATAAACCCATACGATTGTAATTCATTCGTTTACGTTCCCTACATATAAAATTCTTCCAGTGTAGTCTACATTTGAAGCATTCGAGTGATTTATCCTGAAAATATCCTTTCCACAAAGTTATTCAAGTATGTACATGCATTTACTACAAGCAAGTGAAATGCTGTACAACAGCGCTGGACTTTGGTGCCAGAGTTAACGCAAGATAAATCCAAATAGAATATAAAACACAAAATGACAAAAGACTCCTTGCCTCGTTCCATGTGAAACTGTAAGTATTACAAGCTAGTTGATTAAAAGTTTCAGACAGATCCATGTACTACACATAGAAAGTGTGGGTGGTACTACAAATTACAATAACGCAAAATATAAACTATTTAGACAACCGTCTATACTCGCTTATAATCCGAGTCCATCGGTAAATAACATAGACCCTGATCTGCCGTCGCATTATGCGCCGGAAGATCAGGGTCTTTGACTCCATGTTGTTTGTTCTACTAATTACTCCAAACAAACCGCAAAGACAATATCTGCCTGTGCATTATGCGACGGCAGATCTGGGTCTGTGCAGTTTGCATTTGGACTCAGCCAGTACAGATGGTACATGTCTTATAAGATTGTTTTGTTTTGTTTTTTTTTCCTCCAGTCATACTGTAATTTGATTTAGATCCAGTTAATACCTACCGAAATCCCCAAAAAATTGCTTTTCACTTCCCTGTTTTTTTTTTTTTAAGTTCCACCATCCCAAGCTCGTTGTCGAAGTGGTCGATCCTTATTTTACTTAATCAGTTCCATTTGGCTCTCCTGCTTAAACATGGGCTCCAAATGATGGTTTTCCCAAAACTGCATCGTCATTAAGAGAAAATCATAATTCATGTTACACTTTAAACTTTAAACTGTAATTAGACTTCAATAAAATCGAAATTTCATAGTAAAGTTAGAAGTTGTCGTGATGATTTACCTTAGCCTGAATTCATCGCAATTATTATTATTATTATTATTATTATTATTATTATTATTATTATTATTATTATTATCTACCCCTCGCTTTCAAAAGAAAATATGGGGTTTATGCGATGTATAAGGAGATGCGCGAGATTTATCGCGCATGCGTATATACCCGGATATTGTGAGATGATAGTAGTAACAGAGAAAAGCGTTGACGGGAATAATGCTGGACACATTATTATTATCACATGCATTATTAGTAGTAGTAGTAGATTTTTTTCACAGCCTTTGATAAAATGCAGCTCGTTATGGCTGTTTTTCCTCAGATGGAACCGCTTCCCACAGCTTTAAATATCGATGATTTCAGTGTATTCCTTCACTGATTACATTCCTAATATATTTTCTTCATTGGTCTATACTTTTGAAGTATCTGGATCAGGAGAAAATAGACCAGTTGTATAAGCCTGAGGCGAAATATGAGAGGTTTTGAGAGGCACGGACTATTTCCAGATTTGTATGCTGATTTCCAATTGTCAGAAGATAGTGAAATTGTTGAGAATGGTTAATTGTAGAATGTAATGCCCACCATAGCTTTCTGTGTCATACTGAATGGATTATTCAAACTATTTTTAAAAAATTTAAAAAAAGGACAAGAAAAGAGTTCCTAAGTCTTGTCAAGCCTGCCTAAGCATGACTTCAGTCATGGTGCCAGTGTCTGAAAAATTATTCTGTTCTCATCAAATTGGAAGAACCGAGCCCACCCGCATGTGTCGCATTAACAATGAAGCAGTACCCGAAGGGTGAAGAAAATACATTAAAATAACAATTATGCAATCAAATTTTTTTGCTTGCATCTAAATAAGATTCAGATAAATTCAAAGCTGTGCAACCCTTGAACAAATCAAAGTGTATAGTAGGTGCAGTTGTAAAAAAAAAAGAAATCTTGTGTAAATCAGATGCTTCATTCCTACCTTTAAAACGGAAATATTTCTTTACTTATTTCGTCTACATGGATTAAATAATTAGCTATGAATGTATATAGGATGCTTGATTATTAAGAAATGTGTTCCTCATGATATTCCCCTTTATGCTGTTAAATGTATCACTACACTATTTACCTTTCTTGTTATATTTGCTTCATTTTCCTACATTTAACAAAAAATGATTTTATATAAATCCAATGCACTAGTTATAAGTTCAGATGCACCAAGACTATCTTACTTATGTTAGTCACTAACTTACACGCATCATATAGAAAAATCAGCACAGATTATGAAGAATTTTCCGAAAAAAGTTGCATTTAAATGAAATGACAGGAATTGTTAGTGCAACTGACCTTTCCGCAACCGGGTGAATCAAGCCTGTTGTCATCCTACGCAAACGCCAAGAGGCTTAACTCAATAAACATTTTATTTTCTGTTTAATCTCCAGGAAATATCAGAAGCAAAAAATGTTGATTTCATAGGAACTACAATAGGATGCAATAATAGCAAATTAATTCAATTTGTGTTGTGATACCTTGAAGCATTAGCGTTATACAAGTGTCCTAAAGCTGATTCTGGATTGTTTTTGCTCCCAGTGCACCACAGAATACTGATACACAGACTATTCACACTCTTTGGCCACGTCATTGCTATTGGTTATTTTCTCCTGTTCCATACGCTCTACACGAGGGTCGCTTAGGAACCGTCCATTTAATTTTGCCGGGCAGAGGGGCTTGGGATTTTCTATCCGAATGTGATAATTTTAACAAGATTTGTAATACTATAAGTTTTAAAAAAGAAATTCTTTGATTGTTTAACAAAGTACACCTTCCATGAAACACCTTGTTCATGACATGAAAAACACAGATTACATTAAGATGTAACTTATAAACTACACACATTAATTATACTAACAAAACTTTTTATTTTAATTTTCATTGCTAATTATACTTATATCATAACTATAGACAACAGATAGTCTAGTAGAAATATTATTTTCCTTCTACCCTAATTATACGATATTCTTCAAATTTGTCACAAAATATCAAATGATTTTTTCTGTCCATTAAATTGTAAAGGGAATTGTTGTGAGGTAAATGCAAACAGTCAACTGGAAAAGTAAAGTAGCAAATAAAAATAATGGCAATATGGCACACTCTTTTTTATAAATGAACTCTTCTTATGAATTTTTTTTTTTTTTTTTTTTTTGCAAATAAGCTAAGAATATGACGAGTGTTCCAACTGCCAGGAACTTCCTAGAAAGTGAGATATGACAGATGCGATGTCATACATTATTGATTTATCATCTGTCCTGCATGAACTTGGGGAGTGACAGAATCTTAGTTTCCAAAGCAACCTGATCAGAAATATATTTTGATATCTAAACAAAACAGCCATATTTTGTCAAACTTTCCAGGAATATTTTCAGGCATGTTCTACCAACGTTTTGCTTTTGCCATTCAGCTTCCATAGCAACCAGGTAGAACATATATTTTTCACATCTCCACCAGAAATACACTGGTCAAATTCTAATCAAAGAATTGGAGGAAATATTTATCATGATATGATCTACAAAACAATGTGTCTCTTGGTCTTGATGGCAGCTGGGTGATAAACACAATTTTGACATCTTGTTCAAAACCACTAGATTGATTGTTATAAAACTTTAAGGAAATGGTCCACGTGACATGTTCGAGTCAATGTTGTTTCGTATATCCTCCATAGGCAGTCATTTTATTTCCTTTTTTTTTTTAAATACGTGAAAAACATTTCGACATTATTAAAACTACCGTTGCAAACGTTTTGAAAAGTTCCTTTTTTATGCATTTTCTATAGTAATTGTATCGTTGGAGGTCTTAAAACTGTTCACCAAGTTTTATGCAACCAGGAGAAAAAACAATGACTTTGAACCTACCGTATGTACTTGCGTATAATTCGATACCAGCTGCAAACTGCATAGACCCAGATTTGCCGTCGCATAATGCGCCGGCAGATCTGAGTCTATGCAGTTTGTAAGGACTAATCAGTAGAACAAACAACATAGACCCTGATCTGCCGGCCCATTATGCGACGGCAGATCAGGGTCTATGTTGTTTGCATTTGGACCTAAATTATACGCGAGTAAAGACGGTAGTTTAACCTGCAAATTTATATATTTGGCTTTTATCTTAATGCGGGTCTAGTGAGCTATCTTTTGCCTACTTGAGCCTCTTATACTAGCTCTTCTGTTTTTAAAGTATGTTTCATAAACCGTTATAAATTCACTTTATTTTTGTGAAAAGATGGCCACCCTTGAATAATCGCCATTATTTTCACAATATTTCCTTTTTATACCGTCATTTAAGTAAGCAGGGAGTATATACGATTTACGTTGTCCGTTTGTATGTGTCCATCTGTCTGTCTTCCTTGTCCATGCTATAACTACTAAACTGCTTCACTTATTAAGAACAAACTTGCACTATGGTATGAGTATGTGTTGTTCACCATAACTGGCAACTGTGACCTACTTTCCAGTAGTTATTTTAAAAATGGTTAAAAATTGTGTCTGGGCTCTAATTCCACTGTCTTTTCATCTATTGCCACCATACATGTGCTAAAAAGTGCATCTTAGGATAGATATGTGCATAATACCATAGCTAGAATACTGTGACCTGATTTTCGTGATTTATTGAAAATTGTGTCGATCCTTCTTGTCAGGGCTGTAACTCCTATATATTAAAACAAATATACATAAAACTTGCACTGTATGTGCGTACTAGGAGGAACATATGTTGCACACAAAAACTGGATCTCTGTACTCTACTTTTCAGAATTTACTGAAAATTGCTTAAAAATTGTATCCATGCTATAATGCTAACACCTAATCTATTGTAACCAAACTTCTACTGAGAGTGCAACTCAGGAAGCGGATGTTTCAAACCAAAATTGGGTCACTATAACCTACTTTTCATGATTTTTTTCACAACTGCAAAAGCTTATGTCCATCCTACCTGTCTGAGCTGCATTTTTGGACCACTGCATCTATCGATATTATACCTTCGCGTTTTGCATATCTTGGGATGGAATGGGAATGTGTTGCACACCAACCCTGGGTCACCATGACCTACCTTTTAGTACTAAAATGTGGTGACAAGTATTTTTTGGCTCTAATACCGATTCAGGTATTGCGATACAAGTTACAGTAAGAATGCATCTCAGAATAAAAGGTTTAGTTGTGTGGGGTTTAAAGCCATTTTTCAGCACATGATAGACCATACATGGCGGCCAGTATATTTGGTGGAGGAAGACCCCGGAAAGAACCACCGACCCAAGGGAAGCTGGCAAACTTTCTCACATACCCACTACGGTCGAACCGAGACTCGATCGATCTCACGCGGACAGAGGTGATCTGTAAAGGCTAGCGCCTTAAATCATTCGGCCACCCGGGGCCCTTTGCTAACACAGTTCCCTTCAGACTTTAATGTATTCAAGTATTTTGATTTTAGAGATGAAGACAACTGTATTAATTTGGTGAGAAATGCACCTGATGAAAAACCTCATTGTATTTCCATACCAGTCTAAATGGCACTTTGTATTTGCTAAGGGCTAGCTAGCTGCGCCCACAAATAAGGTTCTTAGCTCTCTCTTTATTACTCTTGCTTAATCTACATATCTGATAGACATTTCTCTGTTGTCACCTTGTTGATCCAATGTGCCCGCTCTAGTGCCGCCATCACTTAGAACCAGTGTCCTTCTTGGACTCGACGATTGTAGCAACATTCAAGTACGCCGTATCAGCTCGAGCCTTCTGGACGGTACACAAGATGCCCTTTCATCGCCCTCACTGTCTAGTCTCAGATGATTATTCTTTCCTCTGTCTCTTTCTCTCTTTCTCTCAAGCATATGTTGTCACGATTCATTTCTGTGGCTCTACAAGTTCTTCTACATGTATCATGTCCGTTCAGACTATCTTTAATAAAGATAATAATAATAATAATAATAATCATCATATTGGTGATTATTTATTTATTTATTTTTTAAACGCGCCTACGAAGAGATATCGCCTTTATTCCAAAAATCCGGGAATGGTTTACTGATGCAGTCAGTGCACACCTCAACAGGAAAAAATTGTTTTTTAAAAAAAGATTGACGTCTACAAATTTATTGGAATACCTGAATGGGATGCATACGGAAGTGATCGTTAAAAAGAGGTGATTAGAATTAAGACGCGAAAAATCAACAATGTCTAATGTGGTTTTGTATTTATAGAATAGGAAATATTGTTTACCTCTATATTGTCGCATTTTATGTGACACAATTTTAACTAATGAATTTTAATAAAAGTGCAAATATCAGTAAATCATGCGTAGATCATAGTGTTATGTGTTTTAGTACTTTACGGTACAGCAACAGTTTGTGTATTATCTTATTATAGTAAAATGCCCGTAGACCATAGTTTCATATCAAAATATGAATGCACACGTGACAGATTTACGACTTCTGATTGGTCCACATGAACATCTTAATGATGTTATAGTGGCCCAGAATAATACAATTATGTAATGTGGTTTTTTTTCTCTCCATGAAATGCATCAAAATCACAAAAAGTATGTGTGGCAAGTACACATAGAAAAACTCACTGTAAAAATCATCTTAACTGGATTTGGTACATCTTTAAGTTCGTTACTTCTCACAGGAACTTTAGTAATAGCGATATAAAATGTATTTTATTCAAACAGTACTCATTTCGTGGTAAAATACAAAACAATGTATGTTTAGAGTCGACTGATGCAATAAACCTTAAAAACCGCAAAATCATATTTCGATCAATTACGCTCCCACTTTTTCTAAACCAACAAAAGGTATTTCCGCCGCTAAACCAGCGTAAACAACATGAAATTTTCAAGTTGTGGATGGAAAATGCGTATTATTTTTGTAAACATGCACTGCTTAGTACTGAGGGTGAAAACCAGAACAAGAGGTCAAAAACGGTAACGTAAACATACCGCTGTGCTTCATAGGTAAATATAAGATATACACCCTGTATCTTTGGTGATATGTCCACATATTTTGAATTTTTTTTTATTGAATATTTGTGTATTCATCTGAATGTGTCCATTCCATTGCTTATTACTGATATTTACATGATGAATATGTGAAAATCGGCTTTGTCACGTTCTATCAATAGTGAATGGCAGGTGTAAACCCAAGTAAGCGGAAATTCCGACCATGTTGTATGCGTATATAATTAAGCTCATACAAATAAGGGACACAAGACGAAAAAAAGGGTTGAGAAACGGATGTTGAGAGAATATTTCTAACGAATACAAATCAACTGCATCAGATGTCATAAAGAAAAACAGGTTAGTGCAAGAAATATCTATCTATCTATCTATCTACGAGAGTCGTCCAATAATTAATGCAGCTAGTGTGGTATCTTTTCATTTGCCCAGTATTTTTTGTATTAAACTTGGCATGATTTAGGGTTTTATTAATTCTGGGTAAGTAAAAAATCTGAGGCTATTATCTTCCATGATTTCTTTATGACTTTACGTTATATGACGCCGTCTATGACGTCATGACCGCGTTTACAAAGAACTCCACTAATGGAGTCGAATCTGACTCCATTCTGCCGATTTTGCCTTTTTAGGCAAGATATTGATATAAAGTTTCCTCCCTTTTTCATGGCTCTTCAGCGATGTTTCTGGCAACGGTATCCTTCTTCCGCATTTGTTGACTTCACAGAAAATGGAACTCGCCGATAGTTCTTATCTGTCGCTAGATGGAGTGAGTTCACGATGAGATTTCTGGAATGGTTCAATACAGGCTTTACTCATAAGCAAAATTTTTTAAACAGGGAAAAAAAAGGTCGATATCACACAGTCGCCATCTGGAGGAATAGCGCGTGTGTGGGTTCCACTTGAAACTCCTTGCCGCATTCTTGCGCATTCAAAGACGAGCGATGAGAATTGTATGAGTCAAACATAAACTTATTCCCGTTATCTTCACTATTTCTTCACACCTGTATCTTTATCAATATCAGTAATTTCCTTAACGGTGCCTGCATAATATTTGTTCATCACTACAAGACCTCCTCTTGGAATTCAAAAAGCCCGTCTGTAAATACAGTGACAGTGCTCCAATCACTTGTTCCCATAAATTTCTACCAACGCTTGGAAACAATCGTTTGCTGCAGTTCCTCTGTAATATTTAATTTTGAGACATGCACTCTTTTCATCCGTAAAAGGACCAAAAGAAAAGTGACGACATCTTAATACTACGTTATCATAATGCCCTTGAAGGTAGTGATATCAGATCCTTCTTACTAATATCAAACTGATGACATCACCAGCATGCCGAGATTAAATTCAAAATATTGAGCAGTTGACAAGGTATCACACATATTGCATTATTAGATGGTTCAAAATGGTCAGAGTGGCATCCACCCTACCGAAAATGCACAGGACTATGAGAATAATGTTAGCATGTGAATTACAATGTACTTTTTTAAAAGCTGTAAAACGTTGAAATTTAGTGTAAACACCACACACACACACACACACATATTTAATATCCATGTGCGTAAGATTGTAATACCTGTGTGATTTATGTTTCATTATTTAAACAAATCTATTTTTATTCACAAATAATAGCACGTTACAAAGAAACAGGCACAGATTCAGCTTCTCCAACTTATTAATTTATCTCGATATATTTTTTGTCCTAATGCGTTTAAGTCGAATGTCGGCATTTTAACGTATCTGTTGGAGGTAGAAAATATCATATTTTACCTTATGAAATTCTAGAGTTGTTGTTGATTCAATGTTGAACAATAACAGGAAACATACACCTGATAAAATTATATTTTGAGAGACTAATCGATACTTTAAATGATTTTTAAAAAATTCTTCTTGTAGCTTTCCTTCTAGAAAATGCCTGATCCAATAGTCACAACAACCACGTTAGAAAACCGTGGTTTCCCTTGCGGTGTCTCTCCTGTAGAGGAAAGACAAAGAACAAGCTTGTATGGTGAAAATGAAGTCGGTTTAGAAGATGTCTGTGATCAGCTGAGGCTACTTAGAGTGTCAACACCTCAAGGTGCATACCTTGATAGAAAATCAAAAAATATGCATGTGTTTGGTGATGCTATGGAAACGATGGAAATAATAGGTTTCCAAAACATGGATGGTGACACACTTCTACACCATGTCATAATAATGGGACAAAATGACCTGGCTATCAAGGTGATTGATCTACTGTGCAATTCCGACCTCCTGAACACTAAAAACTTTCTCTGTCAAACACCATTGCATCTGGCTGTGATAACACGGCAGACGGCCATTGTACAAAAGCTTCTTGCAGCAGGTGCGCAAACGAACGTACAGGATCATCGGGGTGATACTCCTTTGCATATCGCCTGTAGAACAGGCGCTGCGGACATTTTATCTTTTCTCACAGGGCATTTATCATCCCCAAATGACCTAGAAATAAGGAACTTTGACGGACTTAAATGCATTCATCTCGCTGTGCTTCACAATAACCTGGACATCATACAAATCTTGCTCAATGGCGGCGCAGATATTAATGCCGGGGATGCAAAAAGTGGACGAACAATATTTCACTGGGCAGCGGAGTACGGCAAAAGGGAATTAGTAGATTTAATCTTATCGAGAAAAGATGTGGACATAAACATTGAAGCATATGACGGAATCACAGCATTCGAGTTGGCAAGAGTTAATGGCCATCTTGAAATAATGAAAATGATTTGTGAGAGCAACTAATGTTTGTGATAGTGTCATGATTAGATTAGTCTACTACGACTATTAGTACTACTACTACTACTACTAATACTATTACACAGTGTGTTACTCTTTCGAGGACATTCTGTTTATGCCACAACGTGTCGGCATATCTTTATTTATTTTACTTAAAAGATTATATTTGACTGCACGTGCTTCAGGAAGATTTCTACTTATTACTAACTACCTCATTTTACTTGCAATTATTGTTTACAAGATATTGATGACAAATTTGATTTCAATCTCATGTTTATCTTGGGTAAATTATGTCATGCATTCATATATTTATTTATACATGGAAATGTTTATCTATTAGTATGAAAAGATAGTGATTTAGTACACAATAGCTTCCATGAAAGAAAAAGAGTAGAAATCAATCATTCTTATTTGGAACTTTATGCAGCTAATGATTCTGTTTTTCACAGTTGAACAACCTACATATCATTAATCATTTTTATTAAATCATTTTATATTATATTTTCATATCAGTTCATATTCATTCCGATATTTGGAAAAACACAAGAACCAAAAGTGATTTCACATGCATTAGTGTCTCTTGAGGGGGAAAAGGAGCCAATATTATTAAAAAGACTTTAATAAGTTAATTTCTGGTTGTACATATATTCTTTTTACAGTTTATTTATTGTACATATATTCTTTTTACTGTTCGTTTATTGAAAATACATGCAATAATTTATACAATATTCTTTCTGTAATGTACTTCTGGTTACATTTTCTTGCACATGTTCTTTTTACAGTTCGTTTGTTGAAAATCCACGCAATAATTTATACAATGTTCTTTCTGTAATGTACTTCTGTCTCTATTTTCTTTTACTGAAAGTATACCCAATCAGTTTTATAATTGTTGTGTATTTATAATTTGTACATCGTTCTGTTAATAAAACGATTCAAGTCTAAAGCTTCTTGAAATCTGTTTCCCGTTTATATGACAATAATTATCGTTTATATGACAATAATTATCGTTTAAATGACAATAGTTATCATTTATATGACAATAATTATCGTTTATATGACAATAATTATCGTTTATATGACAATAATTATCATAATAACGCAAGGATTTTGTCACAAGATAGACAACTATTTCACATATATACACTCGCATACTATGCTAGAATTCGCATTATTTTGTAAAATGTACTATTTACATACATGTATGCTGTCTTCGCAAGAATGCAGTGGAAACTGTTAACCATATTCTCTGGGACTGTACTTAAACAAATATGTTTTTACATGATGCTTTAGGTTGGATTAAGAATGGGTGTCATCATCGATTTAATTCTGCCCTTACAAAAGAAACAATTTTACCCGGAATTGTCAATGACAAACAATCCGATTATATTTCTAATTTATTTATATTATCACTTAAGCAATGTATTTATAGATGTATTTTTTAAAACTTAGCCTGATTAAATTTTGCGATGGGGCATATTAAAACCATGAAATTTTGTGTGGGAAACACGCGCCTTATTTAGCGTAGCCAATCAGGATTAAATATATCTACCGCCTTTTATAAATACGCGAGAAATTCGGTCAGCGTAACCCTCTATATTTTCAAATAACTGATTCTGGAGAATTTCAAAAGGTAATGCAACTTCGCCTTGCTTACAAATGGTTTCTGTACCCTCTCAACTCTGACATTTTTTATCTCTAGACCTCCAAAAAACCTTCGTACCGTTAGGGCCACAATGAATGCTTAATTAAGAATCAATTTCGCCCCCCAACAGGGACATTAAAACCATTGAAGTCTAGCGATTTAATACTGTATCTTTCCTCATAAATCGAATTAATTGTTCTCTGCCAACTAAATGTGCTCTATGTTCTCTGCTGTGCTCTTCCGAATACATCGACAGAAATTTGCACCCTTACAGTATGTGTGTATGTATGTATGCATGCATCCATGCATGCATGCATGCATGTATGTATGTATGTATGTATGTATGTATGTATGTATGTATGTATGTATGTATGTATGTATGTATGATAGATAGATGGATAGATAAGATAAGGTGGAGGTAAAGATAGTGCATTTATTTACATACATTATTAGATAACCGCTAAAGATATACTAATTTTATTTGCTTATAAAAGTATTTTAAATAATAAGTATATCAGCCAAATGTTTCTGTTTTCTTCCTTTTTCTGTTTTCTTCTTTTTCTTGTTTTATTTTTGTTTTATTTTTCAGGTCTTAGATTATAGTTGAAACAAATTTGATGAATCACAATTGATTTTTATAATTTGCAACGCACAGTGTAGAAGTGATTCTTAATATGATGTTGTTGTAAATGAAGAGTCCAAGTCATCGTTATAATTATGTCTGGAGTAATAAAAATAAAAAATAAAAAATAAATCTTTCTTTAAAAAAAACCCGCACAAAATGTATTATTATACCGCAGCTACGACGTTTGTAAATTGAAAACTTCAAAAGTAACACTTAGTTTAATAAACTTAATATTGTCACACACACACACACACACACACACACACACACACACACACACACACACACACACACACTATTTCCCCACTGAGTCTTGAGTTTTAATTTTGTATTCTTCTTATCTCTCTGTAATATTTAGTAACAAAAAACATAAACTGTAAGCAACAGGCTCCGTATACAATAACCTTTTTTAACTGGAGTGCACATTCAAACACGTTTTTTTAAATAGTAATTCATGTACATACTAATTGATATACAAGAGGTTTGCAAGTTACAATGTACTCATTATAAGACTCTTCTTTTATTTAGTTATTCACACAATAAGTATGGTGCTATCCAAAGTGACAACATTCAAGTTTCATGTGCACTCAAACTGAGGTGTTTCGTCAATGTTCCACTTTCACTTGATGGTGTAATGCCATTGGCTTATTATCGCTGAGCAGCCTGTACATTACAGTCCAATACTTACATACCCCAGACTGATAGCATTACTCATTGGCTATGATTGGGACAATACAACCAATCAGAGTGTTGCAAACATCTTCATCTCGGAGGTCAGATAATTTTCTGAAAAGTTCATGACATGTCTAGTATAAGTTGTAACATTTTCTTTGAATAAAACAATCCGTGTTATTTATTTAAAAAAGCAACGAGTTCGGTGTCCATACCAACGTCATGTTATTTTCCTTTTCTCAATCTAAATCATATTTGAATAAATTATTGCATCCTCAGTTTGTCATCTTCCTATACGTACTGCTTCATGTTTATATAGCTCCCAATGTTTTGCAAAACCTACATAGCACATTGTGAAATTCTGATCATGGACTTGCTCGTACGTGCCGTGAACAATTGAACCTCTTACACATAACTAGAACAAACTTTTTTTTAATTTTTTTGCTTTACCTTATATCCAGTGGCGTAAATTCAAAATCTGGACATCCCTGCAAAAGTTCAGAAATGCCCCCCCCCCCCCAATCAAAACTTGGGAGTTTGGGCCCCTTACTGACTGGGTCCTCCCCCATTGCAGGGGCCTCGGGGGCAGTAGTTACGCCCCTGCTTATATCATTATAGTTGTGTTTTAAATCCTATAAAAGTTTAGAGGATATAATTTGGATCAATCTTATGCTGCACAAACAGATGATAAAGTAGATGACTTGACTCTTTAGGGACTCGAACAGCATAACAACAGATTCATCAAGTTTTTGTCAACCACTAACTTTGGGAAAAAGCATTAAATGTAGCATAAAATCTACAAACATGGAAATTTTAAAGAAATAATTTTTCAAGATTAGTTTTTAAAATTAGGTTAGAAATTTGAGTTGTCAATATAGAGTTCTTTGAAGTAATATTAAGTTAATAGCAATATCAAATAACAATATCAGGAGGTCTCTTCGCTATTCTACAAATTTAAACAGCTATGTTGAAAAGATAATCGATTGCTTTCGTCATTGCTACGGTTATTGCTTTAGTCATTGCTACGGTCATTGCTTTAGTCATTGCTACGGTCATTGCTACGGCCATTGCTACGGTCATTGCTTTAGTCATTGCTACGGTCATTGCTTTAGTCATTGCTACGGTCATTGCTACGGCCATTGCTACGGTCACAACAACTCATTTATTCTAATAATCTGTTCTAACCCATGTCAGAGTGATACAATTTCTAGAAATAGCTTTCTGATATAAAAAGAACCATTGTGCATGAAAACTTTTCATCCTGAAGGAACTATCAACATGTTTGCATTTCATCTGTTTTCCCATTTCTGGCAACAAAGCCAGGGTTTCATGGCCACGACATGGAAAGGAACTCATCCAATTTCAAATATCTCATGAAACAGTCGGAGAAAACTAAGAAACATTTACTTACTTATATACTTACGGACTTAAAAATCATATAAACTTTAAACACACTAGTCAACAAAGGACCGAGATGTAATTTGTAAATTTCATTTTAGTACAGTTCATATTCTGTACTTGTATTTTACTTATTTTCGTTATAACTGATCAATGACTACAGTGACAAATCGTTACAAGACTACAGTGACAAATCGTTACAAGACTACAGTGACAAATCGTTACAAGACTACAGTGACAAATCGTTACAAGACTACAGTGACAAGAACGGCAACGACAAAAACACTAAAGGTTTAGCAGTTGTCATTTAGAGAAACGATCTAGCAATTGTCCTAGAATTTTGGAGAACGAGATTATTTCTCGTCGTTCTTGTCGAGGGTGGGTGGAGGTTTACACCGTGGTTACATATCTTTTTTAATTAAAAAAAAAGTAAATAAATAAACTATATATATTTGGAACAATTCCTGATTCTGAAAATCATTTCAGCGAGGACTGAAGTGCAGTATTCATTTTTGTGAACGCCAGAGCAAACAATTTTGGCATATGTCAGGGGGAAAAATATTTGTACTAATAAGATTTCCTTCCAAAATTACCAAAGGGGTTATTATATCCATAATATGAGGAACAACTACTCATGCATGTTTAATATTTTATGACAAATTTATTTGTTATGATAAATACGGTTGAAACATCATTGTACTCAAGTGTATCTGAGTCATTCTTTGTTGAATGCATTGTACTCAAGTGTATCTGAGTCATTCTTTGTTGAATGCATTGTATTCAAGTGTATCTGAGTCATTCTTTGTTGAATGCATTGTACTCAAGTGTATCTGAGTCATTCTTTGTTGAATGCATTGTACTCAAGTGTATCTGAGTCATTCTTTGTTGAATGCATTGTATTCAAGTGTATCTGAGTCATTCTTTGTTGAATGCATTGTACTCAAGTGTATCTGAGTCATTCTTTGTTGAATGCATGGTATTCAAGTGTATATGAGTCATTCTTTATTGAATGCATTGTATTCAAGTGTATCTGAGTCATTTTTTGTTGAATGCATTGTACTCAAGTGTATCTGACTCATTCTTTGTTGAATGCATGGTATTCAAGTGTATATGAGTCATTCTTTATTGAATGCATTGTATTCAAGTGTATCTGAGTCATTCTTTGTTGAATGCATTGTACTCAAGTGTATCTGAGTCATTCTTTGTTGAATGCATTGTACTCAAGTGTATCTGAGTCATTCTTTGTTGAATGCATTGTATTCAAGTGTATCTGAGTCATTCTTTGTTGAATGCATTGTACTCAAGTGTATCTGAGTCATTCTTTGTTGAATGCATGGTATTCAAGTGTATATGAGTCATTCTTTATTGGAAGCATTGTATTCAAGTGTATCTGAGTCATTTTTTGTTGAATGCATTGTACTCAAGTGTATCTGAGTCATTCTTTGTTGAATGCATTGTACTCAAGTGTATATGAGTCATTCTTTGTTGAATGCATTGTACTCAAGTGTATCTGAGTCATTCTTTGTTGAATGCATTGTATTCAAGTGTATATGAGTCATTCTTTGTTGAATGCATTGTATTCAAACTAGGACAAATCCAAACACTCCGATTATATCTGTATTCATACGTAGAAATCAACGTATATTTACTCCAACGTCATTCCCTTTCTGCAGTTAAGTGTTTATATAATCCAATTATTTACATCCGCCACGAATTGTGTGTGTGTATATCGCGAGTTTGTAACATTTAGCTCGTTGACTAGGTTCACAATTAGTTTCACTATATATTCTCTGCATTTGCTTTTCAGTACTGAACTTTCCAGTGTGTCCAACTCCAAACAAAATCACATGTTAATCAAAAGTTACTTCTTAAATAAACTTACAGTTAAGTTCTTGTCATAGGTTCTCCGGCAGTTTGGAGAGGTTGAACTGTAAATATAACATGTCAAGGGTCACAGATTTCACTTCGGGGACAGCATCAATGCCTGATTACTCACTGTCAGCTGTAACCAAAATACACACAGACAATCACACCATAATTCACATGTTGTAAGGAATAAATAAATTGCCTTAAATTAGTACCAAGAATACCTCCATACATGGCACGTATCACCTCCACCCCCACCCCACCCCCCAAAAAAGAGTTAAAAGATACTCTAAAAATAAATTGATTGAGACTACACTGGTGGGTACTGACCCATAAGTAATAATTACGATCTGAGTCTACGAAGTTTATCAATAGTGATTGACTTGTTTCAACTGAGTGGGCAGGAAGTTTAAAGTGACCCAGTTATATAGTCTGTTTGATTTCTATTGTCATTCCACACCTAACTTTTTCCACTTTTTTCTAAAGATCCATTAATTGTAGCAAAGTTCTCATTCACAGTGGTTGTTCTAATAGGTGTACAATATATTTAGTATTTGTTCATAGGTTAACTATTTTATTGTTATTATTATTCTTTGTCATCTGTATCTAAATTGTCAATAAGAGCTCCTTGTACACGTGGGATGAGTGCACTTCCTAACACAGCCAAGTTTGACCTCATACAAGTGCATACACATATAATTGTTTACTGTTCTGCACCAGAAAGTGATCTATATGAAAGACACGCCACTTTACTCATCAAAGTGACATGTATTAAGGACATGCTACTTTAGTCATCAACTTGTTATACAATACAGTCAGACCTGGTAGATTTAATGTGGAAAAAATTGAAATGATCTCTATTATAAATATAGTAATGCACATGCAACATGTACTCATCTACCCTATGGCACATACAATGGCGGCGCGAGGGTTGGAGAAGCCCGGGGCAATGTTCCTTAGTGGCGTCCCTACTCTGCCACAGAGAACAGGTTTTATGTCAGTTGCAAACCTACAGCCCCCCCCCCCCCCGCCCCCATCTACGCGCCGGTTACAGCTGCACAAAATAAGCTCCCTACGGCGCCCGCTATCCCGCCGGCGCCAAACCATCCCCCCCCCCCCCGGCCTACCCCCTTGTGCCGCCACAGGGCACATAGCAGTGTGCTGTTGACATCCAGTCAGAACTGGCTGTTCAGAGAAGTAGACTTAATCTATGTGAACAGAGTATATGCCATTCGCAGAGGAAAAAAATATATTTTCACTGATCACCCACAAAGCATGATTATTCAATATTCTCAAGGAAAGATGTCTAATAAAGATAGAATGTTTAGCTTTGTATTTACACTTCAAAAATTAATATGGTGTACAAATGTGTCGTCACCATCCATGTATTTAATTACACTTCAAAATTTGTATTCATAACAGTAAACAAATCCCTTCTCCTTTGGAAAAAAAACCTTCTCGAAACGTCTATATTTTCCCGGGGGGGGGGGGGGGGGAGAAAGAAAAAAATCATAAATAGTCCCGACTGATAACTTTGCACTAAGCCTTAATGTTCCGTTATCTAATGCTGAAAATGAGCTGCAGCTGCGATATCTTCTCGACAAAAGGTTACCAGCTGTTGTCATTGACAAAGAAAACAGTGTTCTTCATGTAGTATGCAGCATGTTTGGTCATGCAGTGTGCAACATTGCTCTACAAATAGTGTATTTGTAAGTTTAAATTCTGCAGTTTGTACTAAATTTAATAATGGCTATTAGATAACTATATTGAAGTCAAATATTATATTATATAGTGTAGAAGAATGTGTCATAATCGTTCTGTTACATGCCCATTTATATTTTTGTTATGATTATATGCGTGCAAAAAATAATTTGTCAAGTTTTTTCGCTCAGCTTGGCTTTCTCCCATTGAGGCCAGGCTGAAGATTTGCTGAAACCGAAAAATCATTCATCCGAAAATGTTATCTCAATAGCACAGGTTTTGTCTTCGGTATAAATATAAACTAATTTCAAATTTGTGCATGTTATAGGAAAAAACTGCATATAAGATTAATTTGCTTTTGTTAATGGAC
Organism: Margaritifera margaritifera; assembly: GCA_029931535.1. NCBI lineage: Eukaryota > Metazoa > Mollusca > Bivalvia > Unionida > Margaritiferidae > Margaritifera > Margaritifera margaritifera. The sequence goes on along the minus strand of JAQPZY010001679.1, from coordinate 2,529,112 downwards.
ACTGGGAAATCCTGGGCTGTTTTAGAGCTGTGACCAGAAAATTGGTTCACCTTTTATAATTGTATGTTTAGGTGCGTTGGTAACATTGACTATTGCTACAAGAGAAACAATTACGTTTAAAATTCAGCCGAACCAAGGTCATCAACACTTTGGTGATTTAGGCCAAACCATTTTTCTGGTCATCAGCGCAAAAACGCATTTCTGATTATTGAATATCGAGGTCAGAGCTGTATTTTAGTGAGTCACGTATATGGTTCCTTCAGGTGTCCAACCAAGAAAAAATAAATTCCTTTTGACCTTGTCTAATTATGATACATATTGAATGTTTACGGAACTGACAATACAGATTAAAAATTTTTAAACTAAAGTAAATATTTAATAACATTAATACTTTGTTTCACAAAACCTCATAATTATGATTGTGCCCCATGTTTAGTAGGATCAGTTTAATTTTATTTAGATTACTGTGTCAGCGGAACTGAGAAGCGGGAATAAGGATGTATCCTCAAGTATGTCTTTCTTAGTGACTAATTCCCCATGACTAATATTGTAAACTTTTCCCGTTTTATGAAAATTCAGAGTGTTATTAAAGTTTTAGTAGTGAAACATATAGCTTCCATTTTATGTCTATTTTGCCATAATTGTGTACAGTATTTTGTCCCAACACTGGGACATTAATATACCGTTAATATACCAATACTTCAATAAATGTTGTATGTGTATCAACGTTATGTGGAAACTGATATTATTAATAGAGCATTCCAAAATGGAGAATATACAAAAACAAAAAAAAACAGGAAAAGAGCCAATAAAAAAATGATCTACAAACAAAATAATCAACACATTATTGAAACGATGAAAGAGAAAAAGCAAGCCTGCATATCCATGCTTACATTTGTGTGTAAGTTCTTACAATGATTATAAAGGTGATGAAATTTATTTATGAAAATAATATGAACAAACGAGGATTAAAACGTAAATCATAGCATAAAGAATAATTTATGAATCGTCAAAAACTTGCAACGTTACAGTAAGGAGAGGTGGATTTTCCCTGTAAAACGATAAATATTCATATCTTTTCTCTTTTCAAGGTGAGTGTGTGTGTGTGTGTGTGTGTGTGTGTGTGTGTGTGTGTGAGGGGGTGAGGAAACAGAAATGTAGAATAGGTCCGATGCGCCCTCGACTAATGGAGGAAACCTTTTTTGCTCGGTGTAGAAAAGATTAAACTGAGTCAAAACATTTTTCTTTGCTAAAATAAAGTATCCAAATTACCCCAACAGCCTGATATATATCGACAGCCGCTACAAAGAAAGTATTTTTTTTTTCACTCATAGAAGGAAAATGATGAAATAAGGTTTGTACATTGCTTCACATTAATAATAAAAATCTATTTTGTATCGAGAGTCTCATTATTTAGTGACAATGATACATGTACATCAAAAGGGTTTTGCATATACTATATCCATTTTAATTCATAGTCACCAGAAGTCCATTACTGTAGTAATATATTTCTGTTGTCAATTAATATTCCTTCCCGCTTTTGATTTTAATTGTATTTGTTTCTTTCTAATACAACAATTTACAAACATAGTCATCTTATTTAGATCTGATAAACGTCATTGACTAATATCAATTTAAATCTGATAAACGTCATTGACTAATATCAATGTTTATATCCTGGATATTTTCCAACTTCTTTATCTCGCCGATACAATAGATATTATCAAGGTGTGATATTAAGGAAAGTCACGAAGAAATATATCAATAATTGTTAATATTTCATCACACCCTTCATGTTTCATTAAACGATATGTAATCAAGCAATATATGTATATATATATATATATATATATATATATATATATATATATATATATATATATATATATATATAATTTTACTGTCAAAGGATTTTTTATATACCTATACTCAATAATCTGTCTACAGAATTCCAAATGTGGCAATACATTTGTAATGCAATTTTCTTACTTAGTGCATTTCAATTAGGTTTTTTTTCTTCCCGCCAAGAGGGTGTTATATGATTATTCATTAATTGATATGGTCCCTTGTTGTCAGCATCCTGGATATTTTGAACTCACCTAGCTTTCAGGACACACACGAACTGTTCTATATCTATTATTTTTTTATATATTCCTGTTTTTTTCTTCCTAGTATTTTAGAATTTTAAAACAGCGCTTTATAAAGTGAATGAAAGCATAAATCAAACCGCTTTCAAAGATACAATAAGAAAATATCGGAAAAATAAGATATTAAAACCGTGGATACTTAGGCTACAGTTATATGGCAACCCGTTGAATACAATGTCTCGATAAAGATGTCATACGTAAGATATTGATTCTCATAAACGTATAAAACGGAACTTTCAACACAATATTGCCCATTTCATGCCGCGGAAATTGGAGCTAAATGCCTTTCTCAAGGACACACCGATGCCAAAATGGATATCAATAATTTTTTTAACAAATTTGTTTAGACAGTCTCTAAGAATAGATCCGCTAAGAATTAAATAGCTCACATCTTATCAAGCTTCGCATCATCCTAATGGCTTCTCTTCTTTATTGTGATCTAATTGATGAGAGAGAAAAGAAGAAGAAAGTCAAGTCACACCAATGAATCACAAGGTCTTCACATGTTCTTACCTTACTGGTTAATGTGTGTTCAAAAACTATGGCATAACGCTTTTCTTGAAATTATAGCTTTATGTGTCTTCAAACACAATGGCCTACCGCTTTTCTTGAGAATAACATTACTCGATAATGAAGTGTCGTACACTTTGTCGAATTACATCTGCAACTGTCTTCAAAATAATGTATGGGGCATCCTAAAGTCAATTACTTTTCGACTTATTTTTATTACAAATATGTAACATGAAGATTTACATGAAAAATTGCATTTTAATTGATTAAAAAGTCTGGAGACGTTTTTATAAAATCACGAAAGCACCAAGTACGACTACAAAATTCTATTTCAATCGATTGCTGTCTGTTTTTAATAACATACGCAAGAACGGAATTTTCGCTGCTTTTCTGCATTAGCAACTTAAAATCTACAATCAGCGGAAAAGACTGTATTATATGGCCTGCATATATAGTTGTGCAACAATTACGAAGTAGGTCTATAGATCGTGTATTTACCGCTTTGCTCATGTAAACTCCAACTCTGCATTTAAGTCACATAGATGATACTATCTATAAGCGTAGAGGTTAGATGGTAAAACTATTATGATTTCAACGAAACATGCTTTGATATTTTTCTTAATAATGGTGTATTCATCTGAAGGATTTTCATTCCATCAGCTTACTGGTATTTTACATGATAAGAATGCAGAAGTGACTGTGTTCATTCAGCGATTGCCTTCGCTAAAAATTGAGTGGGCGGGATTTCCAGAGTATCGGTATTGTATGTGTGTATATATACACACGATCAACAGCCTAGACTATAGTAAAGTGTACAAAGGTATCAAAAGTCCGGAGGCTGAACATATTTCAGAGCTATACATTTAAGAGCCCTTCTCATTCACTAAACGAGATATTAGGCAAAAAGGCAAATCACACCACATTCTTGCAAAGAGGTATGTGCGAGAAATAGTTATTTTCCATTTATTTACTTATGTAATTGTATCTGCCTATCTATATATCTGTATATCTATCTCTCTGTCCGTAAATATCGCCAAAAAGTCTATTTTCAGAGCGGAATCTACCTTAAAGTGATTTGTAACAATAAATTCATACTAAAATTGTTCCTTTATTGTTATAAATTAACATAAACAAACAACCCATTAGAAGTTGGAATTCTGGTTTTTAACACCCGACAAATATATCTACGTATCTATTTATTTGTGTATTAATCTATTTGATTTTGGGGGTTTACAATAGTTAATACGTAAGCACATGTGTACAAATAGATTTCTCTATGAAAAAAGTTCAATTTTTACAAATTCTATGGTGTAGTCTATGTTGATTTAATGATTATAGATAACAAAAGAATAAAGGTTGTTACAAGTTTAGTTTGTTGATTTATTTCCACTTTTAAAATCTTGTTTATATCTTCTTTAGCTGACCCCTTCACAAAATGCCTCCTCCAGTAGAAATCGTCCCTTCTGTAGAAAACCGTATCTTTCCGGTAGAAAACAGACAAAGAGGAATCCATTATGGTGAAAGAAACGTCCATTCAGAGAATGTCTGCGATCAGTTTAGGCTACTCAGTGTGTCGACCTATGAAGAGGAATACCTTTACAAACAATCAGAGACAACACATGCGTTTACAAATGAAATAGCTTTTGATGGAATCGAAACTATGAAAGTCCTGAGCATTCAAGACATGGATGGTGACACGTTCCTACATCATGTGATAATTATGGAACAAGAGAACTTTGCTATTAAATTGATCGATCTTCTATGTAATTCTGACCTGTTGAACATTTCCAACTTTCTTTTTCAAACACCATTACATTTGGCTGTGATTACAAGACAGACACTCATTGTAAGGAGGCTTCTGGAAGCAGGTGCACGTGCGGACCTACAAGATCAGCGTGGTGATACTCCTCTACATATAGCCTGCCAAATAGGTGATTCTGAAATGGTCTATATTCTCATTGACAATGTATCATCCCGATTTAATATACACATAAGAAACTTTGAGGGATTAAGATGCCTGCATCTCGCAGCATTCCAAAATAACACAGAGATAGTCAGAATCCTGTTGGATGGCGGGGCAGATATTAATGCCGGGGATGCAAAAAGTGGACGAACAATTCTTCACTGGGCGGCGGAGTGCGGCAGAGGAGAATTAGTAGATTTGATATTGTTTAGGAAAGACGTGGATATTAACAGTGAAACATATGAAGGAATCACAGCATTCGAGTTGGCAAGAGCAAATGGCCATCTCGAAATAATGAGAAAATTCAGTTAGAAAAATTAATTTGATAGTGTGTGTGTGTGTGTGTGTGTGTGTGTGTGTGTGTGTGAGGCAATCTATTCAAAGTATAGAATGTCGGTGAACATTAGTTGTACTGATTAAATGTCACTTTTTCGTAATGAAAAATATAATGCTTGCTTTTTGCTCAGGGACTATTTTGCTGTTTATTAATTATCTAATTTTACTTGTTATCAATGTAACCAGTAATATGAGCGTCATGTGTATTTCGCAATCATCGTAACTGAATAAACATTCAATTTTACGTTACAGATCAATGTAGTTATTCATGCCCTTATATGAGAAGACATCAGAACTAAACGCGATTTTCAAGTAAATAGTCTCTTCTTGGAAGAAAATCAATCGAAATCAAATACCAGGATTTCCAAGACGAAACTCTTGAATCCAAAGCTGTTGTCTTTTTAAGTTTGCAATTTACAATACACAGAATATTATTTAAAAAAAACAACAACAACAAAAAAACAAAACAACGTTAAACTCACTGAATTTGTATTATTTTATAAATACGTATATGTTAGTGCTTCATAAAATATTAATATGTTATTGAAGGACATGAACTGTCTGGTTTCTTGAGATAAAAACATACAGCATGTATTGCTAGGATTTAGATGCGATATAGTCTATCTTCCATATAGATAAACATATATATGCTGGGAGTATTTTCAATATACATCATTCATAAATTCCCTTTTAGGTCAGAAGTTTTAAATGATGATTTATTTCTATATTTTTTTTAATTTTTTCAATTTTTTTTTTACACACTAAGTTGCATAAAATACAAATATAGTTTGTCCTCCAGGCAATGCCTTGAGTTAAGGGAATCAAAGTACAGAACGTACAGAGAGGCTTCGGCCATGGTAAAGTGGCAGAACATGGTCGATGACTCATTTTCCTTGACCTCGTCAGTATATGTGCAATGTTGCTTTTCATCATCGAAATAAATTTTGAAGCATTAGTCAATCAACGTCTTGAAAAGCTTATTAGCTTTGCCTCACCTATGCAGTACAGATCAAACCTACTCTGCTTTGTGGTATGATACACTTATTATAACTAAAAGAGAAACTTGAAAATGAAATACAATTGTCCAAAAACAATTTTTGACCGTGTCTAATTGTTCTAACACGACCCAACTCAGCAATCAACTCAGATCTCGTTGGGGACCAGCAAGTGTTACTGGGTGATGCACATTGCTTTGTCACTCTAGGTTATTTTGTGTGTGTTTGTGGTCGAAAAGAACAATATGAATGTCATGTAGCTGTCAATAAACTGTATGTAGTACTATCGTTTTGGATTGAGCGTAGCAGCAGTGAAATTGACAAATGTATACAACCCTTGCCGATAAACTATTGAGTATGATACGTTTCAGAGAGAGAGAGAGAGAGAGCAGGATCTTACCACGTAAGAGTCTACGTGTATATTTTAAATTCTTATGGTCGCAGAGGGATACGAAGTTGTCAGTGTTGCAGACCTGGATTCGCCTCTTTACAAAAATGATTTAATTTTAAAAGGAAGAATAGTATTAATAAGAAATACAAAAAGTTTTTTGTGTGAGAGAGAGAGAGAGAGAGAGAGAGAGAGAGAGAGAGAGAGAGAGAGAGAGAGAGAGAGAGGGAGGGAGGGAGGGAGGGAGGGAGAGAGAAGAGGGAGAGTATTTGTATTAGATGATCCAGTATATAAACTGATTTAACTCGAAGACTTGAAATTGCACCAATCTTCCTTCGTTTATTTTTTATAAAGTAGCAATATTTAAACGAGAAGTTTTCAATAAACACTTTACATACTTGTGTATATGGATTAGGTATGATTGAGTACATACTTTCATTTTATTTGCATTAATATAGGAAACTAATGTGGAAAGAACAGGGGTGAGAGATTGAGAGAAATATTTAAATTACTGACAAAAAAAAGACAAATTACGATTATACATTTATTTATAATTGCCTTTTAGAAGACGGGTTGACTGTGTCATCATTCCGTACAATTGTTTTCCATCGGTCGATCATAACAGTTGTCTTAATAGCAACCATTTTTTAAAATCATGTATGTGTAATTTCTCTTTTTGTAAAAGCTATATTCGTTTCGATCTTCTCTCTTGCTTTCACCATTGATGTAAAACTTTGGAGTGTGAGATTTGAGGAGGTTTTTTATTCTCCATTTACAACAATGTAAGTGGTATTTCGCTATTAAAAGAAAGTTTAAAGAAGGAAAAATGGATAAATACATATCTCCAAAAACAATTATATATTTGGATCAGATGATATTGATTTTCAGATTATTATGTATAACTATATGTGTACTAATTTACAATATTGGTGAGACTTACGACATTTCCATAGAAAGTTTATCAAAGAATCATCTTCAAGATTACATAAATTACTTAATGTACTCTCTACTTTTGTGTCATTTCTAACTGTGTAGATGTTTTCAAATCTCTTTGCTGATTCTATATATTGTCTCTCTAAAATGCTTTCCTAATTCTGAAGTCTTTTGACAATTTGGAGAAGAAAACAAATGGTGTCGTTGTTTTTTTATATATACTAATTGCTTGTATAATAATTTTAATACTGATCGGAATTGTATTCTATTTTCACACCACACAGAAAAGTATGCATTTATTATCTATTTTTATATTTTAATTAAACATGTTAAATCATAGAACTGAATTCTATGACTTATCGTACATAATCAATTCCCCCATTTCGTAATCAACCTGAGACCACGCACACACAGTGTCAACCCCAAATTTATTCTTAATGTTAAGTCTACGTGTACTTATTTATTAGGATACCACTGATAAGCGACCTCTGTGTAACAGAAAGATAATATCTGCTGGGTCGCGCGATTTTGATTAAAATGAGTTGGAGCATACCACTTTTTTTTTTTTTTTTTTTTTGCAATGGGGGCGACTCTCAATGCTGCATGTTTAATTTACCTAGTATAGGAAATAGACTAAAGCATATGAACGTACTGTCTCTGCTGCGGTAACGTACTGTCTCTGCTGCGGTAACGTACTGTCTCTGCTGCGGTAACGTACTGTTTACCTTCTAATGGCAGAGACAACGCGACGTTCAAACTCAGTAGTTATGCACCACTGTCCATCATGTAGTCATTTTTAAAAAAAAAGAATTCATGAAAGTATATTAACTACTTTTATATTGATTTATTGTTTTGTGGTTTCCTATTTGTTTTCCTTCTTTCTTTTATATACAAACTGAGTGGAATAGTCTTTCCAAGTAATATCCGTTGGTTTTTAAACTCAGTGGATTCAGGTGCTGTCAGCTTTACTTGCATCTCATATCATGAATTCAATAAATGGACAATATACATGCATTTCCGTGACAAGAAGCATCAGTAATGTTAAAATAATGAAAACATAATTATGTAGCAATTAGTATTCACTCATTTACTCTGCATGTATATGTTAGTGGCAAAGTGTTCCATTATGTCATCTTCATGTACCATAACGTACTATGCCAGATTCATCAAGCACAGAGCACATTGTCAACGTGGTAGTCACGTGATACAAACGGAAACATCATTGGCATGTGCTCTGTGCTTGATGAATCTGGCTTTCTCCAGTTGACTGTGACAGCGACAGGTTTCTGGTAGTTGTTCTCGGAATAAATATGTTGAGAATTGTGTGTCCTTTCGTTTTGTTACAAACATTACGTGACTTTCATTTAATGTTTTCGAATTTTTTGTACAACAACATTGGAAAAGGGTTTATTGTTGATATCACGTGACTATTTGACCTCTGATGTCCTGGACATGTAGGTTGCGAGATTAGGGTAGTCACGTGACAGGCAATGCTAATGGCGTGTACCAGGTCAAATTTCATCAACGCTGCAGTTTCGTCTCGTCTGTCAGTGGATTAAAGACAAAACGAATGTCATACTCGCAATTTCTGAGAAGATAAATCATCTTTATATCGATTTCATGCAGGTATGGCTCGATGTAAGGTCGTTTAAGTTTGCTAGGCCCGGTAGTAAGCAGCTACCCTATGCCGCTACCTCGCGGTGGCGGCGAATTCCAACTTTTCGATAATCAATGGGCTCTGACCCCACACCCCAACATGAATGTCCAAATATCAAAAATGGGGTGTGAAGGGTCAGAAGAAACTCGGACTAGGTAACATACTGCTACGTTAAGCATCGGTCAAGTCCAGTGCCGAAAGCCCAAGCAAGGCAAAAAAATCAAAGGTTAATGGGGCCACAGACTGAACTTACTTATGCATTAAAGTAAACAGACAGACAATAAACTATTAAACGCATGTCAGAAAGAACTTTCATTGGCCTACATTAACGGCACGCTAACCACTGAGTCACGGCACTTCCTATCGTATCATCCTTTCTAATATATGAATGATAGTAATATATCGATGTAGCAAAATTGTCCTAGAATGGTGGAGAAAGAGGTTATTTCTCGTCGTTCTTGTCGAGAGTGGGTGGGGGTTTACACCTTGGTTACATATCTTAAATAACTAAACTATATATATTTGCAAAAGTTCCTGATTCTGAAAATCATTTCAGCGAGGGACTGACGTGCAGTATTCATTTTAGTGAACGCCAGAGCAAACAATTTTTGCACACGTCAGGGGGAAAACTATTTGTACTAATAAGATTTCCTTCCAAAATTACCAAAGGGGGTATTATATCCATAATATGAGGAAAAACTACTTATACATGCTTAATATTTTATGACAAATTTATTTGTTGTGATAAATACGGTTGAAAGGTCAATGTACTCAAGTGTATCTGAGTCATTCTTTGTTGAATGCATTATATTCAAACTAGGACCAATCCAAACACTCCGATTATATTTGTATTCGTATGTAGAAATCAAGGTGAATTTACTCAAATGTCATTCCCTTTCTGCAGTCAAGTGTTTATATAATCCAATTATTTACATCGGCCACGAATTGTCCGTATGTATATCCCGATTATGTAACATTTAACTCGTAGACAGAATCCGCGTTGACGTTGACTAGGTTCACAATTAGTTTCACTATATATTCTCTGCATTTGCTTTTCAGTACTGAACTTTCCAGTGTGTCCAACTCCAAACAAAATCACATGTTAATCAAAAGTATCTTTTTAGACAAACTTACAGTTAAGTTATTGTCATAGGTTCTCCGGCATTTTGGAGAGGTTGAACTGTAAATATAACAACATGTCAAGGGTCACAGATTTCACTTCGGGGACAGCATCAATGCCTGATTACTCACTGTGAACTGTAACCAAAATACACACAGACAATCACACCATAATTCTCATGCTGTAAGGAATAAATAAATTCCCTTAAATCAGTACCAAGAATACCTCCATACAAGCCACGTTAACCCCCCGCCTCCAAAAAAAAAAAAAAGAGTTAAAAGATACTCTAACAATAGATTGATTGAGACTACACTGGTGGATACTGACCCATAAGTAATAATTACGATCTGAGTCCACGTAGCTTATCAATAGTGATTGACTTGTTTCAGCTGAGTGGGCAGGAAGTTTGAAGTGACCCAGTTGTATAGTCTGTTTGATTTATATTGTCACCCCCTCCCCCACTCCCATTTTTTCCACTTATTTTCTCAAGATCCATTAATTGTAGCAAAGTTCTCATTCACAGTGGTTGTTCTAATAGGTGTACAATATATTTAGTATGTGTTCATAGGTTAACTATTTTATTGTTATTATTATTCTTTGTCATCTGTATCTAAACTGTCAATAAGAGCTCCTTGTACACGTGGGATGAGTGCACTTCCTAACACAGCCAAGTTTGACCTCATACAAGTGCATACACATATAATTGTTTACTGTTCTGCACCAGAAAGTGATCTATATGAAAGACACGCCACTTTACTCATCAAAGTGACCTGTATTAAGGACATGCTATTTTAGTCATCAACTTGTTATACAATACAGTCAGACCTGGTAGATTTAATGTGGAAAATATTGAAATGATCTCTACTATAAAGATAGTAATGCACATGCAACATGTAATTATCTACCCTATGGCACATACAATGGCGGCGCGAGGGTTTGAGGCGCCCGGAGGCAATATTCCTTAGTGGCGTCCCTACTCTGCTACAGAGAACAGGTTTTATGTCAGTTGCCAAGTGTGGTTTATACATAAAAAAAGAACGAAGGAATTTGGCTTTGTATTTTAAGGATTTTTCCTTTTTTGCGGTTATATATGTTTTGTATGCGTTTTTTTAAGGATACCTAAATTTGCTCGGCACTGTGTGGTCAGGACTGTGTTGATGTGCCGTTAAACCCTATACATACATACATACATACATACATACATACATACATACATACATACATACATACATACATACATACATACATACATGCATACGTACGTACGTGCGTACGTACATACATACGTGCTCTTTACAAGGATACTAATAAATCTATCCAACGAGGGTGTACATGTTAATATCTACATTACAACAAATAGAACTCTCCACAAAGAAGTGTTTAAAATTTTGTATCGCATTTTCTTTGTTTGAATTTCAAGCTCAGTGTAGAAAAGATTAAACTGAGTCAAAACATTTTTTGTGTCATAAAAGTGTCAAAATTACCCCAACAATCTTGTATATATCGACATCAGCTACAAAGAAAGTTGTTTTTTTTCACTCACAGAAGGTAAATGACGAAAAAAGGTTTGTACATTGTTTCATATAAATACTAAAAATCTGTTATTTTCAAGGATTTTAATGTATATTGTGCTCGAGAGTCTCGTTATTTAGTGTCAATGATACATGTATATCAAAAGGATTTTGCATATACTATATTCATTTTAATTCATAGTCACCAGAAGTACATTACTGTAGTAATAGATTTCTGTTATTAATTAATATTCCTTCCCGCTTTTGATTTTGTTTCTTTCTAATACAACAATTTACAAACATAGTCATCTTATTTAGATCTGATAAACGTCATTGACTAATATCAATTTAGATCTGATAAAATTCATTGACTAATATCAATTTAGATCTGATAAACGTCATTGACTAATATCAATGTTTATATCCTGGATATTTTCCAACTTCTTTATCTCGCCGATACAATAGATATTATCAAGGTGTGATATTAAGGAAAGTCACGAAGAAAAATATCAATAATTGTTAATATTTCATCACACGTTTCATATTTGTTTAAACGATAGGTAATCAAACTATATATATATATATATATATATATATATATATATATATATATATATATATATATATATATATATATATATATATACACACATATATATATATATATATATATATATACTGTCAAAGGTTATTGTATACCTATACTCAACAAGCTGTCTACAGAATTCCAAATGTGGCAATACATTTGTAATGCAATTTTCTTACTTAGTGCATTTCAATTAGTTTTTTTTCTTCACGCCAAGAGGGTGTTATATGATTAATCATTAATTGATATGGTCCCTTGTTGTCAGCATCCTGGATATTTTGAACTCAACTAGCTTTCAGGACACACTCAAACTGTTCTATATCTATTATTTTTTTTATATTCCTGTTTTTTTCTTCCTAGTATTTTAGAATTTTAAAACAACGCTTTGTAAAGTGAATGAAAGCATAAATCAAACCGCTTTCAAAGATACAAGAAGAAAATATCGGAAAAATAAGATATGAAAACCTGGTATAAACAACGATGCCAAAATGAACATCAACAATTTTTTAAACAATTTTTTTTCAGACAGTCTCTAAGAATAGACCCGCTAAGAATTAAATAATTCACATTATATCAAGCTTCGCATCATCCTAACGGCTTCTCTTCTTTATTGTGATCTAATTGATGAGAGAGAAAAGAAGAACAAAATCAAGTCACACCAATGAATCACCAGGTCTTCACATGTTCTTACGTTACTGGTTAATGTGTGTTCAAACACAATAGGCTAATGCTTTTCTTGAAGTTATAGATTTATCTATGTTCAAACACAATGGCCCAACGCTTTTCTTGATGTTATAGATGTATGTGTGTTCAAACACAATAGTCTAACGCTTTTCTTGACGTTATAGCTTTATGTGTGTTCAAACACAATAGCCTAACGCTTTTCTTGAAGTTATAGATGTATATGTGTTCAAACAGAATAGCCCAACGCTTTTCTTGAAGTTATAGATTTATGTGTGTTCAAACACAATGGCCCAACGCTTTTCTTGAAGTTATAGATTTATGTATGTTCAAACACAATAGCCCAACGCTTTTCTTGAAGTTATAGATGTATGTGTGTTCAAACACAATAGCCCAACGCTTTTCTTATAATAATATTAATAACGAAGACTTTGTATAGCGCCTAATCTTTAGAAGCTCTGAGCGTTTTACAACATTGGATAACACCTAAAAACATATATAATTATTTGATTACGAAAAGCAAACACCATGAAATTAGAAAACAAAAACATGCTGAAAGTAATTAGGGTAAGGAAACATTATTAAGTCTTTAAGTCTGTTCTTGCAGTCGAAATAGGTGAGTTTTAAGAGCACTCTTGAATGAGATCACAGTGTCTTTGTGTCTAAGTTCAATGGGCAATTCGTTCCACGTAGCTAGACCCTGGTATGCAAAATAATGTTGTCCGTATGACTTCATTTTGATAGTGGGAATAATGAGAATACGAGTGTCGGAAGAGGAGCGTAAGTATCTTGCTGGTGTGTACACGTGGGTGAGGTGAGATAGGTATTTTGGACTGGAGACAGTCAATGAAACGTAGCACAGAGAACACATTTTGTGTTTGGTTCTGGATCGAATGGGTATCCAGTGTAGGGTACAGAGCAAGGGGAAGGTGTGCTCGGTTCGTGGTACTCTGAGGATGATCCAAGCTGCTGTGTTTTGAACTTTTTGAAGTTTCTGGAGTAGATACTGAGACAAACCAGATAGAAGTGAATTTCAATAGTCCAGTCTTGAAAGTACTAAGGAACACACACGTGTTTTAGTGGCATCAAATGAAAGATAATTGCAAATGGAGCTGATACGTCTCAGCTCCAAATATGCAGCCTTGCATATGTTCATGACATGTTGGTGCAATGAGAGAGTACTGTCTAAAGTAACACCTAGGTTTTGTACTGAATGTGTGAATTTAATGTTGGTGTTGCTGATATTTATTGTTTGAGGTGAAGGATGTGAATGAGAAAGTCTTTGTGTTGTAATCAGAATGGCTTCAGTTTTATCATCATTCATCTGCAGCTTGTTACATGTCATTCACGATTTCACATCGGAAATGCACCTCTCTACACCTTGGATGGTAGCATCAACTTCAGTTGGGTGGCTAGATTTGTATATTTGGGTGTCATCAGCGTACAATTGGTGAGACACTGGATGGCGATCTATGTATCGAATGAAGAGAACAGGTCCAAGAACAGAACTGTGTGAAACACCAAAACATAGATCAACTGGGCTGGAGTGTTTTCCATTTGCGGACACAATTTGTGTCCTGTTGACCAAGTAGGACTTGAACCATAGTAAGCCTGTATCGTGAATGCCAAATACATGCTGGAGACGGTGAAGTAATATATCATGGTCTATTGAAGTTATAGATTTATATGTGTTCAGACACAATGGCCTAACGCTTTTCTTGAAGTTATAGATTTATGTATGTTCAAACACAATAACCTAACGCTTTTCTTGAAGTTATATCTGTATGTGTGTTGAAACACAATAGCCTAACGCTTTTCTTGAAGTTATAGATTTGTGTGTTTCAAACATAATGGCCTAACACTTTTCTTGAGAATAACATTACTCGATAATGAAGTGTCGTAAAAACTGTGTCGAATTTCAACTGCAATTATCTTCAAAATAAATGTATGAAAATCCTAAAGTCAATTATTTTTAAACTTACTTTTAGTAGAAATATGTAAATGAAGATTTCATGAAAAATTGCGTTTTAAATGATTAAAAAGTCTGGAGACGTTTTTATAAAATCACGAAAGCACCAAATACGACTACAAAATTCTATTTCAATCGATTGCTGTCTGTTTTTTAATAACATACGCAAGAACGGAATTTTCGCTGCTTTTCTGCATTAGCAACTTAAAATCTACAATCAGCGGAAAAGACTGTATTATATGGCCAGCATATATAGTTGTGCAACAGTTACGAACTAGGTCAAAATATAGATCGTGTATTTACCGCTTTGCTCATGTAAACTCCAACTGCATTTAAGTCACAGAGACGATAATATCTATAACAGGGGGGTTAGATGGTAAAATTGTTCTGATTTCAACGAAACATGCTTTGATGTTTTTCTTAATAATGGTGTATTTATCTGAATGGTTTTCATTACATCAGCTTACTGGTATTTTACATTATAAGAATGCAGAAGTGACTGTGTTCATTCAGCGATTGCGTTGGCTAAAAATTGAGTGGGCGGGATTTCCAGAGTTTTTGTATTGTATGTGTGTATATATACACACGATCAACAGCCTAGACTATAGTAAAGTGTACAAAGGTATCAAAAGTCGGAAGCTGAACATATTTCAGAGCTATACATTTAAGAGCCCTTCTCATTCACTAAACGAGATATTAGGCAAAAAGGCAAATCACACCACATTCTTGCAAAGAGGTATGTGCGAGAAATAATTATTTTCCATTTATTTACTTATGTAATTGTGTCTGTCTATCTATATATCTGTATATCTATCTATCTGTCCGTAAATATCGCCAAACAGTCTATTTTCAGAGTGGAATCTACCTTACCCGTGATTTGTAACAAGAAACACATACTAAAATTATTCCTTTACTGTTGCAATCAACACAAACAAACAACCCATTAGAAGTTGGAATTCTGGTTTTCAACACCCGACAAATATATCTACGTATCTATTTATTTGTGTATTAATCTATTTGATTTTGGGGGTTTACAATAGTTAATACGTAAGCACATGTGTACAAATAGATTTCTCTATGAAAAAGTTCATATTTTTACAAATTCTATGGTGTAGTCTGTGTTGATTTAATGATTATAGATAACAAAGAATAACGGTTGTTACAAGTTTAGTTTGTTGATTTATTTCCACTTTTAAAATCTTGTTTATATCTTCTTCAGCTGACCCCTTCACAAAATGCCTCCTCCAGTAGAAATCGTCCCTTCTGTAGAAAACCGTATCTTTCCTGTAGAAGACAGACAAAGAGGAATCCATTATGGTGAAAGAAACGTCCATTCAGAGAATGTCTGCGATCAGTTTAGGCTACACAGTGTGTCGACCTATGAAGAGGAATACCTTTACAAACAATCAGAGGCAACACATGCGTTTACAGATGAAATAGCTTTTGATGGAATCGAAACTATGAAAGTCCTGAGCGTCCAAGACATGGATGGTGACACGTTCCTACATCATGTGATAATTATGGAACAAGAGAACCTTGCTATCAAATTGATCGACCTTCTATGTAATTCTGACCTGTTGAACATTTCCAACTTTCTTTTTCAAACACCATTACATTTGGCTGTGATAACACGACAGCTGCTCATTGTAAGGAGACTTCTGGAAGCAGGTGCACGTATGGACCTACAAGATCACCGTGGTGATACTCCTCTACATATAGCCTGCCAAATAGGTGATTCTGAAATGGTCTATATTCTCATTGACAATGTATCACCCCGATTGTATCTACAAATAAGAAACTTTGAGGGATTAAGATGCCTGCATCTCGCAGCATTCCAAAATAAAACAGAGATAGTCAGAATCCTGTTGGATGGCGGGGCAGATATTAACGCCGGGGATGCAAAAAGTGGACGAACAATTCTTCACTGGGCGGCGGAATGTGGCAAAGGAGAATTAGTAGATTTAATATTGTTTAGGAAAGACGTGGATATTAACAGTGAAACATATGAAGGAATCACAGCATTCGAGTTGGCAAGAGCAAATGGCCATCTTGAAATAATGAGAAAATTCAGTTAGAAAAATTAATTTGATAGTGTGTGTGTGTGTGTGTGTGTGAGGCAATCTATTCAAAGTATAGCGTATCGGTGAACCTTTGTTGTACTGATTAAATGTCACTTTTTCGTAATGAAAAATATAATGCTTGCTTTTGTTCAGGGACGTATTTTGCTTTTTATTAATTATCTAATTTTACTTGTTATCAATGTAACCAGCAATATGAGCGTCATGTGTATTTCGTACTCATCGTAAACGAATAAAATATTCAATTTTCGATTACAGATCAATGTAGTTATTCATGCCCTTATATGAGAAGAGACCAGAACTAAACGCGATTTTCAAGAAAATAGTATCTTCTTGGAAGAACATCAAATTCCGAAATCAAATACCACGACTTCAAAGACGAAACTCTTGAATCCAAAGTTGTTAATTTTTTAAAAACTTTTTAAGTTTGTAATTTACAATATACACAATATTTAAAACAAAAACAAATACGTTCAGCTCACTCAGTTTTTATTGTTTTATAAATATGTATATGTTAGTACTTCATAAAATATTATTATGTTATTGAAGGACATGAACTGTCTGGTTTCTTGAGATAAAACATACAGCATGTATTGCTAGGATTTAGATGCGATATAGTCTATCTTCCATATAGATAAACATAAATATGCTGGATTTATTTTCAATATACATCATTCATAAATTCCCTTTTAGGTCAGAAGTTTTAAATGAAGATTTATTTCTATTTTTTTTAAAAAATTTTATTTTTGTTTACACACTCAGTCGCATAAAGTACAAACATAGTTTGTCCTCCAGGCAGTGCGTGGAGTTTAGGGAATCAAAGCACAGAACGTACTGAGAGGCTTCGGCCATGATAAAGTAGCAGAATATGGTCGATTGCTCGTTTTCCTTGACCTCGTCAGTATATGTGCAATGTTCCTTTTCATCATCGAAATAAATTTTGAAGCATTAGTCAATCAACGTCTTGAAAAGCTTATTAGCTTTGCCTCACCTATGCAGTACAGATCAAACCTACTCTGCTTTGTGGTATGATACACTTATTATAACTAAAAGAGTAACTTAAAAATTAAACACTATTGTCAAAAAACATTTTTTTAATGTGTCTAATTGTTCTAAGACACCCAACTCAGCAATGAACTCAGATCTCGTTGAGGACCATCAAGTGTTACTGGGTGATATACATTGCTTCGTCGCTCCAAGTTATTTTGTGTGTGTTTATGCTCGAAAAGAACAATATGAATGGCATGTAGCTCTCTATAAACGTTATGTAATACTATCGTTTTGGATTGAACATAGCAGCAGTGAAATTGACAAATGTATACAACCCTTGCCGATCAACTATTGAGTATGATACTTTTCAGAGAGTGCAGGATCTTAAAGCCCGCGAGCAATCACAATAAGTGACAAATATTTATGTGTAATATCACGTAAGAGTCTACGCGTATATTTTAAATTTTAATTGTCGCAGACGCATAAGGAGAAGCCAGTGTTTTAGACCTGGATTCGCCTCTTTACAAAACTGATTTAATTTTAAAAGGAAGAAGAGTATTCATAAGAAATACAAAAAGTGTGTGTGTGTGTGTCTGTGAGAGAGAGAGAGAGGCTTTACTGTTTATAGGTCAAAGACACACACACACACACAGGGTATTTGTATTACATGATTCAGTATAAAAACTTATTGAACTGGACGACTTGAAAATTGCTCTAATATTCCTTTGTTTATGTTTATAAAGTAGTAATTTTTAAACGAGAAGTTTTAAATAAACACTTTACATGCTTGTGTTTATGAATTAGGTTGATTGAGTACATACTTTCATTTTATTTGCATTAATATAGGAAACTAATGTGGAAAGAACAGGGGTGAGAGATTGAGAGAAATATTTAAATTGCTGACCAAAAAAGACAAAATACGATTAGACATTTATTTATAATTGCCTTTTAGAAGACGGGTTGACTGTTTCATCATTGTGTATAATTGTTTTCCATCGGTTGATCATAACAGTTGTCTTAATAGCAACCATTTTTTAAAAATCATGTATGTATAATTTCTCTTTTTGCAAAGCTATATTCAATTCGATCTTCTCTCTTGCTTTCACCATTGATGTAAAACTTTGGAGTTGGAGATTTGAGGAGGTTTTTTTATTCTCCGTTTACAACAATGTCAGTGGTATTTCGCCATTACAAAAATTTATAGAAGAAAAAACCGATAAATTAATATTACCTAAACAATTATATCTTTGGATCAGTTGATATTGATTTTCAGTTTATTATGTATAACTATATGTTTACTAATTTCGTTCCGAAATTGTTGAGACTTACGCCATTTCCATAGAAAGTTTATCAAAGGATCGTCTTCAAGATTACATATATTACTTATTGTACTCTGTACGTTTATTTCATTTCTAACTGTATAGATGTTTTAAAATCTCTTACCCATTCTATACATTGTCTCTCTAAAATGCTTTCCTAATTCTGAAGTCTTTTGATAATTCGGAGAAGAAAACAAATTTGTTGTTGCTTTTTTTTGTTATATATATATATATATATATATATATATATATATATATATATATATATATATATATATATATACTTATTGTTTATATAATAATTTTGATACTAATCAGAATTTTATTCCCTTTTCACATCACACCGAAAAGTATGCATTTATTATCTATTTTTTATATTTTAATTAAACATGTTAAATCATAGAACTGAATTCTATGACTTATCGTACATAATCAATTCCCCCATTTTCGTAATCAACCTCACACCAGGCACACATATACTGTCAACCCCAAATTTACTTTTAATGTTAAGTCTGTGTGTACTTATTTATTAGGATACTACTGATAAGCGACCTCTGTGTCATAGAAAGATAATATCTTCTGGTTCGCGCGATTTTGATTGAAATGAGTTGGAGCATACCACAGTTTTTTTTTTTTTTTTTTTTTTTTTTTTTTTGCAAAAGAAGGAGACTCTCGATGTTGCATGCTTAATTTACCTAGTTTCGGAAATAGACTGAATCATATGTACGTACTGTCGCTGCTGCGGTAACGTACTGTTTACCTCTACACGACAATGACAACGTGACGTCCAATCCAACTCAGTACTATATGCACCACTGTCCATCATGTAGTAATTTTTAAAAAAATAATTCATGAAAGTATATTAACTACTTAAAGTGATTTATTGTTTTGTGGTTTCAATTTGTTTTCCTTCTTTTTTTATATACAAGCTGAGTGGAATAGCCTATCATGTGCTGAAAAATGGGTTTTACCCCCCCCCCCCCCCAAAAAAAAGAAGCTAACTCTGAGATTGCAACTAATGTGATCTCTGTGTGAGTGTGTGTGAGAGAGAGACAAAGACAGAGACAGAGAGAGATCAAGTCCATAACTTTTTCAAAACCCAAATGGCCCTTTTCACAGCCCGCCTAGATCTCTTGGAAAATAGATACTACTTAAAGGATTGCCAAATGAACAAAATCTAAATTCCTTCATTATAAAATGTGTGTGCTATCTTATTCTTACTTATAAAAACAAACCAAGACAGAGAGACACTTTTCTGTTTTGTTATATTCTTGTGAATAAGAATCAATAAAATTTCAAAAATTCATAAAAATTCAGTTTTTCATCTTTTTTACTGTCTGTTTTTTAAACTTCTTCACTGGTATTGGTTCTACTTTTGCGTCAGTACATGTTCTAATAGGAACTCACGACTACGTTGATTAAGAAAATATACGCAATATTGTCCACACATTATTTCAATCATATCCTTGTAATCGCACATTACTGAATTGCATGGATACAGCTATAATACCATATTCCTTCTATTTTCCAGTTCTAATTCTCTTACTAAAACGGCTACATACTGTCAGCAAGTTATATCTAAAAAATATTCAATGTTAAGTCAGGCAAATTTTCATTCATCAGTTTGTTACAAATATTACAAATCTGCCAACCCTTGCACAGAAGAATTGACCTTTTAACTTACTCAATGCGCGGCGTGAAAAGTTTGCTGTTAAGACCAGATTTTTTTTTTGTTACATTGTTAACGTAAGCCAGATTTGGTTCCTAAATGTTTGTTACAAATTTTACAATTCTGACAGCCTATAATGACTTGACCTTGCCTTACCCAATGTTACATTATTCGTCCTATATTTAAAACGAGGAATGAAAAGATTACCTATGAACTGTTTTTGAGACCAGAGTTATGTTGCTACATTTTCAAACTAACGAAGTTGGTCTGTATGAAGTTAAGATTGTTTTGTAAGGTTGCAATATTTTATATTCAAGTTTTTGAAACGGCAAAATAGAAATCTAGATTTAATATGCTGAGTAAAATGTACACTATTAAGAGCCATGATGGAGAGAAGAAGAAACACAAAACGGTTGTACATTTTCTTACGTAATCATTTTGACCACGGCATATTTTGACTACAACAAGTAATTAAAGAGGAGAGAGGGAGAGAGAGAGAATTATGGTAGTGCTTAACAAAAACCAGTTCGCTCCATTATAAAATTATGCGTGTGTGTATGTGCTTGAATACGTTATCCCCAAGTAAATTTCAAAAACACATCATAAAAGTCCAATTTTGTCTTCTTTTACTGTCTCTCTTTTTCGAATTATTTCGCTGGAATGGATTCTTCTTCTGCTTCTGAATGCTCTTCCTTTTCTTTTTTTTTTTTTACTTTCTTGGGACATTCTGTAGAACAATGTCCTTTTTCTTGACAATGATGACAGATATGTTATTGTTTGTCTCTCTTTTCTCCTGTCTTGGAGGGGTTTTTTTGTGACGTTGTGGGTATTCTGGAGCCCAGTGTCCTTTCTCTTGACAGACATAACAAGTATCTTGACTTTTATCTCGAGAGGAGTAGTCTGCAATCTTATTTGAATGACTCTCTGTAAATCCCTGACCAGAAGTGTCATTTTTTTGGATTTTACATTTTCACAGAGTGAAACTGCATGAGCGTATTCTGTTAGGTAGAGGGAGTCTCTTCATTAAATTTGTAGTGGGGAATGCGTCGCGAGTAATGAAAGTACTGAGAGTAATGGACCATGCAAAAATCAAAATACAGTACTATATGTTTTCCTGGGCTTCTACCATGCATAATTAAATAAATACATGGAGAAATTTCGAGAAATTCAAATTCCAGGAAAAACGTAATGTTAAAAACGTCCATTGGTTTAACATTCACTTTGACTGAACAGTACCCAGTAACCTACTATCGAACACTCAGTTATCTACTATTCAACACCAACACTTTACCATCATCATCCTGTTGCAGTGACCAATTCCTAGTAATCTACTATTCAACACCCACATTATACCATCAACACGCCGTTTGGAGTGACCAGTATCCATTGATATACTATCCAACACGCAGTCATCTACTATCCAACAAGCCGTTTGGAATGACCATCACCCAATTATCTACTATCC
Organism: Margaritifera margaritifera; assembly: GCA_029931535.1. Lineage (NCBI taxonomy): Eukaryota > Metazoa > Mollusca > Bivalvia > Unionida > Margaritiferidae > Margaritifera > Margaritifera margaritifera. The sequence goes on along the minus strand of JAQPZY010001679.1, from coordinate 2,506,795 downwards.
AGCACCAAATGATCTAATATCCAACAAGCCTTTTTGAGTAACTAATACCCAGTGATCTACTATCTAACACCACACTATACCATCAACACGCCGTTGGAGTGATCAATTTTCAGTCATCTACTATCCAACACCCCAAATTTACTATCCAACACTCTGTTGGAGTTACCAATACCTCACTCCTACTAACCAAGGGTGGGATGTAAACGAAAGGGGGAAGAAATTACACACTGTACCTTTTGATTTTTAATTTATGATTTTCATAACCTAATTTTTCATTTTGAATTTTGAATTCAAAATTAGTTTTTATTTTAAATTCTCGTTTTCAGTCTTAGATTTTCAATTTTCATTTTCAAATTTGGTTTTATAATTTTTCATTTTTTTAATGTTTATTTTCAATTTTGGTTTTTCAATTTTCATTTTACATTTTTCATTTTCAAGTTTCATTTCCAAATTTGGTTTTTCAGATTTCACTTTTACAATTTTCATATTCAATTTTTCAGTTTTCATCTTTATTTTCAAAATTTGTTTTTTTTAGATTAAATCTTTTACTTTCATTTTTAATTTTCTTGTCAAATTTATTTATCCAATGTAATTTTTTTAATTCTCATTTTCAATTTTGGTTTTTTAATGTTCATTTTAAATTTGGTTTTTAAATTTTTAAATTTTTAATTTTTATTTCAATTTTCATTTTCAAGTTGTCATTTTCAATTTTCATTTTCAAATTTGTTTTTCTTTAAGATTTCACTTATTTACTTTTCATTTTTAATTTACATTTTCACATTTAGTTTTTCAAATTTCATTTTTTATTTCATTTTCAATTTTTATTTTGAATTTTCATTTTCAAATTAAATTTTCAATTTTTATTTTCAAATTTGCTTTTATTTAGATTTCACTATTTACTTTTCGTTTTTCATTTTCATTTTCACATTCAGTTTTACAATTTTTCAATTTTTTATTATAACATTCAATTATCATTTTCAATTTTGTATTTTGAGGATTATATCCGCGTTTTTTTTTATTAATCTTTGTTTCATATGCCTTTTTGGGGATAGTTAAACTTACTCGGTTTTTTATAGCCAGGATTCGGCTGATGTACCATTAAGGCCTATACATACATACTGCATACTGCAGTGTGATTATTATTATTATTATTATTATTATTATTATTATTATTATTATTATTATAAATAAGTAGGCACAAAAACAATTTTGTCTTATCCATAAATGTAATTGCTAATACACAGATAAGGAACTGACCATATTAGGGCTCACACAACTTAGAATTGAATTACACCCTGAAATCCGTAGTATTTTCTTTGTACGAAAGTTTATTTCTAGTGTGCATTATTTCTTGCAAGATGGTAGGTATGAGTGCATTAACTTTTTTTAGGAACTGAGAGGTATCTGCCTCATGGCTTTATTCTCGCCCCTTACAAGGGCTGCGCCTTAGGTTGAAGTATACACGTCCAGTTTTACTTTCAGTTTTATGTACGTTTTCATTGGTTAGTTATTGCTATCCATCCCATACGGTATATAGTGCAATATTGATGTACCTGAAACTTATAGCAATGTTCAGGTGTATGTATACTGGGACATAGCTAAATCTCTTTTCTATAAAGTCATCATTTAGGTCAGTACATTTTCCCAAATGTCCACTGCAATACTGATTTGGTATGACAACTATCTTTGAGAACTAGAATTTTACATTTTCATATAATTTACTTCTTCACGTTAGTCTCAAGATTGGTTGTACCTAATTGGAAATAACGGAAACGTTTTCATTATTTCAAAAAATAATACTTTTCGAAATAAGGAAAAGATTTTCTGGTCATTTATAAAAGTATGATTTTGAATTAACGAAAAGATTTTGGCTATTTCGAAAAGATATCGAATATATAATATATATATATATATATATATATATATATATATATATATATATATATATATATATATATATATATATATATATATATATATATATATATATATATATGTATATATTACTGTCGGGTATACGCCATCGTAGGGGAGGGTATGATCTGTACAAATGAATGTAATGTTATCTGAAATTTCTTAGATTTGCCCGATTTCGTTGTATACGTATTCATTTTCTGTCATAGCCTACCGTACCGTAAATCTGGATATTTTGTGTAGTGTTTCATATTTGCAAATTTTGCCTCAGTTGAGATAAGTCTACTTCCTGTGTTTCTTATTTTTGCAGATTCAAGTATGAAGTGATTTTAATTCCTTTGTCGACTGGATACATTTTGATTAATGTGCAGCTATGATAATTTCATTTACGGACTTTAATTTACGAAGGGTTAACGACAGCTGGAAAAAAACTGTATAAATTCCATGATTTTGATATTTACAATAAAAGATCATCCCCAAACTTACGTATAATGGATTGCTTTGGATCAAATTGCAGATTCGCACTGTATAGAACATGGTTGACAATTACTTGCATTGTATTGACAATTACTTGCATTGTATTGACAATTACTTGCGTTGTATTGACAATTACTTGCGTTGTATTGACAATTACTTGCATTGTGTTGACAGTTACTTACATTGTATTGACAGTTACTTGCATTGTATTGACAATTACTTGCATTGTGTTGACAGTTACTTGTATTGTGTTGACAGTTACTTGCATTGTGTTGACAGTTACTACATATTTTTTTACAAGACCTATGTTTATGCTTTTAATATTTATTTTGCTCTTGAGACCCACGAAATTGGTACAAGTAAATTATTATAGCTACAAAAACTTGATTATATTTTATTTCTATGAAAGGTTCATACATATTTTACGGTATTATTTACATTATCTTTACAACAAGTCATAATTTTATTTAACAACATGTGCAATTTGAAAAATCGGAAGTATTTTTCTTTTCAATCAGTATACGTTTGATAGAGTTCAGTGATATCATGCTGTAAACTATGGCTTAATTATTACATTGATTTAAACTGTACAAAATAATATAAGAAATTATGTTTCTTGACCCACCAGGAACTTAAAATATATCTCAGGATCAAAGCATTTATATTCAGTATTTAAAGCGTCCTTACTTCAGAATAACCAATACACATAGCCATTTGCATAAACTTTAGTGAAACCTCTCAATCGATTATAACCACAAACCGTTATGAAATTATTCTCTTCTTATTGAAGGGGAGAGAGAACTAGAAGTACATATTTTAATCTGTTTCCGTTGAACTAAACAAATGTTTGGAATATATTCTCATGTAAGATCTTTAAAAAAAATGCTATCGAAACAACGACTTGCAAGTACATTATATATCCTCAACAGTTCTATGTTTTCTGTAAGTGTCGTATCCAAAATTACCAAGCGCGTGTTAAAATTACCAAGCGCGTGTTAAAATTACCAAGCGCGTGTTATCAAAAGGTAAATCAGACATATAGGTAGCAAATTCAACACTTTTCTTCAGAAGGGTTGCAGCAGCTAACTGTTGATACAGGAAAATATGACTACACAACACAGACAGTATGTTAGTCTCAGCTACACAACGCGGACAGTATGTTAGTCTCAGCTACACAACACGGACAGTATGTTAGTCTCAGCTACACAACACGGACAGTGTGTTAGTCTCAGCTACACAACACGGACAGTGTGTTCGTCTCAGCTACACAACACGGACAGTGTGTTACACAACACGGACAGTGTTTTAGTCTCAGCTACACAACACGGACAGTGTGTTAGTCACAGCTACACTACACGGACAGTGTTTTAGTCTCAGCTACACAACACGGACAGTGTTTTAGTCTCAGCTACACAACACGGACAGTGTGTTAGTCACAGCTACACTACACGGACAGTGTTTTAGTCTCAGCTACACAACACGGATAGTGTGTTAGTCTCAGCTACACAACACGGACAGTATGTTAGTCTCAGCTACACAACACGGACAGTGTGTTAGTCTCAGCTACAAAACGAAATTTACAAATATACGAGGTCTCTCTAAGATATTCGTACATTCTCTTTCTCTCTCGTCATTTCCAGTTAGGATATTGTATACCATTACTATTTTTCGTCCTTTTACAAATAAATTATACATGTGTGCTTAATTATACATGTATGCTTAAAATGTTAGATGATGTAAATTTGAACAAAAAGATTTCATTGAATCTACTATGCCAATGAGTATACATGTTAATCTCATCTCTTGCGATACATCGATTCATATCTATAACGTGTTCAAGATCAGACGATGTAGGTAAACAACACGCTTAATGATGACAGCAGGGATGTCGAAGTAAAGGTTGCTTTGTAAAATTTCTCTCCGTTATTGTCTTTGGTGTAGACAGTTGAAATATCGCCGTAACAGGCCCTATTCATTAGCATAGCACGTAATATATATTCAAAGTATTTTTTGTTCGCACATATCCCATGTGAATTAGTGTTAATATGTTTGTGCATACTAAAAATTTAATGAAAAATGGTTCAAAAATGTTTCAGTTATAAAGATTTGAATTTGTATGTGATATAGAGTTGCAATCGGACAGAAGACGGACAGTAGGCCTTCAAGTCTGGCAATCGGACAGAAGACAATTACTTTTACACTGTATATCTTGGGTATGCAAGGATTCATTCAGATTCGTATTTCATCAATTATCCCGTACATCTGTCACGACTATTTAAAGGTAGATAGGACCCAATATATAGTATCTTTATTGGTATGCAGACGTTGTGTTAGCCATCACAAACGATGTTACAAATTTTGTTGGAAATTACGCTGGAAAATATGGTCAAATAACGAATTCTGAGTTTTACTGTATTTCTCACACTTTTTGAATCTTTGAAAAGTCATAAATAAACTCCTCTCTATGCATCTGTCGATAGATGGTATTCCTTTTTAAGAGCTAGTGAATAGGCTATGACACTGTTGATATATGGTATTCCTTTTTAAGAGCTAGTGAATAGGCTATGACACTGTTGATAGGTGGTATTCCTTTTAAAGAGCTAGTGAATAGGCTATGACAAAGAAACACTTGTTATGGCCGCTGCGCCCAGAAGACATATAATCCAGAGTTCTCCAGAAAAACAGATAAATCGACTAATAACTCCAGAAAAAAATGCAAATGAGACAGGAATACAGAAAGAAGAAAAGATAAAGAAAGACATAAAGAATTAGTAAAATGCGGAGAGTGTTTGTGTTGATGAAAACACCAAGCACAGTAAGAAATTTACGATCGAATGAAATACAATCAGTGCAACGAGAAGATGATCTTCACTTATCCGTTTTGAAATAATTCACTGGAAAGGACTATTGTCGGAATCGGAGGGGGGGGGGGGGGGAGGGGTAGGAGCCAAGATCATTTTTTCCGGGATAATATTTCCTTCGTTTTCTTTTCAAACACTCACCGATTCCTCAGCTTTATATAAATACGAGCTGTTTATGGTACAGCTAAGAAGAAGAAAAAAAAAGAAGAAACAAATCCATTGAAAAAAACAGGAAATCCAATCTAATTCATATATGTATTTCCTGTTTTAGGAGCTTAATGACAACATAAAGAAATGGTATAGATACGAGAATGACAAGGACATGACGTACAATTACATATATAAATCACAAATTCTTGCATACATAAACAAGAACACAAATATTTATGTTTGATTGGCATGATCCCCCGTACTATACCGGCGTCACCCGATGAGGAACGGTTCTGGTTATTTGGCGACCGCTACAGTCTCCCCTCGTAGGAAGAAAGGCGATATGGTCATCCCCTACCGGGTAAATGGTCTTACTGAGTACATTGCAATGGATCGAATAACGCAATCAATTTAGAATGAATTAAGCTGAAATTTTATGGTCGAAATTGTTCATTCTGTGTGTGAAACGTTGACACGTGTTATATCATCCTAATCTTGATGTAGTTATGTACAGCTAAATAAGTCATGCATTTATTCTCCAACTCAACATATATATGATGTGCAACATGCAATTTTCCATGTTGAGAACTAGAATAAAAATTATATCAAAATTAGTAACAATTATATAACAACAAAATCAATATTGAAAAATCATGTTATCTGTGGTGTATCCCAGCCGGATAATTTTGGGTTAATTCATTCATTTATCATCGTGTCTTTAGTTGTAACATAGAAAGTTTATACAAGATGGTCAATAAGATAACAGCAAATGTTGATTTAATCCGCTGTATTCCAAAAATTCACAACCCCGTTCCAAGTTAAGTAAATATTAAACTAAATTTTAATTAGAGATATCGAAAAGGAAAAAAAATGGCTGTGAAACCTGCTTTACTATAAACATTTTTCGGATATGTCGCTAAAGATAAAATGAATATTATATTTGCTGATGGAAAGACGTTATTAACTGACGACACTGACAAAGTGGTTAGGATTAGGAATGCTATGTTTTGGTCATGAAGATGGAACCACAAAAGGAAAGCAGAGTGTATGCACATAACTTTAATTATTGTAAGAAAAGGCAGTAAAAAAAGGCAGTGAACAAAAGAACAACAACAACAACAACAACAACAACAACAATAATAATAATAATAATAGGATCCCGACTTGGACAGTGTTAATGAGCTTGCGCTACACATCTTTGGTTTTGTGCTGGATTTTGAAATTTGTGCGCTCAGGCATAGAAGGACGATGTTTTGCCAACCTTCTCGACCTCAAAACCTACCAAGGCCAAGCCAACATCTGAGGCGTCAAGAGCACTGTAAATAAGTTGTTAGACTAGTAGTTTGATTGTTAATAATAATAATAATAATAATAATAATAATAATAATAATAATAATACATTATTCACAAAGTCCGATAATGCTTTCGTTAGAAAATAAATTTTTAACATTTATTAAGAAGACTCTCAAAAACATTCTCTCTGAGTGGCAGTGTTATGCTACTAAAACATTTTTTCTTTATATTACGAGCAAAATATCGGAAGACGTAGATAGAATTGAAATACAAAGTACAATAACAGCAAGCACCAGTATTGACACATATTATAACTGTATTGAAAATTTTATATTGCTACATTTCCGGTAAATAGAAACGTGCTGCCTTTCAATTATTTATTGCTACCCAGAATCATAACTTGCAATAAAAATTGCTTAAACCATCTGCTTTATATTCACCAATTTACTTGTATTGGTGTGACTGATATTGGCATATACTTGTATTGGTGTGACTGATATTGGCATGTACTTGTATTGGTGTGACTGATATTGGCATATACTTGTATTGGTGTGACTGATATTGGCATGTACTTGTATTGGTGTGACTGATATTGGCATATACTTGTATTGGTGTGACTGATATTGGCATATACTTGTATTGGTGTGACTGATATTGGCATATACGTGTGGCAAACGTACAAAATAGTTTACGAACCTATACTCTGTATCCATGAAAGTATATTTGATGAAAGATTATTTTATAATTTGAAAGAAATAACGAGTGTCCTAAATACAATAAAACCCAGAAATTGCTTTTTCACCGTATCCTAGACATGTCCAATACGACGTATTACCCAGCGTAATTTAGATAATTTTAAAATATCGTTAGCCACGTGTTCGTTGCATATTCCGTCCATAAATTGTGTCAAGGCTGCGCGTACTTACTCGACTCGGAACGTGTAAGGTTTTCCCCATTGATATTGTCAATGACACAATAGTACAGCAGTACTTGTCAGTGTTACTAAATGTATTTAACCTTCTCAGCCGGAAATTTAAAGATTTTGTTTGATATTCACATCAGAATTTTTGTAGGGAACTTAGAAATACGGAAAAGACCTGATTTTCATTGAAGCTGTGGTTTCGGTAGCCATCTTTGAAAGCTTGTGTACCTGATTGAAAATTTTGTGTCGACTGCATACTTAGTGACCCCAGTGCGGGAGATCTACAATTCATTATGCAAATATTGTCTTATACTGGAAAATGATGAACTTGTCTATACGTCTTTTAATAGACTCTTTTTGCAAAAATATATCTCACCTCGATGATGTTGGTGTTCGGACATATTGGTGGTACTGACCCATATCAATCATGAAATTGTTATCGGTCGCTGATATGCCAATGTATTCGTCGATACCGCCAGGCGTATAGTAGCAGTAACCAGCCAATCACAAAGTACGTAAACCGAAAGTGAAACATTAACCACTCCCATTTTATATTCGAGCCATACCTCTTTGCCACTTTGTACCTAGCTTGGACTAGTCTTAAGAATAGTTGCACACACACACACACACACACACACACACACACACACACACACACACACACACACACACACACACACACACATATATAGACTCACAAACACACATCACACATGTATTTGCAAATTCAACAGGACATTAGTAATATGTCCATCCTTTATTCTTTCAAGCGCTTTCACATCGTCATGAATGCTCTTCAGGTAGATACATTATACTTTGAAAGTGTCTTTACAAGTAAACAATTTGACGCCATTGTCATGTAAATTACGTCCTTGTTTGCAGGGCGAGATATGAACAACTTCTTTACACCTATATACAACACCTGTATACAAAAACACAATTGTAAGACTGACGAAATCTTTCAGTAGCCTTCACAGTCCTTCGCTAAATGACGATGATGATGATGATGATGGTACATTGTAGTTGTAGTGGGGGTGGGGGGAGGCAATGCTGCAGCAGAAGCGTTTTTCAATACATTTTTAACAAAGTTTGATTACAAAATAGTAGTTTAGGAAGTCAAATACAATTACGAAATATGTGTGGTGGGAAGTATAGGAAGGCAGACAGAATATATCATTTTTCCAGGATTTAGAAATTCCAGTCAAAATGCAAATATGATTTTTCACAGATTTCTTCCAAGCCTATTATTTCGTTCTCACAAATTAACCTGTAATCATCTTCAGTTTCCAAGAAATTCGCATGCCGATATATCCCACTGTTACGTGAACTCTAGGAATATCTGTGTGTGTGTTTAGATGTCCTGCATTATTGTAGGTTATTCCATTACTATTCCTAAGGTTAAGCTTCAGTACAATTAAAATATACATATTCAGTTCTCTGAATGTTTCCGTTTTAAAAAAAAAATGTTCTTAAAAAATAAATGTCTTCAAAAAAAAAAAGATTAAACCGACCTTGTGACATCACGGACAGTCTCTAATGGCGGCCGACAGTGACAATAATAATATGAAAGTTTCAAGCGATTTTTTATTTGTAGAAATACGAAAATTTTCCCGTCTGGTGTGGAGAGCATATTGAACGTAGCTTCTAGATACTACATATAATAAATAAAATGCAACATGGGCGTTCCCTTTAACAACTTCAGGCAAACACTTCCGACAGTATGTGTGGTGGGAATTTCTAATTAATTAACAAAGGAAAAAGTCATTAAAAAAAGTGTAATGAATCGTAGATGATAGCTATTTAAATCCATATTTTAACCGCCAGTATACATATGACCTATCTGAGACACCCAATTTTAACTCTGGAACAATTTTATAATATGGTTGCTACAAAAACTGAGATGCATGAGAACTGTACGTGATGATAACAATAATAATAATAATAATAATAATAATAAATAATGTAATATCATTATTTCTGCATTAAGATTACATATGTGTGTGCGTGTGCGTGTGTGTGTGTGTGTGTGTGTGTGTGTGTGCATCTACTCCCAAGACTAGACCAAGTTACGTTCAAAGTGGCAAAGTGGCGTGGCTCGAATGTAAAATAAGCGTGTTTTATGTTTCGCTTTCGGTTTAGGTACTTTGTGACTGACTGATTACTGCTACAATACGTCTGCACGATATCTAGGCCAAGATTGCATTATCTGCGACTGATAACAACTTCACATTTATGAATGATATGGGTTAGTACCGCCAAGATGTTCGAAGACCAACATCATTGAGGTCTGATATAACTTTGCAAGAAGTTTATAACAAAACATATATACTAGTTCAGCATCATCCAGTATAAGACTCTCTCTCTCTCTCTCTCTTGATCTAGAGCTCCGCACTGGGGTCACTAAGTACGCAATCGACAACAAATTCATACTGAGGTAAACAAGCTTTACAAGATTGCTACGGAAACCACATCTTCAATGAAAATCAGAGCTTTCTCCGTATTTCTATATTCTGTACAACATTTTTTTATGTGAATATCGGACATTTTAGTTTCCGGTTGAGAAGCTTAAATCTATAGGACAATCCATTTATTAATACAGAAAAGTACTGCTGTACTGTTGTCCTTGACAATGTCAATGGGGATACCTTTACACGTTTTGAGTAAAATAAGTACGTGCGGACTAGGCACAATTTATGCGCAGAATATGCTCAAACACGTGGATAAATGACCGTTAGTAGTAGACTTTCCCCATTTTCTCCTTGAAATTTTATACTTTGTAGAAACATTGTTGCTCACGGAACACTACGTTAACTCCGATCTCTCTACGGTAAATTACTTATGCTAAATAGGTTGTGGTTTTTACAATTGCTTCGACACGTATGCCTGGGATTTACAAGAATTACACAGGGATTATGTATTTCATATAATTTCTACTTTTAAAGATATAAAAAAACAGACTGCCACAAATTTCTAAAGGTAGAGCTGACAAGTAAAATATAATCCATAGTCATTATTGAAACTGTATTCTCCTTTACTGACAATATTTTAAAATTGTCTAAATTACGTTGGGTAATACGTCGTACTGGACATGTCGAGGATATGGTAAAAAAGCAATTTCTGGGTTTCATTGTATTTCGGACACTCGTTATTTCTTCCAAATTATAAAATAATCTTCATCAAATACACTTGCATTGATACAGATTATAGGTTCTTAAAATATTTGGATACGTTTGCCACATTTATATATATCAACATCAATCACACCCATGCAAGTAAATTGGTGAATTGAAACAAATCAGACGGTTCAAGCAATTAGTATTGCAAGTTAGGATTCTGAGTGGCATTGAACAAATTCTAGGCAGTCCCTTTCTTTTAACGGAAATGTAGCAATGAAATAATTTTCAGTGCAGTTAGGATATGTGTACTGGTGTTTGCTATTATTGTACTTTGTATTTCAATGCCCTCTACGTCTTCCGATATCGCTCGTAATTTGAAATTTTGTTTTGTAGTACAAGACTGCCTCTCTAAAATAATCCTTTTGCAAGTCTCCATAATAAATTTTTTAAATTTCGTTTTTAACGAAAGCATAATTCTAGCTTTGTGACTAATTTATTATTATTATGAGAGAGAGAGAGAGAGAGAGAGAGAGAGAGAGAGAGAGAGAGAGAGAGAGAGAGAGAGAGAGAGAGAGAGAGAGAGAGATGTCACATACAAGTATACTACTTTAAACTGTTTAATGTGGAACATTTCTGGCTTAGCTGGCCAAATAGAATACAGTGATTTTATAACGCATGTTAAAAATGTTGATATTATTTGTTTTGTAGAGACTTGGGTAAATGCTACAAATCAGTTTGCTTTACAAGGATATAGTTGTTTTGACAGTATTCGAACTAAAACAGAAACAGGAAAGAGAATTGCCATAGGTATTACTGAATATGTCACTTTTTATAAATGGAAAATTTTGAAGAACATAGCACTTCTAAAAATATTGTTTGATTACTCATTACTTCTAATTCTAATATATTTGTGAACCTTATTTTTGGATACATATATATTTCGCCAGAATACTCATCCATTCACGCTGAGGAAAATACCTTTTGAATTATAGAAAATGATATATAACTAAACTGAAAGAGAAAGACACAGGTCCAAAACGTATACTTGCTGGTGATTTTAACGCGTATACGAGCACAGAACCCGATTTGATTAGGTACGGTAGCACTGTTGACTCACTTCTTGTTTTTAATTATAGATCAAAGGGAGATAAACCATTTTGGAGGCAAATTTCTTAACTTGTGCAGAATTTACTGGACTTGGAATTTTGAACGACATGTGTGGGGAAGATAAAGGCAACGGAAAATATACATGTTTTCGAGATAATTCTTGCACTAAGATAGTTTATGTTTTAGCTGATTAACCGATTTTTTTATTACTTATCTTCCTTTGATGTTGATGATAAAATAGAATCAATACATAGGCCAGTACAAGTCTCAGTTTAATATTTCGACAGATGCGATTACAAAGGCATGTGGGAAAATTGAAATGTTACCACAACGGATAAGTGTTTATAGGACAAACCAAAAATGCCACATTTTGACGAGTCATTTACAATTTTATTTGCACAAAGATCGGAAAATATTACAAGTAGTTGTTTAATAGGATCGTTTGAAGAAACTATTGAACTTTTAAATAATATTTATTATGACGCTGCAAAAAAAAAAAAAAAATGAAAATCAATGTTTCAAGACGTGGAAATAGTGTTATTAGTGTTAGTCTAATTCGAAATCCCAATAATGGTTTGATAGAGACTGTAAGTTTGCAAAATAAACTGCTTTAAGGACTCTCTAAATGTTTCGGTTTAACAAAGCATCTGAATTACTTAAAGACTATAAGTTTAATGGTACTGCTTGTAAAGCTATTTCCAGAAGAAAAGAAAAAAAAAACAGTGGATTAAATCATTATTTACTGTTTGCTCATTTACCATCTTGTATAAACTTTCTATGTTACAATATATTGCCTGTGTTTTCAATGGTATTTTTTTATTTTTTAATTTTTATTTATTTATTTTTTTTGGGGGGGGGAGGGGGGTCTTGGCTGTACCATAAACTGCTGGTGTTTATAAAGTTGAAGAGCCAGTGAGTGTCTAAAAAGAAAGGAAGGTAATATTATCCCGGAAAAAATCTCTTCTCTTTTCCGCGATTCCGGTCAATATTTCCAAAACGAATCAGTGAAGGTTATCTTTTGTTGCACTGACTGGGTTTCATTCGATTAGCGCCCCCGGGGGGTCGAGTGGTCTAAAGCACTCGCCTTTACAGATCACTCACACGTCTCACACTGTCCGCGTGAGTTCGAGTCTCGACTCGACCAACGTGGGTATGTGAGAAAGCTTGTAGCCAGTAACTTCCCTTGGGTCGGTGGTTCTTCCCGGGGTCTTCCTGTGTTCTTCCTCCACCAAATATACTGGCCGCCATGTATGCTGAAAAATGGCTTTAAACTCCACAAAACCAAACCAAACCTTCGATCGATCCTAAATTTCTTGCTGTACTTGGTGTTTTCGACAACACAAATACTCTCCGCGTTTTACTAATTCTTTCTGTCTTCTTTTATCTTTCTTTTTTTTCTGTCCCATTTGTGTTCTCTTTGCTGGTGTCAATACTTGATTTATCTACTTTTATGGAGAACTCTGGATTCTTTGTCTTCTCGGCGCATTCAGCCGTAATCAGTATTTCTTTGTCATAGTATATTCACTGCCTCTTAAAAAGGAATACCATCTATCAACAGATGCATAACGAGGAGTTTATTTATGACTTGGAAAGCTTTAGAGAGTGTGAGAAATACTATAAAACTCAAAATTCGCTATTTGGGCGTATTATCGAGCGTAATTTCCAACAAAATTTGTAACATTGTGTGTGTGTGTGTGTGTGTGTGTGTGTGTGTGTGTGCGTGTAAGAGAGATTGTATTTATCGTGCTATCCTGTAAATGAACTACGATGAAAAAAAAAGACAAAAACGAGAGAAGAAAAAAAATCAATAACTTTCTTAACCATTGTTTCACGGATAAAATACCGAAATAAACTGAAGGTAATGTAATATTTCTAGGTAAAGTGTAAAGTTCGGTAGGACTGTTAGAAGTCAATTCGCCTTCAGCAGATAAAATAATGTCAATTTTCTGCCAGCGGAAAATTATCGAGAAACAGTCAAATTTAGACGTCAAACTGTAAAATATCTTCCTTACATAGATACAGTGTGCGTTTCCATTTAAGAACATCTTTAGCTATAGATGTCATCACCTCCCGCCCTGCCTTCATAAATGGTCCAAAACGTCTGACAAAATTATGTTGAAAAGTCTTGTTCAGATAACATCACTGTACAAATGACGATGTTGATGATTTTGAAGAGACACTAGTATGATCGCGTGAGCAGTCGAAAATGATTGGCTACATATATCTTAATAGATGAAGCAACATTTTTTTAAAAAAAGACATGATGCTGGGAAAGAGGCGTATAAGGGAAACATGTGACACGAGTGGAAAAAGATAACTGGTCATAGAAAAATCGGAAAGAAAGCCGAAAACATGATCTTATTCAGTGTGCAAAAGGGCAGATAAAGTTCCCAAAGACACTAACACAAAATAAGTAAAGAAAACTGTTGTGGGGAGATCTGGAGCTAACACAATGCTCATTATATGCACATGTGAATGCTACTACCACCTGATGAGACCTGTGAAGAGATAGAAAGAGTTTTCTTGAAATATAAATGTAATGAATGAATGAACGAATGAATAAATAAATAAATTATTAAATAAAATAAATGAATTAGTTATTAAAGATAAAGCTGTCATATCAGCATAATCAAACAAAATAAAGACCAACCTCTTTTGCTTCTTCTTCTGTCCCCATTCATAAACATAACCAAGCGTCAAGACATACATCCACCCTTCCATCCATCTATCAACTCTCCACCCCACCCCCCGATCCATCCATGTATCAACTCACCCCACATTATTCATCCATCCATGTATCAACTCACCCCACATTATTCATCCATCCATCCATCTATTCAAATGTACATTTCTATACGGAGATGGGTGGGAGGAGGATGGTCGGTGGGTGGAAGAAATATACTCACATTTACAAAAATTCTATGTTACAATTTGAATTGTAGCATGCAGTTAGGAAATTCACAATGCCCCAAATAATTACTATATCTTTTGCAGTACTGCGTAGTGTTGATGATACGATAGTGTTCGAGTCTGAGATGGTCCGCATACACTCACAAACTACTGTGGCATAAATGAGACGCAGCTCTTTCGGAATGACTTATCATCTTTCCCATTATTACCAGTCTGTGGACATGGTTCAAGTTCCATATGTCTATACCAATTTGTGGACATGCTTCTAGTTCCATTAATACCAGCCTGTGGACATGCTTCTAGTTCCATATGTCTATACCAGTCTGTGGACATGCTTCTAGTTCCACATGTCTATACCAGTCTGTGCTTCTAGTTTCATATGTCTATACCAGTCTGTGGACGTGCTTCAGATTTCTCATCTTTCCCATTAATACCAGTCTGTAGACATGCTTCTAGTTTCATATGTCTATACCAGTCTGTGGACATGCTTCTGATTTCTAATATTTCCCATTAATACCAGTCTGTGTACATGCTTCAGATATTTCTCATCTTTCCCAATAATACCAGTCTGTGTACATGCTTCAGATATTTCTCATCTTTCCCAATAATACCAGTCTGTGTACATGCTTCAGATATTTCTCATCTTTCCCATTAATACCAGTCTGTGTACATGCTTCAGATATTTCTCATCTTTCCCATTAATACCAGTCTGTAGACATGCTTCAGATATTTCTCATCTTTCCCATTAATACCAATCTGTAGACATGCTTCAGAGATTTCTCATCTTTCCCATTAATACCAGTATGTAGACATGCTTCAGAGATTTCTCATCTTTCCCATTAATACAAGTCTGTGTACATGCTTCAGAGATTTCTCATCTTTCCCATTAATACTAGTCTGTGTACATGCTTCAGAGATTTCTCATCTTTCCCATTAATACCAGTCTGTGTACATGCTTCAGATTTCTCATCTTTCCCATTAATACCAGTCTGTGTACATGCTTCAGAGATTTCTCATCTTTCCCATTAATACCAGTCTGTAGACGTGCTTCAGAGATTTCTCATCTTTCCCATTAATACCAATCTGTAGACATGCTTCAGAGATTTCTCATCTTTCCCAAAAATACCAGTCTGTGTACATGCTTCAGATATTTCTCATCTTTCCCATTAATACCAGTCTGTGTACATGCTTCAGATATTTCTCATCTTTCCCATTAATACCAATCTGTAGACATGCTTCAGAGATTTCTCATCTTTCCCATTAATACCAATCTGTAGACATGCTTCAGAGATTTCTCATCTTTCCCATTAATACCAGTCTGTAGACATGCTTCAGAGATTTCTCATCTTTCCCAATAATACCAGTCTGTGTACATGCTTCAGAGATTTCTCATCTTTCCCATTAATACCAGTCTGTGTACATGCTTCAGAGATTTCTCATCTTTCCCATTAATACCAGTCTGTGTACATGCTTCAGAGATTTCTCATCTTTCCCATTAATACCAGTCTGTAGACATGCTTCAGAGATTTCTCATCTTTCCCATTAATACCAGTCTGTCTACATGCTTCAGAGATTTCTCATCTTTCCCATTAATACCAGTCTGTCTACATGCTTCAGAGATTTCTCATCTTTCCCATTAATACCAGTCTGTGTACATGCTTCAGATATTTCTCATCTTTCCCATTAATACCAGTCTGTGTACATGCTTCTAGTTCTATATGTCTATCTCAGGTCCCTATACGATAATAGCCTATATGACCTATTTTCGTATCGAGAGTATACCATTATTATTAAGTGCGAACAGTGAATTTAAATACATTTTCTGTGACAGAATTTGACAAATATCCGGCATTAACTTTTTTCAGTGGTGCAGTAATACATTACATGATGATATTTAATTGGGCAGCAACCCCACGGAGATTAATATGTGCATTTGTTTGTTGTTGTTATTTTTTTTATTTTTATTTTTTTTTTTTGGGGGGGGAGGGGTCCCAACATGTTCAAAATTTAAATTTTTAAACCTTTTTAATTTTAATTTAAATTTTAAGGACAAATTTTCTTTGTTTTTAATTAACCTAATTTTATATTTCTATTTTTAAAGTAAATATACATAACATTAATACTAAGCATGCCATTTCAATTTAAAGTTGAAGGCCAACACATCGAGAGGACTCAGTACACAATTATTTTCCCTAAATATTCCCTTTGTTTTTTTATCAGTACAGAACTTTCCAGTGTGTCCAAATCCTAATAGATCAAGAAATTCTTATCATAGGTTATCTGGCATCTTTGTTTTTTTTGTTTTTTTTTTATAGAGGCTGAACTGTAAACAAAACAATGTGCCATGGGTCACAGATTTCACTTTCGGGCCAGCATCAATGCGTATTTTCTCACTATTGCACTGTCGCCCAAATACACACAGATAATCACACCATAATGTTTATATTCTAAAGAATAAATTACTTATTTTAAATTAATACCAAAGATATCTAAATCTAAGCCAAGGGTCACAATATAAAAGAGAGATGACCAAACAAAAATGACAACAACAACAAAACAGTAAAAATAGGTTGGGACTACATTAACCCGGAAGTAATAGTTGTGACCTGAGTCCAGTAGACACACGGGTTTCAAAGTAAGTAGAATATCTAAATAAATCTCCAAGATTTCTGTAATTATTGAGTTGTGATAACATAATCCGTGGAAGACATTAGTACGAATGACAAAAAGATAACAGGGGTGTGCACTGGAGTAATTATATTTCTTTATTTGGTCATATTTGTCATTTAGGAACTTTCAGTTTCAAGAAAGTCACAGTGCGAGGTTGTTCACTTTTCTTAGCTTATATTTGATTAATTTGTCATTAACAATCGATCAGCTTTTCTGTTTCAGTTTGAAAAACAATCGTATTGTTAACCTGTCGACTAGATCTCCTCTATCTTTTAAGCAATGATTACGATAATTTAAAAATGACGCCCCTGGAAGAAGCTATACTTATTTTTTAAATTTAAATCGACCTATCACGATCGAATTATCAATGAATAAATCAATTCATAATAAACATTTGCAAGGCCACGCCACTATTAAAGGGAATTCAAGCTATAACGATGAATAAATACATGACACAACTGCACTTTGGGCTATATTCCTAAAGTACACAGGTGAAATAGCCAATAACTTTCTATTTCTGAATACTCATATTAACCAAACCAATATCTCGCATAACAGACTTACCTTGTTGCATGCTTCTGTGTGAAAAACCATATGACCCGCAGCTTTTTTTAAATTTTTTTATATTTTTTTTTCTTCTTCTTTTTTTTTTTTTTTTTTTTTTGCAAACCACATGTGCCTGAACAAGGAGGCCTTGTTAGGTCATAGAAACAATACCAAAATAGAAACTAGAAATTTCGTGAAAAATCTAAATTTCCTCTATCAAGGTTACAGAAACAAATAATAATAAAAACCTGAAACTTCGACAATATTACTGAAATTTCGAAAAAATCTAGAAATGTGTAGGATATTTATCGAAATTTTGAGACTGTACGCGAAATTTCGAGTTTGTTTTTCTGAAACATGTGTACCAAAAAAATCCACACCTATGGAATCAACTCCCACTCTCACTCTTGAGTCTTGAAGCAGGCATTAACAAATTAAACAAACTGAACAGACATAAACGGAATCTTTTTCTTGTTTCGATTCAAGATAGAGTGACTTTCAAAAGATATGTTCACTTAGTTATTACACCCGACCATCATTCAATAATGGTTCTCCAAAATTATATGTATTTCCTCTGTACTGGACTCTGTCTTCTTATAGTATGAGTACTCGATTTGACTTAAACTTGGCGGTGTATTTGTTTATTTAAAGCGGATTAACAGAAAATGTCAGAATATACAACGGGTGGTGGGGGTAGGCTACAGTGAATCTTTTTTGTTTTAGCCATTACCAATACGAAGTTGTTTCGACAATATGAATGCCCCTCGCTCTTTAGCTGATAACGTATCCTTCAGTGACCAAGCTAAAGTACTCGCTTTGCATCTCATAGACCCAAGGTTTGATTTCCACCACGGTCATGGGCTTGGAGTTTTTTTTATTGATGATCGCTGATTTTGATCTTGGTAATTTGGCTTCTTGTGATCAAAAAGTCATTTGAAATGACTTAACATAAATTAAAATGAACTTGAATATGACATGAAAATAACTGACTTTTCAGATTAAATATAGATCTCCCGATCTTTCTTTATATTGATGTTTTAAACTTTAAGAGTGTGACACGTTTGTTTTCAGCCTCCAGTTTTGCATTAAACTGATTTATTTAAATGTCATCTCTCCATACCAATATAAAATTATATCGATCAGCTGTTATTTTGTAATGTGTATGTTGAGGCTTGGTATTTCACAACAAGTACTGCTATCAGACTCGGAAACTGAGCCTCAGAAAGCACAAGTATGGTGAGTAAGCTACTACTGAGAAACTACTAATAATGCTATTACTAATAATTAATATTACTACTGCCGCTATTGCCACTACTTTTACTACTCCTGCTGCTGCTGATGATGATGATGATGATGATACGTTTGCATTTTTGATAGCAACAGTAGTAGTAGTACTAGTAACAGTAATTCCAGCAATAGTAGTAGCAGTAGTAGTAGTTGGTCATATTATTGTTATTGCATGAGTATCAAGCTTATTGAAACCAATTTAAATCAGCTAAAGTTGTGAATATTGTCCTGGTGTAGTTCAGACAATATTAACGCTTCAAGCACTGATTATAGAAAGGACGTTTGATTGAAACGAGTGAATAACGGATATATTTCATCGAGTGGGTGAAAAACTCAGTATTTTCACGAGTGGCGAGTTATTCACCCAGGAGATGAAATATATCAGTTATTCACTAGGAGCAAGCAAATTTTCTTTTTATTTGATGCTTAAACGTATTGGTTTCAATATGCATACCATATTGAAGTAGCCGATTTCTTACATTATCCGTGCGATAATGTCAGCTGTTTACCATTTTATTACGCTGTGTTTTGTGTATATTCGTACAGAAAATACCAGTAGCAACATAATTCTCCTTCCTAATTCGAGGTAAAACAGCACATTAAACAAAATGAAGAAAAAAAAATTATATGCGCATTGTGCGACTTGAACTCGGTTCGTCTGCATACGAAGCGAGCGTCTAAAATTAGCTCTTATTATTGGTCATAATGTTATCTATGTCTAATGACGAGATAGTGAGAAAATATTCCTGGTATTCCACTCCAGTGAATTATCAAAATTATTTCTCTAGGCAATTCCAGTAATTCACGGCCTAGCATAAAATAAGGATATGGTTTTGGGGTAATTGTTCATGGCAATTAACAATAGTATATGAAATCCACACACACACACACCACGGCTTAATGATCAGAATTCGTCGTGCTATAAGTAAATAACTATAGGTAAAATAATTAAAGTGTAATGTTTGACAAGATGAATTATCATCAGCAATTTTAGTCCATTTTTGCTGCTCCCCACACCAGCATTGAACAATTTGTTATATTGTTATTTGTTTTTGTTTTTTTGTCATATTGTTATTTGTTTTTCATATTGTTATTTCAAAATTCACAATTTCATATCAATATAAATGAAAGTAAGTAATTTTTCACCCCGCCATCCCTGTCGTCAATATTATCATCTGATTCAAGTAATTGGAAATGGTAATATTTGTACTTGTAATTGTTCCTGGAATTGTACATGTAATTTGTACCTGGAATTGTACATGGAATTTGTACCTGGAATTGAACATGGAATTTGTACCTAGAAGATTATATTTTTGAAAAGCACAGCTAACACAAGAATAAACCTGATTAACAGATTATGTGATTCAGTGTTAAAACTGTCGAAGACGAGTATTGAAGTATGCGATATATTTTTGCACACTTCGGGGTCACTGTAAATCACATAATTCCACTCGTATTTATATTCTAGCAAGCTTTATTCGCTATCATTTTTTCAAAGGTTAGACAACAAGTCAAGTTACCATCTTCAAAAACTAATTTTACGAGCTCTGATGCTATGATATGACAGCATCTACAAGAACAACAACAATAACTACTACCACTACTACTACTACTACCACTACTATTACTACTACTACACACGACTGTTAGAACTGAAAATAAATGAAATAAGCCATAAATTGTTGTAGTATTAAAAAGAGAGCAAAGCATAATTTTTTTCTCCACATTCCTATATTTGCCTATGGTCTATAGACAAAGTCATTTACCGTAATTAAAAATGGAAATGAACAATTTTGCATCTCTGGGGATTAAGCAAAATTACATGATTCAGTTGACTGGCATTCTGTAACATTTGCACTTGTGATCTTCATTTTAGTAATGCAAAACTGACAGAGCAACAACCCTGTTACTAGAATCTGACAGTGTTGCTATTGTTCATATATATGCATACTAATCCCCGATAACGAACGACAATAACATCAATGATAACTATTACGAACAATGCTGCTACTGAGACAGGAACGGTAGCCGTTGTAGTCGTAGATGCTGTTTTCTTGGTGTTGCATCAGCAGCCGTATAGTAATTTAAGGGCGGTGAATACGATGTAAATTTGTCAGAAAAAAAAATATTTGTCTCCAGTTTTATCATATTTCTCATGATTCTCCTGCTGTACCCATGGTGACCGATCTTCGAAAACAATCAGAATATTAAAACAGCGACTCCTAACACTAATTGTTCTAACTATATTTACATCACTTTATCAAACCAGCACGAAAACGCTGTGCTGTGTGTAGCTTACATTGTCCTTGCTATTTTTTAGTTTTTTCTTTTTACAACCTATTGAGCTGAGTGAAAAGAAAATTAATACAATGACATTGGATTGAATTAGGTTGAATTGAATCACACGCTATTAAAATAAGATTTTCTGTACCACAATCGACGGTAAGATAAATCTAAGAACCTAATTCAAGAACTTAACATTTAAAGACATCCTATTATTTTTCTTATTTCAGGCCATAGTTGTTAATCGTTTCTTCCTTTTGTGTCTGTATCTAATTGAATGTTTCTCCACAATGCCTACAACCGTCCCACTCGGATGTATTCACGATGGCCGCTATTTCCATCCTGGGGAAGAAATTTCAAAGGGAAAAGATGGGTCATCTTGCTTCGGTTACTACTGCAGCGAAGACGGAGATATCATTTCCTGGGATGACAGGAATTGTAATATCGAGGTACGGGTAATCACAATGCCCACTACACAGCAACCAGGCTGTTACACTGGCGACCGATGGATCCAGCCAGGGGAGATCACTTTCGCAGGAAGAAGTGGGTCCTGGTGCCTCTGTAATACGGATGGAAGTCTGACTTCCTGGGACGACTCGAAATGCTCTTCTTAAATTAACTACAGCAACCAGACTGTCTCAGAAGTGTCATTTACCCATATGAAATGAGCCTTATATTTAGAGAGAAGTTACTGTTCAATATGTAGCCTATGATCGTCCAGATAAAGAACAAGTGAATTTAATATTAGATTTTACTTTTTAATTAACAAGCAGTTGGATTAACATGAATGCATCATCATCATCATCGTCATCATCATTACCATCCTCATCACCACACACTCTCTCTCTCTCTAATAAATTAATCATGGCTTAGCTCTATGCATTCAAACTTTGAAATGACCTCACTGGTCTCATTTTTACACCTTTCGGTGGCATATGACACGAACGGCAATTGGTAATGCCACGCACGTTACATTCCACCTTTCTGGTGGGCATATGAAATGAATGGCAATTGTTAGTGATATGCAAGTTACATTACACCTTTCTGGTGGAAATGTGATATGAATGGCAATTGTTAATGCCACGCACGTTACATTACACATTTCTGGTGGGCATATTACATGAATGGCAATTGTGAATGCCACGCACGTTACCTTACGCCTCTTTGGTGGGCATCTGACATAAATGGCAACTGTTATTGCCAGGCACGCTGCATTAAGCCTTTTTGGTGGGCATATGACATGAATGGCAATTGTTAATGCCACGCATGTTACATTTCCTTCAGTATGAAAACTGTCAACGCGTACAATTTATCTTTTCTTTTATTTTGTTTCTTCATAATAACTGATAATAAGAAGACCGCTGTTTGCTCGGGACACAACTGTGGCAAGATTGAGCTAAAAATCTGAAGCAAATGAGCATCGTCCCAACACTTTTCGCTCTGTTATTTAATCGCAATCTCACTACTCCGCACCTGTTGCCCCGTTCCAAAGAGTGAAGCTAAATTGTCAGAATATTGTGCACATCTATAAACCCCCCAAAACATATCGGTAATGAGGGAAAATGTTGACTCTTTTAATTCTAGACGAATCAAAAAACAAGAGACCCGAGTGGGAATGAGATTACTCACCTGGATGACATTTGCCTAGTAGCCAAATAAATGAGAAGTTGGGCATCTGGGTCAGTAGGATGCTTTCTGTTGAAATGCCATATTTGATGGTGGATCAGTGTCATTTTTAAAAATCGGAAAGTTCTTAATGCAATGATATATTCTATCAAATTTGGTCGTATTCCGTGTAACGGATTTTGAGAAGTTATTTCAAAGTTTGTCTGTTTTTAGTTATGGAGGTTATATTTGATGTACTTGAAAGTTCTTCGTGTTATGATGCTTTCTATTAAATTTGGTCGAATTATGCTGAGCGATTCTTTTGAAGAAGTGGTTAAAATGTTTTTTTTTCATTAGTGACGGTGGCCAAATGAGACGGAAGATCGGTATAATTTATACAGAATTTAAAGGCCTTCTTGCCACGATGCCTCCTAAAAGGTTTGGTTGAAGTAAGCCCAATGGTTTCAGAGAAGCTATTGAAAATAGCAATTTGTTACTGGATGCACGACGGAAGATAAACAAGAGACCCATGGCCATACCATAAGCCGTACGGTCAGGTGATATAAAATGTGTAACAACTGGAACAGTTATTGTAATGGCTTGAAAATCGAATTTGTCCACCAGAAGTAATGTTTGCTTAATCATGCTTATACAACGTGTGGCATGAAATTATACAATGTGTGGCATGAAATTATACAACGTGTGGCATGAAATTATACAATGTGTGGCATGAAATTATACAATGTGTGGCATGAAATTATACAAAGTGTGGCATGAAATTATACAATGTGTGGCATGAAAATATACAATGTGTGGCATGAAATTATACAACGTGTGGCATGAAATTATACAACGTGTGGCATGAAATTATACAATGTGTGGCAAGACTAGATGGAGATCTAGAACCGTTTGTATGGATGGCTATTAAGCATATCTTAGAGTCGAGTCCTTTCAAGAGACGAGGATGTTATAAATGAAAATATGCCATAAACCAGGACATTACAGAAAAATGTTCAGCAATTTAGCTAGTGTCTCGGAAACGCAAATATTAAAAAAGGTACTAATTTGTCTTTTCTGAACCATGAACAATACAAAAAAAACAAAAAAACATTATGTTTTCTGATACGCTAAACAAATACATCTGATGGTAACTAACTGTCGACCAGTTCTGTAAAGTGCACAGTTCTGTGCCAATAAATCTATTATGTGCCTTGGGGTGGCTGGCTGTTAATATTGACACTTTCTATTGTATACAACCGCTTCTTGCAGCTGAAAAGATTTAACGTTGCATCCTGCAACATGACAGTCAGTATTTTTCATTAAATAAATAATTACTGCATCTATCATTATGTCACTGTAAATCAGATTATCACAGCTGCACACGAGAGCATTTTTAAAAAAATGGAGATGTGTTCATGAAATACGAGCGCTCCACCACAGTGCCTGACTAATCTGAATACAAAACAGATGTATTTACGGACTGACAAAGGTAGCACAATGTCCAACAACATTCATGGTGGGGCATTAAATATTAAAATCATCCCATTTTCTACATTCTAAGAGTTTTTCTCAAACACGAACCCATCCATTTTCAAAGATGACAGACAAGCGTATTGGTAAAATAAGTGCAGAGATTCATTAGAAATTATGATACTGGTGTCTTTATACAATAAATCTAAGTGATTGATTCGCCACTAACTGATTTCCAGATTTTATCAATATCTTTACGAACGGTTCTAGGTATTCAAATATGAAAGATCCAGCCTTCTTGCTTTGTGAGGGACGCAGGGAGGTTTCAACCAGAGATATCGTACGAAATCTATTACCTTATTTCCTTTGTGAGGAACGCAGAGAGGTTTCAGCCAGAGATATCGTACGAAATGTATTACCCTATTTTAGCGCTTTAGTAACATCAAAGTTCGTCTCTCGTTTGTAATTGAAACCCATGTCCTTGAGACTTTCTAGAACTATAAAGGGATTACTGGCAATATGCAGCTGCAATATTCTTATCACATCTATCTGGGGTTCGGAAAATTAAAACCAAAACCTGTCACATTTGGATGTTTTACAAGCGGTCTGATAGTCGTAGCCGAGTCCCAGTACCAATTGCCGAGGTACACTATCACCGTATTATAATTGCTTCGTATTAGTTTATCTACAGTTGCACTTCCCATAAACCCGTTCCTAAGCAAAACAAGAATGCTCTGCCTGCCTTTTGGGGCCTGTCCCCTAGCACCTCTCTCGGGAACGTTGAACCACGCTTTAATAATCTCAGAAAACATGTACATGCTCAAAAGCAAAAAAATCTATTTCATATGCCCCACTTTGCTTCCATCATATTTAACATTATTACATTCGCGTGCGCCAGGAATGTCGGATGTTTACTTCATGAGAAAGAAAGTTGTCTGTCCATGCAATGAAATCTTCTACATCGCCGGTACTGTTTCGTAATCACTTGCAGCCCATATAAAATGTTCTCCTTCTACCTCACCGTGTCCAATCAATGAAGGAACAAGCATGACATTGGTCCTGTATGTCTTAGGGTTTACTCTGCATGGAATCAGCGTGGGACCCAACTTGACAAAGCAAAATGTGATGGCGGATAAGGTTCAGCGTTCTTTACAACAGCAAAAAAAAAAAAAAAAAAAAAAAAAAAAGAAAAACCATAGATATCGTTGATCTGGATACATATATGCCGGACCAATTCCTTGCAAAACACAACATTATAGCCTCATTTTGCGTGCATTGGAAACAACAACCTGTGTTACACACATGCGAGACGTGTGGTTAAAGAAACACCAATATTGAGAACTTGAAACCTCCCCTAGCTCGGCGCCCGGGGCAATTGTCCCCCACCCCTACCCCTCGCGCCGCCACTGAGTGTATACTCCTCACGGATCCGAGAGTAACCGTTTCTAACAATGGAGACTGTTTCAGTAAATTATTTGCTCCCTTCTATTATTATGACTATTTGTTCTGATCTGAGAATACAAACTCGAATATGTGTGGGTCAACATGTATAAAGCATGCTTTAATTGTCAGAATGTCTCTCAAAGCTGAATAGGTCAAGATAAGGGGACATATTAATCTAGTAATAATACAACTGTGTATTATGCAAGCCGCCATGACGAGTTTCCATCGTTTCTGTTCTTGCCGTTCAATTTACTCGACAAAATACAACTTACTGCGGATGCTAGTTTCACGAATGTTGTTCTTATCGAATTTACTCTTAAATTTCGATCATCAATAAATTCAGCATATTTACACCAATCTTTTCTGGTCAAGGTTCCGATATGTTTATGGTTTGATCACCGTATCTGAAGTTGCACCATAAATTGTTCGCGATTGGCCAGTCAGTGATGAGCATGTTTGATCATGTTTTTTCACCAACTTTCACATCTGTGATATTATAAACGCGCACATTCCTCGCCTAATTTAAAAATGATAGTTTTGCCGATTAAGGGTTGATAATTATGTCAGCCGATCGGAATCAGTGTTATGCAAAATGGGAAGCATGCTATTTTTAGAGCAGCGATAATCCCTCTTACTCGTGTGTACAAAATTTTACATAATATCAAACTTTCCCTTCTGACAATAACCCCACACCACTTAATGTATTGTTTTAAGCTATGTAGAATGTTGAAGTTATGAGTTACATTATGCGTCTATTTTATATTGGCATTCATCTAGGTGTCGGAATTTCCACAAACTCTAAGTGTACCGGATATACATAATCTTTCACACTTGGCCGGCAATAGCACTGTCAGCCGATCATTAAAATTTACAAATCTGCGATGTTAAATTTGACTGAGAGTTGAACGTCGTCGGTGATCCATCAATTAACGGTACGGCCCGGGAAGTCGCAAGATCACGTGACCATTGAAATAGGAATTGCTTTTTATACATATAATGCTGCAGAAACGCTTTTTTTATACAATTGCCCTAGCCAGTTTGTCGGTTCTTCCAATCAAATGAAGTCCATAAGACTTAGGCAATGAAATTTCTTAAACGAAATTTAAGTGCGACTGTGCCAAGTTTGGACTTTTTTAGAAAAAGAAAAAAGATATGACACCTCTGCAGAGTCGAGCGAACAATATTAAGCCTGTATGCATTATATATGTACTACCATGTGCCAAACAATATTAAGCCTGTATGCATTATATATGTACTATCATGTGCCAAACAATATTAAGGCTGTATGCATTATATATGTACTATCATGTGCCAAACAACATTAAGCCTGTATGCATTATATATGTACTATCATGTGCCAAACAATATTAAGCCTGTATGTATTATATATGTACTATCATGTGCCAAACAATATTAAGGCTGTATGCATTATATATGTACTATCATGTGCCAAACAATATTAAGCCTGTATGCATTATATATGTACTATCATGTGCCAAACAATATTAAGCCTGTATGTATTATATATGTACTACCATGTGCCAAACAATATTAAGGCTGTATGCATTATATATGTACTATCATGTGCCAAACAATATTAAGCCTGTATGCATTATATATGTACTATCATGTGCCAAACAATATTAAGCCTGTATGTATTATATATGTACTAACGTGTGCCGAACTACTACTCTCAAATACACGAGATTATTCATTTCCTTACTTTAAATTGCAATGCTTGTTTACAGCTACTGTAATTCTGACCTCCTGGACACCCATGCGCGTTAATGAAGAAATTATTTATAATATTTTTTGACAGTTTGGAGCAAAAGGCAATACTACTAAGCTTGAAATGTTTACTTAGGCAATGTCTGCTGAGAGTAGTGTTGTAATTTGAAAATCACAATGCGGTGAAATTCGACCTTACGCGAGAAAAAAGATCGCTCCGCCTACCGAATCACGTGACTTGACGACATGATAACCTCTGACAAACATTCAGTGTTTGACAAAGAAATTTGTTTCAATTTCAGTGATAGGTTTATTATAATGTAACCTCCATCAGGACTAGTTCACTGCCACGACCGAGTTTGGGAGTAGACCATTCAGTTTCGTTGATAAGGAGGGATTCCCAGTTAAATGGTTCTGTTCGAAAATTATTTCAGCTGGAACAAGTACAAGCTAGTGACACAAAGCTGACATCTGCATTACTGGCTTTTAAGAAAATAATGAAAAAAATAGTGTCAGATTTTAAGCATATCGGTAATTCCATAGCTGTGTGATTATTTAAAACTTGAACGAAAGACCAAAATGTGGAAATATATTGGACTTAACTTTTCGAGATAAAATGATCGGGTGATGGCAATGAGGGACTGACTACAAGTGCTCCTGGCATAACGAATGTCCGACAACATTTGAAAAATTTGTTCTGAACTTTGGTTGATTGATACGTAAAGGCTTTGTTGACTTTGATATGCTTCCTATTATATACCAGGTTCTTCAACAACTTGCCTTATTACACGTTATCATTTCAAACGTGCCTAAATGACCCTGGATATAAATGACAATGTTGTGAGCAATGTGACTATTCAGAATTTTGACGTTACGGTTACTTTGCGAGTCTGAGCTTGAATTTCAGGTGACCTAGCAGGTTTGAAGTAGCTCCTTTGCAAACTAATTCAGAGTTATATAGGTTACATTTCGCCAAAAATGTAATAGCATAAGAAATCTATTGTTATTTATATGGGTTTTTTATTTTCTTTTCTAAAAGATAATTTTCAAAGTTTCAAGACGTCAAAAATTGTCCTCTTTTTGTTAAGAAAAGTGTTCCAACAAATTCATTTTAGGGATAAACGTTCTGGATCATCTATGTAAACGAAAAGAAAAATAAATAAATATGCCAATGGTTCTCTTTCAGTAAAATTTTACTCACAGACAGACGGACAGATACGAGCATACTCTTCAGCTGCGGAATAAAAGACATTTCCGTGTTCATATGAATTTAAGTAAAGGTACATAATAATTAAGGAAGCACCGACACCTACACCATTAAAAATTATTTCATCATCATCATCATCATCATCATTATCACCACTGTCTTCATCATCACAATTTGGACACAGGTACGGATTTTTCCTCCTTATATAGACTTTTCTTAATACTATCGTATATACGAAGGGATTGTCCAAATCTTCATACTATCGTATATACGAAGGGATTGTCCAAATCTTCATACTAGCGGATATATACGAAGGGATTGTCCAAATATTCATACTAGCGGATATATACGAAGGGATTGTCCAAATCTTCATACTAACGGATATATACGAAGGGATTGTCCAAATCTTCATTCTAGCGGATATATACGAAGGGATTGTCCAAATGTGTGGATTTTATTCATGATCGAAATCAAGATTGTTAAACATCAATGTATGCTTATACTGCTCTTTACGTGTATCTTGTAATTGAGAATATTTACACCTGAGGGTTCAATTACACACACATGTTCATACACACACACTCGCACATGATCAATTACACACATATGTTCATACACACACACGCTCGCACATGATCAATTAAACACACATGCTCATACACACACACTCGCACATGATCAATTACACACACATGCTCATACACACACATTCGCACATGATCAATTACACACACATGTTCATACACACACTCGCACATGATCAATTACACACATGCTCATACACACACACTCGTACACGATCAATTACACACACATGCTCATACACACACACTAGCACACGATCAATTACACACACATGCTCATACACACACACTCGCACATGACCAATTACACACACATGCTCACACACACACACACGCACGCACACACACACACTTGCACTTAAACATGAGAGATGCCTTTGTTCCTTTACGACATACAATGGATAGATTAGTCTATGCCATATGCATGCACTAAACAACAATGACTCCCTGGTTTTGACAGTGAAGGGACCTTTTTATTTGACCAGATTTTACAGACAGTGTAGATCGTAGACGGTCAGATTTAGTACAGTTTGAATTGGACAAGTGTCAATTCTATTTTTTATAAAGACTTTGTCAGGAAAATAGCATTCTTACCATTATCGATTTTACCTTTACCTATTTGTATAGGTCCACCATTATGTTTTAAGTTTTCCCTCCGCCTGTTTGTTACGAACTTCGTTTCGGTACAAAAACTCCAGTTCTCCACCATCCACAATTCATACACATTGTGGATGGGTTAGAAAGACGCCTATTGCAGGTTAAGATAACACTGACTGCACTCCCCCAAAAATTTGGTGGTGTACAAAAACATTAGTTGTACATTACAGACCTAAAAAAAAAAAAAAAAAAAAATTATGGTTGAATTGCATTTGGGGTAAGAGAGAAGTCTTTCGATTTGTTGGTCAAGAGCTCAAAGATCAAGGTTACTGTGACTGAAAGAAGAAATGGTTTCTGCACAATAATATTAGTTCTATACCTCGTACCTGGATCAAACTTTATGGTTGGATTGCACTTGGAAAAAGGAAGAAGCCGTTTGATTTTTGGATCAGGCGGTCAGAGGTCGAGGTCACTGTGACTGAGAGAAGGAAAATGGTTTCTGCAGAAAAAAAAAATTTCTCGACCATATACCTTCACCAAAGTTTCTTTGACTTACATGCTGGCAAGAAAAGCTTATTAGGATCACTATGACTGAAAGAAGAAAAATGTTTTGTTTTGCATAATAACTTTAGTTCTAGACCACGTACTGTAATAAACGTCTGTGGACGTATTGCACTTCAAGGTCAAGTATGAAGGTTTCTGTTGAAACTTTATTTTTGAATCTTTAATATCTGAAAACTCTATACTCTTTGTTATAAATTAATTTTGAAACGTTTACGAGTAACTGTATTTAAATGTATGACTTTCGCAAAGGTTTTCACAGGTAATACCTCCCCCTGATTTGTATGCGAAAGTGGCTTACCAAAAAAACAAAGAACTCTCTAACTGTTTAGATTATGGTGGTAGGATTTTTCCATAGATTATAAAATTAAAAATGATCGAGTGGAAATTGAAAAAAATTGAAATGACTAATGCTACACCTACGATCAATACGCCCATCGATAAGGAAATGTCAATTATTGGAAAGAATGACAAAAATACTATGGATTCAAACACAGAAACGCAATTCGGCCTATTTTCTAACTTGATATTATATAATCCGCATTGAGGAAATAAAAGCGGCAGATCCCTTTTTTTAGTAAAAGATTGTCGACAATAAATCTCCTAACAAAATATTTCATCATTATAGTTCTACTTGATATTTCATTCTCTTATTTCTTCATCCTAAATCTATAAGGCAAAGGTTTAATGAAGAGATATGTTTGCAGTTCAAATTTCTAACCCTATGAAAGCAGACGACTTATTTTGCAATACGCTTCCTTTTTATCTCTCGTTCTCTCTCGCTCATTTTCCCTCCGATGATTATCTATATGATATGTCTAAATCCATTTTTGAACGTTTAGAATGATGTGTGATGGTTTGATTGCTTGTAATACGTTTCGATACTATTATAATGAAAAGTAGGAACTACCATGAAAACTCTTCATAATACTTTCTGGTTTGACACAGAATAATCAGTAGATCCCTAATTTCCGTATATTTCTTCATTTAGAAATTAAAAAGGAAAACAATAGGCCTTTTTATTCTGTTTTGACCACAGTTTGTAATCATATTCTGCACAAAATCAGGATTTTTTTTATCTAAATGACCATGCAATCAATACACTTTTATATTAGTGGCTAGTCAGCTCGTTCTAGAATGACGTCACATATAGCAGCAAACAGAGTTTATTCAACGGAAGTAATGCAGTCAGTTATTTTGTAGAATCTAACTCGTCATTACTGTTCATGGTAAATTTCATGAACTTGGTTGGAGTAAATTTTACCAGAGAAAAGGATGTTTGATCTACACATAATGTAGAAAAACTAAAGGGTGAGAGAGTGGGTAGACAATGCTCATTTTACACCAATGGGCGAAATAGACAATTAAAAATAATACTTTTTTTTAAAGTGTCATATCAGTAGCCATGCAGTGCATGTTGTAGATTGTATTCTTAAAGTTCTATATCAATCACTATTAATTTTATCCTTTACTGTGCTGTTACTGACTGGTATTTTCTGGACGTATTTGCTAAATATAGAAACGTAATCTGAGTCATAGTTATGGGGTTTGCAATTGGATGTACTCTATACCACTCTCAACAGTGCAATTGGTTTTCAGTGCATAATCGAAACATACTTTTGTTATACGAGTATATTTACGTTTTCTTTTCAGCAAAAGTTACAATATAAATAAAAACCAGGATAGTATTAATTGAAATATTATTAGCAATAACTGTACAAAGGAATCTACGTCTTGCACTGTACCCTCTTTAATAGAGGGATTTCTTATTGGATGTGAGTTAAAAAACGAGGGACATAGAATGACGCAACACATGATATAAACAGTGGGCGTCTTTAAATTTTGGCAGTACATGTCAGTGTTTACACTACCATTACAAGAAGTAGGCAGGTGCGAACAAACTATGATATGGAGTTTCCCAATATTGGAAAGCACTGTGGAAATCCAGATTGCAAATTCGAGAATAGTGAAGACGTCTTTCGCTCTCGTGAGAAAACGCGAGACATTGGGAGAGAACATTTGTATCCTTGACAACCAGACATACAGGTAAAAACTAGAGATTTATCGGCTACGGCCAGGGTTGAGCATGTACACTTTCACCTTTGAAGCCACCTGCTATCAAAATAAACTCCATAACCATCAACATGTATGCATTTTTACGCTCGTCAGTGATCGTTGAAATCGAATCACAATACAGCAAAGCCGATCCTTCAATGATTAACACCTTTAAATTCACACCAAGCCCCAGTGGCGTAACTTCAAATTGTGCCCACACATCCGCAAACATTTAGAGTGGGCCCCCGTCAAATTAATGTAAACCGGGATATTGACCTCTCCACCCCACCCCCACCCCGCATTGCGGGGGCGGTAGTTACGCCACTGCCAAGTTCCCATGTCCACAACACTTGACCATGAAGTGTTAGTAAACGCATACAAAACAGAACTAGGAAAATATGGACAGCCGTTTATATGCATTGCAGGCCAAGACGTAATCTAAAACTCGAATAGCACAAATTTGTTTCTGCACTAGAATCATCCCCTTGTGCATACAACGCAAAATCACACATTCTTGACACCATTGTAAATAATGAGGGAGAAACATGGAGTGGAGATAAGGTACAAATATCTTCACAATTGAACATTTACCCCATGGCTAATCATACGAAAATAAATAGTGCGACCGGAATGAAAATTCCAAAGTTTGTCAAATCTTCCCTTTCCATACTACATTATATTACGTAAATGTTCTTTTTTGAGATAAAATAGACCATATCATTCAAAGAAAATACATATCTCTCTCTCTCTCTCTCTCTCTCTCTCTCTCTCTCTCTCTCTCTCTCTCTCTCTCTCTCTCTCTCTCTCTTTGCGGCGCTTGTTCCTGAGCTGATTCCCAGCAGCAACTTTTTATTATTCTTCTAGTGAGTTGTGTTCGTTGACGGTTTCTAGTCAGCAAGTTCGTGTAAAAGGAGTTAAATATTTGGTTCATAAATGTTTCAGCTGCGACGGATACAAATTGTTAAAAATTTATTAACATTCTATTCAGAAAAAAATGCAGCTGTACATCGCAAATTAAAATGATCTTACAAAAAAGGAAGAGTACAAATGTGTAGATATCTCAATGATGCTAGTGTATGAATTATTACCCATTAGCGCAAAGATGCGAACCCTATATGAATGCAAGGCATAGGTAATTTATAGTGATGTATTCAGTACAACCTAGGGGTTCGCGTGGATTACGGACTTTTTATTTTAAAAAATATTAAATGATCAGCGAAGCTGTTTAGATTCTGTCAATATAGCAGTGCAGTTGGCGGCAGTAGTCGTGAACTAACTTTGCACAAAGATTTGACTTTCAGATTACCAGCAAAACATTATTTGGCTAAGGGTGAGTCCAACATGTAGTTAGACTAAATTTAGCCACATTATTTGCTCTAAAATGGAAAAAAAAAAGGTTCGAGTAGATGAGACAGTTCTCGCCACGCTCGGATTGTTCTTTGCACATGTTTTTGCCTCGACGAAGACAGCATTGTTCGTAAACAGTAATGTCGGGTTTGTGTACAGTTGGTGTCAATTTTTTTTATAAATGTCACGTGCTATCATTCTTATTTTGCAATTCAAAGTATGCACATGTAAATTATAAATATTTGGTTTCGTGCTTGGTCTCTTGTTATTTTTATTTGTTACGACTCTAGGTCTTAAAATTATGTAACAGAAAGAAAGTGACACCAACAATGTAAGTAAAATCAACAAACAGTTTATTTCTAGACAATTAAAGCGAAAATTAAAAAGACACAGTAACGCGAATTAAAGTCCAGATAATCAAATAATCCTAAGTGTCCTAATCACAAGTCATAAATATAGAATGTTCCGAATGAATTCCAGTAGCCCTGAATGTCCTAATGTGCTAGTAGTCTTGAATGTTCTAACGTGTGAGCAGTCTTGAATGTCCTGATATGCCTGAATGATGTAATCCAGAATATCTTTGATTGAATTCACATAAATCCCAAAGTCAAGTATTAATCCAAAATGAGAATGAGCACTTTTGGTAATTCCAAAGAAGATTTCAAACAAATAATTCCTTTCTCTGAATTTGCTCTGCTTTTCACAACTGTAACATCTGATTACTAAACAAATTCCTTAATAAACTGATCTTAATAATATGATATTTAGCATAGGAATGAGATCTTGTTTACCAAACCTATATAAATATAAGGATGTCACCCGACAGAATATTCTAGAATATGAGTAACTCTAATGGAAATTTCTTGTGCGTACCTGACTTTCCTCACATCAAGATATGGAAAATTCAAATCCAATTGTTAAATGCTTTGTAAACAAGCCTGACCTTGAACTCAAATGCTGTAAATATGTTGTTTACAAAATGTCCACTAAAGTACAACTTACCTCATGGACACATATTATAAATTCAATATACATAACTCATGTGAGAAAGGACGTGTGCTAGTCGACACCAATGCTAAATTCCACGTTTCCCTAGAGAGGTTTGTATAAATGCGTCAATGCCACATGATGTTCATGAATAAGTTTAAACAGATTTTTGTGAGTGATTCGCAAATAAAACTTCTGCTAAATTAATAGATTCTATTAGTTATTCCTTTCTATACATGGTTTCAAAAAATACTCTGAAGTATTTAATAAGACATGAATGGTTACCATAAGAAAAATATTGTGGAGAGACTATAGAAGTCGGACAAATACGTCGTGCATTTCTGTCAATTGATAAAGTGTGGAATATGTTTGTAGAAGAAACAATTCAGAAAATTGATAAGAATATGTAATTGGAAAAGTGGGCAGAAATATTGCACAATGTGTGAAATT
The DNA here is from genome assembly GCA_029931535.1 of Margaritifera margaritifera. Classification (NCBI taxonomy): domain Eukaryota; kingdom Metazoa; phylum Mollusca; class Bivalvia; order Unionida; family Margaritiferidae; genus Margaritifera; species Margaritifera margaritifera. The sequence goes on along the minus strand of JAQPZY010001679.1, from coordinate 2,471,225 downwards.
CTCAGTCCATACAAAGCATTACATCAAAAGGCGATGGTCATGAAGATCATAATGACTAACGTCAACAATAGAGCCAGGACGACTTGATTGTGAAGTGACATCATCGACGAGGGTTGGTAATCCATTCGAAATCACCCCTTGGTATCATAGATCCACTCTGTGCAAGAAACTTACAGAATGTGATGCAAAAATCATATGTCCCATAGTCCCTGATATCGTATGCATGCAGCTGATGGGTATATATATATATATATATATATATATATATATATATATATATATATATATATATATATATATATATATATATATATATATATATATATATATATATATTCATCATCATTAATTATGTATTCTGATATTTTTAAAACTGTCCTTTTGCTAGAGTTTTAATTTTCATAAATCGAAAAAGAACTTCTTAATTTTATATGTTTACTGGCCGAAGAATGTATCGCATGATCAACAAGCTTTCAGGTGATAACTTGTTAAAAAGTACCAGAGTGCACTTTGTTAATAGCATAAGTGTGGGATGTGGTCTATAGATTTTCTTCAAAATCGTCCTATCATTCATATTTCCGATCTAGTCAGTGATATTATAATCTTATATTCTACCATTATATAACCCCTTCAAAATGGCGGGCGTCTTCCTGAACAAATTTTGTCCACATCGATGTCTGTTAAACTGTAAACAAAAAGGTCTAAAGCGAATTTGGATCAAGTTTATATGTGTAGTTTTACGTGGACTATAGCACGCTTGAGGTTAGTTAATACTGCCCTTTCCGCATGATACTTTCGTTCATATAGTAATGTGAGAGTAATAAACAAGATATACATCAATCAAAGGTTACCATTTTCTATTTTACGAAGTAAAAATGATAGATGATAAGTTTAGTGCCACTAAATCAGCGTTGACAGTCTCTACGAGGTTTACATCAATATTCGCCTGCCATGTTTGCTCTGTCACAGACTGGTTCTTAAATTCTCATTCACTTCATAGTACAGTTCAGAACTTGGTGTGAGTTCAACTATAGTTATGGAACCAGTCTAAGATGAATGACACTGCAAATATGGCTGCCAAATAGAAGAACTAAAATAAAAAATGTATTTACTCATAATAAATAAGATGTCATTTATGACCGTGGATGTCAGCCAAAAATCAAAAATATGGTTATCATAAATGATTTTGGTCAATATCTAACCACACTTCTGAGAGAAATTTGATTGACATGATAACAGACAGCAGATGAAAGTACACATGAATATACATTAAAGTTCACCAATATTTTACTTTTACAGGTCTTAAAGTATTCCATTGTATTTCAATTAAATTTTTGACCTTGTACACGTTTTGCATGTAAGATATTTATAGATCTTGAATAAAATTCACTACAGAAAAAGTTGATGGCATGACATCATAAAAGACTCACTTCTTGGGTAAAGGTGTCTGGTTCAGATCGAAAGCAATTTGATGTGGTGCTATTTCGATCGATCGCAATAATAAATTTCCACATCTACTCCGATATATATATATATATATATATATATATATATATATATATATATATATATATATATATATATAGAAGATAGATTAAAGACTGTCTATGACATTCATATATACATTGCTTACAGTTTAATTATTTGTTTAAAACAATAAATATTGATTTTAAATATCTCTAAATTTAATGTCAAAGTTTATTTTATACTAGACTCAAAAAATCTAACAGCCCTTTTCATTCACGAAACGAGATTTTATTCATAATGGCAAATCACATCACATATTTGCAAAGATACAAGTGCGAGAAAAAGGTCTACACATAGGCTGCGTTATAGATTAGTGTGTGTTCAAACACAATGGCCTAACGCTTTTCTTGAAGTTATAGATTAATGTGTGTTCAAACACAATGGCCTAACGCTTTTCTTGAAGCTCTAGATTAATGTGTGTTCAAACACAATGGCCTAACGCTTTTCTTGAAGTTATAGATTTATGTGTGTTCAAACACAATGGCCTAACGCTTTTCTTGAAGTTATAGATTAATGTGTGTTCAAACACACAATGGCCTATAGATTTATGTGTGCTCAAACACAATGGCCTAACGCTTTTCTTGAGAATAACATTGCTCGATAATGAAGTGTCGTACAAACTGTGTCGAATTTCATCTGCAACTATCTTCAAAATAAATATATGGGACATCCTAAAGTCAATTACGTTTTGAAAAATTGCATTTTAATTGATTAAAAAGTCTGAAGAAGGTTTTTTTTTAAATAAATCACGAAAGCACCAAGTACGACTACAAAATTCTATTTTAATTGATTGCTGTCTGTTTTTAATAATATACGCAAGAACGGCATTTTCGCTGCTTTTTTGCATTAGCAACTTAAATAAATCTACAATCAGCGGAAAAGACCATATTATATGGCCAGCCTATATAATATGCAATAATGACGAACTAGGCAGTGGCGTAACTTCAAAGTGTGGGTCCCCCCCCCCCCAAACATTTAGAGTGGGCCCCCATCAAATTAATGTAAAGCCGGATTTTGGGCCCCCTCCTTGGCCCCCCCCCCCCCTCCCCCGTATTGCGGCTACAGGGGCGTTAGTTACGCCACTGGAACTAGGTCAAAATCCAGAACGTATATTTACCGCTTTACTCAGGCAAACTCCAACTGTATCTAGCTCACAGGTAGGATAATATTTATAATCGGAAACTTGCTTTGTTGTTTTTCTTAATAATGGTGTATTCATCTAAAGGTTTTTCATTCCATCAGCTTACTGGTATTTTACATGATGCAGAATTGGCTTATTCACTGAGTTGTTCGATTGGTCGGCTTTAGAATGAGTGGGCGGGATTTTCACGGTACTCATATTGTTTGTGTGTATATATACCTACGATCCGGAGCTAGACCATTGTAAAGTGTACAAGGGTATCGAAAGGTCAATCACGCCACATTCTTGCAAAGAGGTATGTGCGAGAAATAGTTATTTTTCCATTTATTTTTTATGTCCGTAAATTTCGCCAAAAAGTTTATTTTCGGAGTAGAATCTACTTTACCTGTGATTTGTAATAATAAACACGTACTAAAAGTGTTCCTTTATTGTTATAAATCAACACACACAAAACGACCCATTAAAGTTGGAATTCTGGTTATCAACACCCCACAGTTATATTTACGTATATATGTATTTGTGTATTATTGATTTTGAGGTTTACACAGGTTAATATGTAAGCGCATGTGTGCGAATGGACTTCTCAGAGAATACAGTTTATATTTTCACAGATTCAACAGCGAAGTCTGTGTTGATTTAATTTAATTTTATTTAATTTTAATTTTATTGATAACAAAAGAATAAAGGCGATTACAGGTTTAGTTTGTTGGTTTAATTTCCACTTTTAAAATCTTGTTTATATCTTCTTCAGCTGACCTCTTCACAAAATGCATCCTCCAGTAGAAATCGTCCTTTCTGTAGAAAACCGTATATCTCCTGTAGAAGACAGACAAAGAGGAGTCCATTATAGTGAAAAAAGCGTCCATTCAGAGAATGTCTGCGATCAGTTTAGGCTACTCAGTGTGTCGACCTATGAAGAGGAATACCTTTACAAAAAATCAGAGGCAACACATGCGTTTACAGATGAAATAGCTTTTGATGGAATCGAAACTATGAAAGTCCTGAGCATTCAAGACATGGATGGTGACACGTTCCTACATCATGTGATAATTATGGAACAAGAAAACCTTGCTATCAAATTGATCGATCTTCTTTGTAATTCTGACCTGTTGAACATTTCCAACTTTCTTTTTCAAACACCATTACATTTGGCTGTGATAACACGACAGACAATCATTGTAAGGAGGCTTCTGGAAGCAGGTGCACTTACGGACCTACAAGATCACCGTGGTGATACTCCTTTACATATAGCCTGCCAAATAGGTGATTCTGAAATGGTTTCTATTCTCATAGGCAATGTATCACCCCGATTGTATCTACAAATAAGAAACTTTGACGGATTAAGATGCCTGCATCTCGCAGCATTCCAAAATAACACGGAGATCGTCAGAATCCTGTTGGATGGCGGGGCAGATATTAACGCCGGGGATGCAAAAAGTGGACGAACAATTCTTCACTGGGCGGCGGAGTGCGGCAAAGGAGAATTAGTAGATTTGATATTGTTTAGGAAAGACGTGGATATTAACAGTGAAACATATGAAGGAATCACAGCATTCGAGTTGGCAAGAGCAAATGGCCATCTTGAAATAATGAGAAAATTCAGTGAGAAAAATTAATTTGATAATTAAATGGTTAGACGAATGTCAGGTGTGCTCCGCTGCTCTCATTACTTTTAATCATAGGCAAACTATTCACAGCATAGAATGTCGGTGAACCTTTGTTGTACTCATTAAATTGCACTTTGTCGTAATGAAAAATATAATACTTGCTTTTTGCTCAGGGACGGATTTGGCTTTTTATTAATTATCTAATTTTACTTTTTTATCAATGTTTACAGCAGTTTGAACGCCATGTGTATTTCATGATCATCCTAACCGAATAAAACATTCAATTTTACATTACAGATCTATGTAGTTATGTACCCTATTGTACGAAAAGACACCAGAACAAAATGCCATTTTCAAGACAAGAAAGAAAGAAAATCAAATACAAGAACTTCGAAAGTGAAACTAAAAACAAAAAAGTTAATCTCGCTCAGTTTTCAATGCTTTGTATGTGTTTACCTGCTAATGGCTCTTACAATATTGACACGTGATTGAAGGACCTGAACGGTCTGGTTACTATAGCTGCATGTTTCATTTTAGAGTAAACATAAAACATGTAGGTCTATTGTTTGGTTGATGTGTAATAGATCGTAGATCTTTAATATAGATAAACTCTGATAATTCTAAGCATGTAGTGAGTGTTTTCAATATGTATCGCTTATACATACCCATTCAGGTCAGAAGATTTAAATTATGATTTATTTCTATGCCTCTTTTGTGTACAGAACATTTGATTAGAGTCACTTAATCACATATACTACAGACATGGTTTAATTAGTCCCTAGTAATCAATAGAGGTTATGCGGTGACATTGTTGAGACTTACATTTCCAGAGATAATATATCAAAGAATAATCTTCCAGATTAAATAAATTACGTTATATATTTGCTATCTTTCCTATTTACTTTTTATTTATTTTTTTAAAAGTGTATTATCTGGGAGAATCCCGTGAAAAAGTGTATAGCGGCAGTTTCTTAGTTTTCGGGTCTTTTTTGAGGATGTAAATGTTTTTGACGTTATTTACCCATTCTGTATATTATTTATCGGTTTCCCATTATTGTAGTCCTTGATATTTTAAATAATTGTTTCTTTACCTAGTAATTTCTTATATAATAATTTTGATACTGACTGTAATCTTAATATCAAAAGAATCAAAGTATCATTTTGTTCGAAATTTGTAAGAGTTTCTACTTGAACTTCTTTGATTTACTTGAATTATTCCATTGTATGTTCAAGGACGTTTGAATCCTATGTCTGGCTCTAAATTCGTCCAGTGAAAAATATATCACTTCTGATTTTTTAAAACAAATCATTAACATTTATCTTTTTATACCACTTTTCGAAGACTATGCATTTGTTATTTATTTAAAATCTGAATCAAACCACAAAATTTAATTATGTGATTAATCGTACATGATTACTTCTCCATTTTCATAATGAACCTCAGATCATGCACCAAAATGCTTCCCAGGTGGCACTCTCATGTCTCTCGAAACGCCACTTCCACCACAAGTTTAAATTAGCTACTTTGTTGCCGACCCACCTGCTCTTGTTTTTATACCTCATTTTTAAGAGATTCTCAAAAAGTAACGGAAAATATAGAAATGTTATGCCTTTATCCAGCAACTAAGTACGACAGTTATTAGAAAGTTGACCATGAATATTATTTCCTGAGGAGGCATCAGGAGTATTTTTAAAACATCTGTCAGTCCAACCATCTGTCTGACTGTCTGTAAATCTGTCTGACGGCGCGTCCATCCATCATGCCTTCTCCTCCATCATAGGGTGGAATCACACAAAACTTGGTAAAATACTTTTCCACGTTGTGGTATGGTACTAGAGGAAACATTTGTTGGGCTCCACACCTTGGTGATCCAAGAGAAGGGTCACAAATGTATATGTCCAAAATCATGCTCGGTAGGGACGGACAAAGGTTGGTTAAAGGTGCATAGGATTTTTTTTCCAGAAACCACCCATGTTGAGTCTCAAATGAAAAGAAGTCCTTATTTACGTAGACACCTTTACTCCAGTATCCTTAAGATAAGTGGAACAACGTGATTTTTTATTTTGTTTGCGATGACATCAAAATAGTTCTAGCTTTACAAAATTAGATAAGAATCTTTTAATACTGGAAAATTATTCAGTCTCCGAATAAATCAGAAACCTTTAAATACGAGGCGAATATTAGGAAAAGTACTTTTTCTCGAATCACAACAATTTTCGAGATTAATAATTCCATTAAATCAGAATACCACTTCGAATAAGTCATAATTGACAAACGGGACAGTTACTTTACCATAAATGAGAATTTGTGTGTTATATTGCAAAAGCTATAATATGACAGTTTTTTATATCTGGTTTTGTCAACTATTCAATTTTGTCATCTTCATGTTCTGTAATGTACTGTGACACTTTCTTCTTAACACTGAGATTAGACATAATGTGATCTATAGAGTGCATTTGTGTTGTTCACAATGGTTAACTAAATGTGCGACACCAATATAAGACTAATGATGAACATTCTGTTATCAATGGCTTATATTTAGGAACAAATATAATAATATGCAACCGAAAATTGTACATTATTGTAATTCGTATCACAGTGTCATGACCATGCACTATAACCTAACTCCTTTTTTTGTATGACTAATATTGACTTTCTATATGATTCCATAGACGGAGCAAAATAAGGATAATATTATTATTTTGTTTTCTGATAGCTGCAAAATTTTCAATATGAGCTAAAGAAATTATTTAATAAAATTATAAAATGCAAATGCCATATATAATATATGAAAAACGTTTTGACATATCGAATATGTTTCATAGTTTTCTTCTATCTTACCAATTAGAAATGTTTTTCTATAATTTAAGATCAAACGTGCTTAGGTGCCAGATAAGTGATATGCAGAGGCTATAATTTCAATGCCTAAAAAACCCCACTCTGCTCAGTAAGAGAGAGAGAGAGAGAGAGAGAGAGAGAGAGAGAGAGAGAGGGAGGGGGTGGGATATAAGTGGCTGTTCCCTTCTAGGAAACTGGATCGCAACTGGCTGTAGACCTTCGCATAATCGAACCATTCTCAAGATGGATACAAGATACAACCGTTATTCCACCCAGCCTAACTTAACCAGGTCACATTGTGACAGATGAGGAATAAAAATGAATACACCATTAATAGGTAAACATGCGTGTAAGAAGATAAATTAATTATATGAATTAGTATAATCCTCTTTTAGAGTGGAGAAGTTATGTAACTACAAACCTGTTCAGCGCACAAAGTGTATAAAGTAACTATAATACCATAAAGTATAATATATAATCATATATTGGTATGTAACTCGAAATTCAAACTAATTTATATTATATATTGTTATCTTAATTCATATTTTAGGACCAAATGAATTAAAAAGTAGAGCTATGTTATATATTTGAATTTTACCATTATAACTCAATTTTTATATATAGATTCATGTTTTAATTTTTCTGGAAATAAAACAAAGCACTGAAATTTAAAATAGTTGGTCTACAATAGAATTTGTTTCTTAACTACAGTTCTATTTTCTCTTTGTAGTAACTGCAGTCTTATATACATTGAGACTCATCGGCCAGGTCATTTCCATTACATGTTGTACATAGGCCTAATCTCAACTCTCCAGGAGTGTTTATCTATCTACCTATCTCTACTGGTACATGACAATATGAAGTTCTAAATTTAGAGTAAATGATTAGTATAGGATTTTTGGTAGACAAAGTAAAGTATCCTCAAAATTCGGGTTTGTTTTAAAAAAGTCTTTATTTAATACCCTTACTCGAAGAATTGTTACTGCTATTCCAGATTTAACGAGGCATATCATGTAGTTTGTTATTTATGGTTTGTATTAACCATTGTTTATTAGGGTATGATTTCTATACTATACTATACTATACTATACTATACTATACTATACTATACTATACTATACTATACTATACTATACTATACTATACTATACTATACTATACTATACTATACTATACTATACTATACTATATACAGATATATATATATATATATATATATATATATATATATATATATAATATAATATATATATATATATATCAACATTCACTAAATATACATTTTATACAATTTACTAAATTTATTGCTATTCTGTTCTGTCTCACATCATCTATTGTTACATATTGTTACACCATATATTACTTTTACATACTTGCTTTTTCTTGCTTTCTATTAATCTAAACCAAAAGTTAACAATATTTGTTTTCACATGAACAATAAATAGTTTTCTTCGTGTTTCACCATAAAATATTTGGATTTATACACCTCCTTTAATTTCAAACCTTTATATGTGACATTGATTTATTTTTTTTTTGCTTGTAATCTTTATAAGAAATAAAGTTTTGTAAACATTAACTTTGAGTTTCAAATTATGACAGTAATTACTAAAAGTATTGACCATGAACTGAAGATCCTTTTCATTATCGGCATGAAAAAAGGTATCAACAGCGCAAAAAAGTTTTAAAAATTTCAGATATCAATTGATTTCTTCATCTGATAGCTTGCAGTTTGGTGCCATTACAGCTTCTATAGTCAAAATAATCTTAAAGATCATTCAGATAAAATGAAAATTGTAGCGCGGAAAGATTTCCACCCTGATGAACACCTTTCATACATTATAAAGTTTTTTTTTAAAAATTGCATTAACGTGTATGCGTGATTTGGTATTACTTGTACATATCAGATATAATATTCAATAATTTCCCTTTCCTTCCACTAATCACAAGTGTTTTTTACAATCTAACTCGCCATACATCATCGAAGACCTTTTCAGAATCAATACATAAACAAAATCAGTAGATGGCGCACAAACGTTCTATCCGCTTCACAACAAAAATGAGACGATGGCATAACCGCAAGGCCTGGGAAGACCTAAGCATTTTGTTTTTAAATTGAAGCTATCGGTCTTCCTGTTGAGTTGAATTTTAACTGGCACTATCCGGAGTGCCCGAAACCCAAGCAAGGCAAAAAAAAAAAAAAAAAAAAAAAAAAAACAACGGTTGATGAAGTCACACACTGAACTTAATTTATGTATTAAAGTGATGGTTCAGACAATGAACTTTTAAATACACGTCTGAAAGAACCTTTATTTGCTACATCAAAATTGTAATTGCCATCTGAAATTAAAATAAATGTATAATACATTACACATACCTTTTGCATTAAGCTGTAAATTTATTTGTACACGCATTTGACCAAAAATAAATAAATTTTAAATTTTAAAAATAATAATAATTTAAATTATCAGTGTTCAGAAATAACTTTTGGCTCATTTGGTTCTCACAGTTTGATTCATGAAGGGCCAGTACAATGTGCGTTTTTAAATTTCATTTCTTCACATGTTTGAGTGTTGTAATACATGCAAAGAACGGTAACAACGTTTGTCCTGCCCCAGGAGTCTCTTTTGCACAGGATTAAGGGACTAAATGTGCAGTGTGATTATTATTATTATTATTATTATTATTATTATTATTATTATTATTAAGTAGGCAGTAAAACAATGTTGTGTTGTCCAAGAATGTAATTACTTATACATGTATACGGAAGCGACACATAAGGGCATATACAACTTAGTATAAATGTGGGACAACTTAAGATTGAATTATATCCTGAATTCCACAGTATTTTCTGAACGAACGTTCACTAGTAATGTGAAGTACTTCTTGCAAGATGCTTAGTATGGGTGCATTTACGTTTACAGGAAATGGGAGGTGTCATGCTTTATGGATTTTGTCTATCCACTTAAGGGGCGCGCCTTCGATTGAAGTATACACGCGTGGTTTCACTTTCAGTTTTATGTACGTTTTCATTGGCTAGTTGTCTCTATCCAGCCCACATGGTATGGTGTACGATATTGAAGTACCAGAGACTGTTGACTAATTATTACTATCCAGCCCACACGGTAATGAGTACAATATTGTTGTATCCGAGACTGTTGACTAGTTATTGCTATCCAGCCCATACGGTATGGAGTACAATATTGATGTATTCGAGACTGTTGACTAGTTATTGTTATTCAGCCCATACGGTATGGAGTACAATATTGATGTATTCGAGACTGATAATAATGTTCAATTTTTTGGGGGCTAAATCTTTTTTTCAATAAAGTCATCATTAGGATAAATGATTTTCTGAAATGTCCACTGCATTAATTCTATGATATGATAATTATCTTAGAGAACTGGACTTTACATTATTTACTTCTCGATGTTCGCCTCAGGTTCGATGCACCTAAGTTTTATCGGGGTGGTGGGTGGGGAAGGGTGTGGAGATATATGATTTGTAAAACAAATTGCCCGATTTCTTTGTATACTTGTTCATTTTCGGTCATAGCCTACCGTACAGTAAATCTGAATTTTTTGTGTAGAGTTATATTTGCAAATTGTGCCTCATTTGAGATAAATCTACTTTCTGTGTTTCTTATCTTTTGCGGATCAAGTGATTTTAATTTATTTGTCCTCTCGACATATTTTAATTCTTGTCAGCTATGACGGTTTCGTTTACTTTTTTCTTGTATTACAGAGACGTAATGATAGTACCCTTTTCAGATGTAATTATAAACTTGATAAATTTCAAGATATTGATATTTGCAATAAATCTATCATCCCCACATTGACACATAATGGATTGGTTGCCAACGAACTGTGCATTTTGTACTGTACAGAAACTGGTTGACAATTACTTACAATCGGATATACTTGTGTCCCGAATTTGATAAAACAGACGGGAGTTGTTGTGGTCATATTTTTACAATACATGTTTTGTTTGTTTTTAATATTTATTTTTCTGAAAGACCGACGAAAGAGCTAAAAGTAATTTTATCTATATTATTTGAAATTGATAACATTTTTTTTAGGTAAAAAATATGTACATATTTTACCATATTGTTTTGCATTATCTTTACAATAAATTATGATTTTATTTAACAGCAACTGTTAGTGATATCTTGCTGTAAAATATGGCTTAATGATTACATTGTATTAAGCTGTACAAATTAGTGTTAGAAATTACGTTTCTTGACTCTTCAGGAACTTAATGTATATCTCAGTATCAATGCATTTACAATCAGTATTAAGCGCACCTACTTCAGAGTAATAAATACATTATAGCCCTTTGCATAAACTTGAGATAATCTCTCTCAATCGACTATAACCACAAAATATTATGAAATTATCAATTTTCTTTTTTTTTTGGGGGGGGGGGGTAGGAAGAGAGATTTCGAAGTACATATCTGACGCTTTATTTTTGTTGGAATAAACTAATGTTTGCAATTCTTTCTTATATCAGATCTTTGCAAGAATGCTAACGAAACAACGTCTTGCAAGTACATCATATACGCGCACCAGTTTTATATTTTCTGTAATGTTTGTATTGCAATTACCAAGCTTGTATTTAAACGGCAAATCATCCATGTAACAATCCATTTCAAACACTTGTCTTCGTAGAGTTCACAGGTGGAGACAATCCATTTCAAACACTTGTCTTCGTAGAGTTCACAGGTGGAGACAATCCATTTCAAACACTTGTCTTCGTAGAGTTCACAGGTGGAGACAATCCTTAAAACAGTTGACTGTTAATATAGCAAAATATTGTAATAAACCTAGGGTATGAACTATTTGTATTTACGTTTCCGTTTATAGCAAAATATTGTAATAAACCTAGGGTATGAACTATTTGTATTTACGTTTCCGTTTATAACTTTGTTAGATTTAAGTGATTATTTGCTGATTATGGGGAGCCGGTGTTGGGATATTTCTCAAACCGAGTAAGTAGTCAGTTTCTAGGAACAGACCTCATAATGTACAGCATTCACGAGACTTTGTGATAGTATGGATTAGTTCCATAAAATGGACCCTCCCTAATTTCTTAGCAAAAGTAATTATCGGGATATTCTAATGTATAAGTGTTTAGTAATTTGATATAGAAATAAAAAATTTTGTATTAGGGTGTGTGTCGTGTTTCGTGGTGCGTGGTATAAACTGCCAATCTTCGGCTTGGAAAGGCTCACCGATGGGTCATACAAATGTGAAGCAAGAAAACCCATGCTAGTGTTAAATTAGAGTTTCGTGATATGTGGTCATTAGGTGATTAGAGGAAAATTGTTTGCAGTATTTGCGCGTTTAAGAACCCTTTAGTTGACAACAACTGTTTTCTTGAGGTTTTTGGAAATAGGGGAAACAATGGGCCTCAAGCTGGATTTGCACAGGCGTTGGTTGATTTGCTCGGTAGTGAGACACCTTGCGTGTAACAATATGACAACACCATTGTCTTTAGAAATGCATGAGATACATATAAGATATTCTTACTTCCCTTTCCTGTCTTGTCTTTTCCAGTTACGATATTGTTTACCATTACTATCTGTTATGCTTTTGAAAAGAAATTATACATGTACGCTAAACAAATACAGTTAGATGATGTAAATTTCGTTTAAACTGCTATACTAATGAGAAGGTGTGTTTATCTCAGCCTTTGAGATATAATCAATTCCCACAACGATATCAATAAACCGACTCGCAATTCATGTCAGACAAGTGGTGTGTTTTTCACGCTGAGGTCACCTTTTGTGGGTACAATAGACTTGATTCAAAACCAAAACAATACCACTGTGGATCTGATATCGTGTACGCTATACATTTAGCCAGGCGTGTGCGTATTATTTAGTGCCTGGATCAAGCTTTATGAATGAAGGCAGTGTTTACGTCCGTTTAATTTGACAATGATATATACATTATTATACGTATGTGTTTAATGTGAGGTCAATGAAGTCACAAACAGCAAGATGGTCAGGATTAGTGTGAGGTCAATGGAGACAAAAACAGCAAGATTGTCAAGGTTAATGTGAACTCAATGAAGGCACAAACAGCAAGATGGTCAGGATTAATGTGAGGTTAATAAAGACAAAAACAGCAAGGTTGTCAGGGTTAATGTGAGGTCAATGAAGATAAAAAGAGCAAGGTTGTCAGGGTTAATGTGAAATCAATGGAGACAAAAACAGCAAGGTTGTCAGGGTTAATGTGAGGTCAATGAAGACACAAACAGCAATGTTGTCAGGATTAATGTGAGGTCAATAAAGACAAAAACAGCAAGGTTGTCAGGGTTAATATGAGGTCAATGAGGACACAAACAGCAATGTTGTCAGGAATAATGTGAGGTCAATGAAGACAAAAACAGCCAGGTTGTCAGGAATAATATGAGGTCAGTGGAGAGAAAAACAGCAAGGTTGTCAGGGTTAATGTGAAGTCAATGAAGACAAAAACAACAAGGTTGTCAGGATTAATTTGAAGTCAATGAAGACAAAAACAGTCAAGTTGTCAGGGTTAATTTGAGATCAATGAAGACAGAAACAGCAAGGTTGTCAAGGTTAATGTGAGATCAGTGAAGACAGAAACAGCAAGGTTGTCAGGGTTTTCTTCGCTCTGACACTCACAATGTAAGACCAAACAGCAGAAAACAAAGATACTTTGAAGGAAACGAAATAACGCTAGAATGAAAGAAAGAAAAACCGACTGAAACGACAAACATGCAGAAAGCAAAGACACTTGAGAAAAAGGATAGATAGATGTAGACAGTAATCTAAACATTTCATCTTCATATTGGTAAAAAAAAAAAAGTACATATGACGAAGTTGTATATTTTGTATATCAGTGTATTTTCATTTCCGCATTGTGCAAACCCAGGGTATGTCTCTATGATCAACAAGTTGACAATAATTGCAATAGCTTGATATCATTATCAGAATATATCATTTTTCCAGGATGTAGAAATTCCAGTCAAAATGCATGTATGATTTTTCACAGATTACTTTGGAAGCCTATTATTTCGTGTTCACAAATTAACCTGTTATCATCTACAGTTTCCAAGAAATTCGCATGCCGATATCTCCTCCATCTGTTACGTGAATTCTAGGAAAATCTATTCTCAGTGTTTTGATTTCCTACATGTTTGTAGGTTATTCTATTACTATTCCCAAGCTTAACCTTCAATACAACTCAAATATACGTATTCAGTTCTGTTTTCATTGTAAAAAAAAATGTAATCTTCAAAATAAATGTGTCTAAAGCCTAGCTTCAATTAGTGAAATAATTAATAACAGCTTTGCTCTTTTTTTCTTATTACATTAAAAGTAAAACAGAAACAAAGATTTTTTTCCAGTTCCTTGCATGAACAACTAAATAATTGATGTATCCGCAAACTCCGCCCACCCATCACTCTGATATTGTGTACACTTTACGTTCCGCCCACCTGTCACTCATAATTTAATATATCTTTCATCAAATAATGGCCCGCTAACCACTACTGTCGCTGGCTAGGTGTGATTGTTAGGTGATTACAACAAGGTTGAGCTCGTGTCTTTTGGACCGTTATTATTGCCATAATATGACGTATACAAATTCAAACTGTCATAACCTCAAATATTTGTGTCTAATTTTCTTGAAATTTTCAGTATATACTGAAATTTCATTTTACTTTTAATGTGGAAGTTTTACGATGATACAGGCTTTTAATAGTACATAAGTTGCTATGTTATTGAGTAGGCGGGGCTATCCCAACTCCGCCAATCCATCAGTTGGCTTACTATTACACAAGGATATTAAAGGGGGAAATCCATGAACATTTTCACTTTTTATTATTAGATAGGTATTAACTTCATAAACACACAAAATATCAGCGAAGTTGGAGTTTTTTTGAGGACAAAAAAAAAAAAAAAAAAAAAAAATCATGCTTACAGAAATATTTTAATTTAAACTGTTGGAAATCTAGCGTATCTATAGTATGTAATGAAAGTTTAAAAAAAAAATTTAATGTAAATATATCTACTTGGAATAATCCCACTTAAATACTTAATATCAGTTAAGTAAGTTAAGTACTGGTTTAGAATTAAAAATTCTGTAAATATTATACACAGTACTGAGTACGGCATATATACAGTTAATTATTCAAAGTTAATCAAATAATAGAAATAATCGGATTACACTCCTAAATAATACTTTTCGTGAAGTTTGTATGTTTCCTCATTCTGCAAATTGCTCCAAGTTTATTCCAATTTTTGAAAAAAAGGGTTACAGATGCTTTTCTATCAGACTGAAACAATGAATTTGCAAATTTTTGATAAACTGTATCTATATAAACATGTAAAAACTGACTTTGGCCACGAAGATTATTTCAAATTCTTGTGCAAACACATATCAGATCTGACAAAACTCCGAGTGTCTTCTCATAATTTGAGAATTTAAACTGGGAGATATGGAAACAATAGAATCGATAGAAATGAAAGATATTGCATGCTATGTGACAACCATGATATTGAAATGAATATCCTTTTTTTAGTGTGTCCGGTATATACTTACTTACATGTAAATTTAATTTAAAAGTACTTCTGGAACAAACCATCAATGCGTAACTGACTTCAATTGTTAACTTCTGGAAATAAGAAAACAATATGTCCATTAGCCAACTTTGTTTATAAAGAGTTAAAAATAGGAGTTAGGTTAATAGTTACCGCTATTTGTTATTAATATTGATTATACTTGTCTACCCTCTCCTTTCCACCTTTTGTTTAATGAGCCTTTCTGAAATTCTGTTTAAAGTTGAGTTGTACGTACAGGATTTAATAACCACGCAATATATGTAGAATGGAATCTGTGAGCATGTACATGCTTATGAGAAGAATAATCTCTGTGTGTGTGTGTATTCCCAAGACTATTCCAAGCTACGTGCAAAGTGGAAACGACGCGTGTCTCGAACGTTAAATAAGGGCGTTTTATGTTTCACTTTCAGTTTCAGGTATCCTGTGCTTGGCTAGTTACCGCTACGCCTGGCGCATTCTCAACTTCGCAGGTCAATCCTTCGTATGTATGTTGATAGCTGCCAATTCGGACCACTTCGGCTGCTTACGAAACAAGAATAAACCGACAAGTTACGATTGATAAAACTATTATTTTTTTTCCATTCGTAACCTCTCGGTCAATCCTACAGTCAATACTATCGTAAAAATAGCCTAGGTGGTCCGAATAGATTGGGTTTCTCTTTTAGCAAAAACATTTCCGGCGAACAAAATGTATGATTTTCTGTAAATTACTGCGCCAACATACATCCGAGAAATAGTTTTATCTCGCAGAAATAGCCGATATAGTTCCGTATGGAACGCCATAGCTGTCTTATGTTTCAACTCAACTTAATGTAAGGTTCACCAGTCATGATTTGGGGTCAAATGATAATAGAAATGCTCCTTGAAGTGTTATAGGAGGTCAGCTGAACATTATATGGAGTTGCTAAGCCATGATATGATTTCAACTCAACTTAATGTAGGGTTCACACGGCACGATTTAGGGTCAAATGATAATACGAATGCTCCTTGAAGTGTTATACGAGGTCAGCTGAACCTTATATGGAGTTGCTAAGCCATGATATGATTTCAACTCAACTTAATGTAGGGTTTACACGGCACGATTTAGGGTCAAATGATAATACGAATGCTCTTTGAAGTGTTATATGAAGCCAGCTAAACCTTATATGGAGTTGCTTAGTCATGATATGATTTCAATTTAGCTTAATGTAGGGTTCACCAGTCATGATTTAGGGTCAAATGATAATACGAATGCTCCTTGAAGTGTTATATGAAGTCAGCTGAACCTTATATGGAGTTACTACGTCATGATATGATTTCAACTCAACTTAATGTTGGGTTCACCAGTCATGATTTGGGGTCAAATGATAAAACGAATGTTCCTTGAAGTGTTATACGAGGTCAGCTGAACCTTATATGGAGTTGCTAAGCCATGATATGATTGTGTTAATTGCTGCATTTTGTCAAGATTTCACTGTTCGATTCTGTACCTACATTATATATCATTATTAATACAGTGGGGCCTGTTGTCGGTTCTTTGTCAACGGTCATTGTCCGTTCCTGTGATGAGATTAACATTTAATAATATATTCCTTCATTAAGGTATAATATCATAATTCCATTATGATTGTTGATTTTCCGCATCATGATGTTAGTTTGTTATTATGTAGTCCTGTCAACTCATGCTGTACCGTTAATATTTTATTTCGATGTAGTCATTATTTACGTGTCGTTGTTAATATTGCATTACATGAAGTCAGATATAATTTCGTGTGGTCACTTAGCCATTATGTTGTGAGCGTTATGTTCACTCGGAATACTTCTAACTATATGGCTGCTTTGGCGGTGTACGGTAAATGTCTCGCTTCACATAATTGAAACTTTACCAGCGGTTTATTTCGGTAATATGTCATCTCGCTGCACAAAACAACTATTCACTTAAGCTTCAGAACGTTGTATATGGGTATATATTTGTCTTGAAAAGAGATCGTGTGATTTATCAATAGATCAAGAAACCACAAATGCACCGATTACCCAAGTGTTTAGGTAGACCGAGTCACTATCTAAGCGACTAAATCGGATCCGGAGTGGTTATGAAGGTTTAAACAAAATCTCTCTCTCTCTCTCTCTCTCTCTCTCTCTCTCTCTCTCTCTCTCTCTCGTAACATAAATGTATGTTTACGTTGTAATTCTTACATAACCGCGACTGTATCACCAGCTGCATGATATCGCTAAGGCGCCGACCATTTAGTTGTATTGAAAGCTGTATGGTAGTCCCAGTTCAAAGTATTTGGGATAAACAGTAGTTCATGAATATACTCCAATTCTCTTTGAAATAATAATAATAAATGTATGTGTATGAGACATACCTCCCCATTTATGGATAACATCTACACTAGTAAGCAAAATGTATGCATCAAGTTCTCCTTATGCTATCAATCCCGTTTCTTTTCTTATTACGTTGATTATACATGTACGTTTCACTTTTTAAAAGTGGTAACTGTTTGATGGACCAATCATATCCTTTGGATTTCATGCCCAATAAAAGTTAGTTTTATCTTTATGTTTGATGGGGGGATGGGGGATATGTATCTATCCAAAAATCATGCTCTGTTCTTGTATCATACATACATTCTGCTAAATCAATCATGAAATGTTATCATTGTAGATATGATATGACAACAAAACACAACAATTAAGATAACTGACAGTACAAAAGAAAACGCATGATGTCACAGGCCTATTTTTGCACGAAAACATACAAATAAGGCCAAAACTCAAACATTATCACAGTGTCAATGTCTTCTTTATTAATACATTAGAAAAAGAAGAAAGAAAAATGAATCAGAAGACTAGGGCATGAAAACTGCAGAAATCGCATGGGGCAGAAACCTCTATGGGCCATGCTTGGAACCAGTGTCCAGAAGCTTAGGGAAGCAGCACTCAGAAGTACAATGTAGTTTTTTATGTTTTTTTTTTTTTTAAATAATCTGAAAGGGCTCTAATTGATGCATACAATTTGGTCAATTATGGATCATTGGTAAATTGTATTTAGCCTTTTTTATTAAATTCAGTGCGCCAATAAACCATTTGCTCCCAGTTATCACAATCACCATTATATATACACACACACAAACACTATCCCACATACATACATGCTTACACAAATTGAGTAGGTTAATGCTTTGTAAAAACCATGCTTCAAAGGTAAAATATACTTATAAAAAAATAATTCTAACCTAAAAATTTGATGCGGAGGAATCAGTTACATGGAAAAAATAGGCATGTGTAAGGACTGGCAAATTGATTCATAGTTGGAGATATGTGTTCACTACGATTAACATAATTTAGGTATGTTAATCCCAGATGTGTAAAAATTGTCATTTCACAATATCAGACAGGCTCTTATTTAAAATATTCAAACCTCCTAGTCTTCCACCTTTACCGTCAAACCCTCCCTTTATGACCTTTATATGGCGGGGGGGGGGGGGGTGCGGACGTGTAAGCTGAGGGAACAATTACCTCATACACCGTTTCACTTATTCTCAGCAGACGAAACTCTAGTGGCAACGCACGTTGTACGCTTAGATTGAAGGTGCAGCTGTACAGTTCCCCCGTGACTCTCCCACAGTTAACGTTAGATGTTCCCTTTATTTCGTATATTTTTAATGAAAACAACTCTCCGACCCAATATGGTTCATTAACAACGCAAGTGTTTCAAGTGAACAAGCTGGTTCGGACCAAATGCCAGGCTGATTCGGACCATGTGAAATATTAAACTTAATAATATTTATCATGGTCCGAATCAGTCTGGCATTTGGTCCAAATCAGCTCGTAATTTGGGCCGAATCAGCCTGTGATTTGGGCCGAATCAGAAACGGTCCAAATCAGTCAGCATTCGTGTTTCATCTCCTACACTACAGTAGACCAGGAGCTCTGTTTTACCTTAATTTTCATCTTTCTACCATTTCAGTTCTCGTAGTTTACCAAGCAGTCCATAGATAGAGTTTTCACACACTTAAAGCGCTTTTGAATTCATATACATATGGCCCTTTTTTTTTTTTTTTTTTTTTATTGATTTCAAAACGATGTTTAAGCCTAAAGGTACCTACTTGTACTTGTAGGTACGGTTGGAGAGGGCCTAGTTTTTTTATACGGATGCCCCACCAGTGCTCACAGAAAGGCATTAAAACATGTATTACCTAAAGTTTTAATTTGCATACCTAATCATGTACAGAGCATTTGTTACCTGAAAAATAAGTGAATTGGGGCCTTTATGCATGGAACAGATGATGTCACCGTGCTATAGATGCACATCAGTGCTATTGCTGTAGTGAGCAGAAACGAATATGGGAGTTATGAAGGGATCTGCTGAAATCAGCACAAGCATTTCAAAACAGCATATTTTCCTGTATCTTTAATCATAATGTCAAACAATAATGTTTAAGCAATATTCCAATGCAGTCAAAAAGCAGAAAGTTTTTGGGTCATGATAAATTTGAACAAATATATGTCTGCCATCCACATTTAGGTCCATATGTACTCCAGCTATCCAGTTTGCTCCAAATGACCAGTCACATAATGATGATATTACGTAGTAGTTGAAAGACCATATACTATAAAATTATGTAAGCATTTACCTGTTGTGCTTTCAGACATTAATTGATACATTTACTGCTTATATGTTTATCCTGTGAGGCCCCAATGTCACCATTATTCAATAAGTACTAAAATTAAATCTATGTGGCTCAGTGTTTTACATTTTCTATCTCACTTACCCTTCTGGTCTGAAACTTTAAAACTGTTTTAGATTAAAGAATGAAACTTGGTATACTCACTAGAATGTGTGACACACACCACATTTTGGTACTATCTTCAAAGGTCAAATTACAGCTCAATATTTTATGTTTTCATCACCCTTTCCCTTCTGCCCAATAACTTGAAAGCTATTTGAGATTAAGGGAAGAAACATTGTATACTTATACATCATCACTAGAAGTTGTATTACCACTTTAGGGGGTCCTATATTCAAGGTCAAAATCACAGCTCAATATTTTACATTTCCATGACACTTTCCTTTCTGCTGTATACCTCTAAAGTTGTTTGAGATTAAGGGATGAAACTTGGACTACTTGTACATCATCAATAATAGGTTTCTTGTATACCACATTGGTGGTTTTATCTTCAAGATCAAGGTCATGACTCAATGTTTTGTTTTCCATCATACTTCTTTCTAACTTTAGAGCTGTTTGAGATTAGGGCATACAACTTGGCATACTTACATGTCATCACTGGCAGGTGTGTTGTGTATTGGTGATCTTATCTTCTGTCATTTTATATGTTGAATTTTTCCATTACACTTTCCTTTCCACTGTAATATTTTAGAGCAATTTGAGATGAAGGGATGAAACTTGGTACAACTTTATATCGTCACTAAACGGTTTGTCACATGGCACATTTGGGGTCCTGTCTTCAAGGTCTAATACACAGGTCAATATTTCAGGTTTTAGTCACATTTGCCCTTCTGCATTCTAACTTGACAGCTGTTTAAGATAAATGGATGAAGCTTGGTATACTGCTATATTGTCAATGTGTTGCGTTGCATTTTCGAAGTCTTATCATCAAGGTTAAGGTCACAGGTCAGTATTTGAAGGTTTCTCTTCTTTGAGCTTCATATCATAAATGCTGTTTGAGGAACAGGGATGAACCATGGTACATTACCATTACCATAGTTGACTCCACCCCCCAACCCAAACCCTGCCCCCGCTACCGCCTTGTTTAGATAGGAAATTTAAAACAGATGTTGCATAGCTTCAAAAAGCAAATTAACTCTAGCTACAGATTGAGTAATAGGAATTGAATAAAAAGTACGTCAGATTACACATGAAATCCATGCACATATGTGCTGTACATTCTCTGTCTTAACTTTCTAGGAATATAAAAATACACAAACTGTCAATAGCATACATAGTTAAAAGATGGATCTAGAGTATGTGTAATTTGTCAAGTTTTAAATGGCAATGCCTTATAAAAGTTTATGAAGTTTTATGAAATATTCCAGTGAACAAATGTTCGTTACACCAGATTTTCATATTTGGGCTCCCTCCCCAGGGCCCTGGAAACCCTGGGATGTGATCCACCATCCAAGGTAAATACATACAAATTTCAATTACAGTGACATTTTCAAATATTTTTGGATCAAGCTTTGTCGATGCAGTCATGGCAGGGGGGTACATCATGGATGTAATGGATTTTGGGATGGAGGTGGGGAAATGAAGCCTTTGCCATTAATTTGGTTTGGTGTTTTAAGGCACAGCAACAGTTTTTAGGTTATATCATGCTGCGGCAAGTAGAGTAAAGTTCCTTGCCCTAAGACATATAGCTTCAGCCAATCAGGGCTGACCCAAGGAAATCAAACAAGTACCCTTAACCACTGAGCTATAGTGGCTGTATTGCCTCAGGGTTACAGCCTAGAAACCACAGAGATCCCTACCCAATTACTATATACATGTATACACATGCTACACATGAAAAGATGAATTTGGATATGCAACCAAAGTTGGCCCCAGGCTTAATCCTTACCCCTAGAGACTGTGCCCCTTGTCACAACTTAGAAGCGACATATATTGAGATCCCTGCCTTACATCCATATATTCTCTTACTAGGCATGAAAGATGAATTCAGATATGCAAACAAAATTGGCCTTCAGGTGCATTTTTATCCCAGGGGCTTAACCCTATGAGCACAAATTTGGGCTGGTTACTGCATGTGCAGTTTAGTACAGCTAAATGGGTTAATTACTCTGTACATCTCTGATTCAAAAAATGAATGATGTTTATTTGCAGATACCCAAAAATCTAGTGTTGTCCAAGCCTTTGGGGGTGGAGACTTAATTGAAAATGGTGGATATACTTCAAATAACTTTGGATGAGCTAGGTCTTAGTACACTATTTGAACGATTCTAATTGGAAAAAATAGATGCACACATGATCATGTCACTTTCTGATAGTGAGCTAATTCGTCTTGGCATGGATACAATTGGAGATAGACATCATCTTAGGTAAACTATAAATCAGAAACTGAAAAATACACGTGCCAATGAACCTACTGAGACAGGAACAAACAATAACATAACAACCTCAAGGGGCAGATTGGCCCAAGAGATAGCATATGAACATGCTACCCTATTCAGTGGGCAAACAAGAGGCCGGAAAAGGCCAAGATCTAGCAGCCATAGTGGCAGAAAAAAATCTCAGTCCCGTGGTTGGACTGTCCAGTTTGTGTGTTTATCAGACAAGTCAAGCACAACCATCCCAACTGCAACAGAAAAAGAAATACTACACAAAGCAGGTTTGGGAGTGAAAAAGATAAGACTGGATGCTGATGATGATGAGGAAGATGTAATAAAGAAAATAATGTCAGCGGAGTTGTATGAAGCAAATGAAACCCTGGGATTTCCACAATTGAAAGATTGTGGAGGCATTGAATTATTGAGGACCTCCCAAAATTGTAGAACTTTAAAAGTTATTGATTGCTGTTGGTCTGTGAAAGAGCTCAAAGCTAATGTAGGCCCACAATCAAATATCTACATACGGCCCACAATCAAATATCTACATACAGCCCATTCAAAAGAATTTGTCTACAAAGCCACTACAAATAGACAACACAAGGGATATGCTAGTAAAAGTATTATGTCATGGATGTATCAAAGAGTTTGCACTCCGTGAACTTAGAGATCATATGCAGTTCTGTCCAGGTGCATTGGACCTGCAGATCTCGGACAGTGATGATGATATTGTATCTGATGTTTCAGTCAGAAACAGTGAAACAGCAATATCATCAACATCTGTTTTCTTTCAGAATGAAATTAATCAGCTCATCATCACTGATCAATCTGATGAAGATGCAGGAAGCGAAAATGCAGCAAATACAGAAACAGTCATTTATGTAATTAATTCTAGCACAAGTATTTCTGCTACAGTAGATGCAGTTATCCCTGCAGCTTCAGCAGATAATTCAAGCACATCAGCTTCAGCAAATGATACAGACAGTCCTATTTCAGTGATTGTGACAAAGGCCATTGAATACTGTAGGACAGAAAGTATCAGTGACCCTGTGGAAATCCTAAAAAAGTTACAGGATGTCATTGTGACTGGCAGGCCATTGGAAGTGGAAGATGTAACTGTTTGTGCAGAAGGTGACACCAATTTCATCTTGGTGGACAGGGTTAATGTACTACCCACAGGCATGGATGAAATAAGTGCCATCACAGACCTCAGGAAAACACTTGAAGTGCAGTTTTATAATGAGGTAATATTGCTTAATGAATTATGTACATTCATTTTATGATGTTATTGTCAAGTTAGTCAAGTAGCTTTCTTCATGATGTTCCAGCAGAAATTTGTTTTATTGACTTTTCAAAAAAGTGCAATTTGTATATAACAAATGATGATCCTATATTTTAAGGACATGCAGACTTGTCAATAAATTGTGGTAAAGCTTGATTTCTCAGTAGGGGTGATATTATGCATTCATGCATCCTGTATGGTATATGTAGTAGCAATTTTAGTGGATTTCAATGTAGCAGTGACATGGATACTTTGGTAAAGAGATTCCAGACCTATATTTTCAAATATTTTCTCAATAATGGTGCCAGTTTATACAATTTATTTGCATTGACAGAGTTTGAAAAAAATAATTGGTCCAGTCACACAGATGGGGCAGAAAGTCCAGTAAATTATGCTTCTATGCCAGACTTACAGACTGCCAGTATTTTTTATGCTGGAGTTTTCATAAAATATGTGGGTCTGACACAACAACAGGAGTGACAGAAATTCACTTCCTGCAGGATCTACTATCAGACAGAAAATGATAACATTTTTTGATCTCTCATTGTAATTTTCAGGAAAAGTCACATGCAGTTATTTTGATGATGACAAGGTACAAATTAAACATGTGGTCCTTTTTAAGGGGTGGATAGGTGTCACAATAAAGTTCTATTTGGGAATATATGATTTAATTTATTAGGTCTGTCATCGATTGACATTTCATTGCAACAATGCATCATTGACATTTACAAGCAACAGCAATGATTTAGCAGACCCCTTCCCCAGTGCCGTACCAGTCTGTACCAAGAAACAATCATTTTTCTCCAAACTTGGACATTACAAAAACCAAATACATAAATTACATGTAACTTGTCCAAATTTTTTTACTGAAAAGTAAATGTTTTAATTTTTCTAACAGTGTATTCACAAAACAAATAGATTGGTCGCCCTCTTAAAAGGCACCTCTTAAAAAAAATACCCATTTTATTAGAGCACATTTGTTGGACACCAGAATGGTATACATGTATTATTGCTAATTGATATTTTGTACCCTTCAACACAGGCCACACTTTTTATAAGGACACATTTGTCTTGCAGAAGGGGTGGCCTTGTAAGAGATGTACCACTGTATAAGCAACTACTTTTTTGTTCACAGAACATTTTAATAATCAGGTGATTGGTTTTTAGTACCTTTTAGTGAATTACATAGGGCAGCAAGGCTTTCAGTCATACTGAGTGATAGTACACAAGGAAGCAAGGTTTTCAGTCATACTGAGTGTAATTACATAGGGAGCAAGATTTTCAGTCATACTGAGTGTAATTACATAGGGAGCAAGATTTTCAGTCATACTGAGTGATATTACACAGGGCAGCAAGGCTTTCAGTCATACTGAGTGATATTACACAAGGGAGCAAGATTTTCAGTCATACTGAGTGTAACAATGGCATATGTGTACATGTTCTTTTATTTCAAACCTTTTCTGTTAGGTTGCTGCTGATTATGGAGGTCCAAGAAAAGAATTCTTCCGACTTATTCTTATGGAAATCAAAGAAAAATACTTTGATAATGGTTTGAGGGAACTTCTGGCATCTGACTATGAAACATTTGGCAAAGTCTTTGATAAGTGTTAATTTACATAAACTTTTTGTGTTTTTTTATTCAGTGGTTACACGTACACTTGTACAGTGAAACCAGTAGAATGGAGCACCTTCTGGAGTTTCTAAATCTGTCTGTAATATAATGGTGACTGTTACATGCATGGATGTTTTTGGGATGGGCTATGTGTTTGCCAGCAAGGTAGTTTCTACCAGTACATATATATTAAGCTGGATCTATTTTTTGAATGGGAAACATTACTAGACCAATTCAGATCTGGCATTTGTTTCACTCCATGGGCAATATTTAGAGCCCATCAGATGTTTTTGATGAACCTTCATTCAAGGTTCCATTATTTTTAAAATTTAGTATTGCTTTATATGGTAGGTGGGTCATTGATCCATGATAACCCATTGTTTTTCTGAGCTATAGATTTCCCTTATATGGGGGTTGATTTTATATGGAATGCATTAAGTTGGGTCCTGAATAGTGTGTCTTGTTAATACAGAGGTGGCTGTTAGAGAAGGTTTGAATCAACCTAACATTGACTTTTGGGAAGTCACAAGGTGTACGTATATTTCTTGGAATCTGTGTATGAATGAAGTTATCATTGTCTGATTAAGGGTGAGGGTAGATTGTAAAGTCCTCATCACCATTTGCTCTGATCATAAGTTAATTGATTGATGATTGATTGATAAAATAATAGACAATCAACTGGACAGTCTTCCAGACAGATTCAATAATACATGTAAATGGAAAGTAAGAAAAATATGAAATAAAGATCCATCTTTACTTCCACACATTCTGTTCCTGCTTATGTTCAGCACAGCTAAATGGCTATAGATTGGTATACTTGTATATTGTCACAAGAAGACATGTTGCACTTCATTTGGGGATCTTATCCTCTAGGTCAAGGCCACATATCAATATTAAAAGGTTTCCTTTCTTTCTGTTTTATATCATAAAAAGCTGTCTGAGGTACAGGTGTGAACCATGGTATGTTTATGCTTCACAGTTTGATGGCATCTCATGTATCACAGAGAAGGTTTTATCTTCAAAGTCAAGGTTACTTATTTCCCCCCCCCCCCCCCCTTTTCTGCACTTTTCTAGTAATGCTCATTTGAGATACAGGAATGAAACCTGGTTACTTTCCATATTTGTCAAGTAACTTTAGAGTTCTGTCTTAAAGGTCATAGCTTTCATTATTCTGAACTTTTGTGACCTCACTGTCGTGGGTGGAACAAAAAAACTCACTGAATTTGGTTGTTGCTTGTATAATTATAATTATTTTTATTATTATTATTATTATTATTATTATTATTATTATTATTGTAGCCCTCAGTGTTCTGCAGAATGGAAAAATTCCCACATTCATGAGTCCAAACATTCTGGAAGAACTGTTCAACAGTACAGAGACCTAACCCTGCATAGTTAAACTGCGGAATGGTCTGGAGTCATTGGGGCTCTATCAGGCGAGATTTTTACACTGAAACATGATTAAACTGTTATTATCATATTCAAACACCATGTAGGACTGACACTCCAATACCATATTTATCAGATTACATACATGCACACACTTTAGTACCCTACACTTCAATACCATATTTATCAGATTACACACATGCACACACTTTAGTACCCTACACTTCAATACCATATTTATCAGATTACATACATACACACACTTTAGTACCCTACACTTCAATACCATATTTATCAGATTACACACATGCACACACTTTAGTACCCTACACTTCAATACCATATTTATCAGATTACACACATGCACACACTTTAGTACCCTACACTTCAATACCATATTTATCAGATTACATACATACACATGCTTTAGTACCCTACACTTCAATACCATATTTATCAGATTACACACATGCACACACTTTAGTACCCTACACTTCAATACCATATTTATCAGATTACATACATACACACACTTTAGTACCCTACACTCCAATACCATATTTATCAGATTACATTCATACACATGCTTTAGTACCCTACACTTCTGTACCATATTTAGCAGATGATAAACCCATGCCTTATGATAAGCTCATCCTACATGTTTACAGAATTCTGCCAGCTATGTTTTCAAGAAGATATTCCACCCTAATCAGTGCTTTGAAAAATTAATGAGGCTGTTCCTCTGGGAATATCATAGGAGAAGTACAATAGTGCTTGATTATAAAGCCCTGCAATATACTGCCACCCCTCTTATAATGTGGTGTGGTCATTGCTCCCACTCACAAGATTCAGTTTTCTTTTATCATTACTACCTGTTTCATTTCATTTAAATTTACTTTTAAAGCTCATACTGCCTAGAGATCATCTTGATTTGATCATGTCTGTTCGTTCGTTCATCTGTCCATACTTCAGTCCTGAAAAGCATCTTAGCATGATTGTGGAAAAACTGCTCAGTGTAGAGAAATGAAATTTGTTAGCATCTTTGTGTTCATGTGTTGATGACCTGATTAGATTTTCAGGCTGTTAGAATAATTTTTCAATTTTGTCATATTTTGAACTTTTTTTACTTTTACCTTTTGCATGTTTTATGAACACAAATTGACTTTTTATGCACTTTTATGACACAGTTTTGTTGAAAGATTCAGAGTGTAAGGCTCTCACTTATATATTGTCAGTAATCATAATGCACCTGTTTTCTTTATTTATACATGTTGGCAGGCAGCTTCCAATGTTCTTGTATCTGTTTCATCCAAAGTTGATCCCCATGACTTACAAGAAGCTGACCTCATTGGTTCAACCTCAATTCAGTGATGAGGGGACAAATAATAATCAATTTGAGAAAACTGTGTATGCAGCTTTCTTAAGATACTTGAGAGAAGTTGCAAGTAAGTCCACCGACACTTTTCCACTTCCCCAACACTAATAACAGAATTCAGCTGAATGTTCCATGTATCATTCTGGTGCGAGTTTGTTTTTAAAGTTGTGATAGTTGCACCAGGCTGCTAAGCTAGAACTTGAGTTTTATGTCAAGAAGGAGCCTTAATCATTTCATAGCAGGATGGATGTTAAGTTACATTTTGATTTTAAGCTTATGGAACATTTTCTTACCTGCTTGTACAAACAAGAAATGTTTTTCAACTTTGCAGAAGGACTCCAGTTGGAATCATCAGCATTGCTATCACTTTACTAAGGGTAGAGCACGACATGTATATTGTTGTACCAGTGCAATAACTAAGAGCAAATCCATCCAATAAATGAATTAGATGTTTCCAGCGTAATTAATGTAGAACAAACTTATATCTAGTGCAACTCGTACATGTATATTATTGCAGGTGGCCGCAGAGAAGCAGTGTGCTTGGAGAGTGTTTTGCAGTTCTGGTACTGATGAGGAGCCAGTTCTTGGATTTAAAATTCCTGCAAACATTAGATTTACATCATCTGAATCCTTTTTGCCAACAGCAAATATATGCATAAATTGCCTAACACTGCCTCGTCCATCTCAAACAGTTAGGCTACCAGACGATAGTACACTTTTTTATTTGTATGATTATTCCTTTGCAAATTCTTTTTATGGATTGAAATAATCAGGCTAATGTATTCTCTGTCACCTTTGAAGCATAGGTGAGGCATAGGGATTGCCTTTTTGACAGCATTGTACTTTTTGATTTTTACTCAAAAAATTGGTTTCTCATATTCTAGATAGAGTTTGAAGCCACAGTGGATCAGTGGTTAGTGAGCCAGATGTATAGTACCAATACATCTTTTACTTTGATTCATGAAAGTTAGTTTGGAGATTCATGCCTATAAGTACTTTAATTCAGAAATAGTTTACTGTGACCTGTATTGAATGAATCTATGACTTGGGACTTTTTTCTCACTGCCATCAATATGGCAGAGGCATAAATCATTAGTCCCGTTAAATGGTATGACTATCCATCTGTTACCATTTTCATCTTTAACACAATGACTTAAGTCCTACATCTCAGACACAGACTAAACTTCATGGATGGCTTTCACTTGGAGTAAGGAAGAAGACTTATCATTTTGGGGTCAAATGGTGAAAGGTTAGGGCCACAGTGACTTAAAAATGACTAATAATATCCACAACACTACTTAAAATTTTGACCTTAGACCTTAACCAAAATTTGTGGATGGCTTACACTTTTGGTAAGAAAGAACTTATTCATTTTGGGATCAAAAGTCCCAAGGTCAAGGTCACTGTGACTGTTTCATGTAATAACTTTACTTGTAGACTTTATACCTCGACCAAAGTCTGTGCATTTGTGTAAGTAAGAAACCTATAGATGTTGGGGTCTAAAGATCAGAGGTCATGGTCATTGTAAATCTAAAAAAAATAATAGTTTCTGCACAGTGACTTTAGCTTAAGACTACATATTTAAATGAAAAGTCAAGGTCATTGAAACACATTAGTCAATAATCACTGAAGTCGACCATGCCCAACTAGAGTCTACATAGAGAGCTTTTAAACACAGGGCCGTGTCCATTTCTGTTTTAATTTTTTTATTTTAATTTTTGATCATTTGGAGATTCTGATAACATATGAGATGCTTTACATACTGATCACTTAAGAGGAAATTAAGAAATTTTGGCATATGCCCACAAATTTGTTTTAGTTAGTGAAGTGTCACTCCATTTGAGGGACTCTTCTTCTTTTATTTAATTTTTAGTGTTTTCAGGCCATACTCATGGCAATGTCATGAAACTTGTTTGGGGATGCATCTTTATTAGCAGTGCAATCTTGCTATAAAAAACAAACCACTGCTGATAGTTTTTCATATGAAAAACTCATTTTCAGAGGGTTATGTTAATGTTTCTCCTGAAATTGCTATCCAATGTCATCCTGCTATAACACTTGTATAGGAGACGTTGATTGCAGTAAAATTAAATAACAACTGTATAGGAGATGTTGATTCCAGTAAAATTAAATAAATCAAATTAGTCCAAATGCCTTTCATTAAATGCGTAATTATTATAAGGAGTGTGAAACTTTATTTCTTACCTTCTGATTAAACTAGCCTTGCCTAACATAAACCTTTTCTGACATCTCGTTTTTTTGTTGTTTTTTTTTTCCCGCTGGCACTCAATACTGTTGATAAAAAAGACAAGATAAAGACCCTGCCCACAATACATATAATTATATTTATAGTAACAGGGGTAGGGTGGGGTGGGGGTGTATCTTTTTCGTCATCAGCATCAAGTGCATGTGGCCTTTTTTCATGTATACAATACTTTTGATTGATGTAACGCCGCTCTTGCTATCCACCATCCAGTAAGGTTATTATAAGAACAAAATAGCTTATAGCCCAAATAAAAAGGTTGGCTTTAAAATAAACAAAATGAAAATTAAGATTTCAATTTGTTCACAGTGTGCAGCAATTGAAAATAAAACACACATGATAGAGCTACTGTATATGTAGGTATTGTTATTTCAATTCAAACCGATCTGTAGTGGTGACTTTCTAATACTGAATAAATATGTGATAATAATGAAACAATAATTTAGGACAAAATTGAACTACAAGTATGATTTTACTGCAGTAATTTAAAGGAACTTCCTGTAAATGTAGCCAATTGTGGTAATGTAATTAGTAGTTCATAAGTAAATAACCAAATAATAGGCAAGGCCCGCCAGAAAGTCCAAACAGCTCCATAAGGCTGGAAAAAACTTCATTTGTTGATGTGTCGGAAAAACCAAACAAAACAAAATCATTAATTTTTAAATGTAATTTTTTCAATTTTTCATTATATCAGTGAGTCTCCTTTGAATTTTTTTTTACACACTATTTTAGTTTACAAAGCAGTTATTGCGTCTGTATTGGCATATCAAACAAGGTCTATATTTGAGAATAGTCATTATTATGTATGACATGAACAAGGTCTATATTTGAGAATAGTCATTATTATGTATGACATGAACAAGGTCTATATTTGAGGACAGTAATTATTTTAATATGTTTGACTGAGGTAGAAAATAGCTGCTTGTTTTAGTTTGGCACACAATCTAGTGTTTAATCAAGGTTACACTATATAACCTATATTATATTCCAGAGAAATCATGTTCCATGAACCTTTCTTGTAATGTACAAGCAATTACTTTACCTGTCAGTAATGTTATAAAAGGTTGATCCAAAAGATGGCAGGCACCCAATTCCTCAGGAATTTAATCAGAAAATGAGGACCACTGTATTCTTTTGTTATGTTCAGTCTTTGTTAGGTTGTGTTTCATGTAAAGATGACAGATGGTTTTTTGATTTTTTGTATTTATAATCAGTAAAGGATGTCTAACTTCAACTTGTATGTAAAACACATGAGAATCCTGCAGCAAGAAGTGGTTTTAGTAGTGTGGGCAATCACAAAGCTTTCTCAAAATATAATTACGTGAGTAAAATGATGAATGTGCATATATGATGAAAAAGCAGTGGGGTGTGTATATGCTACTTTTCATTTTCATGTACTTTTTTTTGGTCAGGAAATGACCATCAGTTTAAACAAATTAAGAGCAGATGTCTAAGTAGATGAGAAAACATTATTTGCTCTGTTATACTTTATGACTTGTATTTTTTTTTTACCTCAAATGCCATGAAGCTGTGTGAGTACTGCTAAAATGTATTTTAAAAATAAAACATTGTACTTATGATATTTCAGAATTTGTTGGAGTTATGTGATTAAAGATATACGAAAAATCATGATATTGTCATTTATCTTTTAAGCATATAATTACAAGTTATGGTAAATATGAACTTGCAAAAGATGACTGTAATCAGAAGCCACAGATTAGAGTTTATGTTCAAGTAAGTAATGCAGGTAGAAAGATGTCCTAACTTATAAATGAGCCCTGAACAATTGGGGAAAATTCTTGAAAAGTCCTTGAAGAAAGTCACCAGGGTTACACAAAATATCTATACCATTAATGACATTAAATGATGTATATCTGGTCTCTAATGAACATTATCTTTGATTGTTACACATCATTACTATGAATTCTTATAATATCCAATGGCTTCAAGTAAACATCAATCCCAAATTTGTGTGAAATCCAACTGGCAGATATGTCATTCTCCAGGTGCCATCGACACTGGTCACTTAGATTATATTCGGGACAACCGAAAACTGGACGCGCATCCTCCACAGTGTCCACTGCACTGGTGTCCATAATTCCTTAGCACCGTAATCGACCAAATCTGACATGGAAATCCCGACTGGAGCTTGCAGCTGACCAGCAATCCATAGAGTTCGAGGAGATGAATGGACAGTTCGCATTCTGTGTCTAGCCCATGCTTCTTTCCAGATATCTAATTTTTCATTTATTTTTGGAATAAATGTAGAGTGAAGAGCTGCAATATGCATGTCATTTAAAGGATCCAGAATACCTTCATCCTCCATAAAGTAAAGGAGGTTATTGTAGAATACCTGAACGTCAAAGTATACATCCCTCCATAGTCTTTCTATTCGCTGATTATGCACACTTTTTCCAGTTATCATACTGCCACTACCAGTGCCTCTCTGTTGTATCATGTAATTGGCAACGCACACATTCTCCAAACCTTTATCAGACCTAACTCGTTGGGGAATACCAAATTCTCAACAGCAGTTAGGAAGCACTGAAAGATTGTTTCAGCTCTGTTGTTATTCTTACATTGCAGATACACAATCAACCGACTAAAACCATCAATCCCTCCAGCAATAACCATATGCCAACGAATAAGCTTGTGGTTAGTGTCAATATGCCATAGGTGATTTGGTCCCTTTACATTGTACACTCGTCTTTGAAGACGCCCATTTTTCCTTTCTTTTACACCCTTTTCATCTATACGATGTATTATATCTCTTAATCTCCATCTTTGTACATAGACACCTCTCTGTTTCAGTATCTGTCTCAGAATGTTTTCCCCACAAAATGGAAATTCTTGTATGACTTTTCCAACATGAAAACCTATTTCATCATCATTCATATTTGAAAACTCTGCCTTAGTAATATCGTACTGTCGCATCCTACGATAGACTGTGCTTTCTGACACAGATAACAGTCTGGCAATATCGGAGATCAGAAAGCCATCATCAATTAGGTTTTGTAAAACACATTTTGGTATGACAAATTCTGGGGGTCCAGATTTTATCATTCTCATCTGCAGGCGGTTTGCACCATATTTTATACATTCCATTCGCAGTTTGATCATATCTTCTTTCCTTGAAAGTCCTAGTTGATGCAATTCTTGTGCTGATAAAAAGCAGACAATATCTGGAGATACTTTTTCTTTGTCAAAGTTACCAGCAAATTCATCCAGACCAACTTTCTTCAAAACACTTAACATATCTGTGTTGCATCTAACCGCCATTTTTTAAATTTAGAATAGAACACGTTATGCTCAGCTTACAACAGCATGTCAAGCATATAAAAAATACAACAATATAACAAAAACAAATGAGCACATCATTTACAATTGACACCATAGGTTAAACAAGTGAGAGTACCTAAATTACTATTATTACCATGAAATGAAAAAGAAGCTGTAACAATGGGATGTCCACAACATGAAATTGATAAACAGTGACAACTTATGAAAAAATGACATATCATTAGCACTACAAAGAATAAGGTTCAGCTGACCTCGTATAACACATCAAGGAGCATTCGTATTATCATTTGACCCCAAGTCATGACTGGTGAACCCTACATTAAGTTGAGTTGATATCATATCATGGCTTTGCTACTCCATATAAGGTTCAGCTGACCTCGTATAACACTTCAAGGAGCATTCGTATTATCATTTGACCCCAAATCATGACCGGTAAACCCATTAAGTTGAGTTGAAATCATATCATGGCTTAGCAACTCCATATAAGGTTCAGCTGACCTCCTATAACACTTCAAGGAGCATTTCTATTATCATTTGACCCCAAATCGTGACGTGTGAACCCTACATTAAGTTGAGTTGAAATCATATCATGGCTTAGCTACTCCATATAAGGTTCAGCTGACCTCGTATAACACTTCAAAGAGCATTCGTATTATCATTTGACCCCAAATCATGACTGTTGAACCCTACATTAAGTTGAGTTGAAATCATATCATAGCTTAGCAATTCCATATAAGTTTCAGCTGACCTCATATAACACTTCAAGGAGCATTCGTATTATCATTTGACCCGAAATCGTGACGTGTGAACCCTACAGTAAGTTGAGTTGAAATCATATCATGGCTTAGCAACTCCATATAAGGTTCAGCTGACCTCCTTTAACACTTCAAGGAGCATTTCTATTATCATTTGACCCCAAATCATGACTGGTGAACCCTACATTAAGTTGAGTTGAAATCATATCATGGCTTTGCTACTCCATGTAAGGTTCAGCTGACCTCCTATAACACTTCAAGGAGCATTCGTATTATCATTTGACCCCAAATCATGACTGTTGAACCCTACATTAAGTTGAGTTGAAATCATATCATAGCTTAGCAACTCCATATAAGTTTCAGCTGACCTCCTGTAACACTTCAAGGAGCATTCGCATTATCATTTGATCCCAAATCATAACTGTTGAACCCTACATTAGGTTGAGTTGAAATCATATCATAGCTTAGCAACTCCATATAAGTTTCAGCTGACCTCCTATAACATTTCAAGGAGCATTCGTATTATCATTTGATCCCAAATCATAACTGTTGAACCCTACATTAAGTTGAGTTGAAATCATATCATAGCTTAGCAACTCCATATAAGTTTCAGCTGACCTCCTATAACACTTCAAGGAGCATTCGTATTATCATTTGACCTGAAATCATGACGTGTGAACCCTACAGTATATTGAGTTGAAATCATATCATGGCTTTGCTACTCCATATAAGGTTCAGCTGACCTCCTATAACACTTCAAGGAGCATTTCTATTATCATTTGACCCCAAATCATGACTGGTGAACCCTACATTAAGTTGAGTTTAAATCATATCATGGCTTTGCTACTCCATATAAGGTTCAGCTGACCTCGTATAACACTTCAAGGAGCATTTCTATTATCTTTTGACCCTAAGTCATGACAGGTAAACCGTACATTAAGTTGAGTTGAAATCATATCATGGCTTAGCAACTCCATATAAGGTTCAGCTGACCTCCTATAAAACTTCAAGGAGCATTTCTATTATCATTTGACCCCAAATCATGATTGGTGAACCTTACATTAAGTTGAGTTCAACCATAAGACAGCTATGGCGTTCCATAGTTCCGAATGACCCCTAGCGGTATCTAGGCCAATACTGGCATACCTGCAGCCGATAACACTGCCACGTTTATGATATGGGTCAATACCGACCAACATTATCGAGGTCAGATATAATTTGTCGAAAACTCTATGACAAGACGTGTGGTTCATTATCGTCAAGTATAGACAATATATTTTTTACATAATAAATTCTAGATCTCTGCAAACGGGTAACTAAGTACGCAATCGACACTAAATTCGTATTGAGCTAAAGAATATTTCGAAGATTGCTACCAATACTACAGCTTAAATGTAAATTAGATCTTTCTCCGTACTTAGTTCTCAACAATCTTTGCCTTCCAATGATCAAGAAAATTGTTAAGGTAAATATCAAATTAGCGTGTGCTAGTTTCTGGCTGA